>CM017322.1:12141116-12238650 GCA_006937295.1 Carpinus fangiana
CCCCCCCCCCCCCCCCCACTTTTTTTTAATTCTGTATTTTCGTTTTTGCTCCTGAATAAGACAAGTTTGTTGTCACTCTAATACAACAGGTCTTTGATTTGTTGTTTTCTTAGGTTTTGCTTAAAAATAACGGAATGGTTTTCGGTAGGTCTTTTTATTATTTTATTCTTTAGGAGCAGACTATTGACTGATGACAAGGGTTTATCAAGTTTGTGGAAGAATTGTCATTGATTAAAGAGACATCAACTAGAGATGTAATTCATCGGTTTATGTTGTAAATCTATATACTAATTGCGATGATAACATTTCTAAAGTATTGTTTTGTAATAGCCCTAGAGGCTATTGGGCATGCCATAAATTATGTTGGGGCCATAGAGTTTTCAACTTGTTTCTTTGGCATTCTATGATGGAGCATTTTACTCTAGATTGATTTTATATCAATGACATTTGTGTTTTTTTTTTTCAAAAAAAAAAAAAAAAAACAACAAAAAACAAAAGTCATTTCTCTTAGAGTGCAATCAATAGGATCATGAGCAATTAAGGCCTTCAGCTCGCTATGCTTAATCTCTAATTAGTGTGCTTTTTAAACTTCTCTCAAACAATTGTATTTCAGTTACTAGTTCTTCAATTGATAACTTAGAACATTCCAAGCAATTTCTCATCGATTTTTTCTAATTTTAGGAAACTAAACTATTTTTTGTTTCTCTATTTACATACACTCTACAATAATTTTCCTTTATCTTTCCTTATAGCAAATAAATATTATTTCTTTACGTTTCTTTATTTCTGTATTCTTTATTTCTCTACTTTTTTAATAATTCTCTTAACTAACCAATCAATAGCTATTTTGTCAATTTCATTCTCTGATTGTCCTTTAATTTGTTTTCTCTTTTTTTTTTTAATTTCTTTTATTTTATGAACCAGCGGCTATATATATCTATATATATATATATATTTTAATGAACCACCAGCTATTTTTTTGGCAGTGTTTTTATGGCAGTATTTTATAGCTTGTTTTATACCGTTGGTTGGCAAGACTGTGTTTTTATGGCAGAATTTTATGGTTGATTTACAAAGAAGAATGGGTGTATCGACATGAAAGAGAAAGATGTTGCATTGAGAGGTGTGTTGTGATAGGAGAGAGAATATGTTTTTTTTTTTTTCTTTCTATTTAATAATCGTTAGGATCACTACAATTGAACCCAAAATATAAAGTTGCACAATAGCGATCCTCATGTTTATTATTCATTTAAGAAATCTGTTATGGGTAGCTTTTGTGATTTCTTTTTAACAGTTTTCTTAAATTTAGAGAAAGAAACCGATATAGGGAGCTAGATGCTCTTAGTTTGTGACGTGGTTAAAATTGTCGGTTTACGCTCATCCTTTTCCTTGTGAGATACGTGTCACTTTAATTTTTTTTTTTTTCCTTTTGTTTTCTTTTACTGAGTTAGGTATCATAGGTTGTCTTTCTCCTTAAAGGTAGCTTACATGTCGGTTGGCCATTGGATATCCCGAAGGGACGCTATCCCCAAAAGTGAATAGTATCACACGTCCACATCAGTTTATTTAACCCAACTTTGAGCCAGAAAGCAATACGCAATAATCTTATCTAGTTCGAGAATATATGTGAGCATGACTTAAGCAAAACATTATCCTTAGTTATGGGAAAATGACAAGCATTATAATGGAGTAATGGACCAAAGAAAAAAAAAAAAGAAGACAAACATAATAATGTTGTAGTGGGACCCCAACGAACCTGTAGCTACAACAAGACGAAACGGCATCCAAAAATTGCCAAAACGGTGGGTGGAGTAGTTTTCAACCCCATAACAAACTAAATCGACAGCTTCTTCTCATAATGTTTTTGGTTTATTGCCTTGTCCCTCTCCTTTATTTCTTTCTCTGAGCTCTAGTTTCTTGTCCATTCGCTTTCCTATCTTTGCTTAATTAGAAAGAAGAAGAAAAAACTATATACAATATAACCAATTACTTCCCCACTGATTACCTTCGGCAATCATTTGCTTAACCGAAAAAGAATAAACAAAAGTAACGGTATAAACTTATTTATTCAGGGTGATTATGGCTATCTCTGGCAATATCTTTAAAGAATTATTGGTTTTTATTAACATTGATCACGGTAATAATATTTCAATAGTGGATTTATAGTTGTAACACTCTTATGAGTTGTGAGTGTATTCAAAACCTGTTTGCTCGGGGTGCCTAAGCCACCCCAAGGCTGATATGGGGATGACTAAACCACTTTCAAGGGCTTAAAGTAATAAAGGGTAGTGTAGCCATCTCTTTTGGCCTAAGGGTAGTTTTGGCTACCTCTAAATGGCTAGAGCTTTTTTTTTTTTTTGTGGCTTTAGGGGTGCTTTCGACCACCCCATGGCTTTTTGGGGTGGTTTGGTCACCAATTTTTTCTATTAAGTGATGGTTGAATCACCTTCAAGGCTGAGCCACCCCTAATGGCCAAAATGGGGGTGGTCGGCCACCCCCATTTGACAAAGAGGTAGCTCCCTTCATTTTTTTTAAAAAAAAAATTGGGGCATATGACAAGTGGCACGTTGTGATTGGTTTGATGTAAAAACTATATATAGCCAATTACTCCCCACCGATTACTTTTGGTAATCATTTGCTTAACCAAAAAGAATAAACAAAAGTAACGGTTAAAACATATTTATTCAGGGTGATTATGGCTATCTCTCACAATATCTTTAAAGAATTATTGGTTTTTGTTAACATTGATCACGGTAATAATATTTCAATAGTGGAATTGTAGTTATAACACTATTATGAATTCTGAGTGTATTCACAAAGATCAATTATGGGTGTGAGTATGGGCGTAGTTAAATTTCCAAGAGGTAGTTCAATCGGCTGGAGATCATGTCAAATAAAGCGGAGGTCACTACTTCGAATATCCCTCCTCTTTCTTGTGTGGACATGTAAAAAACAAAAAGAATATAGGCGTAGCTAAACCACCATCAATGGCCTAAAGGGTGGTCAAGCCACCTGTAGTGACCCAAATAATTAACTAGGCATAAGTAGCTTAGTTAGATGATTAATTTAAATTTTGGGTTACTAGTAGGGGTGGGCAGAACCCGCCCAACCCGATCAACCCGAACCACCCCGCCCCAAACCGCCCCGATCTGGGCGGATTTAGATGAGTTTTTGGTTTATTCTNTGTCAAATAAAGCGGAGGTCACTACTTCGAATATCCCTCCTCTTTCTTGTGTGGACATGTAAAAAACAAAAAGAATATAGGCGTAGCTAAACCACCATCAATGGCCTAAAGGGTGGTCAAGCCACCTGTAGTGACCCAAATAATTAACTAGGCATAAGTAGCTTAGTTAGATGATTAATTTAAATTTTGGGTTACTAGTAGGGGTGGGCAGAACCTGCCCGACCCGATCAACCCGAACCGCCCCGCCCCAAACCGCCCCGATCTGGGCGGATTTAGATGAGTTTTTGGTTTATTCGGGTAGAATTTTGTCCAACTCGAGCGGGTTGGTTCGGGTCTCGAGTATATGTATTTATTTTATGCGGGTATCCGACCCGACCCGACCCGCCTAAGTATATAAACTAAAAAAAAAAAAAAGCCTAACCTAATTTCTCTTTCTCCCTCTTTATGCGCCGTTCTCCTTCTCTTTCTCCCTCTCTTCGTTTCTCCTCTCTTTCTCTCTCGTCTACTCTCTCCCTCTCTTGCTCTCTCTCTCGTCTACTCTCTCCCTCTCTTGCTCTCTCTCCCGTCTAGTCTCTCCCTCTCTTGCTCTCTCTGCTCTGTTTTCTGACACGGCCACCTCGGCAACCCCCATCGATGGCATCACAGCGGCAACATTCCGGTCCATCAGCGAATCCAGCGAGCTGCCGGCGAGTCCCACCAGGTCCAAGTGGTGGTCGTGAGCATGACCAAACGGGACCGGTTTCTCTCGTCCGCCAAGCCTAAGACGCCAGTCATCACTGTTTGGCGAAAAACAAGGTTCATCGAGAAAGCTCCTCCGGTTCTCTCTTTCGTTTTCCTTTTCTGAGGAAGCAAATGATGGAAAACAATCCAACCCGCCAGAACCCGTCACAACCCGCAATACCCGACCCGACCCGACCCGACCCGACCCGCATTACCCGAACCCGCGCGGATTGGCCTCAATTTGCTTGAGTAGTGGGTTGAAATTTCTAAACCTGCAGGGGTGCGGGTCGGGTAGGAAAAAAGGCGGAAATCCGCCCCGATTCGACCCGTGCCCACCCCTAGTTACTAGGATCTGCCAAAAGGGTATTTTGGAAAAATTAGCCTTCTAGACCGGACGTATGCTAGGGTTAGCGAACGTACGCTCCTGTCTTTTGTCAAACGTACGCTGCTATTTGTAGTACGAATATACGGTGGGGGACCACCAGACGTACGCTGACAAATAGTACGCCGTACTCTGTAAATAGTACACATACGTACGCTCAAAAGTACCAGACGTATGCTACTTTTTGGATTAACCGTTAGGTAATACCTAGATGTACGAAGTAGCCTTTGGACTGCTGTGTAATAGTACCATACGTACGCCCCTAGGATCGGACGTCTGCTTCTTTTTGGCCCTATAAAAACCATTCACCCCTCGCCCATTTCACACCCATTACTCCCCATTCTCGCCCCTAACCCCTCTGGAGACCTTGTGTGAGATTTGTGAGTTCAGAGCTATTGGAGTGGAGATTCTTGAAGTTTCGCTTCAATGAGGTAATGCTTTGGTTGCAATGATTAATGTTAGAAAACTTAATTACTTCCGTTGCTTAGTATCCTCTGTTTTCGAAGAGTAGAGGTTCCTGAGTCTTGTTTAGAGTGGAATAAGACTAGGAGACGAACTGTAAAATTAATTACCAGTTAATTCATTCTCGGGGTGTTACAGTTGGTATCAGAGTTGTTGCTCTTCGGACCATAGGAATGGATTTGTTAAGCATTAGGTCTTGATTTATGAGAGCTTTTTGTTCTGTAGAATATAAGATATAATCTATTAGGTGTTAGGAGATGATCTACTAGAGCATAGGATGAATTAAGAGCCTGTTTGGGATTGAGGTGGGCAATAGAGCTTTTGAATTTAGAGCTTTTGCCTGTGGGCTTTTGTCAAAAGTGCTATTACTGAAAAGTAATTTACATGTTTGGTAACTGCATGTCTTAAGTACTTTTTTAATGTTACTGATGTTTTGTAACATAATTAAAAAAGTGTTGTTTGTTGCAAAAATGACAATAAAGGACATGTAATGTTTTCTCTCTCTCTCTCTTTTTTTTTTTTCTTTTTTTTTTTTCATTTTGTATCACCCTTTTAATATAAAAATGGTTAATGTTAACTTTTATATATATATATATATATATATATATATTGTAATGGTTTATGTATTGGTTCTAAGCTATAAATAATTAAGTAAAAAAATCATAATAATAGTAAAAAGAAACAAATAAACATGAATGTGCACTACAACACTTAAAAGTATTTAATACAAAAAAAAGAACAGCATTCTAGGAGATCCTTATAACATTTTAAATAATTTATAACAAAATAACATAAGATAAATAAATAAATAAATAACAGCATCAACGGGTCATAAGTAGATTAGCAATATAATCAAACTCAATGTTCATAAAATTTTGATTGGATGTCTTTTTTTTACTCATGTTTTTCACACAATAAATAAACCGATAAAATTATAAATAAACAAATATGTTAAATACTATTGACAATTAAAAATATATTTAAAGTGATCAGTTGATAGAATGTAAAAAATTATATTTGTATGAATAATATGCATATCCATCCAACAAAAGGGCAACAACAAAATAACAAAAAATAATAGAATCAAATTTCTACAACAGGAAAGACATTAAATAATTCAAGCAAATTAATATATATAATGAGCATGATGTTTAAGTTTTTTTTTTTTTAGTAGCATGATGTGGAATCGTCATCAAATTTTGCAAATGCAAAAAGCATATAGTTCGTGATGTATGAGAGACAAATTGATTTTTTTTTTTTAAAAAAAAAAATTCTTGAAGAAATTCACACGTTATATATATAATGAGCATGATATTAAGTTTTTTTTTTTTTTTTTGAGTAGCATGAATCGGAGAGAAGAGATATTTCTCAAATTTTTCTAACATGCTTTTGTCCTCTCATCTCCAAAGAAGGTTCGCGGCTCGAGTAGCATGAATCAGTTGAGAGAGAAATAAATTTAAAAAAAACAAAAATCTGTCATACTGATCTACATGTTATTGTCATCTCCATAGAGGGCTCACGACTTGCGACGTTAAAGAGCTAGGCCGGCCTACGTGCGACATGAGAGAGATAGAGAGAAAGAGATATAAACAGCTCTCCAAAAAAGATATTGAGATTTGTATATATGGGGAGATGCGCTCCACGTGAAGATGCAGTAAAAGCTTCAGACGCATAAAAAACAAGGCAAAAAAAAAAGAAATAAAAAAGCAGAGTAAACAAAGCTCCACGTGAAGATGCAGTAAAAGCAAGCTCCAGACGCATTAGAAACAAGGCAAAAAAAAAAAAAAAAAAAAAGAAAGAAAAAAGCAGAGTAAACAAAGTCACTCAAGCAGAAACCTCATTCATATTTTCTTCTCTCTCGTTCAATAAGCAAGTAGAAACCTCAAACAGCAAAAAAAACAAGCAGAAACATCAGTTCTTTCTCTCATTCTCAGTTCATAAACTCACAAATTTTTTCTTTGTAAACTTTTCTTGGTCACGATATTTGTGGCCAAGAACTTCAAACTCTCATCTCTCTTTCTCTCTTTCACCCTCAAAAGAACAAGATTATATAGAAATCAAACGAAAAAATCAGACTTATGATATGCAGCTTTTAAAGATAGGCGACGGACTCACCAGCTCTCAAATTCACAAAAGGTTTGCAGCTCTTAAATTCACGGAAGAGGCGCAAGGCATGAGAAAAATTTGTATCTATATTGGTATTGTTGTAAATATGTGAAATATTTTGGATATTTTTGGTAATATTGTTATTTTCATTAAACAAAAACTGCGGCGCGCCTTTCTTCCATAAGTCCGTTTGAGGAGAAGCCTCATTTTCCAGCTTTGGCTCAACCGTGGTTTTGAGCGTTTGAAACCTCAAAAGCTCTTTGACAACAGCAGACCCAAACATCTCTTAAATGTATACAAGGGATACAGAATTTCGATATCTATGATCTTGAAGATGTTGGACTTGAGGTTTTTAGGAATTTGATATGGTATTAAAGTTAGGACTAAGATCACTTTGATGATGCAACCTTGAAGATTAGGATTGATCTGCACTAAGATAGTTACATAAGGTCTTAAGCTTAGATCTACATTAGGACTTTGGATAAGGTGGTAGTAGTTTAGGCGCTTAGTACGGATAGGTTTGTGACTAGGTTTGACATTTTGAGGAGGCTCGGTGTACTGCTTCGAAGTAAGGGGCTGATGCTCGTTGTGACTGTAGAGATGTCACCACGACCAAGACATGATGTCATTAGGAGCAACGATGGTAGGAGACCATCCCAATCCGATGAAAAGACGAGGAACATTCTGGACACCACCCAAGCATTGGAAGCTATGGCAAGTCGGCTTGTGGAGGCATTGGTCAACGTATGAGGAGAAGGGACTCCAAGTGGAAGCAAATGTTGCTCTTTTAAGGAGTTTTATGAGCATCATTTTCCTATGTTTAAGGGAAACCTGAAATCTGGAGAAGCGAGGGATTGGCTTATGAACTTGGAGGAGCTGCTACGAGTTATGGACTGCACTAAGAAGAAAAAAGTCAAGTACACAACCTACAAGTTCTCTAGAGAAGCAAGGCGATGGTGGTACGCTAAGAGAAACTCGCTGGTGATGGAATTAGGAAGCGAGGAGGCCATTACGTGGACTTGATTCAAGGGAGAGTTCTATTGGGAATACTCATAGAGCTTAAGGAGGAGGACACCCCGAGAGTTGCGTTCTAGCAAGAAACAGAGTCGTTGGTGTCATAGGTGTGGCAGGCTATATTTGGGGAAATGCAGATTAAGGAAGAATTTGTGCTACGGATGTAGCAAGGTGGGACACCTCATTCGGAACTGCAACCAGGCCAAAAGGAATGGTACTAGTCCACTTGGAAGAAAATGATGGCAGGACAAGGGTTAAGCGTAACCACCAGAGTTGTTAAGGCATGTGGATTCACTTTATTTTGTAGCTAAGGGTTGGGTTACTGAATGTCTGCGCATACATCATCTAGTTGTATTGTGTTTTGTACTTGCACTTAATTTGGGGTTTTTAACCTGAAAGTGTTACATTAACTAAGAGTTTTGTTAATGCATGATGTTTGTTACACTTTATTGATGTGTTGATGATAAGATTCCTAATTTTGTTCATTGCCCATTAGAAGTATGTGGAGGCATTATATTCTTGGACTTGGATTCTGGTAAAAGGGCTATTAGTGAATCTTGTACCCATGGATTTTGTATTGGGTTACATGATTTTGGGTTACTTAAGAGTTAAGAGATTCTAGAGAATCTTTCTGTACCTGAATAGACTAAGAAGTTCTCGGGTATAGTTGTCTGTGGAGACAAAGGAGGTGGCTAGAGCTGATCTAAGGGTTATGATCAGGTTAGCGTGGTAGCCGATGTGTTAAGTAGAAAGGCGAAGGTGGAGCTTACCGCTCTTGGAATTTTCCAACCCTGGTTGGTTATGGAATTCGCTAGGATGAGAGTAGAAATGGTAGATGAGGGTGCGCCTGCACGCTTGTCTAACTTGGTGGTTGAATCAGGATTGCTTGCTTGGATTAATTAATGCTACCTTATGAAGCATTTTGTGGACGTAAGTATCAGTCACCCTTGTATTGGGACAACGTTGGAAGAAGACAACGTTGAGGCCTGAAATGATTAAAGTGCTTATTGTTAGACGAATGATGAGTGCATCCTAGAGTCAGCAGAAGAGTTATGCCGATAACCAGAGATGACCTTCGGAACATTTGGTGGGGGATCGTGTATTCTTCAAGATATCACCCATGATGGGAGTGATACGATTTGGAAAGGAACGGGAGATTGGCATACAGGGTTGCCTTACCCTTAGACTTGATAACTCTTTTTCTCAAGATTATACTTAGACAATATATCTATCCCTGTTTTGATTTAAAGGGTTAGTCATGTAAGAAAGAGTTTATTTTCCTCTATGGGGTTATGGCTTGGATACCCATTGACCCGGACTGTATGTGAAATTACTCGAATTGGGTGTTGAGATTGGCAAGGATTGGTACAGTGTAGGAAACACTGGGTACGATATCTTTTATGTCTGTACATTGAGGTTCAATGATTTTATTTGTATGGTTAATTTCTTTTGGGCTATGTGCCAATCTGTTACGGTTTTGGATAACCGTTACATTTGGATTCTCTAAGAGTAGTGGATTAAGGTAAATTTGCTTCCGGCTAAGAAGTATGGCATCTTGTTAAAGATACCCATGAGCTTGACTCCGTTTTGGTGAATTTAGGAGTTGTTGAGTTTAACGATGATTGATATAGTGTGGGTAACATCGACTACAACACCCTTGGTGACTTGCAAATGGATTTGCTACAAACTTGTGAGGATGCCAACGTGAATCACTTTATATTGGACAAAGGAGGTTAGTGCTATCAAACATATGTGATAAGATTTTTCCAAGGACGGGGTTGAGCACGAACCTTGTAAAACTACATATATTAAAGTGATGTTACTGGTTCTTCTTGTGCTTTGGGGCTACGAAATTTCGATGATGAAATTTTTATAAGGAGAGGAGAATGTAGGGACCCAAATAATTAACTAGGCATAAGAAGCTTAGTTAGAGGGTATTTTTGGACTTTAGGTCACTAGGATTTGCCAGAAGGACATTTTGGGGAAATTGAACTTCTGGACCGAACGTACGCTCGGGTTGGCAGACGTACGCTCCTGTTTTTTGTGCAGACATACGCTGCTGTTTGTAATGCGAACGTACGGTGGGGGACCATCGGACGTACGCTGACAAATAGTACGTCGTACTCTGTGAATAGTACACGGGCATATGCTACTTATTGGATTAACCATTGGGTAATAACTAGACATACTAAGCAACCTTTGGACTGCTGTGTAATAGTACCGGACGTATGCCCCTATGACCGAATGTCAGTTGCTCTTTGGCCCTACAAATACCTCTCACCCCTTCGCCCATTTCACGCCCATTAATCCCCATTCTCGCCCTTAACCCCTTTGGAGACCCTGTGTGTGTGTTTTGTGTGAGATTTGTGAGTTCGGAGCTAGTGGAGTGGAGGTTCTTGAAGTTTCGCTTCAAGAAAGAAATGCTCTAGTTATAATGATTAATGTTATAGAACTTAATTACTTCCACTGCTTGATATCCTTTGTTTTCGAGGAGTAGGGGTCCCTGAGTCTTGTTCGGAGTGGAATAAGGTTGTGAGACGTATTGTGAAATTAATTACTAGTTAATTAATTCTCGGGGTGTTAGACCACCCATTTTGGCCAAAAGGGGGTGTGCAAGGGGTAGTTTCGGCCACCTCTAACATGCTAAACCTTTTTTTTTTTAATTTTTTTGACCATTGGAGATGGTTTCGACCACCCCCTGACCTTTGGGTGGGCCAAACCTTTATATATATATTGGCCCTTTGGGGTGGTCCCTTTTGTAATGAAAGATGGACGGAAGTACCGTCTCCATATTTAACAATAAACAAGGTATCATCTATGGTCCAAAATGAAACCTAAATAGAAAACATAAAGTCGTTAAAACCTAAATACCACTCCAAAATGTCACTAAATTNTATGCCCCTATGACCGAATGTCAGTTGCTCTTTGGCCCTACAAATACCTCTCACCCCTTCGCCCATTTCACGCCCATTAATCCCCATTCTCGCCCTTAACCCCTTTGGAGACCCTGTGTGTGTGTTTTGTGTGAGATTTGTGAGTTCGGAGCTAGTGGAGTGGAGGTTCTTGAAGTTTCGCTTCAAGAAAGAAATGCTCTAGTTATAATGATTAATGTTATAGAACTTAATTACTTCCACTGCTTGATATCCTTTGTTTTCGAGGAGTAGGGGTCCCTGAGTCTTGTTCGGAGTGGAATAAGGTTGTGAGACGTATCGTGAAATTAATTACTAGTTAATTAATTCTCGGGGTGTTAGACCACCCCTTTTGGCCAAAAGGGGGTGTGCAAGGGGTAGTTTCGGCCACCTCTAACATGATAAACCTTTTTTTTTTTAATTTCTTTGACCATTGGAGATGGTTTCGACCACCCCCTGACCTTTGGGTGGGCCAAACCTTTATATATATATTGGCCCTTTGGGGTGGTCCCTTTTGCTATTAAGTGGTGGCCAAACCACCCCGAAGGCTGAGCCACCCCCAATGGCCAAATAGAGGTGGCCAATTACCCCCTGGCACAAAGGAGCCACCCTTTCATTTTTTTTAATTATTTCTATTTTTTATTCATTTTAAGAGTTTTTTAATTTTTGTTTTTTAAAAATTGGGGCATATGACAAGTGGCACTTTGTGATTGGTTTGACATAGAAATTCATTAGTTTTTTTAATGAAAGATGGACGGAAGTACCGTCTCCATATTTAACAATAAACAAGGTATCATCTATGGTCCAAAATGAAACCTAAATAGAAAACATAAAGTCGTTAAAACGTAAATACCACTCCAAAATGTCACTAAATTACATCATTTTATTGTTCAAACGACGCCATTCATAAAGTAGTGACACTTGAATGGTATTATTATTCATGCGTTGAAATGTAACGTTTGAATAGTATTTGTGATAAACCAACTTATAATAATTTGACAAAAAGTATTACTCTTCACACGCCATTATTAGGCAATGTTTAACTAGTATTACTATTCACTCATCACTATTTGGCGATGTTTGAATAGTGTTACAATTCACGCGTCACTATTAGGCAATGTTTGAATAGTGTTATTATTCACGCATCACTATTAGGTGACGTTTGAAAAGTGTTACTATTCACGCGTTGAAATGTGACGTTTGAAACGACACCAAGTAAATTTTGAAAAATTTGGAGCTTAAAATTGGTGTTTATCAAAACATCCATATACGCCCAAAAACTTCTAAATTTCTCCCTCTCTCACCCACATACGAATAAAAAAGGAAAAATTACAGTTTACCCTCCCAAAGTTGACAGCATTTTCAATTCGAACACCAAAGTTTCAATTTTTGCAATCCACCTTTACAAAGTTTCAATTTTTTTCAATTCGACCAACACTATTTCAAAATTCACATNAGGGGTGGTCCCCCAAATTTTTATTTTTATTTTTTTATAAAAAATTAAAAATTAAAAAAATTAGGGACAATATGAGAAGTTTTGGATACAATTGGTCAAATTGAAAAAATTTGAAACTTTGGGGGGGGGGTAAATTTCAAAAATTGAAACTTTAGTGTTTGAATTAAAAAATGCTGTCAACTTTGGAGGGGTAAACTGTAATTTTTTCAATACAAAATAAAAAAAGGGTAGCTACCAACCACCCTAAGGGAAGGGGGGGTGGCGTCGGCCACCTTTAGGGTGGCTTGCAGGCCAACCATGAGGTGGGGGTGGCCCGTGAGCCACCCTAGAGGTGGTTGCGGGTGGCTCCTAGGCCACCTTAGTGGGGGTGGACCGAGGCCACCCCCGAATCACCGGGCCACCCCCAGATGGGTGATCCTGCATTGTTCACACGTTGCCTTTTAAAAGGCGATGTGTGAATAGTAACGTCACCTTATAAAAGGTAACGTTTTACACCAAAACATCATTAATTAGTGATGTTTCAACAGTAAATGTCACTATTCTCGATTTCTCAACCCCGTATATTTTGGGGTTGTTAAGGCGTCGCTTTTCATGCGTCACTACTTAAAAAAGTGATACTGTTCACACATCACTATTTTGGGCATTTTAATTTTTTTTTTATATATAATATACCAAAAAGACATTTAACCTTCAAATTTAAAATTGCCTCAGATTAGAGATAGCATAAAGTGCAACCATTACTTGTGGTCCATCACACTAGGATGGTTCTATTATGAGTGCACCCATAGTTAATTGATAGCAGACTCATCCCTGGAGGACTCCACTTATGGTCACAGGTTTAGTTAGAATCTCTTAGGTTCATATAACCATCTCAGAACATTATTTGTAGCCTCATTAAACTTGTTTTTTTGGTTATTTTGGTGAGTTAAATCACTAAAAATCATAAAAAAAACACTCCTCAATAGTCTCACCAAAATAACAATATTTGTTTGGTAAATGAATAGTACTCACTAAAGATAATGAGTACTATTCACTCACCAAATGAACAATAAATAATATAAATTTTATCTTTCCTTCCATATTCTTTGAAAAAAAGTTAAAAAAAGAAGAAGAAATATTTGAAAAAATAAATAGAATAGTGAAAAGTTGATTGTTAAAATAGTGAGGCTGCTGGGAGTACTTTAAAAAAGTGAGTTGTTAAAATAGAAAAAAAAAATACTTTTAATTATTTTGATGAGTAAAATTTGGTGAGGATGCTAAAAATACTTTCACGGCATAATAATGTATAAGGTCACAGAGCAAGTGAAAAGACAATACTTAAAGAGAATTCTTTTAGAAGTGGGTTTTTTTATGTTTATATCTACATAAGAAAATATTTTTTCTTTAAAAGTATTTCATCTATTATTAAAATATTTAAAGTTATCTTATATTTTTAGGGAAAATTTGACTTCAACTCCTGAACTATCACTCATTTTGCACTTAAACCTCTAAAATTTAAAAAGTGACATTAGGGCCCTCCATACTACTATCGTGTGTCAGACACTTTTGAATTTTTCTCCCAAAAATTCCCTTAAATTTATTAAAAATAACCATTTGAAAACAATTAAACAAAAAATAAAAACACCAAAAAGGGGTGCCCCATTTCACATTAGCCCCTTTTTTTTCTTTTTCTTTTCAAAAGGTTATTTTTATATAATTTTTAATTTTATTTATTAATAACTTTAAGGTTATTTTTGAAAGAGAAGCACAAAAGTGTCCAATTTGACACAAAATAATAGTATGTGGGGTCTTAATGTCACTTTTTTAAAATTTGGAAGCTTAATTGCAAATTGTGTAATAATTCGAAAGGTTAAAGTATATTTTTTCCTATTTTTATGTATCAATTTACTGAGTTTTCACCCCTTTTATTTTCCCATTTTTTTTTTTTTCAAATAATGATGAGCACTGGTTACTAAAATTCTTGTATTGACATTAATACCGAAAGAACTACTGATTGCTCCTCTAATGCCAAAAACAATCACACAAGCAACGATAATAACAATATAAAATTATTGAATTTATAAACACATAAACATCACAACCACAAATTCAATCACACATTAACGATTTTGCTGATGAAAACCCTTTGAAAGCACATCTAAAGTTGAAAACAATTTGAGGCAGCTAGACCTAGAAAATCAGTATAATATAGAAGTCCAAACTATAAAGGCAAAGTAAACTTACAACTAGTGTAAAATACTCTCATTAATCTGTAGGACAACCCGCTCCCTTGTGTGCGTCAGTGCGTGTCTTTGCTCCAATTCTCCGTCGGCAAATCTTCTACGAGTGCCTTTCTTTACTAACTCGGAAGACCTTTTATTTTTTATTTTTTAAGAATCCTCACATAGGTCCACAATGGAAAAGGAAGAAATTAACCTCTAGAGTGGTTTTAGGCTAAGCAATAGCAAAATATATATCTTCCTAACATGCAAAACCTCTAGAGTGGCTGGTTATATTTGGCAACAAGAAAGTTACGAGAAAATACATTGTTATCACAATATGATCATGCTAATAGGAGGATTCTTGTAATAGAGTAATTGAATGGTTTTTTGTTGCAAAGAGCCTCATCATCGGAGTTAGAGTCATTCGGAGCGGACATAATTTTTCTTCAAACTAGATTGAAGGAAATTTGTTAATCTTATTCTATAAAAATGGAGATGATATTTTCGGCAGACCTGGGTACGCCCAGCGTCTGCCCAATTTTTTTTTTCTTTTTTAAAAAATAATTATTTTTTTAAAAAATAAATAAATAATTTAGATTTGACTTGGAAGAGTAATCTCCATTCTGTGCCATACAGTTCAGGGGGTTTGGATGATTTTTTTGGAGGGTTTTAGGAAAGTTTTTTGGAGGGTTTGGGGGGGATTTTTTGGAGAGTTTTGGGAAAGGTTTTTAGAAGGTTGAGACATTAGCAACGAAGTTTGAAGCATTAGCAACAAACTGTGAGGCATTAGCAGTAAACTATGAGGCATTAGCAACGAAGTTTGAAGTATTAGTAACGAATTATGAGGCATTAGCAATGAACTATGAGGCATTAGCAGCGAATTGATGCGTTAGTGAGGACGTTAACAGTTTTCCCAAAAGGGTTCACCCTTTCCTCCTAGGCTATAGTTTTGAATCCCGCCCTAAATCCTAAAAAAAAAATGGAGATTTTGGTAAAGAAATATTTCTGTTAAGAAAGATAGAGTTGAAGTCAAATCTCTTTTAGCATATAATTGTTGAGAAGCAGCTGATGAGGAAGAAAAGAAGAAAATCTGCTCAAGAAAAAGATAGCAATTTTTGTAGTCTTCAATTTTTTTTTATTTTTTTATTTTTTTAAAAAAGGCTATTAGGCGGACCCTGGGCGGACCAGGGTCCGCCGTATAGCACAACTCATAAAAATGATATGTGCCATCTACATGTAAGAAACACATGCTTTTTTAATTACAAAGACAAAGGTGTAAGAAATTTTATTTAAAAAACATGTGATTCTCAGATGAAAAATGATACATATCATTTTTATAGAATAGGTTGAACGAATTTCTTTCAATCTAGTTTAGAAAAAAACCCTGTCCAAAGCGTTGTGTGTATTTTACAAAAAAAACTTTTACAAACTGATGTGGTACAACAAGATTTGATATAAGATAAATTTAAATTTTAAGAACCCAATTATGTTGTGCCACATCAGTTTCTAAAAGTTTTTTTTTTTTTGTTTGGTAAAATATGTTCGTAAGCCTAGCATTTTTCTATGGAAAAATATAAGAACATTGTGAGAAGGAGACGATAATTATGATGTATGAAACACTACAATAGCTTGGCCTATTTATGTCTTCATAATCAGATTTGTGGTGAGAGAATATGACTGTTGGAAAAATATAGCTTGAAAAATTAATTGTTGGAGCAACGTACATGACCGTTGCAAAAAAAAAAAAAAAAACTGACCTTTAGAAATTATGGTTGTTGAAAAAATATGGTCATTGGAAAAAATATTAAAGTTCAACAAGATGAATGTTTAAAAATGTGAGTATTGGCAATAATATAGTAAAAAAAATAGAATAATATTTAAAGAAAGTAGAGAAAAGAACAAAAAATCTAATGGAGTGTGTATTAAAAAAGTAACAACTAAAATAAAGAATTATATTTTTTGGATAACTGAAATATATGGCCTGTTTGATAACACTTTTTAAGATAGTTTTTTGCTAAAGAAAAAATTAAAAAATTTAACAAATAACCCTCACAAATTATTTTCACATTTATTTTATATTACAAGAAAAATAAATAAAATTATCCTCTAAAAATTTTATCAAAGGAGTCACAATCCTCCGCCAGAGATGCTGGAGCTATTTACTAAGAGAAATACTAAAGATCTAATTTTTTTTTGCCTAACTTGAGCACAGCTTTTCTTTTTATTTTTTAATTAAAAAAATAAAAAAGTTGAGCAAAAAATTGAAATTGTATCGTACCTTATTCATTAAAAGAAAAAAGAAAAAAGAAAAAAGAAACAAAATTTTCGGCCTACTTAAGACCTGGGTCAGTCTGGTATTGCGCAATCAAAGTATAGGTCCACATCTCAAAGCCACATCGGCATCTAGCCGTTAAAATTTCAAATTAATTTCAAAATTATGCCCTCAAAGTTCCCTTTTGACCAAAAAGCCCTTGCAATTCAAATCCCTAAACCGCGATATGTCTCCTTTTTTTTCAAATCCATATCACATCTCAGCCGTCCATTCAAAATCCCTCTCTCACAGTTCAAAACCCCAACAGCCTCAGAAGCTACAGAGACTAGAGTGTGAGAAAGAACTCGACGATGTATTCTTGAATCCTCATCTACCGCTAAATTTCCACGAAACAAACCCTAGAGAGAAAGAAAGCCACCTGAAAACTCAGCTCGGTTTTCAGCAAAGAAATTTCAGGAATTCAACGTCTCGGGATTTTGTTTTCCATTTCCTCTTTCAGGTACACACACTCCCATTCACATTCCACGGAATTTACTTTCCCATAACTTAACAAAGATTTCCATTTTCTTGTTAGAATGCTGAGAGACTTCAAATTCCTTCGCCGGAATTCCGGTAAGAACGAGGAGATTGAGAATGTGCCCGTAAACCCTCGGGATTTGTCGGGGATTCAGACCGGAACCGACTCGTCGAGGGCTCCGCTGAACGCAATCCAAGAGCCAATCCAAAACCCCAAGCCGGAACAGGAAGTGGGGTTTAGGAGTAAGATTGAGAGGACTCCAACGAAGGCCAAGGGGAAAACTTCGGATCCCGCATTGCTTCCTCTTCGAACTCCGGACAAGCATGGTGTTGCTTTCTCGGGGAAGAGTCATTTTGGGTGGGCTCAAAAGCACGATCCTGGTTCTGTAACTGGTGACTTGCGCGACGATGGAAGCAATTCTTCTGTGCAAGTGAGAGGAGGGTTTGGAACTGGAAATGGGGGTTTGGTTAGTATGACTCCTCGAACAGCTCGGACGGTGGGAAGGGCTACTTCGGGTTATTCTGAGAGCAATTCGACGCAAAACACACCGGCTAAGAGTGTTAATAGGCCTCCGAATTTGGGGATTCGGAGTAGGGTTGATGGAAATGCCGGTGCTCGAGCTGGGAATTTTTCTGCATTGTATAAAGGGTTGCCGATAACTTGCGGTCCACCTACGGTTGTTAATACTGTGGAAGTGCCTTACTTTGAGCTCAGGGAAGAGCCTTCATTCTGGATGGAACACAGTGTACAGGTAAGAATAATGTACTGAAAGAGTAGTATCAGATTTTAATTTACTGATATATTTATATTTTCTTTTCTCTTCTTATGACAATTAAGGAGAACACTGAGTTGGGCCTGTAGAATTTTAATATTTTAACTAATAGCTTGAAAGTTATGCTGATGGATCCTTTATTTGTTAAGGTTATTATACGTGTCCGTCCTCTCAATAGCATGGAGAAGGGTACAAATGGCTACAACAGATGCTTGAAGCAAGAAAGTTCTCAAACAATTACATGGATAGGGCAACCAGAAAATCGATTTACGTTTGACCATGTAGCATGTGAAACAGTGGACCAGGTCTGATTAGAGATAACAAAAGATTAATGATATATGTGATTGGTTATTTAATTTTGCCAAAATCATTTGTCTATTGTTGTTTATTGTTGATCTTTCAGGAGACGCTTTTTAGAATGGTTGGTCTGCCAATGGTAGAGAATTGCCTGTCCGGGTACAATAGCTGTATGTTTGCCTATGGCCAGGTATTTCCCCAAAATATAGGATGTTCACTAACATCACGTGGCAGTTAATTTCTATATGTGATTGGTAACTCAATATATGTACTGTCCGTGTAGGTCTTGACACTAGGTTAGAATTCTAGCTCTTTTAGAGTGGTTTAATTACGTAGATATGGCATGCTGATAATGAAAGATGGAGGTTTGCATACTTGATCATTGTTTAGTAGAAGATGGTTACACTACCGTTGCCAAAAATAGGTGTTGGATATGTTGTCATGGTAATTGAGTGTTAATGACTTTGCCACCTAATTTTACCCCCAAACTGATTTTCATATCTTCAGTTTGATCTGTACACATCTCAATAAGTAGTGATTATCTAATTTTTCAAACTGTAGCCTATAGCACAGCCGCACATGCTAATGCATATAATTGACACTACGAGGATGTAATGACCCAAGAAAACGCACTAGTCACATATGCGTTATCACTCTGAAAAAGACTAATTAATTTGGAACTTCTTTAGAATCACTTATAAAGCCTAGTTTTACATAGTAAGTAAGCAGTGTGAGACTTAGCATTTATTAATGTCTTTTATAGATCACCCACTCTAGCGTATTCCTAATATGGGATCTTGGTGTTACAAACTCTCCCTTTTAAACTCCTGACGTTCTCATTAGGGCCACGTTATGCGGTGTTGACAATATCACATGGCATTACAACCTGGCCCTAATACTATTTGTACCAATCCAATGCGGTGTTAACAATATCACATGGCATTACAACCTGACTTTAATACTATTTGTACCAACCTAGAGAAAAACACTATCCATATTTAAGCTATAACCCCAAAAGGACTTGTCAATTTAAACCTTACCTAGAATCACTTATAAACCCCAATTTCACTTAATAAGGAAGCAATGTGGGGCTTAACACCCATGAGCGTCTTTTATAAACCACCCATTTTATGTGGACTATTAATTTTCCCAATATAGGATTGCCTTGCTACAGGGGACATCTACCTAGGCAAAATACTGAAGACCATTTTGTATTTTAGTAATATTTTGTTTCTATTAACACCAGCAGTCAGAAAAATTCTGCATCATTTAATCACTNAAAATCATTTGTCTATTGTTGTTTATTGTTGATCTTTCAGGAGACGCTTTTTAGAATGGTTGGTCTGCCAATGGTAGAGAATTGCCTGTCCGGGTACAATAGCTGTATGTTTGCCTATGGCCAGGTATTTCCCCAAAATATAGGATGGTCACTAACATCACGTGGCAGTTAATTTCTATATGTGATTGGTAACTCAATATATGTACTGTCCGTGTAGGTCTTGACACTAGGTTAGAATTCTAGCTCTTTTAGAGTGGTTTAATTACGTAGATATGGCATGCTGATAATGAAAGATGGAGGTTTGCATACTTGATCATTGTTTAGTAGAAGATGGTTACACTACCGTTGCCAAAAATAGGTGTTGGATATGTTGTCATGGTAATTGAGTGTTAATGACTTTGCCACCTAATTTTACCCCCAAACTGATTTTCATATCTTCAGTTTGATTTGTACACATCTCAATAAGTAGTGACTATCTAATTTTTCAAACTGTAGCCTGTAGCACAGCCGCACATGCTAATGCATATAATTGACACTACGAGGACGTAATGACCCAAGAAAACGCACTAGTCACATATGCGTTATTACTCTGAAAAAGACTAATTAATTTGGAGCTTCTTTAGAATCACTTATAAAGCCTAGTTTTACATAGTAAGTAAGAAGTGTGAGACTTAGCATTTATTAATGTCTTTTATCGATCACCCACTCTAGCGTATTCCCAATATGGGATCTTGGTGTTACAAACTCTCCCTTTTAAACTCCTGACGTTCTCATTAGGGCCACGTTATGAGGTAATATCACATGGCATTACAACCTGGCTCTAATACTATTTGTACCAATCCAATGCGGTGTTAACAATATCACATGGCATTACAACCTGGCTTTAATACTATTTGTACCAACCTAGAGAAAAACACTATCTATATTTAAGCTATAACCCCAAAAGGACTTGTCAATTTAAACCTTACCTAGAATCACTTATAAACCCCAGTTTCACTTAATAAGGAAGCAATGTGGGGCTTAACACCCATGAACGTCTTTTATAAACCACCCATTTTATGTGGACTATTAATTTTCCCAATATAGGATTGCCGTGCTACAGGGGACATCTACCTAGGCAAAATACTGAATACCATTTTGCATTTTAGTAATATTTTTGTTTCTATTAACACCAGCAGTCAGAAAAATTCTGCATCATTTAATCACTTTTTGCCAATCAATAAACATCTGGACTGTAGGCAAATGCTCCAGCATTCTTTTAATTTCTTGGAAGTGAATGATTGTTTTCAATTTAACCATAACAAGTTTAGCCAATAAGATACATTTTTTTTAAAAAAAAGTTTCAATTGTAATTGAAACATTCTTTTTCTTTTTTAAAATTCCAAAACCCATTATAAATGTGCAAGTTTGGTCATGCAGACAGGAAGCGGGAAGACATTTACAATGCTTGGAGAGATTGAAGATTTAGAAGTCAAACCCAGTCCACATCGTGGAATGACACCACGCATTTTTGAATTCTTGTTTGCGAGGATCCAAGCAGTAATTTTAGCACTTTTTGCTGCTTTGCCTTTTAAAATATGCTTAAGCATTTATATTTTGGTTAGTATATGTTTCTCATTCATTCTTCTTATTTTAGGAAGAGGAAAGCCGAAAAGATGAAAAACTAAGCTACACTTGCAAGTGTTCTTTCTTAGAGATATACAATGAACAAATTACAGATCTCCTTGATCCCTCATCTACCAATTTGCTGGTAAGTTTAGTGATTTTCTAAGTGCATGAATGTACTTTCTTTCACGCGGTTCTTAACATTTGTTTTTGATATTTAATAGCTCCGGGAGGATGTTAAAAAAGGTGTCTATGTGGAAAATCTCTCTGAATTTGAAGTTTGTACTGTGAGCGAAATTCTAGGGCTTCTAACTCAGGTTACTATTCAGTTTGAACAGCTTTGTGTGTGCGTGCGTGCATGTTGCATGTGTGCATATGGTGCATGTTGCATGTGTGCATATGTACACATGTATAGGAGAATAAATGCACATTCTTGCTTAAATATTGTGGTTTCTCAAACAAGGTAATTTGTGGTTTTTTGCCCGTAGGGTTCTTCAAATAGGAGGGTTGCAGCTACAAATATGAATAGAGAGAGTAGTCGTTCACACTGTGTATTTACGTGCGTAATTGAGAGTCGATGGGAAAAAGATTCCACAACTAACCTACGGTTTGCAAGACTAAACCTAGTTGATCTTGCTGGTTCAGAGAGGTAAGGCATCATACCTGAGCTTGTTCAACTATATATACTTCAGCATATAATTGAATAATGTTCTGCCCTACTAACCTATTTATTATCCATAACAGGCAAAAAACTTCTGGTGCAGAGGGCGAGCGTTTGAAGGAAGCTGCTAACATTAATAAATCATTGTCTACTCTGGGGTACTATTATCTAACACCTATCATGTCATTCTGATTTAGCCCTTTGTTATTAATACTGTGGATGTGCATTTTCATTTTGCAGTCATGTAATAATGGTTCTAGTGGATGTTGCACATGGGAAGCTAAGACATGTTCCTTATAGAGATTCAAGGCTAACCTTTCTTCTTCAGGTTATTTGTAACTCCTTTTGCTCTGCCTTTATTATTTTTATGTTCCTTAGTCATGATGTTAGAATTGGAAAAAAATGCAGGATTCACTTGGTGGAAACTCAAAGACTATGATAATTGCAAATGTCAGCCCTTCTATCTGGTTAGTTCACATGCTTTAAACTGATTTTCTTTCATTTTGACTTAGACACTTGGTTAGAAAATGAAATAGACCTGTGTGTGTTTTTTTTTCTTATTTTGTTTTATCTTTATCTCTTCCAGTTGCGCGGCTGAAACATTGAACACTCTTAAGTTTGCTCAACGAGCAAAACTTATTCAGAACAATGTAAACTTCTTTCTGTTAGCAGTTTAGTATGCTGAATTTTCGTAAAGGCATCTATCTGTTTACTGACTAATAATATATATGTGTATAATCATTCATGGTATAGGCTGTGGTGAATGAAGATTCTACGGGGGATGTTATTGCACTAAAACATCAGATACAACTTTTAAAGGTGATATTGAATCTTTCGTTTAGTTGTAAGTTCTTAAGTGTCAAATGGTTATTCAAAATCATTGGGTGATTTTGGAGCAGGAAGAGCTTTCTATCCTTAAACGTCAGAATGTCTCCAGATCTTTGTCATTTGGTTTGACAAGTGTCAAAGATACAGCAGAAGAACAAGAAAATGCTTGTACAACAAACATACACAACATGGATGAACAACAGATTGATGATTTGCTTGGGTATGAATCCAAGGGCATTGTTAGATTGTCTACCAAACAGGTATATTTTTCTATGCTAGGCTTAAATCACCAAGGAAATGCCTCATACTATTCATCTAAAATTCAACTTCCAACATTTTTACTTTTTACATCTCATCAATCACTTTTTACTACTATTTAAATAAAAAAAAAATCACCACAAAACAAAAATTTTTCACTTTTCCATACTAAATATTCTTAGTTTTTCCTACATTCAAATCTTACAAAGGAAAAAGCCAAACAAAGGCCAAAGGCCATTCCCCAACAGAGCCCAATTGTCTCAAAAGTTTTAACTGATAAAAAAAAGATGAATTTAATAATTAATATTTCAACATTCTTTCTCATTTGTAAGCTCAAACTTTTCCATAATAAGTGGGATCCAACATCTTACTATTTATTGAAATAGGGAGTAAAACTGTGGAGTTAGGATTCAAACAGTGATCATTGTTCTAATACCATGTTAATATGAATTTAATCATTTAATTAATATTCTAACAACTTATACATTAAATTCATAATTTCCTATCAGTTTAATTTTTTTCAGAAGGATAGATATGTGATGGTTGAAAAATATCATTAGTTTGCCCTTCTTTGTCTTTATCCGTTTGTTTTCTTGTTGTTGGTGGTGGTATTTTTTTTTTAAATTATTATTATTAAAGATTTTGAGTAAGCGGAAGCTGTTTGGTTTGAAATATATGATATAGTAGGCATCCTATATGTATGCCATATATAGGTATCCTGGGTAGAAATTAACTCTTAGATTCCCTCATTTTCTTCTGCTTATTTTTCATTTCATTTGCTGTTGCAAGTGGACCTTAGCAATCTCAAACTTACAATGAACTTGGTTTTCCTTATATTACTGATTCTAATATACCACTGCATAATGATAAATTAGTTGAAATCTATGGAGACAACACTTGCTGGTTCCTTGAGAAGGGAACAAATGGCAGAAATTTCTATCAAGCAACTTGATGCTGAAGTTGAACAGTTGAACCGCTTGGTACATTTTTTTTTTTCGGAGCCTTTTTTTTTTTTTTGGAGTTGTTCCCCTTTCAAAAGTGATCTAATGATCAGCACCTATTGCTTCTTAGGTTCGTCAAAGAGAAGAAGACACCAGGTGTAGTAAAATGATGCTCAGGTTTCGGGAAGACAAAATTCAAAGAATGGAGTCACTTCTTAGAGATTCTATTCCTGCAGACGCTTATTTACTCGAAGAGAATAGAGCACTATCTGAGGAGATTCAGCTGCTTCAAGCTAAAGTTGATAGAAATCCTGAAGTAACTCGCTTTGCTTTGGAGAATATAAGGCTTTTAGACCAACTACGAAGGTATTATACTTGAAATAAATACTATTATCATTGTTATGGTTATTATTATCGTTTCTTTTTCTTTTCTTTTCTTCTTGTTTTGATATTATTACTGTTGTTGATTTGATTGGTATTATTAGTTTCTTCAAGAACAAACGACACAGCATGCTCTTTTACCTTTTTTTAAAAAATTTTAATTAGTTTATTTTTTGTGGCATTTATAGATTTCAAGAGTTTTATGAAGAAGGGGAGAGAGAGATACTGCTGGCTGAAGTGTCCACACTGCGGGATCAGGTGTTTATAGAATCTAATGCAAACTGTGGTATTTTCTTTTTTGGTCTGGAATGTTGTTTGGAAACCTGTATAAACTAAAAGCCTTTGTCTGCAGTTGCTTCAATTGCTTGGTGAGAACTCTGAGCAGCATAATGATCCAAATTTTAGTATGCAACCCAAGGTTGGTAATTTTGATTGCCTTATTTAACTTTTTCTGCGTTTCATTCCTTAGGCATCTAATGTCATTTTCAGAAATATGGTACATAGGACGGAAATTGCTGCAAAGTGGTTTTCTTCACCTCATTCTATTTGTTTGAAGAAACAAATTTAGGACTAGAAATTTTGAATCCAGTTCTTTGTCCTTCGATTTTTTTTTCCCTGTTGTTTTTGGCCCCCATAATTTTTTTATTTTTATTTTTTATTCTCATACAGGAAACTTCGTGCATCAGCAAAGAAAAAGATTTTCTCCACCTGGAGGTTGCACTATCTGTCTCTATGTGTAACATACTTTCTATTTAGTGCTTACTAATTTCACATTTCCTCTTCATTGGTTTCAGTTGAAAAACACTCTTGGCGATTTAGAGGAATGCAGACAACAATTAAATTCTTGCTTAGATGATAATGCAAAACTCAGAAGGTGAGAAAGTTTTATCCTCCTACCCAAGTTCATTTTCTCCCATTTTCAACTTTGTTTAGCTTTGTGTTTGCAGATTGAAGTCTCTGATCTTTCAGTAACTTTCCTAATCTTTTATGCAAATTGTTTCCCCCATCTCTGCAGGGAATTAGATGATGTACGCTCTATGTTAGAGAATATCAGATCTGAACCCCATGAACATGATGCCATCTTTAAGACAACAAAGGTATTTTGTTTTTAAGTGTATCATTTTCTTTGTTGTTTAAATAAATTTATGGGAAAAAAAGAGAGAAGAAAAGCCAAGATGAGAGAGATTACAAAAGGAATCTTGATAAAATGACCTCTCATGAGCCTAGTTTTTTCATTGTATATGATTACCAGTAGTTTGTTCCTTATTACTTTTTAATAGATATGTATGCACTTTGTCTCCTAATTCAGGACATGATTTAGTTTATGCCATTTGTGTCTTCTAAATAATATGTGGTAAAAAAATTTCTCAGGATTCATTAAAAGGTCCAGTTGTTGAAGATCAGGTGCTCAATGCAGTCCAAAATGAGAACTTGGATGGGAACCATGAATCTTTGCTGATAAAACACGCAGAAGAAATGGTGAATTTGCAGCTGGAACTGGATATACTAAAGATAATTATCAAAGAAGAGAGGTCATCTTGTAATGAAATCGGGGAAAGGGCAATGCGCTTTAATAGAGATCTTCAGCTGGCGAAAGAAAAACTTCTATTGACAAGTAAACAGTATGATGATGCAAAAAGTGAATTGGAAGAGGCAAAGTCTGTCATTGAAGCTCTTGAGTCACAGCAAATTCTATCAATTAATGAGATGGAGGACCTGAGGGCTACCAACAGCCATTATCTGCAGCTTTCGAGTAAACAGGAACTTGAAATTATGGCTTTGAAGGAGCAGCTTGATTTTAAAGAGTTGCGATGTCACTCACCTTCAACCCATACAGAGAGTGACAACTCCCCCTTACAGGTGAAATTGAGGAGGATGCAAGCCTCTCTTGAAAAGGCAAGGAGACTAAATAATTGGTACCAAGGTGACCATGCGCATCAGGTGTCCAATGAAAAAGAAATGGATGAAGTTCGCAGCCAGGTTGAGGCTGAGACTGCTGAAGTGATTGTCTGTATGCAGGAAGAGCTTGGGATACTTCAGCACCAAGTCCAAGAGAGTCATTTGAAAGAAATGGAGATGAAAAAGGCCGCAACACTTATGGAGACTGAATTGAAAGAGGTTCAGGAAAAGCTCTACCTCATAACTGAAGATAACAAAAGCTTGACTCAAAAGCTAGAAGAGAAAGATAGGGAACTGATAACTTTATCTGAAGAATGGGAACTGTTGACCTGTGAGATTGAAGAAGTTCTTGCTGATGGGCGTGAGGCTCTCATCAATGCCTCTGATCAGCTTGAACTCGTATCAAGTTCCTTTCCACAGAAAAGGATTTGGATATCTGACCAATTTGGCAGGATGATCAGAGTCATCTCTGAAAAGGAATTATTGATTGAAGAACTAAGAAGATGTTTAGAGGATGCAAACAATAAAAAAAGTGATGTGGAGTGCATGCTGAAGTCTTTGAGAGGAGCAGCACTGGCTATTACTGAAGCACACCAGCAGGAATGCAGTGAAAAGGAGAAAGAAATCCTCCAGTTGACGTCAGAGTTGATTGCACAGACATCTACAATAGCAAAGCTGGAGGACAGAATAAAACTGGCAGAAGATCAGATTGGAAAATCATCAGTTTGCGCAACAGTTGCTTTTGTTATTGTCAATAGATTATCAGAAATTAATCTTAGTCATGTTGCTGCATTGAAGCACAATGATTTCCAGCTTAGTCAATCAGCAGAGATGAACTTGAGGAAGGATGCCATTCTCAATGATCAAGCTGGTATGATTGAAGAAGCAGAGAAGCAGATATGGTCTCTGAGGGGGGAAGTAGAAGAGTTGGAGGGAACCTTTACTAAACTAAGAGAACAGCTTTCTGAGGAGCAGGAGCGTTCTTGTGCTATGGAACAAAAGCTAAAAGCTATTGAAGAGAATGACATTTTGATGACAAGGGAGAAACTTGCTGAGCTAAAATCAGGTGTATCCACACTCAGATCTTGCATGAGCACATATGTGGAGCATTGTGGAAGTCCTGCTAGGGATGATTCACAAGAAGTTTGTAATGGAGATGATGAAGGACGGGTAAGCTTCTTGCCTTTTGGTAGACGGCTTTAACTTTGAGGTTAATTCACATCTATGTGGTAGTTGAAGTCTTTTACGGTGTTTGTTTTAATAATTGCTAATCTGGAATTGTTGCAGACAGATACTGAAATAAATCAGATAGACTTAAATTTTGTTGAAGAACAGAGAGTTGATACATCTGAATATTCTAAAGTGGAAAAGAGTGTGTGCCACAAATCATATGATGGGAAGGATATGAGATGTAAAAGCATTTACAAGGATGTGTGTAATAGAGATGTTACCATTATACTTTTGAAAAAGGAAATAGAATTTGCCCTTGAAAGCTTGATGGAGGTGCAAGCTGAGATGGTGAAACTCCATGACGAGAAAAAACAGATGTGGATATCTGAGAAACAGAATCAGGAAAGCATGAAATTTCTTATAAGTCAGGTACTGACACTGGAATCAGCTATGAGTGACTTTGAAAAGCAATCTAGACTCAAGATGGAAGTTTTCAGCCATAGAGTAAATGCATTTGAGCAAACTGTGGAAGAAGCTGGGCTTCAATGGTGTCAGACTAAAGAGGTAACAGTGTTTCTATATTTTTTATCTCAAAAAATCCTCTCCTATGATTTATGCCTAGTTCAAATTTCGTTCCTGAGTTGGGTATGTTGAAACGAACATATGACACTCTTCCACGCACCTCTATCAACTTTGTATTGTTATTTTGTTAATTTTTTCTTTTAAATTTTTTGTTGGGAAGTAGGTGGGGTGTCTAAAGAAAAATTCTCTTTTTTTATATGCACAATTTCCTTGTTCTGTTCGGTTCTCTCTCTCTCTCTCTCTCTCGCTTAAACTTCACGCAGTTGGACGTACTAGATCTAGTGTCAATTAATTTGTTTCTCGATGTTTTTAGAACCAAACAACTCAAACAACATTTTCCACACATGCTCTTGCAGTTGCTTGAACTTGAAGTTGGTGATGCAAGGATGGTTGCAGCCCAGAAAGTCGCAGAGGCTTCCTGTATCATTGCCAAATTTGAAGAGGCCCAAGATACTGTTGAAGATGCAGATATTATGATCAATAAACTAATGATAGCAAATGAACAAATGAAGCTTGATATAGAAAGGCTGAAGGAAATGGAAGTCACATTAGTCAATGACAGGAGTCTATTAGTCGATGAGGTTCAGAGCTTGCAGGCCATCAATGATTTGAAGCATCAGCAGTATGAAAACCTTGAAAAGCAGCTTGGCGCACATTTGACAGAAACAAGGGATCAGGTTATGGAGCTTGAGGGTATCATCACAGAGTTGACGACTACATTTGACAAAAACTTCATGTCTTTAGGCTGCGACTTCCACTGCATGGAGTCTGCGCTTTTAAACTCCACAAAGTCAGTGCGTTCATGGCTTGAGGATGTCTGGTCTCAAATAATTGTGAAGGACAGTGCTGTGTCAGTGCTACACCTCTGTCATATGGGAATTTTGTTGGAAACAGTCACTGGGCTGAATGCAGAGAATGGTTTACTTCAACATGGTCTGTGCGAATCAAACTCTGTTATAGCTGATTTGAGGGAACACAATGTTAAGTCAAAACGAGAGCTTGATATGTGTAGAATCCTCAAGGGGAAACTACTGGCTGATATCAAGAACAGTTTTGATAAAATTTCAAGGAAAGAAGAAGAAACTGGGGAGCTTAGTGTCAAGGTAACCTCCTTTGAGAAACAAATATCAGACCTTCAGCTCCAAGAGGAGTTGATGTTGGAAAGGTCTAATTATATGGGATCTCAGCTTGCGATTTTGATGAAGGAGTTGGACCTGAGTAACACTGATGCTTTGGCATACCTTCTGAATCAGGAGAAAATGCTAAAATATAAAGAGGAGGTCCTCGAATCTCAGGCTGATTTTTTCATGGTAGATTGGTGCTCTAAAGAATTTGAATCACTTATTTTGGCTTCAGAATTAGAAGAGATGGCTCTCCAGAAAGCTGATGCAGAAAACCACCATATAAAGTGTTGTTCAGTCCTTGAGAATTTCAAGAATGAAATAATTTTTCTCAAGGTTGATGCAGAGTTGAAACTTAAGCTTCTACTGGACCAGGATATTGAGGTTTCCCTTCTACAAAAAGAAATTAGAGAGGCAAAAATAGAGAGGAAGGACCTGTTGTTAAAGCTGAATCAGAGCAATTTAAGAGTTTCACAGATGGGGGATGTAAACAAGGCTCATGAACAGGACATTCTGTTGCTAAAGGATGTTGCTAGTTCAAATGATAGATTGGAAGGTGAACTTGGTGAAGTGAAGGAAACAATGGTGAGGCTGTTGAGTCAGCTTCAAGCACGTGAAGCGGAATATAAAAATTTACTGAGAGATTTCAAAACTAAGGAAACAGCATTAGAATTTTCTTCCAGTCAAATTTCTGCCCTTGATGAAAAAAATAAAGCATTGCAGAAGAATATTTGCATGCTGGAAAGTTTGTCAAGTGGGCTTCAAAATGAGTTGGACATGAAAAATGCAGAGCTAAGCAGAACGAGCAGCTTGGGGGACGAGAATGAGTCATTGAAAAGTGAGATAATGAAGTTGAAGGCTGAAAACAGGTTGGTTCTTCAAGACATAGAGGAAAAAGGTTCTGATTTGGAATCATATTTGAGCCGGATGGATGTCTTTGATAAGGAAAATCATAGGTTGCAAAATGAAATATTCGTTTTGGAGACTCGTATTGTCAGACTACAGACCGATCTAGAGATGAAAAATGCTCAATTGAATGAACTGCAACATTCTCAATCTGTTATTCTTGAGGATTTATGTTCGAAAAGCCGGGACTGGCAAGATTATGATGACAATGTGAATTCATTGAAGGAAGAGAATACTTTCTTAAGAAATGAACTTTGCTTCCAGAAGAAAAGTACGCATAGAGTCCTCTCTGTCTTGAGCTTGAACATTATGAAATGGGTTGATACAGTGGAAACTGTTGATATGATGGGTAGCAGATTACTTAACATACTAAATGAAAAAAGCTCTTCAATTGCGGATAAAATGTCCCAAGAAATATCAGAAAACATAGAGAGGACATCTAAGTTCATAGATGAGCTTGACTGCTTGGAGTGCCATGCTAAAGAGCTGGTATCAGAAAATTTGACTCTCCATGCTGAGCTATTACGAAAGGATGATGTTTTAAAAGGACTGTTATTTGATCTGAGCTTGTTGCAAGAATCTGCATCTAATAACAAAGATCAAAAAGACGAAATTGAGGAGATGGAGGCTTCTGTGGAGGCATTAGAAGATGAGCTTGCAGTAAAAACAGGTGAGCTTGATGGGGCTCTTGCTAATAGCCAAGTGCTTGAAGCTCAGTTGCAGGACAAAGTAGACATAATCTCTTTGCTTGAGTTGGATCTTACAAAAGAACGTGAGTCTCTAAAAATGCTTTCCAGTGAAAATATGCAGTTGAGAGCTCATATTGAAGATGCATTGGCAGCAAAAAGTTCTCTAGAGGAGGAATTAACAGAGAAAAAGAATATAACTGAGAGTTTGGAAATGGAACTTTCAGAAATGAGTAATGCTCTTGGCCAAATGAATGATTTGATTGAATCCCTTACAAGCAATATGAATGAACTTGCTAGTGAGAGGGATATTCTCCAGGATGAGGTGCATAGTTGGAAAGAAAAGCTTGAAATGGCACAAGCACTGGCTGATGAAAATGAAGCGATTGCTATGGAAGCTCGACAGGTACAATCTAGTTTAACACTCAAACTTTGTGAAATACTTGATTGTTTTTCATGTCCCAACATTAATTTGTTGCATCAACTTCAGGTAGCGGAATCAAGAATGACCTACGCTGAGGACAAGGAATCCGAGGTGAAGTTATTAGAGAGATCTGTTGAAGAGCTAGAATGTACCATAAATGTATTGGAGAACAAGGTAGTTTTGAATTAATTACACATTCCTCTTGTGCTTTTATTGTTATCATGCCTCACTGGTCCCCACTTTGAAGGTTAACATTCTTAAAGAAGAAGCCGAACGACAACGATTGCAAAGAGAAGAGCTGGAATTGGAGCTCCATGCTATAAAAGATCAGATGCAGAATGTTAAAAATACCGACTCTGACATGAAAAGGTCAAATAAATTATTCCTAAATATTCAATTTGATGTAAATATGCTTGTTTAGATTATGCATGGTTGCTGAATTATCACTTAAATTATAGGTATTTAGATGAGGAAGAGAAAAACCTCCAAGAAGCCCTAACGCATGCACAACTTCTTGAGAGGGGTATAGCGGAAAAGGATGCAGAGGTGATGTTTTCTGTTGCACCTCTAGTACAATTATCTATAACATTTTTTTGAGCCTCGGATAATTAAACCTAGTTTTCTAAACTGACTTTGGAACACAATTGTTTTTAATGTGCTTTTAGCATTAGAAATTTATACTTTTGTCATTATCCAACAGATTGGCCAACTCAAAGCACACATATCTGAGCTAAATTTGCATGCTGAAGCACAGGCTAGTGAATACAAGCAAAAGGTATGCCAGCAATTAAGATTTGTTTGATTTCTTGTCCTGCGAGGAAGTTGGATGTCATCTATAGAACTAGAATTTTTTCTGCTGTAAAGAGGTGTAGCTTCCATAGGACTAGTTTGTTGTTTCTCCCCGGAGTTTTCCACAATTATTTAAACTATGAAATTCGTTAACAGTTCAAGGTACTGGAAGCCATGGCAGAGCAAGTCAGGCCCGAAGGACATTCCACCCATGTCATGAATTCTTCATCAAACAAGTTAGAGAAGTATGCCACAAAATCTAGGGGCTCTGGTTCCCCTTTCAAATGCATCGGATTGGGCTTGGCACAGCAAATAAAATCTGAGAAGGATGAGGAGCTTATTGCTGCAAGGCTGCATATTGAAGAGCTTGAATTTTTGGCAGTAAGCCGACAGAAGGAGGTAGCCTTTCCGTTCTCGATGAGGATTCAGCGAAATCTACTGCACATTGGAGATGTGCATTATTCTATATGCCATTCATTTTCTGTAATTTTTTCAAGATAATCACCTGTTGTACCCGGCAATGCAGATATTTGCACTGAATGCCAAATTAGCTGCTGCTGAGAGCATGACACATGATGTAATTAGAGACCTACTGGGAGTAAAGTTGGATATGACGAATTATGCGGTAAATTTGTGAATCCTTTCTTCCACTCAGTGGTGTCTTTTGTTACATACTGTATCTCAGAATATATGTGGTATCAAGATTATTAAATTGATTTTTTTTTAAGTTGGTTAAGTCGCAATAGCACCACTTTCAAAAGGGGGAAATAAAGAAAAATGAACAATCAAAAAATCACTTCCAGTATACTTTATTCTTAAGTTTCCACAATTATGCTCATCTCTCACCTTTCAAATTTTGTAATGCTAGTCACTGATGGATAATGAGCAAGTGCAGAAGATAACTGAGAAGGTTCGACTTCATAGTTTAGAATCTCAAGATAAGGTATTTCCACTTTTAATATTGCTAAAAATAGGTTCATGAGTTGTTGTTATTCTGAATTGCATCCTTCATTCAGGAGCAGGAGGTACTTAAGCTAAAGAAGCAGCTTAATGAATTCATTGAGGAAAGGCAAGGGTGGGCAATTATTACTTTAAGACTGCTGAATATAATCATTATTTTCTTTAGTTTCTTTTTATCTTTACCATGTCTAAGTTTGTATGAGCCTTACCAGATGGCTGGAAGAAATTGATCGAAAACAGGCAGAAATAGTAGCTGCACAAATTGCATTGGAAAAGCATCGGCAGCGAGACCAGTTACTTAAAACTGAAAATGAAATGTTGAAGGTTGCAATATTATTTATCTATTTTGGAAAAGATATGGTTCTTGTTAAGAGTGTAATTTTTTTTTTTGGCCTTTCGGTTTTGTGGCCTTACTACTCTCTTTAATCTATGTAGCTGGAGAATGTAAATCATAAGCAGAAGGTGATGGAACTTGAAGGGGAAGTAAAGAAGCTGTCTGGGCAGCAAAACCTCCAGCAGCGCATTCATCATCATGCAAAAATCAAGGCAAGAAATTGTCAGTTACTTCAAATTTAGAACCTTCTGTGGCCATGCCTGTTGTTGAACATCATGGAAACATGTACACCTCCCTCTTTCTGATTAAAATCAATGTTATTGTGGGATTTCAATAATGCAACAGGAAGAAAACAACATGCTCAAAATTCAGAATGAAGACCTTAGTGCCAAGCTGCGGCGATCAGAGGTTATACTCTCACATGTCAAGGAAGAGCTTGCTCGCTTCCGCGCATCCACAGGAAAGAATCCCTATACTAATTATGATGAGGAGCAACGTTTGAGTATCAAACTGAAGGTTAGTAACCGTGCACACACAACACACCCAGAGAAAGAGAGATGTGGGTATGCTCAACCAATAACTAGAGTTGAAAGGCTAAACGGTCAACTGATTTGCCGCAGGAAACTGAGGAGGAGAAGGTGCAGTTAGCACACAAGTTATTGGGCTTGTGTACCAGTGTTCTTAAGGTCTGTGAGAAGTGATTCGCTAATTTCTTCTCAGCAATGAAAATGATGGACTAAGATTTAGTTGGTAACACACATTCTGGAATTATTCTCTTATTTAGTTCTTAACTTTCAGGTAGCTGGAATAACAAAACGAGCACCCAATATTAGCCCTGAAGAGGCCTTGGAGCAGCTCAAAAATAGATTTACTTCACTGGAAAGAGAATTGCAAGAGTTGAAGTATAAGGTAAACAGAATACATACATTTGGTTAACTTTTTTTTTTTTTTTAAGTGAAACTGTGGAATTCCATTAATCAAATAATTGCTTTTCAGCCAGTACAATATTTCGAATACAAGTGATATGTATAGGATAATAGATATGCAGGAGCTAATAAGAACATGTAACCATTATATTTTCTTTCTACAGAACAGAATTAGCCATGAAAAAATTCGATTGACTGAGCTCATGCCACAATCTTCACCAATAAACTCAACGATAGATGAGAATTGTCGAACTCCTAGAAGGCAATCACAATCTGCATTTCTTTCTGCTTTAGATCGATAAGCATGCATGGGTGGTAATTGGGGAGCTGTGGTTAGCTTCTTGCTAATTCTCGTATTATTCTTTGTATGTATATCTTTTGATCGGCCTGCTTGAAGCTGTGTATATTATTGATTCTTTTGTAGTGGTGTAAATATTCCCATGTATATTGTTTACCATTTTGTATTTGCTGGTTGAACAATTTAATCAAATGAATCAAATTCTTTTGTACTTGAGTAACTGCCCCATATAAATCTATATTAATATACTTCACTTCCAACTTGCAAATGGTACATCCATGGAAGAAATTCAGAAGTTTATGAAGGAAAAGAGTTCTGGTAATATGGGCCTCCCTGGCCGAGGACTAAGCCCAGTGGTAATATGGTTTTGCCAATAATTAGGGGTGGGCAAAACCCACCCAAACCCGCAATACCCGACCCATCTGCCTTGTGAAGACCGAATTTTAGTGTTAAAATCACGGATTCGGGTTGGATACTTGATTACCCTTACGGGGCGGGTCTCGGGTACAACTCAGATACCCACCCAGCCCCGCACCTTTTACACCTAAAACTAGGGGTGTTCAAGCGGTTATAACCGACGGTTATTTGCAATAACCGCAACCGCTTCTGCTTTAGGCGGTTATCGGATTTTAATAACCACAACTGCCTCCGCCTAGGTGGTTAGCGGTTATAACCGGTTTTTTAAAAATGAGCTTTTGGGCTTTTTTTTATATTTTAGGCCATCATTTTCCATATATTTTGCCATATTTTTTTAGCTTATTTTGCCCTATTGGCCAAAAAACATGCTATTTTTTTGGCTTATTTCACATACATAGTCATAATGCCCAAATCCATTCAATGGTCCAAAGCCAAAACATATTACAAACCTGAAAGTCTGAAACTAACAAACATAAGCAAAACAAATATTACAAGCCTTAGGTTTCATCTTATTCTCCAACCAAAACGGTGTCGTTTTGGATTTTTTTTTTTATATATTTAATTAATATAAATAATTAATATATAATTATATATAAATAAAGGCGGTTAGCGGTTATAACCATTTTTTTATACCCCTAAAACCGCTAATTACAACCGCCCTAGGCGGTTAGCGGTTTTTAATAACCGCTTTATAAAGTGGTTAGCGGTTAACGGTTATTAAAAAGCGGTTATAAACGGTTAGCGGTTGGCGGAGCGGTTATAACCGCCCCGCCTAAACACCCCTACCTAAAACATAAAAAACCCAAGCCGCTGCTACACGCTTCACTTTCTTCTTCTCTTTTTGTAAAGTCTACGTACCTTTTTAAACTACTATCTAATTGACAATGTTTTTTCACACTTTCAATTGTGACAATGTTTCCTCTAAACTACTAAAATTGTCAATGTCCTCAAAGGCTAGCAAAAAGATAAAAATACTCCTATATATTTCTCAATATGACAAAAATACTCATAAATTTTTTTTAAAAAAAAACTAAACAAAAATTTTAATTTAAAAATAATGATTTTTTTTTTAAAAAAATAACTTTTTAAACGAAAGCTTTTAATTTTTTTAAAATGAAATTTTTATTTTAAAAAAACATTTTTCTTATACAAGAATTTTTTTTTTAGTTTTAAGTTTTTTTCTAAAAGTTAATTTATTGAGGGTAGTTTCATCATTTAGGGAACATTGACATTTTTTAATAGTTTGAGAGGGGACATTGCCACGAAAGTTTGAAAGTACATTATTAGGATGGTAGTTTGAGTGATTATGTGGACTTTCCTCTTTTTTTTTTTTTTTAATTTCTTGTAATTTACACCCAAAAAGAGAATCATATTAATAAGGGAAATGCTAAAGGCCTAATTTTTTTGCTCGACAAATGTTCAACTTTTGCCTTCTTTTGTAATTAAAAAAATAAAATGAAAAATGAAAAAAATGTCTAAAGCAAATAATATATATTTTTTGTCTATCTTTTTTTTTTTGGTATTTTTTAAAAAATGAAAAATGGTATTAGACAAAAAAAAAGTTTGGTTTGTATTATGCCTCTCTTAATAATATTCTTAAAAACGATATCTTCAACGCTAAAAACGTAATTCCACGTTGCTTTCATTCGATGGTTTTTCAGCCTACGCATTTCTGCTTAACGCAAAAAGTAAACCAAAAGCTTTCAAAGATGTTCTAGATAATTAGTGGTTAAAATATTAAAAATATATTTATATAACCAGGCAACCCTTCATCAGTTCATTACTTCCAAAGGTTTATTTTATATTTTTATATTTTATGTTTGTACTCCTTTCAGCTTTTCTAAGGCTTTGCCATTGGTCTTCTCTTCTCTGCTCTTTCTCTCCGCTTTTACTAACCCAAAAGTACTGTTTATTCTCTCCCAAATCAAACGCTACTCTTCAAATTATTAAGCATCAAATTCCAGGCATCCCATAAAGGTAAAATCTATTCATCCCCACATATCCGTACATATATGCATGTGAGTGTGTGTGTGTATATATATATATATATATATGTATATCTGTGTTGTGATTAAGATTGTAGGAGCTTGTTTTCTGATTTTGGCACTCCCTGTTTCGGACAGAAAATGAGCACTGCAACCTTCGGTTCAATTTGTTTCGACACTGGGTGCTTTTGGAAGGTTTGTACAGCTTTCTGTTTGTTTCCCGGGATAATGTAGTAAGAGAAACGAAAATAAATGTTCTGTTGTTTGAATATCGAAGTACAATAAAGTGAGCCCGATACATGCATGTGGCTTATTTGAATCAATTTTTAATTGTAGGTACCAAAAAAATGGGAATTTTGTACCTTTTTTCTTTTGTACATTTTCTCAGCAGCCAAACCAAGGAAAAATGTTAAATTCTGTTTTTACGACCTGGGTTCAGTCTATTACTTGGAAAGTTAATATCTTTTGAGAATTTATGGAGTTTGAAGGTAGGGAACTTGAATTTTTGTGTTTTTTAAGTTATGCTATTGAAATGCAGGATGGATCAAATATTTCAAAGGTTAACAGGCCAAAAGAAGGGAAGATGTTTGTTAAATGTGCTGTGAATACAAACACGCAGAAGCCAAAAAAGGAAGTTCGGATTGGTGTTCTTGGAGCCAGTGGTTACACTGGTTCTGAGGTATGATGCCTCACTCACACCTCCTGGACATATTTATGCTGGCTCTTTTGTTCCTTTCTGTGTCTATGTTGTGTCTTTAATGGAGTTATTTGAAACTAAAACAGTCAACTTGAAATTATGATATTGGAGTAAATGAGAAGCTGACCCAGGAGCTTGCTCTTGAATAGTGTTGGCTAATATGCGTTGCTAATTTAATATTTAATTTTGGAAGTGTGATGCCACTGCATAAGCTTTAGTGGGTATCGTTCTCTCTCTCTCTCTCTATACTTTTTTTTCCTGGTATATTTTGTTATAAATGAAGTTCATTCTTTTATTTGGGCATTTATAAGGAAAAGGCAAGTACATACTTCTAATGAAAGATGATATTGATTTATATCAAACTAAATTGTTTAAACATAATATATTCTGCTAATACAGATAATCACCAAGAAGGAACTTCTGAATTCTTTAAAAAAGATCTTACAAAAGTGGAGTTTTTTTTTTTTTTTGGCAGAATTAACAAATTTACCTCATAATTTGGATGTCTGTATTTGATATGGGTTAAAACTTTAATAATTTGAATTTAGCCATTTTCTACCTGTTTTCACTTTGGTGAAATTGAATGAGCCTTTTTTCGCAGATTGTTCGCTTGTTGGCAAACCATCCACACTTTGGTATCACTCTGATGACCGCTGATAAAAAAGCTGGCCAGTCGATTGGATCAGTATTCCCTCATTTAGTCACACAAGTATGACTCTTTCCGTAAATGCATAAAATACATCTTTTGTGTATTTAATGTTGTATGATTGCATTCAGTACCTTTGAAGCTGTAAGTTTAATAATTGAGATTCAAAATATTTTAATGATTTTTTCCGTAATGGCATAGTTTTCAATACTTTGTCATGGAAGTACAATACTTGACTTCCTCTTATGCTTGCAGGATTTGCCAGATATGGTTTCTGTCAAGGATGCCAACTTTTCTGATGTGGATGCTGTATTTTGTTGTTTGCCACATGGGACCACTCAGGTTTCTTCTAATCCCTTTTCATTGGTTGTTCAACAACGTTGATGAAGGTTTTTGCAATGGAAATGCATTTCTTAGTCTTAATCTCTTTTTTACTAATTTGTATGATCATCTGTTAATTCACAGGAAATCATAAAAGCCCTTCCCAAGGGTTTGAAGATTGTTGATCTTTCTGCAGTAAGCTTTGCATTGGCACTATTTATTCCTGCATTGTCATAGTTGTGTTTTAGATGCATCCCATGGTGAATTTAGAACTGGCTGTTTTGCTCGTGTGAAAGTCTTACAGTATATTACCACAGGACTTTCGGCTGCAAGATATATCTGAATATGAAGAATGGTATGGTCAGGCACACAGAGCACCAGATTTGCAGGTAGCGACAGTGCTCTTCTACGTATTTTAAACCTACCACTTAAAATTAGTGTTGAGATTTTTTGTACCCCTGGATTTTTTTCCTTCTTCGTGAATGTGATGCATATGAGGGCTGTTCAGTGATGCAAGAATATGATTCAATTCTCTCTTTGTTCAATTGTACTTGGAAGCCCGGACCTTAGGTGTCAAAATTAAACTTGTGATTGTACAAATGTTGTTTTCTTAAATTTGGAGGTACTTGTCTTTGACTTTCTTTACCTTATGTTGAATATTGGATGCTGGTCAAGAGAAGTTTGGCTGGTGGTTTTGATTCTCCAGCTCTGTAATATTGATAAAAACAGCCTCCTACTTATGGTTTTTCCATACGTGCCGGTTCAATATTTGTTTTTGTGTATTTACATTATTGTAATGAGCTATTTGCAGGGAAGGAGGATGGTAATTCATAGAATATCTGATCACCCTCAAACAAAAAAAAAGAAAAGAGGAATATCGGATCACCCTCTATTGAAAATATTTTTCTCAACATGAAGCGGGCACTTCTTTGTCCTCAATTTTCTTTAGAACTAAATTGAAATCACCGAGGATTCCTCTTGACAGAGTTGCCTTCCAAATTTTAACTAACGGGCATGATTAATCTTTTTTCATTAAGTTATCTGTTTTATTATTATTATTTTTTTAGCTTTTGTTGTGTGCAATGGGTATCAGAACATTAAACTCTGCATAGTCATTCTTGATTTATATTATTTTTCTACTCATTGCTTTATTCTTCATGTAAATGATTAATGCATTACCTGGATGCAGAAAGAAGCTGTATATGGTTTGACAGAGCTTTTGAGAGAGGAAGTCAAAAGTGCACGTCTAGTTGCTAATCCTGGTTGTTATCCAACATCCGTTCAGCTTCCTCTTGTTCCCTTGATTAAGGTTTGTGTCCATTATTCTGTGTTTTCTCCATGTTGTGTGTTGGATGGATCAATGTGTTCTTTGGTGACAGTTGGTTAAAATTATGTGCAGTGCGATGATAAGTGCATGCTGAGGTTATTTTAACCACCAAATACATCTGCAAAATGTGAGAATTTTACTTGATATTAGCTGCTCAAAATTAAGACTTAAGAATGTATCTCAGAGACAATTGAATATATACACAGGTTGTAGATATGCTTAGATGTTTCTATGATAACAAGGGAAGAGGTAGTAAATAGTGTGCTTAGAAGCTCCTCAAGAAAAGAAAGGAAGAAAAAATTATTAATGTACAAAAGATAATTTCAATTGAATTGAATAAACTAAATAAAGTTTAAACTTAAGAAAGGTGTTTGAAGATAGTCGAATTTGGGATTTATTTGACTAATTATTATATGAACCTTGGCTACACTAATTACTCTCATTCTAATGTGAAATCCATCCTCCAAGTTTAACATATTTGACTGATCTTTGATAATATGGGCGTTTGAAGTATTTTAATAGCACATGTTTTGATATCTTGTTTTAAATTTGGATATGCGTTGTGCATTCTTTAGATTATGCCTGGTCACTAACCTGATGCTGGTTAGGGCTCCATTGGTCACTTTTATGCCTTATAGTTTTGATGGTTTTCTGCATGCTTTTTGGTTTGCAGGCAAATCTTATTGAATTTAGGAATATTATTATTGATGCAAAATCTGGTGTGAGTGGAGCAGGTTAGGATTTGTTCACCTTTTTTTCCCTTGAAAATTCTTTGCTAGGAATTCTCGATGCATGTTTTATGACTCCTTACCTGGTTTGTCATGTAGGACGTGGCGCGAAGGAGGCAAATTTGTACACTGAAATTTCTGAAGGCATTTACTCTTATGGAATTACCAGGCATCGTCATGGTAAGATTTTGTTTTGGAATTTGGAATATGCATCTGAAGTATTTAAACATTCATGTCTTACACTTGGAGCACAAGAGACAAATCCTATTTTGTTTAAAAAAAAAATGATTGGTGCCTTGCATTTTTTTTGGTTTTGGGGGGGGATCCATGTGGTGTTGCAAATTTGTGGTTGAAAAAGCTGCATTTTTTACTTTCCTAAAGTTCATTTATATTTGCTTTTGAGTCATGGGTTTAATATATCAGATTCTAATGAGATTGCAATTGTATTTTCTTAGCTTTCTTTTTGAGGCATGTGATTTACATATGCAAGTTTATTGATTTTGGTTGGAAAAATATTAAAAGATCTGACATTCTAAATCACAGTTTGACAACTCAATTTTGACATAAAGCATAGGTGGGTGGTATAATAAACCGTTTTTTGTTTTTATTTTTTCTAATCTACTTCTGTGTTGATTTATCCTAACTTGCTGATATGTCAGTGCATTAATAAGATGTAAGAGATCTATGAGTAAAATATTAATTGTGAATTAAATTTGTCTTATCATTCTATTCAGTTGCGGATTTAGTCAACCAATCGTGGATTCTTGTACCTTTGGCAGGTTTAGTAGGACAGTTGGTTAGATATTCAGAAAGTATGATTAAGGGCAGAAAGAAAAAGTGGAACTGAAGGGATCTACTCCCTTCCCTCCCTCCCTCAAACCCTCCCCCCCCACTCTTTACCGGCCCAAAAAAAAAAAAAAAAGAATGGGAAGTTAGCAATGGATATTGAAAATAATGATATTATTAATCTTTGAAGAACAAGCTGAGTGAAATATACTAAAGATAAAGAACTGTTATCTGGACAATCTAAAAGGCATTCATAATTTAATAGGAGAACATGGCCAACTTTTGACCATTATGTTCAATGACAAGTGACGGTTAGGGGCATACTGTTCAGTGACAAGTTGACGACCTGGAATATTCCCCTCATAGATTTATGCAGTTTGCAGTTCACATATGCAAGAAGAATACTTTTATTAACTGCACGATATTATTTCTGCTATGCATACCAGTTCTGTTATGGAGTTGGATTTTGCACTATCTTCCCATAATTCTATCAAAAATTAATTGGGTGATTCAATTCAAAAATGCCTCAATCAGAGAAAAATTTAAGGATTAGTATAAGGGAATGGAGGCTAGTGTGTTCTTTATTGGTACTGTAGATAGAAGTTCCTGATATTGTTTTCTTGTTTTTGGAGCAAATATTTGTTGGCTGACTAAAATGAATCCTTCTGGTGAGTGGGCTTTAGGTGGCCACCTAGTGGGACATAATAGGTGGAAGTTGCCAGTTGACTTCAATCTTCAGTTTGATGCTTTATGCTTTTGAATTGGCTATCTTTGTTCGCTTTTTATTTATTTGGACGAATCAGAAGTATTTAATTGTTCAGAAGTTTTGATATTACCCTATGAGATAATTAGTGATTTTAAGCACTAGAATGAGTGCATTCTCTATATTTGATAGCATGAAGCAGTAACCTTTATATGAATTTCAGTTCCAGAAATTGAACAGGGACTCTCTCAGGCTGCAAATTCAAAAATAACTATCAGTTTCACTCCACACCTAATGCCAATGGTGATAATTACACTGCGTTTAATCTTCTGTAACTCTTTTTGTTTACAAAGGACTTATTTTATACCTCTTCTGTCTTCTAGAACCGTGGTATGCAATCAACTATATATGTGGAAATGGCTCCTGGTGTAACAATTGACGATTTATACCACCAATTAAAGATCTCTTATGAGGTATATTATTTAGCTGTTGTTCAAGCACATGGTTTGATGTGTATATTCTGCTTACTGGCTTATATATATGTTCTCGTCTGCTTATTCAGGTAATCAATGGGATTTTCATGTTCCTTTTAATTTTTTGTTGCAGGATGAAGAGTTTGTAGTTTTGTTGGAGAGAGGAGTAGTCCCTCGCACTCATAATGTTCGAGGATCCAATTATTGTTTAATGAATGTCTTTCCAGATCGAATTCCAGGAAGGGCAATAATTGTCTCAGTTGTATGTTTGCATTCATACATCTCTATGTTAAAATTTCCCCATTTCTGTTATAACTATTATCCTAGGAATCATCATCGGCTAATCTCTTAGAACATTGGTGCAGATTGATAATCTTGTGAAGGGAGCTTCTGGTCAAGCTTTACAGAATCTGAACGGGATGATGGGATATCCAGAAAATACAGGACTTCTATACCTGCCCTTGTTTCCTTAAGCACTTATGTTAAAACATGTGAGTCTAAGTTCAACTCTTTGCTTCTGAAATCTCTTTATTATCATTAAACCCAATGCCGATTGACACATCTTTGTCATTAAACTCGATCACGGTTTGTACACGTCATAGGCTATCATTTCTTTCCCATTGCTTCTCCTTTGTTCCTCAGGCTTCTCATCTTTCTACTCTCTGTTACCACCCCTAATGCATAGCAGGGCTTCTAAAACCTCTTATTCTAACTCATTTGGAGATGAAAATGCATGTTATAGTTTTGGCCTATATAGATTGCCATATGCTATGTGTAAAACCTGTAGTTTGTTCATTTCAACTATTTAATATGCTTCAAAGTTCAAGAGGTCTGTGAACTTGGGCTGTGTTTGTTTTGTTCACTGAAAGAGTGGATTTATTCTGAATTGTGTAATGTGGAACCTTCCTGTATCTAAATAAGTGACATTGCATTGATTGTTGCAGGAAATTATGTTGTGGAATCTCTCTCGGTAAAAGCTGCTTACTGTTTTGAAGAGTTTTGTAATACAAAAGTCCCATACTGTTAGAACCATGTCTTTATATCATAAAATAATGTATGGGATGATTTGATGGCATAATAATATTGCAGCACTGTTGAAGACTTGGAGAGGTCTTTCGAAGACATTCGTTCCTTGTGTTTTCATACTTTGTATCTTTGGACATTAGCACATTTGTTCCTTGTGTCTATTAGTTATGATGACTTCTTTGCTCGTTTTTCCCTTTCTAGTTAGGTGATCCTTTTGTATACTTTTTGTGTACTTAGAGGCGCCTTACACTTTTAATAAAACTGGTTATTACTTATCAAAATAATAATAATAATATTGCAGCACTATTGGGAATCAGTTATTTAAACTGATCTTCCATGACCATGAGATTGATGGATGAGAGTATCATCAATCTATCTCAAGTAAGCTGTAAGAATCAGCTGTGGACAAGCTGGGGGAAATTAAGTATACGATTGTTTATCTTGTGTCAACAAAAGTAGAAGAAGAGAAGGCTGAAAATGAATGACGATTGCAGGATGAAACTGAATGTTTTTGAACGATGACAGGATGACAGGATTTATTCATAAGAGAAAAGCTAGTGGGGCTCAATAAATTTTCATATTTGACTATATTTTCTTATAAATTTAATAGATCATTCTTATAAATTTAATAGATCAATCATTAGATTTGTGGGGTTTACATAAATCTACAAATCTAATGGTTGATTTGTAAGATGAGGTCACATATGAAAAAAAAAAATATTGACCTCCATATTTCCTTATTCACAAAAGAAAGCTTTGCACTTGGAATTTATGCTTCCAAAGCTAGCAGAAAAATATGTTATAGATGGAGATTCATTATTATGGGTCATGGGGTCTACTTGCTCTGGGCAGGTGGGCTCTGTATCTTAGGTTGTCTGGATGAAGTGGACTTTGTAACTCCTCTTAAGCGGTCTTTATACATTAAAATTTAGGAAAATTGTTTAGTAAGTCCGAGTAAAGTGGACTTTGTAACTCTTAAGTGGTCTATATATGTTAGAATTTAGGGAAATTGTATAGTAAGTCCCTAAGTTAACCTTCGAAAATTAAAAACTTTCTAATTTTTTTATTTTTTTTTTTTCGACTTTTTACTTCTTGGGTCAATTGAAATGATAATAAATTCTCTGCTTTCAAAAATTTTTAATAGCTGTTAGTCTAAGTTGAAATACACCGTTTCACCTCAATAAAATATTAATTTTTTTAATTTAATTTTAAAGTTTAAATCTTAAAAAAAAAAAGGAAAAAAAAAAAGAAAAAAGGATAGGGGTGGTTCGGCCATCCCTATCTTTTATTTTTTTATTTTTATTTTTAGATTTAAATTTTGAAATTAAATTAAAAAAAATTAATATTTTAATAAAGTGAAACGGTGCGTTTTGACCTAGACTAACGATTGTTAAAAAAATTTGATGGCAAGGAGTTTATTGTCATTTTGATTGACACGGGGAGTAAAATATCTAGAAAAAAAAAATTAGGGAGTTCTTTGTTTTAGATGGTTAACTCAGAAACTTACTATATAATTTCCCTAGAATTTATGTAAAATTCAAACAACCTAATAATAGAAACTTTTTTTATCCGTTATGTTTTAACAACCATTTATGAAACAACAGGTGATCATGCAAAGCTTCTTGCCCATTAGAATCTTATTCATTGACTTTGCAATTGGTGACAAATGAATGAATGATTATTCATCATAAAGAAAAAGTAATTCCATTGTTGGCTTAAACCTTGAGTAACAGCGGCAAAACATAAGCGAATTAAAATTCTGTAGGCTTTACTTTTAGCCAAGAAATGCCTTTTTTGGGGGGGTTTTGGGGCACTTATTTTAATATTATTATGATTATTTTGACTCACTTGTATCACACTTGCCCTATTTTTTTGATGGATTTAACGAAATGCCCTAACGAAGGGTGTTAAGTGAAAGTGCTTGGTCAATTGGTAGGGTACATCGCAATTTTTTAAAATTTGGACAATATTACAAATTGAATAGTAGTTTAAAAAAATAAATGTAGTTTCTCTGAATTCTAAATACTTGCTTGCGGTGTGTAAAGATATAGTCCTAATTAGTACGAAATATATGATATGATGGGTATTATTCTTGAGTCAACATTTGCTAAACCCGGTGGTGGTTTTTGCAATACCCCAATTCAAAAATCATAGATTAAATGGATAAATGTAAAATTGGTCATTGTGGTTAGCCTAAATTACAAATCACTTCTTATGCTATAAAAAATAATTTATGGGTCCCTATAATTGGCCTAAATTACAAATCACTCACTGTGATATAAAAAATAATTTATAGGTCCCTAAGGTATGCCAAAATAATAGTTTACTACTTGAAATCAAGTTTCATTAAGTGAATTAACAAAATCTATCACTTTGTCATGTCATACAAAAAAAAAAAAAGCGACACCTGTTATTATGATTTTTTTTACTTTAAAAAATGACAATTAAGATTTTTCTCATCATTTTATGACACCAGCTAAGACTACACATTAGCTCACTCAATGTCATACTGTTACAGTAAATTAACTTTAATCTCTTATATCCTCAAAATTTTACACCGTGTGTAACCCTCCATCATCTTCATCTTCCTTAGCCACTTCACAAAATGAGACTATCAAATTCTCGCAAAATGCTCTCAAATCGTGGCTAAGAAGATGAAAATTAGGAAGAGTTTTGCACAAAGTAAAATTTTGGGTATATAAGAGATTAGGTTAATTTATTGTAGCATGACGAAATAACGAATTTTTGTTAAGTTACTTAACGTTAATTGATTTTAGGGAGTAAACTGTTATTTTGGCATACCCTAAGGATTTATAAATTATTTTTTATAGCACATTGAGTGATTTGTAATTTAGGCCAACTATAGGGACCAATTTTGCATTTATCTCTAAATTAAAATGTGAAACCAAGTGTAATGTGGATAAACCCAATGAAAATACATGGTAACTAAATAAAAATGATTAAGATAATGATTGAGTGATCAATTATGGTTCAAAAGTTAAGGTATATATAATTCCTAAAGATCAGGATCCCCTCATATTAGAGGAAATATGAGATTCTCATATTTTTCTAATCTTAGCCGTCCAATTTTACCCAACGATCCACAAATCGCCACGTGTCCCACTATAATAATTAATAAAAGGAAAATGCTAGAACCCATAGCAGACCCCTTAATAAAATAATACTTACTTTTTAAAAAGAAAATAAAAATAAAAATAATAAAAAACTAAAATATAAGATAAAAAACAATGGGTGGCCGGCCAACCCATAGGAGGTGGCTGGCCACCACAGGTGAGCCAAGGGGTAGCTTCGGCCACCCCCACAGCCCCAGGGGGTGGTTCAGCCACCACCTAGGGCCAAAAAAATTTTGAAATTTTTTTGGGTTTGGCCCTAGGGGGTGGTTCAGTGGCCATGGGGTGGCTTCAGCCACCCCCCTAGGGACCGGTTGTGGGTGGACGAACCACCCCCTATGGCCATGGGGTGGTTCGGCCACACCCTAAGGCCAAACCCAAAAAAATTTCAAATTTTTTTTTGGCCCTAGTGGGTGGCCGAACCACCCCTAAGGGCCGTAGGGTTGCTTCGGCCACCCCAGACCAGCCGGTCTAGGGTAGCCGAAGCCACCCCTTGGCTCACCTGTGGTGGCCGGCCACCTCCTATGGGTTGGCCGGCCACCCATTGTTTTTTTTTTTTTTTTTTATCTTTTATTTTAGTTTTTTATTATTTTTATTTTTATTTTCTTTTTAAAAAGTAAGTATTATTTTATTAATTATTTATAGTAGGATACGTGGCGATTTGTAGATCGTTGGATAAAATTGGACGACCAGGATTAAAATATGAGATTCTCATATTTCTCCTCTAATTTGAGGGGATCTGGATCCAATTCCTAAAGGGATGGAAAGCACTGATACAAACATAGAGGTAACCAAATTGTTGAATGCTGCAGGCCGGTTAGTGACTGCCATGATGAATGCTCGCATACTTGAGCCTCGAACTAAGGAAAAATGTTGTTCGTTTGGAGAGTTCAACGGGCCTTTTTTTTTTGAGTTGGATATTAGGTTATTATATATGTATGCCCATAAAACCGTTAGAATTATTCTATTATGTACTTGCACATGACTTGGAATTTTAAATCTGATTGTGTAATGTTAGTAAAGAATTTGTTTAGTATAGAACCATCTTATAGTGATGATGTGTTTATTGTAAGGATTTTAGTTAATGTAATGATTTTCGGTAAATACTTTGGTTATTATTATTATTATTATTGACATGTCCGCATAAGAAGGAAGAAGGGGATTCGAACTAGTGACATCCGCTTCATTAGGCATGGTCCCAACTGATTGAGCTATCTCTTTAGGACTACTTTAGTTGTAATTATTAGTGTTGGTAGAATATCATATGTTTATGCTGTTTAGTATTCTTTTTTGAGGTGTAGAGAATCCATTAAGACTTATTTACTTGGTAAATAGGCTCGGGAATGTGCAAATGAGTTGATTACGAATTAATTTCTCAGAGCGTTACAATTTTTTTGTCAATTTCTTTCTTACACCTAGAAGAAAAAATAATGTCAAATTATTTTTCATTCTAACCTATTTGCGTTTTTTTTTTTTTTCTTTTTTTTTTTTTAAAAAAAGAAGCTGCTCTTAAAGTGAAATAAAACGAAATATTAGATGCACCCACAAGTGCTCAAACTAAGACGGCAGTACCTAATCATTGCTCTACCACCTTAAGGCTTAAACCCTCCGACTCCAACGTTTTCCGTAAGGACTGTTGGGACTCCAAAAGGGTTTCAAGATCTTATCCTCCAAAGACTCAGTCATGGCACTTTGAGCGAACCCATCACTTTAACTTTCTGTATTTGCCAAAAGGGCTTCTTGTTTATCAGAAATGACAACCCCATATCCCTCACATTTGTTATCTGCTTCCACTCATCTCCAAGCTTCCGCTAAAATGGCTCTCAGAATTCACTCTCCTTGGCTTCAGGGGTTCAAGGTAAAGCTTTATTATATGTATCTGAATTTTCTTCCGATTTATGCGTAAAATTAATTTTCAAAATTTATAGCATACAGGTTTCTCATATGTTTTGAGGGTCTATTTCTTTATGTTTCTTCCAATGGAATGTGTTTGGTTGCTTGGAAAGGTAGATTTTGGAAACGGGCCTAATAAGAGCAAATTAAAATGGGTGTCTTTGGGGTTATCTTTATTTTATTTTTATTTTATTTTTGTGTTGAATTTATCGGGTTTCTTGATTTATATATATAAAAGTAATTTGATGCATGGATCTTGTTGTCGTCTTTGGTCTTTTTTTGTTTTTTTTTCTCCTTATTGGTTTTGAGAGATAAGAGAAAAGAAAAAGAAAAAAGAAAATGAGGATATGATACTTAATAGGTGAGACTCTAGCATCTTGCAAGTAATGAGTTCAATGAATTTTTTCTTACAACAAGTTATCCAATTAGAAATAGTCTGGGTGTTGTTGAAGCTGAATTTCCCAGTCTAGGGTTGAAATAATGGCTAAATATGTCGGATGAGGAAATAAATTACTAGCCTCCATGTCTTTCAGCTGAATTTTGGCAGCAATATGAATTTATTCCTTGAAGCTATCTTAATTAGCAGTTGAACTAGTTAGGACTTAATGCTTTCTTAGTGTAATGAGTTTGTTGTTGCAGGGGTCATTGCAGTATGTTAATGAGCAGAACTGTAGTGTGAGTGTTAAACCATTTAGGTTATTTCAGAATACTAGGCCCCAGATATCGTGTGCTGCAATAAATATGTCAGCAAACCAGTCAGATGATCCTGGAAAATTGAAATTGAACCACCTAATGGATAAGGCAAGAAAGTTGTGGGACAATTGTCCTCAGTCAGTCAAGAGCTTCCCTTGGAACAGAGCACTGGAGAACTTTGTTCAACTCATCCTCGACCTCATCTTGGCAGTTGTCAAATACTTATGTGTACCCTTACTGGCAGTTACCTCCCTTAGTGAAATGTCTTACTGTGCGCATGAAAGGAAGCTTTTTCTTGTCCCTGTTCCACTTCTCATTGGGATTGCTGTTGCTGGGGTCTTGAGAGATACAGCAGAGGATCTATCTTCAGTTCTCAAGGTGAAATTGTTTATTTAGCATTAATCAACTATTTTAATTCTCTGGCATTAGTTGGGTAGAACATGAGTGGTCAATCAAAACCTCTTGTGATTCTTGTTCATATGGTGAGAAATGACATCATCTGTTGCATTGTTGCCACATTACTACATGGTCATGGCACAACCCCCAAACAAAACAATAAGAAAAAGAAAAGAAAATAAAAGAATAGGGTGAGTTCATGGATTCAAGACCCATCAAGTGTGTAACTTACAAAGCGAGATAAGGCAAAAAAAGAAGAAGAAGAGATAATTGAAAGCCAATTAATGAAATTGACTACAACAAGCTTTCTCATTATCATTATTTTTTTCACCACCAATATGAACTCATATATTTTTGGTATCATCAAAAGGCAAAATACTCTTTGATACAATAATTAACACCTCTCGGTAGTAGGCTTGGTTAGGGTGGATGTTATTCTTTATGAGAGCATTTCAAAAGTCTGTTTTTCTATGGACAAGGCAAGTGGAAAGTCCTGTTAGATATTTTGTGTTTGTTATAATTCCTGTTTGGTTTAATTGTCAGGATGCAGAAGTTCCCTGGCATTTGATTGCCATAGCAGCTTTCTTCACATTTCTCAAATTGCTGGGGCCATATTATCCATATTGGGGGAGAGTATTTATTCCACACATTGCAAACGGGGGCTTATGGAGGACTTTGTGGTTTGCATTTGTGTGGTATAGAAGACCCCAAAACGAATTAACAACCGCATCCCAGCAGAATTTTGCGAATAGCAGTCACTCTGAACCAAATGAGCTTTAAATCTTGCAGGCAGAATATATGGATCAGGTATTTGTTACTTGGGCAGACAAAAGATGGAGCGAGTATGTTATGGTGTTTAGACATACCTTGTATCCTCACATGATGCAGTGGTTCTGCCCTCAAAACACACATGCCTCCTCATCTGAGAGGGGAATATATTCCAACTAGCTATGAAGGCAAATGGTTTTATTATTGTCATAGAAATGTTTATTTGTGATAAAACTAAGCTCTATTCGCAATGTGACCCCAATTATTGTCATAGAAATGTTTATTGTCATACACGAAGAACATTTTTATGCTAGCACATGTTATAATCTTATAATGCAAATATGCTTGGACAAAATTAATGATTCAAGTTCTGGTAAGAATTGAGATGGTGTACATATCATGTGATAGAAACTTTGGATGATGACTCATGTTCTTGCTCTATCCTATTTCAGAAGTTTTCTCCCATTCTCTCAAAAAACCAAAATGTAGGCTGTTCTAAATGTGCTTTCTTAGAGTTTAATGCTGTTGTGTGGAGTTGAGGTTCCTAGTGAAGTAAATGCTTGGGCCTTTTCACTAGTGTTTTCTTTTTCTTCTTGTACTTTTCTTACATGAGCACACTGCTCAACCTTCTAAAGAAGTCTCCCTTTTGAATTGAAACAGGTACCATTTATTTTCACCAATGATGACGAATCTATTCATCAAAAAGATTTAGTAGGAAGCAGCTTCTATTTGAAGATTGATGGTGCTTACTGCTTAGGGTGGTCGTGATGATTGCAAGATATAATGGCTGAACTAACAGAGTTTCTGAGTGCACCTTTATGTGTTTATAAATTCTTGCTGTAGGCTTTTGTTGCGGAGTAGGAGATCCATGTGAATCTTCTTATTCTTGTTCTGGTGTTTGCATTTTAAAGCATCATGTTGTCCAGTGCTTGAATGCATATCACATTGACATAACCAGATTTTCATAAATCATATTGTAAATTTCTGGCAAAAAGGCGTCAAAGAAAAAAGGCTTCGGTATTTGGATCCAGCTTCTATGCGGTAGAAAAATAATTGCACCATCTGCTGTGATTTTAGTTTATGGTCTAGATTAAAATCTCATATTTTCAACTTAAACGACGTAGCTTTAAAGAGCTAATAGAGGTTCTCTAAACGCCGTTTTTGCTTGTCGTCCTTCTTTGCCCACTTTCACATTCTCTCTCTGTCTGCAAATTCTTCATAACCATTTTCATCAAAACAGCAATAAAATCACCCCAAATTAACAAACAAATTTCTTAATATTAAGACCCCACTATTTGGCCCACAAAAGCAAAATCAACCAACAACCCAAAATCACCGATTTTTTTTTTTTCTTTTTTTGGACATATTCACACAAGAGAAAAGAGGGAGGATTTGAACTAGTAACTTTCGCTTTATGAGACGTAGTCTCTAGTTGATTGAGCTACTCCTTAGGGACCAAAATCACCGATTCACAACAACGGCTATCACAACTAAAATCACATAGAGAACTATAATCCAAACTCACATTTCATTAATCACCCATTGTCACGCCCCCATTTAAGGCGAATAGGGGAACGCAAACTTAAAAGAAACTAGTGACAATTAAGGAGATATATTTAGTATTAATATTATATTACCATTAAACATACTTGATTAAACCAATGAAATAATAGGAAAGGCAACTAATAAACTTATAAACTTAATATAAACTGTCTTTTTTTTTTTTTTCATTTTGTAAGCATATAAGTACTGGGAATCCAGTAACACATTACAAGCTTTTTAAGGAGGTATAGACCAAAAGTGACCATAGGGAGGTCTTAACCTTCCCAAGAGTCAATATCCTCCTATATACAAAATATTAAAACTGTGCAGTCTACATAAACAAAAGTCACGCAGTATGGACTCGACCCAAACTATCTACTGGAATCCCAGACACCATGACTCCTATGGTTCTGCGAAGCAGTACGTCCACGTGTCCCAATTGTAAGGCCATATGACCGGGTCACTAAGTGTAAGAACTCCCACCGGAAGCCCCATTCTTAACACTATGATGAACAGTGGCATCTGAAAAATAAATAAATAAAGGGAAAAAGGGTGAGTTCGACAACTCAATAAGCAACCAAAATATTAAGATGCTATAAAATATGCCATGCAGACTTTTAAATCAAAATTTCAATCATGCACAATAATAATTGTTTTAGAATGAAATAATTAAAAAGCGAGAATAGTAAATAATTAAGTTATACAATGTATAGGCACTTTCTTTTATTTTTCTAAAAAAAAATCATGCTTAACACTTTGACCCATAACTGCAATTTTACCATGTGCGGCTCATGTTGGCTTGTCCCGAGGAACTTATAGGCTCATCCTATCGTCACAGGGGAGAGCTACCGGGTTGGAAACTTCCCCTAGGTGAAGGCCACATGGCCGATAGCACACCTTCTCATAAACATCATTCGGTGTGCTTTCCATGCTATCATGCGATCCGGTACCATCCGTGACTTTAGCAGTGTCTCAAGTTAAACATTTATGATATGATTGCACAGATAACATTTCATATAATCTTGTAAGCTTATCTATAACTATATACTATACCATGAATTTTGAGTTTTTTTTTTTTTCCACAAAACATTGAAATAAAATAACCGTGGCATATAAAAATTCTTAAACAATAATATATAGGTGAAATAAAACTTTGACATAAATTAGGAAGTGCAATTAAAAAGAACTATGCAAGTGGAAGAAAAATCCCCAACATTTTTCCAACGATTTTTAATTAAATTTGTTGGGGTTTTTAGTGATGTGTCCCCTTACTTGTACTTGACGAGGGGTTGTCTTGAGTCGTTTTTCTACCAAAGTAAATTACAAAGATAAACTTAGAGGAATATTTTGGATTTTAATCTAAACTTTAAATAAAGGTAACCCATATATATATATGTGTGTGTGTGTTAACATATTTTAATAGTTTGGAGAGATATTTGCCCCAAATGAAAGTCTAAAAGTTTGGGGCAAAAGTACGTGGCATTTCCGCTTTTTTTCTTTTTAGTTGTTTGAAATTTGAATCCTGGAAGGACGGCTATGTTTTCTTGTAAGGATCTTGGGTTGTTCTGTTGTATTTATTCCTTTTGTGTGGACTAGTATAGTTATTTGTTTAGTTGTAGATCCATAATGGGATAGGCCAAATTTTGTAGACACATGAGAAAGCCCTTTACTCTCACCCTATATAAAAATGAAGTTGGCCTATTAAACTTCATTAGGTCATTATGTGAAAATTAGGGTTGAGAATAATAGCCTCTTTACACACACAAAACACAATTTTCTTCTGTAAGTTTGTGCATCTACCGGAGATTTGAGAGACAGATATTGAAAGTTTGTCTAATGATTAATAGAGGTATGTGATTCTAGACTTCTAGTCCTTGGTCTACACATGCTATGAAGAAAGAACAGATCTATTATTAAAATATTCTAACAATTGGTATTAGGGCCCCTATTTCTTTATAGGTAACCCAACATTCTTGATGTAGTTGGATATTGTGATGTCGATTATTTTTGGTTATCTAGGTTGTGTATTTGTGATGGTGGGAAGAGCTATTTCATGGAAAGTGTCATACAAACACTTATAACTGCCTCAATTATTGAGACATAATGTGTAACTTATTGTGAGGCTATGTGTCAGGATACATGACTGTAGAATTTTATCTCATGGCTAGGTATTATAGATGCCATTGGAGATATTTTTTGTTAGTTCTGCAACAATTTTCTTTCTCTCGGAACGCTAGGAGCTCCTTATGATACCAGCATATTGACATAAAAAAGTATATGTTTGTTAGAGAGAAAGTTAGCTGAATCTCACATTTGTATAGTGCATACTCCAACAGAACATATGTTGGTGGACCCACTAACCAAGGGTTTTGGCTCCTATAGTGTTTCAGGAGCATGCGACTCATATGAGCTTGTTAGAGTCTTTTGTTTTATTAAGTTTGTGGGAGTTATGTGCCTTGTGTATATTGTGAGTATTTTTGTGTTGCCATATATATTGTTTTGTGTGCATTTGTGTTATATATGGCTTTGATATTGTGTTAAGAGACATTGTGTGAGTCTCGGTGAGACATTGTGTATTAGACTCAGTGGGCTTTATTTAAAAATATAGTGATCATTATTTGTGTTATTTGGGGCTTACGCTTGCATTCTATTTTTCTGGGTCACGTCACGTGATTGTAAGAACTTGTTATATGTCATGCATCCTATCGATGTATTCTTAATTAGTCACTTGCAAACACATTTAGATTAGATTGTGTTTTGGAATACTTGCTTGCATTTGTTTTGTGGTTAAATGACTTATGCTCTTAGAGCATTCACAATGGAAGAACTAAATGATACTTTTATCTAAAATAGTTCCTTAAATTGATAAAATACTCTCTACATTGGAGAAGCTAGAAAAAATGTAGAATAGATATTTTATTAAATGAGCTAAAAAAAAAGCTACATGTAGCGGCACTATTCAAAGAGCTATTTTCCTAAATTTTCTTCCCACGTCTTTTTTTCTCCCACTATCTCTCCCAAAATTTTCTTCCCATGTTTTTTTTTATTGTTTCTCTCACCTGTTTTCTTTTTTTTTTCAAAATTTTCTCCTATTATTTCTCTCTCAACATCACTTTTTTCTCAAAAATTGAAAAATAAGATATTTAAGAAAAATACAATCATTATAATAAATAAAAAAATAAAAATTAAATAATATAAATAAAAATATAACTAATCGGATGTAGGAAACCCTTAAAAAGTTATTAGCTAAACTAGATAAATTGAGTTTTTAAGAGCTATTTTACATAAAAAATTAACTCTTCCATTATGAATGCCCTTATAGTGGGAGATTATTGTATTTATTCCTTTTGTGTGGACTAGCATAGTCATTTGTTTAGTTGTAGGTTCATAATGGGATGGGTCAAATTTTGTAGATACATGAGAAAACCCTTTACTCTCACCATATATATAAATGAAGTTGGCCCATTAAACTTCGTTAAGTCATTATGTGAAAATTAGGGTTAATAGTATAGTCTCTCTACACACATAAAACACTGTTTTCTTCTATAAGTTTGTGCATCTACCGGAGATTTGAGAGTCAGATATTGAAAGTTTGTTTAGTGATTAATGGAGGTATGTGATTCTAGTCCTTGGTCTATACATGCTATGAAGAAAGAACGAATCTATTATTAAAATATTCTAACATGTTCTTGATTGATTAAACTTTCTCTCAAATCTGTCTTCTTGTTCTTGTATTCATGGAACAACCCACCAAGCAGAAATCTGTGCACGATGCTGATGATGATGGAAGATTCAGCGACCTTCCAGACGAAATGGTTCACCACATTCTTTCTTTCCTCCAAATGAGGGACCTTTCGAGATTGAGCGTGGTGTCGAGAAGATGCCGAGAATTATGCATATCAAACCCACATTTGGATTTGAGTAACATCGATTTGATCAACTCGGACGAATCAAGCCGATCTCGGTTCTACAGCTTTGTGGATCGGCTCATCTCTCTCCGCTGCATGCATCGGGTGAAGACGCAAACCTTTCGGCTCCTATTGTCTTTCGTAGGCGGCGGCGGCGGAGGCGGAGGCGACGAATACCGGGTGGCGACGTGGTTGCAGCATGCGGTAAACATGGGAGTTGCAAGAGTTAAACTTGAACTAGTCTTTGACCTCGGTAAACCCTTTGATTTGCCACTTTGTGTTCTGGGTTGTAATTCCCTAAGGCAGCTCAAGGTTGATGCCGGCAATGGATTTATCAAATTACCCTCTTCTGATTTTGCTGTTACAAATCTGCAGAGATTAGCATTAGGCCCTGTTCGAATCGAAAAGGGCTGCAATGTTGGAGAATTGCTTTCATCTTTCAAGTCCCTCAAGCATTTGAGGCTTGATAAAATAAGCGGGATAAAGAGTATGACATTCACCAGCCCGTCTGTTGAAACATTATTACTTACAACTTATGATGAAGAGCTCTGCAATATTAGCATTGTGCAGGAAAAACTCCAGGATCTTTTTATATACTGGAGTTCAAAATCTGGTGGAAAATCATTGACAATCAATGCTCCCAATCTCAAAAACTTTTATTGGGCGGGATCTGCAGTGGATTATTACAATTGTATGAAGGATTTGCCTCATCTGTTCAATGTCGGAATGGGTATTTCATTTCCTACTCAACAAGCTTCTTGCAAGCACATCTTTGATAAGATTCTTCACAGCATACAACGGGCCAAATGTCTAACCATAAGCGAAAGTTTTGTTGAGGTTTTACGTAAGGAGGGTTGCTTGCCATTTTTATTTGATAATTTAGAGTATTTAACCGTGAGCAGAACTTCAAGAGGTGACCAAGTACTACCATTGTGCTCCCTTCTCAGAGGAACAATTAATTTAAAGCATCTCACCGTATCATGTTTAAGTACTCGGGGCTTTGCTAATGTAAGCTAAAGAGCACTCACTATATATGCTTTTTAACACTATTTTGACAAATTGTCCATCTTTTAACTCAATCAAATTTTTGTTCTTTTGACAGGTGACAAACTCAGTGCCTTCTGGAGAGTTTTCATTTAAGATGGGATATTGGCAATCTCAAAACTTTATGTTTACTCGGCAATTGAAAAAAGTAACCATGGAGCTTTTCGATAGAGAGGATGAAGTAGAACTAATCAAATATTTGCTCAAGAATGCAGAGGAATTGGAAGTGATGGAAATTTTGTATACATCACCGGTGTCATCAGATTTAATTACAGAGATAAGAAAGTACAAGAAACCTTCAACAAAGTTGCTTCTATGTTCAACAATATTATACAATAAAATGCGCTGTGTTCGTCCTGATCATGATATTTAATTTCCCATGATGTTTAAGATATGATCAGAAAGGGTGATGGACTCCAGCAGAATATATTGGATGATGATTCATGTTCTTGCCCTATCCTATTTCAGAAGTTTTCTCTCTTTCTCTCAAAAAACCAAAATGTAGGCTGTTCTAAATGTGCTTTCTTAGAGTTGTTTTTTTATTTTTTTTTTGTAACCTCTTTCTTAGAGTTTAATGCTGTTGTGTGGAGTTGAGGTTCCTAGGGAAGTAAATGCTTGGGCCTTTTCACTAGTGTTTTCTTTTTCTTCTTGTTCTTTTCTGACATGAGCACACTGCTCAACCTTCTAAAGAAGTCTCCCTTTTGAATTGATACAGGTACCATTTATTTTCGAAAGGTTTTAGTAGGAAGCAGCTTCTATTTGAAGATTGATGGTGCTTACTGCTTAGGGTGGTCTTGATGATTGCAAGATATAATGGCTGAACTAACAGAGTTTCTGAGTGCACCTTTATGTGTTTATCAATTCTTGCAGGAGGCTTTTGTTGCGGAGTAGAAGATGTGAATCTTCTTATTCTTGTTCTGGTGTTTGCGATTTTTTTTTTTTTTTTTGAAAGAAACTTGGTATATTATCATTGATAATGATCAAAAAGTGGAGCAAAACCCCAACAAACAAATCAAAAAGATGGAGCTACTTGCTCCATCAAAACAATATCACTGATACAATTTGGAATTTGATTGCTCCAAATTCTATCACTGACATTTGGAATTGTCCATTTAGCCAACCTATGTGCCGCCTCATTTGCTTCCCGTTTGGTGAAGACGCACTCCCATCTTGATAATAATTGCAATATCTATTGTGTGTCTTCTATAAGGTGTCCAAACCATTTTAAAGCATCATGTTGTTTTGCGCTTGAATGCATATCACATTGACTTAACCAGATTTTCATAAATCATATTATAAATTTTTGGCAGAAAGGAGTCAAATTGACTTAACCAGATTTTAAAGCATCATGTTGTTTTGCGCTTGAATGCATATCACATTGACTTAACCAGATTTTCATAAATCATATTGTAAATTTTTGGCAGAAAGGAGTCAAATAAAAAAGGCTTCAGTATTTGGATCCAGCTTCTATGTGGTAGAAAAATAACTACACCATCTGCTGTGATTTTAATTTACGGTCGAGATTAAAATCCCAAATTTTCAACTTAAACGACGTAGCTTTAAAAAAAAACTAAAAGAAGTTTTTTAAACACCGTTTTTGCTTGTCCTCCTTTTTCTTCTTCGCCCACTTTCACATTCTCTCTCTCTACAAATTCTTCATAACCATTTTCATCAAAACAGCAATAAAATCACCCCAAATTAATCAAACAAACTTCTTAATATTAAGACCCCACTATTTGGCCCACAAAAGCAAAATCAATCCAAGTAAGAATCACCCTCAACCAAAAACCCAAAATCACCGATTTTTTTTTTTTTTTTTTTTTTTCTACATGGTCCACACAAGAGGGAGGAGGGAGGATTCAAACTAGTGACCTTCGCTTCATAAAGCGTGGTCTCCAGCCGATTGAGCTATCCCATGGGGACCAAAATAATCGATTCACAACAAAACCCACAAAATTCATATCAATCGGCCATCACAACTAAAATCACATAGAGAACTGTAATCCAAACTCACATTTCATCAACCACCCACAACCACCGAACCCCAAAATCGAACCCCTAATTCCAAAATCCCAAGAACATAACACCCAAATCATCATCAAATTTGATCCTTTATCACAGAAATCCTAAAACCCACACACTCATTAAAATTAAATATCAATTTAAAGAAGGGGAGAAGTTTTCTATCTTGCTGAAAGACCCCTTTCTCTCTCTGCACGGTGAAATGCTATTGCTTAGTATTAAGAAATTGGAGAAAATACACTTGACTACCCAAAGTTTAATCATATTTTCAATTTAGCTTCAAATGTTTAAAAATTAGCAATATACCATTTCAAAGTATAAAAAATTCGCAATGTGATCCCAATTAAATAAACCAAAAATAAAAAATTGAAATTGCCTGGCCACCCCAGTCTGGCTAGATCAAGGTTGGGGAGTGTGCCGAGGCCAAATGGTGTGGACAAAACCACCCCAAATGGCTAGATTTTCGGCCATCCTTAAAGGGCCGAATTGAAAAAATATATAAAATAAACAAACAAAATGTTTTAAATATTTTTAAAATTTATAAATTTGGCCCCCCATTGTTTTTTTCAAAAACAAAAAAAAAAAGGTTTATTAAGACTATTTTCGTTATTGTGAGATCATTAACATATTTTAATAGTTTGGAGTGATATTTGCCCCAAACTAAAGTCTAAAAGTCTGGGGGAAAAATACGTGGCCTTTCCGCTTTTTTTCTTTTCAATTGTTTGAAATTTGAATCCTAGAAGGACGACTATGCTTTCTTGTAAGGATCTTGGGTTGTTCTTGATTGATTAAATTTTCTCTCAAATCTGTCTTCTTGTTCTTGTATTCATGGAACAACCTACCAAGCAGAAATCTGTGCACGATGCTGATGATGATGGAAGATTCAGCGACCTTCCAGACGAAATGGTTCATTGCATTCTTTCTTTCCTCCAAATGAGGGACCTTTCGAGACTAAGCGTGGTGTCAAGAAGATGCAGAGAGTTATGCATATCAAACCCACATTTGGATTTGAGTAACATCGATTTGATCAATTCCGACGAATCAAGCCGATCTCGGTTCTACAGCTTTGTGGATCGGCTCATCTCTCTCCGCTGCATGCATCGGGTGAAGAGGCAAACCTTTCGGCTCCTATGGTCTTTCGTCGCCAGCGGCGGAGGCGACGAATACCGGGTGGCGACGTGGTTGCAGCATGCAGTAAACATGGGAGTTGAAAGAGTTAACCTTGAACTAGTCTTTGACCTCGGTAAACCCTTTGACTTGCCACTTTGTGTTCTGGGTTGTAATTCCCTAAGGCAGCTCAAGGTTGATGCCGGCGATGGATTTGTCAAATTACCCTCTTCTTATTTTGCTGCTACAAATCTGCAGACGTTAACATTAGGCCCTGTTCGAATCGAAAAGGGCTGCAATGTTGGAGAATTGCTTTCATCTTTCAAGTCCCTAAAGCGTTTGAGGCTTGATAAAATAAGCGGGATAAAGAGTATGACATTCACCAGCCCGTCTGTTGAAACATTATTACTTACAACTTATGATGATGAGCTCTGCAATATTAGCATTCTGCAGGAAAAACTCCAGAATCTTTTTATGCTCTGGAGTTCAAATGGCAAATCATTGACAATCAATGCTCCCAATCTCAAAAAGTTTTATTGGGAGGGATATGCAGTGGATTATTACAATTGTTCGAGGGATTTGTCTCATCTGTTGCATGCCGGAATGAATCTTTCATTTCCTACTCATCAAGCTTCTTGCAAGCACATCTTTGACAAGATTCTTCACAGCATACAACGGGCCAACTGTCTAACCATAAGCGAAAGTTTTGTTGAGGTCTTACTTAAGCAGGGTTGCTTGCCATTTTTATTTGATAATTTAGAGTATTTAACAGTGAGCAGAACTTCAAGAGGTGACCAAGTACTACCATTGTGCTCCCTTCTTAGAGGAACATTTAATCTAAAGCATCTCACCGTATCATGTTTAAGTACTCGGGGCTTTGCTAATGTAAGCTAAAGAGCACTCACTATATATGCTTTTTAACACTATTTGGATAAATTGTCCATCTTTTAACTCAATCAATTTTTTGTTCTTTTGACAGGTGACAAACTCAATGCCTTCTGGAGAGTTTTCATTTAAGATGGGATATTGGCAATCTCAGAACTTCATGTTTACTCGGCAATTGAAAAAAGTAACTATGGAGCTTTTCGATAGAGAGGATGAAGTAGAACTAATCAAATATTTGCTCAAGAATGCAGAGGAATTGGAAGTGATGGAAATTTTGTATACATCACCGGTGTCATCAGATTTAATTACTGATATAAGAAAGTACAAGAAACCTTCAACAAAGTTGCTTTTATGTTCAACAATATTATACAATAAAATGTGTTGTGTTCATCTTGATCATGATATTTAATTTCCCATGATGTTTAACATATGATCAGAGAGGGTGATGGACTCCAGCAGAATATATTGGTTTTGCTCTGTTATGTTGTATCATTTCAATAAGTACATGTGGTTCGACTTACAATTTGAAACTATTTTGCTATCTTAGCCTAATCACATTTGTCCTTGCATTTGGATTTTGAATCTGCCCCTCAATCGAAGCGGGATAGGAAGAACGCAGGGATTGTTAGGCTCCGTTTGTTTCGCCGTAAAATGATTTATGGAAAATGTTTTTTGTATTTTTGGGTGTTTGACACGACGTAAAATTATAGTCAATGGAAAATATTTTCCCTTTTGACCGAAAATCCTTCATTAATTTTGGGAAAACCGTAAACCAATGTCCCCAGCCCCCTTGTGCTCAACCGGACGCCTGGCTCTCCACTTTTCTCACCATTTCCTCTCTCTCACAACTCTTTCTCTTAAGCTCATCAACTTGTCTGATCCCCATCTTTAGGCTGTGCTCTATCTTCTACGCTCAACCAAAACACAATCTAGAGCTTCTCTCTCGTCTTTCTTCAACTTCTCCAAGACTGCATCTCAAGATCTATCTTTTGGCTTGCATCTAAGGTACTTTTTCTTGACCTATTGGGTTGGATTGAAAAATTATTGTACTCTGCTACGTTTTCTTGACATGTTGGATTGGATTGGAAAATTATTGTGCCCTGTTGGGTTGGATTGGAAAATAATTGTGCTCTTTTGAGATGGGTTGTTTGGTGTTTGCTTGTCCTCTATGGTGAAAAATCAAAACTAGTGTGTGGGGATTTGGCATGAGTTTCTGTTTGGTTTTTGATTTGTGGCGCTTGTTTTACATGTTTCCGCTTTGTATCTAATGTGTTTGATGATTTGCTTGTCTTCTTTGCTTGGACTGATTTGGGAAATATTTTGAAAATTTTTATTTGGTTACCATTGTGAACTTTGTAGATTGCTTGGTGAATTTAAGTGGGTTGGTTTTTTAGCGTTAGATACGATTTTGAATTTATGGGTTTTCTCTAAACTGTGAGTTTCCTGTATCCTTGTCTTTGGGCAATTTGAGGTGCTTCTCTTGGTGGAGGTAAACATTCAAGATTTGGGTCTCTCACTTGATTTTTTTTTTTTTTTTTTTTTGAATTCCTGCTATCTGTACGTGCTTTAAGTATAATTGTGCCTGTGGATTTGAATGAAGGAAGTCATTTTTGTTTGTCTTTAGGTACTCTTACCTATGTTCAACCTGTTTGTGTATATGAAAGTCATAGAAAGATGAAAAAAGGAAAAGAAGAGTGATGATTATGAAGCTATATGCCTATAACTAAAAGATTATTCTAATGTCACCAAAGAATCTGCTGAACCAATGCATTACAGAATAAAATGTTAAGGAAGACAATATTGTCTTTTACACCCATAAAACAGAGACCAAGTGAATATTGTCTTCTACAATCCGGTGCTAGTGTTGTTAGATTATTAGTTAGATAATTAGAGGAACAAGTTATAGGGAGTCTGCTCTCTATGTATAGGAAATATGTCTAAAAAATTGCAAAAAGGTTGTACAACAGATTCCCTAAATGGTTCTTTAAACCATCAGATACTATAGTGGAACCCTAAATATAGGGTTCTATTGTAGTGATCCTTAGGAATATTATAATCATAAAATAAAAAATAAAATAAAATAAAACTCTCTCCTCTCACGTCTCTCTCTTACCTCTCTTTCTCCGTCCTCTCTCTCACCTCTCTTTCTCCATCTCTCTTGCACCGAACAGCAAACTGCAAAAATGATTCATAAAAATCAGCCATCAACGCAATCTTTGTTGCTGTTTGGTAGGTAAGAAAACGAGAGGAAAAAAAAAATCAGTCATCAACACAATCGTTTGTTTCTTTCAATTCATCTGCTGGAAGAGACCCTTTCTTTGCAGACCAAAAAAATCAGCCATCAACACAATCGTTGTTTCTTTCAATTCATCTGCTGGAAGAGACCCTCTTTGCAGACCAACAACACTCAAGAAAGTGTGAGAGACCCAGATGCCAATTGTGAAGAGCTAGACCTGGAGCTGGGCTCTAGCAAGGATTTTCTGCCGAAGGCCTTTGGGGAAGCAGGTGTGGAACTTTTGCAGGCCCTCCAAGATTTCTCTTTACAATCAAAGAGGAAACCGAGGAGGATTTGGAGTATGAAGAAAGTAATGGTTTTTGAATATAATCTCTGCATTTTCGTTTGGGGGTCTGCAACTTGAAGACGAAGACATGAGATAGAGAAGAAACGAGTTTCAAGAAAGAAAGAAAAAAAAGTAAAAAGTAAAAAGTAAAGAATATTATTTTAATGATATAGCGAATGATTAAGGGAAGCTATTATGGTGTGTTTTGACATAAAGAAGAAAAAATAGTTTGAATCTTCAAATATAGGAAAAATGACGAGGAAGTTGTTGGAATGCTCTAATTTAATACTTTTTTTTACAGAGATTAAATAAGACTTGGTTGTGTGAAATAGACTAAAATGTAGGCTGTTCTAAATGTGCTTTCTTAGAGTTTAATGCTGTTGTGTGGAGTTGAGGTTCCTAGGGAAGTAAATGCTTGGGCCTTCTCACTAGTGCTTTCTTTTTCTTCTTGTTCTTTTCTGACATGAGCACACTGCTCAACCTTCTAAAGAAGTCTCCCTTTTGAATTGATACAGGTACCATTTATTTTCACCAATGATGACGAATCTATTCATCGAAAAGTTTTAGTAGGAAGCAGCTTCTATTTGAAGATTGATGGTGCTTACTGCTTAGGGTGGTCTTGATGATTGCAAGATATAATGGCTGAACTAACAGAGTTTCTGAGTGCACCTTTATGTGTTTATCAATTCTTGCAGGAGGCTTTTGTTGCGGAGTAGAAGATGTGAATCTTCTTATTCTTGTTCTGGTGTTTGCATTTTAAAGCATCATGTTGTTTAGTGCTTGAATGCATATCACATTGACATAACCAGATTTTCATAAATCATATTGGCTATGTTTGCTAAGAGACCGGACTGGACTTTGTAAAGTCTCAAAAAAAATTTCTCAAAATCAACCTTAACATTCTTACTTTTTTATATCACATCAATTATTTTTTATCACTTTTCAAATAAAAAAATTATTACAAAACAAAAAATTTCACTTTTCTATACAAAACATTCTTACTTTTTTCTTCACATCAACCAAATCTGCTACAGTACCAGTCCACTTCCTCCAATTCAGTCCATTCCCAAACACACCCAATTGTAAATTTCTGGCAGAAAGGCACCAAAGAAAAAAGGCTTCGGTATTTGGATCCAGCTTTTATGCGGTAGAAAAATAACTGCACCATCTGTTGTGATTTTAATTTAAGGTCCAAATTAAAATTCCATATTTTCAACTTAAACGACGTAGCTTTAAAAAAAACTAACATAAGTTTTTTAAACGCTGTTTTTGCTTGTCCTCCTTTTTCTTCTTCGCCCACCTTCACATTCACTCTCTCTCTACAAATTCTTCATAACCATTTTCATCAAAACAGAAATAAAATCACCCCAAATTAATCAAATAAATTTCTTAATATTAAGACCCCACTATTTGGCCCACAAAAGCAAAATCAATCCAAGTAAGAATCACCCTCAACCAAAAACCCAAAATCACCGATTTTTTTTTTTTTTTTTTGACATGTCCACACAAGAGGGGGAGGGGAGATTCGAACTAGTGACATCTGCTTCATAAAGCGTGGTCTCCAACCGATTGAGCTACCCCATGAAGACCAAAATTACCGATTCACAAGAAAACCCCCAAAATTCATATCAATTGGCTATCACAACTAAAATCACATAGAGAACTGTAATCTAAACTCACATTTCATCAACCACCCACAACCACCGAACCCCGAAATCGAACCCCTAATTCCAAAATCCCAAGAACATAACACCCAAATCATCATCAAATTTGATCATTTATCACAGAAATCCTAAAACCCACATACTCATTAAAACTAAATATCAATTTAAGGAAGGGGAGAAGTTTTCTATCTTTCTGAAAGATCCCTCCCTCTCTCTTTGCACGGCGAAATGCTATTGCTTAGTATTAAGAAATTAGAGAAAATACACTTGACCTCTCAAAGTTTAATCATATTTTCAATTTAGTTTCAAATGTTTAAAAATTAACAATATATTATTTCAAAGTATAAAAAATTCACAATGTGATCCCAATTAAATAAACCAAAAAATAAAAAATTGAAATGGCCTGGCCACCTCCGTTTGGTTAGATCAAGGTTGGGGAGTTGCCGAGGCCAAATGATGTGGATGAAACCACCCAAAATTGTCAGATTTTCAGCCATCCTCAAAGGGCTGAATTGAAAAAAATAAATAAAAATAATAAACAAACAAAATGTTTTAAATATTTTTAAAATTTATAAATTTGGCCCCCCATTGTTTTTTTTTTAAAAAAAAAGGGGGGTTTATTAAGACTATTTTCGTTATTGTGAGATCATTAGCATATTTTAATGGTTTGGAGAGATATTTTCCCCAAATTAAAGTCTAAAAGTTTGGGGGAAAAGTACGTGGCCTTTCCCCTTTTTTTCTTTTCAATTGTTTGAAATTTGAATCCTAGAAGGACGAGTATGTTTTCTTGTAAGGATCTTGGGTTGTTCTTGATCGATTGAATTTTCTCTCAAATCTGTCTTCTTGTTCTTGTATTCATGGAACAACCTACCAAGCAGAAATCTGTGAACGATGCTGATTATGATGGAAGATTCAGCGACCTTCCGGACGAAATGGTTCATCACATTCTTTCTTTCCTCCAAATGAGGGACCTTTCGAGACTAAGCGTGGTGTCAAGAAGATGCAGAGAGTTATGCATATCAAACCCACATTTGGATTTGAGTAACATCGATTTGATCAATTCCGACGAATCAAGCCGATCTCGGTTCTACAGCTTTGTGGATCGGCTCATCTCTCTCCGCTGCATGCATCGGGTGAAGAGGCAAACCTTTCGGCTCCGATGGTCTTTCGTCGCCGGCGGCGGCGGAGGCGACGAATACCGGGTGGCGACGTGGTTGCAGCATGCAGTAAACATGGGAGTTGAAAGAGTTAACCTTGAACTAGTCTTTGACCTCGGTAAACCCTTTGACTTGCCACTTTGTTTTCTGGGTTGTAATTCCCTAAGGCAACTCAAGGTTGATGCCGGCGATGGATTTGTCAAATTACCCTCTTCTTATTTTGCTGCTACAAATCTGCAGACGTTAACATTAGGCCCTGTTCGAATCGAAAAGGGCTGTAATGTTGGAGAATTGCTCTCATCTTTCAAGTCCCTCAAGCGTTTGTCGCTTGATAAAATAAGCGGGATAAAGAGTATGACATTCACCAGCCCGTCTGTTGAAACATTAAGACTTGCAACTTATGATGATGAGCTCTGCAATATTAGCATTGTGCAGGAAAAACTCCAGGATCTTTTTATATACTGGACTTCAAAATCTGGTAGCAAATCATTGACAATCTATGCTCCCAATCTCAAAAAGTTTTATTGGAAGGGATCTGCAGTGGATTATTACAATTGTTTGAGGGATTTGTCTCATCTGTTGCATGCCGGAATGAATCTTTCATTTCCTACTCATCAAGCTTCTTGCAAGCACATCTTTGACAAGATTCTTCACAGCATACAACGGGCCAAATGTCTAAGCATTAGCGAAAGTTTTGTTGAGGTCTTACTTAAGCAGGGTTGCTTGCCATTTTTATTTGATAATTTAGAGTATTTAACAGTCAGCAGAACTTCAAGAGGTGACCTAGTACTACCATTGTGCTCCCTTCTTAGAGGAACATTTAATCTAAAGCATCTCACCGTATCATGTTTAAGTACTCGGGGCTTTGCTAATGTAAGCTAAAGAGCACTCACTATATATGCTTTTTAACACTATTTTGATAAATTGTCCATCTTTTAACTCAATCAAATTTTTGTTCTTTTGACAGGTGACAAACTCAATGCCTTCTGGAGAGTTTTCATTTAAGATGGGATATTGGCAATCTCAAAACCTAATGTTTACCCGGCAATTGAAAACAGTAGCTTTGGAGCTTTCCGATAGAGAGCATGAAGTAGAACTAATCAAATATTTGCTCAAGAATGCAGAGGAATTGGAAGTGATGAACATTTTGTGTACATCACCAGTGTCATCAGATTTAATTACTGAGATAAGAAAGTACAAGAAACCTTCAACAAAGTTGCGTCTATGGTCAACAATATCATACATTAAAATGCACTATTTTTGTGTTGATCATTTCATTTAATTTCCCATGATGTTTAAGATATGATCAGAGAGGGTGATGGATTCCAGTAGAATACATTGGTTCTGCTCTGTTATGTTGTATCATTTCAATAAGTACATGAGGTTCGACTTATGCAAGTTTACAATTTGAAACTATGTTGCTATCTTAGCCTGATCACATTTGTCCTTGCGTTTGGATTTTGAATCTGCCCCTCAATCGAAGCCATATTTGGGCACCAACTGAATCCATATTTGGCTTAAGCATGATGTTTGTTTAATCTTCTGGCAAGAGCCTCCTTGGGCGGCCAACAATGTAATGATGATGTGCCGACCATAAAAGTGTCTTGCCCTAGCTAGAGACTTAATCCTCGTGGCTATCAATGTAAATTCCTTAATTAAAGTGTGAAATATTAAACTTTGATAAAAATAAAAAAATAAAAAAAAAAAAACAAATTAAAACTAAAATGACATTGTCTACTGCCTTGGAGAGAAAAAGAACTATGGGGTGCTGTGCTCTGCGGCTACTCTCCCTGCAGCTTCAGTTTTAGGAATGCTCAAATGCGGGTGTTCTGCAGCACTTACAATCGTACGGAATACATGATTGAGATTACCCAGCTTCGTGCTGATAGGTATGGGAGCCTCTATTCCCATGCGCCCACTAACCCAATCATAATTTTGTTTGGCCATGGGAAATAAGCCCAGATCATATTTAGCTGCCACAATGAGGCAAGGAACCTCAAAGCCAGTATCTTTACCATGACTAGCAACTTCTTCCAGAAACTCAGTTGCTCTCTCCCATGAGAAAGCATTAGAGCTGTCATGAACAAACACAGCTACGTCACAAGCTGCCAAAGATTCTTTATCAAGCAACAGCTCACTCACTCCTTCAGGTATCTCTCTCAACACAAGGGTCTTTTTTGCTCCACAAGGTTCATTTACAATGTTCACTGCATAATGATCTTCAATTGTTGAAGCATATTCATCAGAAAAACGCCTTCCAACAAAAGAATTCAACAATGCAGACTTTCCAGCCTTCTTGGCCCCAAAAACAACACACTGGAAAACATTTCTGTCTGTCTGTTGCTTGCTGCAAGCCAAATGCCTTTCTCTAGTGAAACGAAATGCAGAAGAAGGATCACCAGGATAATCAAGACATATCATATTCTCCATACTCAAAGCTGGGTCTACAAGTGTCATAAACGCCCACATTGATAAAAACCCATCAAGAGAATATACGTTTTTCTGTACAGCAGCCGCGTATTGCTCTGTCTCCCAAGGACTTTCCGCAGCAGTAGAAAATATATCGTCAATTGCATGAGGTCCCAGCTCCCCATCATCACCCGCCACACTTGCAACAATTCCCCTCAGGAACTCAATGGCTTCATTTGTCAGCTCCACACTCTGATCAGGAGCTCGTTTGAATGATGGGATGAGATCCTCTGCAAGTTTGACATCATTATTGTATCCAAACTTTCTTAGAACAGTCCAAATTACCTCAGGATGCCCATTTCTTAAGAATAGTACATGAAGATATAGGAAGCCCATCAAAGTAAGTCCAAGATCATTGACTCCTTCAGGCAATTCTTTTGCCACAAGTCTCTTAATACCCACTATTTCAGAAGGTTTAAATTCTGCGTCATACAATTTGACCTGAAAAGCATTCAACTCTGCATCACTGAGGGCACCATCCTTGTCATGGTCACAAAGAATAAATATCCGCTTCAAGGCTCTATGACATCTGGGCAACAATGCCATGTTATCCAATAGTGGACCTTTTGGATGAAGCACAGCTGTTTGTGCAAGGTAGAAAGCGTCTCGGGTCTGAATTAGTTGAATCGCTGAACATTCCATGCTAGTTCCAATATGCTGAAATTGACCCATTATGGGTGACATCATCTTCTCCAGGCTCACCTTCTGGTTCGGATCTCTCAAATCCAGCTTACAACCAACCAATATAACCGGCGCTTTCACCTCTAGTTTACAGAGTTTTGGTAGCCAGAAAATACCCAATCGGTCAAGTGTTGTAGGATCATCACACGCGTAAGTAATCACAACTGCATCAGCCCGCTTCAATTCTTCGGCGACTTTATAATCATCCGCCACACAAGACGAAGTGTCGATGATTGTGATGGGTACACAGTCGGGGAAGAAATCCTCAGGTAATGTCGTTGGTGGCAACACCGGTTGCACATTTATTGGGAAGCTCTGTTCCGCCGCCGTCAGAATCAGGGTCGATTTTCCGGTGCCTCGGTCCCCAACGACCACGACTCTTATTGGAGCTTTCACCATTGAAAGCTATGCGCCTATCTTTACCAACTACTGATTCTAGTGCAGGTCCGCAGCTATGACGCGAAAGGGTGCTCCTACCTTAGTTTTCCCCAAGCTAGTGGTGGCTCAACCGCTTCAACCGAATCTACTACTGATGCCTTCACTCGATCAAATGCACTTGTCTCTACCGTGACTCGTACTCCACAGCTTGTATTTTTTCCTCTAGCGAAAATTACAGACTTCTGATTCTATGGCTCCCTCCTGCGGCTCTTTATATATATAGGGATTTGTCTTCTTTTAGGTTTTTTGTAAAGCCCACCGCCTCTCTTTTGATGTGTTAATCAGTGCGGGTAGAGCTGGGCACGGGTAGGTTCGGGGCGGGTTTGGCCTTTTTGGCCACCCGACCCGAGCCCATAGGGTTTGGGAATTTTCTACCCGCAATATTCAGTGAAGGGCCTGAAGGCACTAAAACCGTCGGGTATTCGGGTAGGACGGGGCGGGTTGGTCGGGTATTTTTAATTGCCATGATCTGAAGGAAGCACAGGGAAGATCAAAAAGAAGAAGAAACCTACGCTTAACACACCCAACTCGTAGAACTACCACTCAGAAGGCACATCCAGAAAGAAAGAAAGAGATGGCTGCATCTAAGAGAAAGAAACCTATGCTTAACACACCCAACTCGTCCCCCATTTTCTCATACCCTTTTCAACAAGGTAATCTAAGAGAAGAGATTGATGAGTAGAATTTACAGTTTGCAGTTGGCTTCGCAATCTAGAGAAAAATATAGAACAAATGGGAAATGGCAGACAAGAGCAGAGAGGAGAGAAACCTGGGATCGGCCGTCGGCGCGACGGTGAGAGAGAGAGAGAGAGGAGCGGTCTCCGCCGGCGAGAGGGAGAGGAGTGGCGAGCTGCGACTGGCGAGAGTGAGAGAGCGTTGGGTTGGGAGTCACAGCGCTGGGTATGGGCTGGGAGTCACGGCGGCTGTGTGAAAAAAATAGGAAGCAGTCGAATAGGAATCATAGGATAGAAATCTAGGGGTTTTTTTTTTTTTTAAGCTTGTGGGCGGGGCGGGGCGGGTATCTGCCACTTCCAAAACGGAACCCGCGGACCGAACCGACCCCGACCTGTACGGATTTGGTGTTTTCCAACCCGTAATAGCAAAAAAAACCACACTAAAAACCGTTGATTTTGGGCGGTTCGGGTCGGGCGGGCTGGGTGGGTTTTTGCCCACCCCTAAGTTCGAGAGAGGGAAAACAGCCCACAGCCTTCACGGCTTCACCTTAACATGAAAGGACGAAATACTCCCTCGAAAATTAGGGGTTTTACCAATTTCCGGAATCCGGTCCGTACAAGGCGGGTATGGGTTTTGAATTCCAAAACCCGATTTTACAGAAACTGCCTGGTTCTGCCAGAGATCGGGTCTTCGAGGTCGGGTCTGATTCGGGAACGGGTCGGGTATTACTGAATGGCTTTTTTTTTGTAATATAATTTCATCAGATTTGGTTGGGACCAAAACTTCTAGACCTATTTTTCTGGGCTTTGTAACTTTGTTTCCAATTTTAATTTTTTATATATACAATGTGACATGATAAAAATTAAAATTGGCATTTTTTTAATGTTAACCAAGTTCAATGTTTGGGCTTTTTCATGCTAAATCAGATTCAAAATACATTATATATATATTTTTTGAAATTGATGAAATAAAAATTTTTCCATTTCATACGAATTGAATAGAAAAAAAAAATAAAAATGCTAAAAGCCTAAAAACCCATTGTTACAAATTCAAGACAGACAAAAAATCTAACCTAAACTTAAATTATATCAAATAAAACGTAAAGCTTAAATTTCATCTCAGGTACTTAAAAATTCAAGCAGTAAAACAAATTCAACACAGAAGACATTAAAACTTTAAACCACAAGACATTATTCAGCACACAGAAAACTTCAAAGATTACATAAAATTTAAACCATCAATCAAAAACAGTAACATAGAAACCATGAAGTAGAACGCCCAGCATAGCAACACCTTTAAGGCAATAAGGCCTTAGTCTTCAACTAATCTTCCTCAAGTAAAATGCTCATGTTCTTGAAATTGATTTATCTCATATCATTTTTTTCCTAATACAGATACTAATATTAGATTTATACAAATGATAGGCACATATAAAATATTATACAAAACAATGATTGATCCAATGACATAAAACTTACACTTTTCTTTTCCCAATATATGTTCTCGTAAGTGATATTGCCCAAACCTATTCTTTGAAGTCTACAAAATATTATTGGCCTCTTGCTTTATGTCTTCTCGCTGTCGAATCTATCCATCAATAATTTGTGGTCAAATTCACCATTATCACGGAGCCCTAATCATTAGGTTAGGCATATTCACTTATTGATTTTAACCAAATCAAATAATAAACCATGTTCGAATCTGTTCGAATCTCTTCACACAGATTACTTGCGATGATGTGCAAATTTCAAACAACCAAATAAATATAATTGCAATTTGAAAATATAAACTTCAAACAACTTGGTTCACATGAAGCCATTTCAAATTCTCTTCCTCTTCCAATTTCAATATGACTATATCAATGTAAATTGTGCTCCAATAAAGGTTCTCGTAATTTTTCAAATCTTTCCCTACTCCAAAGATCATGCTTGATATATTTGTAATTATTTGTTGAGGAATAAACAAAGGTCAATATTATTTTCTTTATATTTAGGTTTATGCCACCATCAATACTATTACTTCATTGTCAATATCCTCCTCGTAAAATTACTAATTGTGTCAATATTTCTCTTAAACTATCAACAAATGTCACCGTCTTCCCCTAAAAGGACAAAAATGACGGTTCCAATTATAGCCTTTTGTGGCCATCCAACCAATAATCCTAGTGGTTACTCTTAACTAGAGTAACCACTATAGTCGCCCCCTCTCCCTCTCGATTAAGCTTTGAAGAGAAAAATAATTAGCCAGCCACCCAATAAACACACTAAAAAAGAGCATGAGTTGACACTTGTAGCCAGCCAAAGCGACAAACAGGACAATTATAGTGTTACAACGGGCAATACATATTTCACTTTTCGAAGAATAAAAATACAGATCAACACAGTAGCACATCGATGGAACAGATGATACATAGAGCAAAAGGAGGAGTGATAAGAACAAATCCTCATTGACATGTACAAATTTTAAACTCAGGATTTTCCATTGCAGAGAAAAGGAAAAAGCTTTTCCTCTTAATCTTGCACACCCCCAACAAACAAAACCCAGGGATGGGTTTATGCAACTCTTTGGCAGGCAATAGTCAGGATTACATTGCATAGACTATCTCTCCGCTGCTATCAAGGTCAAGGTCAGGATCACTTTCCAGGTCCTCCTCCATGTCACCATCAATGTCCAAGCTGCCAGTCAGATACTGGTTGAGGCTGTGACTCCCTGCTGCAGGAATGGTAGCCTCAGCAATTATCCGCATGATTTCATCAATGCTTTGCATGGGCTGATCAGGCTCTTCAAACTGGGTGCTCATTGTTCTTTCATCCATGAGATCTGCTGGAAGGTTCCTCAAAAACCACTCATGGTTCCTAATCTCAGGAATGGTTATCCTCTGTTGCCAAGTGGTGAATTCATGGGAATGCAAATTAGAAAGTTAATAATATTTCTCTTCTCAAGCCTTAATCAGACTAGGGAAAGCAAGGTAAAACCCACTCCCCTCCTCCATCCTACTCTACCCATATGCATATATACAAAAGCTTTTAGAGCAGCTTTTCCTCAAATCTTGGAGAGGAAAAAAACTTATTCTTACAGATCTCATTGTAATATTGAAACTGCATGACTTATTCGTAGTAATATTCTCTTAATTAATATCTAATTACTCTAAAAGCTTATTCTTGGAGATCAAAGGTTTTCCTCTAATCTTCCAACACCCAAACAGGACATGGTGTCCCTCTAATCTCACAGAATGTAAAAATATACAATAGATGCACACTAACTCATGTACTCAGTGAAATCACCTTTGTTGGGTCAGCTACAAATATCCTTGAGATCAAATGGCGACACTCTGGAGATATATGAACGTAGTCAGGAATTGAGTACTGGACATTCAAAATTCGCTGCAAACACATTAAATTATTTAGTCAAGCATTTCAGGGGAGTAATACATTCACTTATAATTAGGTCCAGTAGATTACCTGAATTGTTTTGCGGAAGTTTTTAGGCTCCGCCAAATCCTCGAAAGGGTAGGCACCCACCAACATGACATATAAGGTCACCCCACAAGACCACACGTCTGCAATCTGTTTTTATTTAAGCAACAAATTAGTTAATATATTAAATTGATAGTTTGAACACATGAGAATTTAGGATAAAAATTATATACTTCATCCAATTTTGTTATAGCACATTACTATTATCATTTTACTTTAACCACACCACGAGCCCCCACCCCCACTCTGGGGACAGCAGAAACTATATATTGAGCAAACATGCAAATCAATCAGCAAATTTGAGGAAAACAATTCCAAAGCAAAGTGATTTATTTCTTTTCTGGTTAAGGTTATTTGTTAATGAGTGTTTGTATGTAAGTCAATGATAGATACCAGTTCTTGGGCTGGGAATAAAAAAAAAAAAAAAGGATTTACTTCCCTGTATGTGTGGCTGCATTAGATAGCGAAAAAGTAGAAATTTAGAAAGCCTGATAGTCTCCATGCACGGGGTAAGTTTGAGAAGAGCTTGAATTCCACTTTCATTTCTCTAATTCCTAAGGTGCCAGGGGCTTCTGAGCTCAATGATTTTCGCCCAATAAGCCTTGTAAGTGGGATCTACAAAATTATTTCGAAGGTCCTAGCCAACAGGCTGAGGTTGGTCATGAATAGCATTATTTATATTCCTCAGAATGCCTTTGTCAAGGGTAGACAAATCTTGGACTCAGTGCTCATTGCCAATGAGAGCTTGGATTTTCGTCTTAAGTCGGGGGAGCCGGGATTGCTGTGTAAGCTTGATATGGAGAAGGCCTATGATCATGTGAGCTGGGATTTTCTGCTGTATTTGCTAGGGAGATACGGGTTTGGGCAAAAATGTTGTTCTTGAATCGAATTCTGCATTTCTTCAGCTTCTTTTTGGGTCTTGGTTAATGGTTCGCCAGCTGGTTTCTTCAACAGTTCAAGAGGAATTAGGCAAGGAGATCCCCTCTCCCCCTTTCTCTTTGTTATTGTGATGGAGGCCTTTAATAGGATGGTTAAGGCTTCGATTGATCATAGCCTTTTTNAAAAAAAAAAAAAAAAAAGGATTTACTTCCCTGTATGTGTGGCTGCATTAGATAGTGAAAAGTAGAAATTTAAAAGCCTGATAGTCTCCATGCACGGGGTAAGTTTGAGAAGAGCTTGAATTCCACTTTCATTTCTCTAATTCCTAAGGTGCCAGGGGCTTCTGAGCTCAATTATTTTCGCTCAATAAGCCTTGTAAGTGGGATCTACAAAATTATTTCGAAGGTCCTGGCCAATAGGCTGAGGTTGGTCATGAATAGCATTATTTCTATTTCTCAAAATGCCGTTGTCAAGGGTAGACAAATCTTGGACTCAGTGCTCATTGCCAATGAGAGCTTGGATTTTCGTCTTAAGTCGGGGGAGTCGGGATTGCTGTGTAAGCTTGATATGGAGAAGGCCTATGATCATGTGAGCTGGGATTTTCTGCTGTATTTGCTAGGGAGATGCGGGTTTGGGCAAAAATGGTGTTCTTGGATCGAATTCTGCATTTCTTCAGCTTCTTTTTGGGTCTTGGTTAATGGTTCGCCAGCTGGTTTCTTCAACAGTTCAAGAGGAATTAGGCAAGGAGATCCCCTCTCCCCCTTTCTCTTTGTTATTGTGATGGAGGCCTTTAGTAGGATGGTTAAGGCTTCGATTGATCATAGCCTTTTTTCCGGCTTTTCCGTGGGGGCTAGGGGGAGAGAGCAAGTTCATATTTCTCATTTGTTGTTTGCGGATGATACGCTGGTTTTTTGCTGAGCTTCTCGAGATCAAGTTCAAGCCATTGGTAATTTGTTAACTTGCTTTGAGCTTGTGTCCGGTCTTAAGGTTAATTTGGCTAAGTCTATCCTTGTGCTGGTTGGGGAAGTGAGTAATATTGGAGAGTTGGCAGAGGTTTTGGGTTGTGAAGTTGGCTCTTTACCTATTCCTTACTTGGGCCTACCTCTAGGCTCCAGATTTAAAGAGAAGGCGATTTGGAATGGGGTGGTGGACAGGTCCATCCGCATGTTGGCTAGCTGGAAGAGAATGTATCTTTCTAGCGGTGGACGAATCGCCCTCATAAAGAGCACCTTATCTAATCTCCCTACTTACCTCATGTCTCTCCTCCCTATTCCTGCTTCGGTGGCCAAGCAGATAGAGTCGATTCAGTGTGGTTTTCTTTGGGGAGGGATTGGAGAAGAATTCAAGTTCCACCTTGTGAATTGGCCGAAAGTTTGCTCTCCAGTTAGGGAAGGAGGTTTAGGCATTCGCAGCTTGAGGTGCTCCAATAGAGCTCTTCTTGGTAAATGGTTGTGGCGGTTTGCTAGCGAGCCCGAAGCTTGGTGGAGGAAAGTGGTGGTGGCAAAGTATGGGTCGGAAAAAGGGGGGTGGCGCTCCCGGGTTAGAGCTGGTTCACATGGGATGGGTTTTTGGAAGTTCATTAGCAATGAATGGCACCGTTTCTCTAGTCACATCAAGCTTATTCCGGGTGATGGCTCTAGAATTAGCTTTTGGGAGGAGAAGTGGTGTGGTGGTTCACCTCTTATGGAGGTGTATCCGGGTTTGTATAATATTGCTAGCAACAAGGAGGCCTCGCTGCGGACAATTCGGAGTTGGTGAGTGGTTCTTGTCAGTGGAATATTAGTTTTATCCGTGCCTTGAATGATTGGGAAGTGGAAGAGTTGGCTTCTTTTTATAGTCTTCTTTACTCCTTTAACTTGGTTGGTGGGGGTGACAAGATTTGGTGGGTTCCGAACAAAAAAGAAAGTTTGAGGTGAGCTCTTTTTACAATGAGATTATTGCTAAAGATACTTGCCCTTTTCCTTGGAAGAGCAAATGGCGCACTAAAGCCCCACCAAAAGTGGCTTTCTTTGCTTGGTCGGCCGCCATTGGCAAGATTCTCACACAAGATAATTTGAGAAAGAAGAATATGGTGGTGATTAACAGGTGTGGGATGTGCAAGAGGGATGAGGAAACCGTTGATCATTTGCTTCTCCATTGTGAATGCGCCCAACTCTTATGGAATGCCTTCTTCAATCGTTTTGATTTGGCGTGGTCTATGCCTAGTGGGGTTGTGAATCTTCTGCAGTGCTGGTGGTCGGGAGGTTGTCCGCGCAGTGCTGTGGTCTGGAAAATGGTTCCGCATTGTATCATGTGGTGCATTTGGTCCGAGCAGAACAAGAGATATTTTGACGACTCCGAAAGTAGTAGAGAGGATTTGTTACATTCCTTTTTTATTACCCTTTACACTTGGGTGGCAGCTTGGCTTGCCCCTAGAGTGATTACTTTTTCTAATTTTCTTTCTCTCTTCTCTAGCCCCCCTTAGGCGTTCTCTTGTATACTTCTTGTGTACTAGGGTTGCGCCCCTCTGCGCGTTTTCTATAAAACATTACTTATCCCAAAAAAAAACACTTTTCTCGAAAGAAAAACGTAGTTAATTGCCAAAACAAAGGCCAAACTCCATCTGAAAGATGGTTAATAACCAATAAAATCTTCACCAACGTGAACCTAGTTGCAATCTCTATATATGCAAGCGGAGATGTCATAGCTTTCAGAGTAGGGATATGATCCTACATCAATAAATATGATTATAGAGTGGTTGAAGTAACTCAAAAAATTTGAATTTACTAATGGTGAAGACTGAGATACAACCAGGTTAACCTTATGCTATCATTGTAGCATGATGCAAAGATGTATGGTTGCAGAAACCAACATGCAAGTTGTTGTAAGCTGAGATAACAGTAATAATAACAATGCAAATTTGGATAATTTATGATATTGAAATTATAAAGCTTCATAAATGATTGCATTCGGAAAGAACTAGAGATACCTAACAAAAAATATAATAATAGAACATTGAGATCATCAAACATTTTAGTTGGACAGAAATGAATTCCACAGTTTAAAGAGACTGATTCATGTCCATAAGAAAAATATTACCTTGCCATCATATTCTTTCTTAAGCAACACTTCAGGGGCAATATATGCAGGTGTGCCAACAGTTGATTTTGGTTGTGAATGCAGCACCGAAGACTGAGAAAATAAGATGAGTGTAAATAGTGGATATTGACAACCAATGATGGAATAAACAAAGAAAGAGATACTACCAAAAAAACAAAAAATGCTATGCACTTAACCAGTACATTGTAAAAAAGAGGCAAATATATTTTAATGACTTACTTAAAAGGAAAATACCACAAGAAATGCCTATCAAAACACATATAAGCATTCAAGTTACCAGCCTATGGTGTATATCTGGAAGCACGTCCAGTTTCAAATGCAACAAGCACTTTCCAATAATAAATAGGTGCCAGCGTTGTACAAGAACAGGTAAAAACAAGAAAAGAAATTAGTACCTTGGAGTACCCAAAATCACAAATCTTTAAACGAGGAGCCGGACTTCCATCCAACAATGTGTTCTCTAATTTCAAGTCACGATGGCATACTTGCTTCATAAGAGATACAGAGAACAAAATCCAACTCAGACATATGGTGGTATCTTTTAAGGCATAAATTATAAATAGAAAACTTAATTCACATACCATTGCATGACAGTAGCTAACTCCTGATATAAGTTGCTGGAAGAAGTACCGTGCCTGCAACACAACAGAAGGGTACATATATTAAAAAATAAATACAGTGGCACCATCATCAATGAAATCAAAACGTTGGATAAGAACCTCATCCTCACTGAACCGGCCAGCATTGCATATCCGTTCAAAGAGTTCCCCTCCAGACGCATATTCCATCACAATAGCTAGATGTGTCGGTGTCAATATGACCTATAGTCACATGATAATGTTACTAAATTTCAGGATAGTTCCTATGAAGGAAAATGCGATAAAACATCGGGATCCAACATACCTCTTTGAATCTGACAATGTTGGGATGCCTCAATGACCTGTGGTTTATAATTTCCCTTTGTACATTCTCATCTATCTGTTGACACAATATAAACGTTGGGTAAACAACAATACAAAACAGGGATCCACAAAAGCACGAGACGTCCAAGACATGAAGCATGACAAGTCCCTATCTTTGCAAAGCATATTAAGATGGTCTGTGGCCTATACAAAGGGGACTGACTGAGAGTTTCAACCAGCAGTCTAATAAAAGGTTAGAAATATGGCCTCAGTGTCCATGACAATATAAACACTAAGATCTTGACCAATCACATTCCTACTATATGTGCTATTAACAAGATTAGTTTTAAAAGTTCATCAATCTTTTAAGGGAAATCTTCGCTTACCCTCTTGAACTTTCATCACTTTTGCAATCACTCTCTTAAAGTTCAAAAACTCTCAATTTAGTGTATCCAACATTAAAAAGTTTGTAATGCCGCTTTTTTTTAAAAAAAAAAATGCCACTGTTGGGTCCAGTGGGTTTGATGACCCACCTTGGGACCCACGGCCATGGGTCACCTGACCCACAGCTTTTGTAGGTTTTTTTTTTAAAAAAAAAATAATTAAGATACTTTATAATTTTATAAATTTTACAGGGGTATAAAGGAACTTCACTCCTTTTCAATTTGGTTTAATCTCAAACCCTAACGGGAGGGGTAACATTGCAAATTTTTTTAAATTTTGAAACACGAAATTGAAAGTTTTTTAACTTTAGGAAGAGTGAGTGCAAAAATAATTAAAGTTCAAACGAGTTAAGTAAAGTATCCCCATCTTTTAATTTAAAAAAAAAAAAAAGTTCAAATCAGATGGTTGAAACTTCCAAGAGTGATTTACAGAAGAATATAGGTATGAGATGGTTAAGACTCATCAAATGCACGGAAAAATTAATTCATTTATCTCACTAAACATGATCAGCTTGAAGTTCCTTGACGTTTAATAATTTGGACAGGGCTGCTCAATTGGGAATACATTGAACCATAATGGGGTCATAATTTAAGCGACCTTGTACAACAACACTGTCTAAGTAGGTTTACAGAGTTGAAACTCAAAAATAAGGTACTGGAAATTTTCAAATTGCTTTCTGTTTGATAGTACCAACAGCTCTTTTATTCAGATGTTAGACAACCAATGCTAATTTACAGATGTTACGAATATAAAGATAGTTTCTTTTCATCTCATCCATCACACATGCAGCACTAATTTAGAACCCATTAATCTTCAAAACCAATTATTTCATAAACCACTAGAATGCAACCGAAACATAATTTCAAGGAAAAACAAGTAACTGGAATATAAACTGGAAGCCGCCAATCTTAAAATATGAAGAATCCAATAGCCACACAATTCCCATATACAACCCAAAAAAAATAATAATAATAATTTAAGCCCACAGAGTCACAGACCCTCAAAGAGAGACAAAAGAAGAAGAGGAAGAAAAAGAAACCCAAGCACTCAATCCTTTCAAAAATAAACACGCACATATCGAATTTAAAAAAAAAAATCAAACATAGAATACAAATCTATTGATCCTCAAGCACCAATAAACCCAATAATCCACTCAGTTAGCTCAAATAAAATTCCCACCACCGAAAGACAAGTAATGGAACAATAGACTGAGAACAAACTGATCCCCAAGCACTAAACACCCAATAAAGCTCTCGAACCCTTAAAACTTTATATCAGAAAAATCAAAACTGAGCTCAAAAAAAAAAAAGAGTAATTTTTAGACACTAACCTTCTCACCTCTCTCGATGTACTTCACGGCGACCAGCTCGTCAGTCTGCTTGTCCCTCATCAGCCTTGCCACCCCGAAATTCCCCGACCCGATATCTCGCACCAGCTCGTACCGATCACTGTCGTGCATGATCGGCATGTCCATGCCCGGCCCCACAGTAATGGTCGACCTATCCATCTCTCTCTCTCTCTCTCTTTCTCTACCCAAACACTTCGTACCCAAAAGCACAACGCCGAACTAAAGCACAAGCTGAAGCTCTGTTTGACGCATTATATTATTCTTCCGGGAATGTAAGATATGCAACACCAATGGCTGAGAGAGCCGATCAAAGATCGAGCAGGAAGATGGACGGTGGAGGTGGTGACGTGGGTGGACGTGAACGGATTGAAGAGAAGCTGGTGGGTGCAGAAAGAGACTGGGAGGAGGGTTGGAGCCCGTGAAGCCTCACCCACCCCACACCTGGCATACCATACCACACCACACTTGTTGGGTTACTCAGATTTTTGGAGCTTCACAGAGAGAGAGGGGGGGAAAGGCAGACTAGGCAGTGACGCAGCTCGTGAACCCCCACACTCTCTCTCTCTCTGTGTCTCTGTGAAACTGGTTTTAGTGGGAAAGAAAGCGGAGGAGGAGATTTTTTTTTTCATCTGGGTGGACAATCATCTACTTTATCGTCTTAAAGTCATGGAAATGCGGGTTGAAATGACGGAAACAGCCCTGCACTTTTTGTAGAAAGACAGGAGGCTTCATACGGTTTTTGGTGTGCCCGTGCCGTGCTCCTTCAGTGACAAGACACGTGGAATGTGGTCACGTGTCAGTCGTATCCTTTTTGAAATAATGCGTCCACGTTCGGCTACGCCCCTGTTTGCATTGCGTTAAAGTGCAACAGATGAACAGAGCGCCAACCTGAATTTTTATTATTTATTATTATTTGTTTATAGTAATTATTAATTATATATTTATATATGCTGGGAGTGGGGGATGCGAATCGTGATTCATGGGGAAAAAGGGTTTTGCGAAGTGGTCCAAGTGGATAAGCTTCACAGGTCACGAGATAGGTAGAATAAAGTTTTCTTTTGGATAATTCCTTTGACTCACTAATTATATGTAAATATAAACATATATAACTTCTTTCACTCGTCCGAGTTCGATTCGATAAATCTCTCGACCGTTATTAAATAAGTCGATACTTAATTATTAAATGATATATATTTGTATAAATTTTAGCTTTTGCTTATTTAAAATTTGTAAATATATTCGTATAATAGCTTAATTTATTTATTTGCGTGACTCGTATATATTTATGTATTAATTTATAAATATATGTATATATATTAATTAATAAAAATAACTTATATAGTATATAATTTAATGATAAGAATTAATCATATGGTCATATCTTAAATAATCTAACCATTAAGTATCTTTTTTTAACATAACCATTAAGTATCTAATGCTAGTTGAATCAACAATTTGAATTATTAATAACTTATTCATATCATTGAATAGAAACTTATTATACTTAATCGTATCATTAATAAATAAAAATTATTATGTTTCTTTGATTTTTTTTTTTAATACTTAAATTCAAAATTTAAATAATCTGATACAAAAAATTTTCGAGTTCAAGCTCGAGCTCGAACAGGGTACCCACCTTGGCAAGCCAAGCTTGGACATGAAATGAGGCTCATGTAATTTTTGAAAGCTCTTTAAGCTTTCATGAAGTTTTATCATTAATGTAAATTTTCGTAATAGTCTTCAAAGCACGTTCATCATGAAAATAAACCATATATACCTTACAAACAAGTCCAAAACTTCCTTCTCCAAACTTATTCGTCACCAAGAAATTATTTGTTACAACTAATACATTCGTATAAGTGAATAGTGATAACTCAGTATCCTTCTTTCTTTCTTTTTTTCATATTATTGTTGTTAATTCCATCATTGATTGCATAGAGTTCATTATCAAAATCAAATAATAAATAGTAGATTATTGCTTGAAGCCTTCTCCTGTTTCATATAGAAGGATAATAATAGGTCACTATACATATATAGAAATATAGAAATCCAGTGAGGTGACATAATTAGGTTCACCAAAGTTCAACCACTATAAGCAATGCCAGTATCCAAAGCCAAAGTAGGTTTATTTAGTCATTTCCACAAATAAGTACTAGCAATATATACTGTTTCATTTTTTAAAAAAAAAGTTTTGACATGTCAGTACAAGAGGGGGGAGGGGAACTCGAACTAGTGACCGATGCTTTATTAAGCATGGTCCTAGCCAATTGAACTACCTCTTAAGGATATAGTAATTCATTCCTATTTTAGTGAAATAACTGCATAATTCCTTCCTTGAGACATGGTGAAGTTTGTAGAAGGACGCCCACAAACTCCACCAAATAATAATACTAACTGCTTTTCATTATGAAGCCATTAGAAAGTGTGTTAAGTGATGTTCTTAAGAACAATGACTTGCCACAATTTTCTTATCTTAGATTAAGGTAGACTTGCTTGTAATTTTTTGAAAGTGTATGGTTAGAACGTCACTATGAGGGGAAAAAAAAAAAAAAAAAGTCACTAAATGACGTCATTTTACTATTCAAATGACACCATTATTAAAGTGGTGTAATTTAAATGGTATTTACCGTTCAAATGACACTAAATAATTTTTATAAATTTGGCATTCAAAATTGGCTTATAACAACCACATACCGAAAAACTTGAAAATTTCACTTTCTCTCACGGTCTCACCCATACACACTCGAACCACCCCTAGGCAAATCTGGGGTGGCCCACAAGCCACCCCAACCACCTCTGTGAGTGGCATATATTTTCCTCCTCCAAAAATATTTTAAAAAAAAATCGGTATAAATTAATTTAATGTGGTTAGTACTGTTTACTTAAAGAAAAGTAATGTTTGAACAATGAAATGTCACTTTTCTTAAGCTGATGTTTGAACAGTAGCGTCACCATTGATGAGGTGTTATGTGAGCCAAAAAAAAACTTTATTTAATGACGTTTAAATAGTAAACATCATTATTCAGTGTTACTATTCAAACATCACTAAACGAATAATGACAGTTTTGTGACAAAAACATCGCTTTTCATAAGTCACTAATTGGGTAATTTTTGTAGTGCACGTTTACACTTACCTAGGCGTTTGAGTGTTCCTTTGCTTGAAAAACAAATGACGAGACATAAGATCAGTCCTGTTGTTGGGACCAACTCAGCTACCCATACTTTCCATTTTTTGCCTCATTATGTTGACATATTAGACTATTAGTTCGAAAGATAACATAAATTCAGCCTCACCACCATCCAAGAGTTGCTGCAAGTATCATACACCCACTGCCAATTATTCATGCAAGCCACCTCACTATTCCTATATATATATGAATAGTGAGGTGGCTTGCATGAATAATTGGCAGTGGGTGACAATTCATATATATATATATATAGCATTCACCACAGGATCGAATATACTGCTTCATTTAAATTTGAGTGGGGAGATGTCAAATTTGTCGACCAAAATGGGATATTGGAGGAACCTTCAAACAAGAGTAGATTGCCATCTTCTGAAAGGTTAAGTCTTGAGGAAGACGGATCAGACAAAGGGTTTTCCCAGGTCGAATTTTAATGAAATTCCTGGTTTGAAGAAACTAATTAGCTCAAAATTGCTACCTATGGAGAAGCATTATGCTGTACATGTGTAAGAGCATTCCCAATAATTTTTTCATCTTGTTCCTTATATTTAAGGATTCAAACTACTTTTTGCTTCCTTATGTCAAAATACATTACAATAATTTTCCTAAATGCTTCTCTATATTATTAAAATATTATTTTTTATCATTAAAATATTATTTTTACTTTTTACTTTTTTTTTTCTTCCTGTATTTTCTCTTTCTTCGTCTCTCTCATTGTCCTCTTGCAAACCATAAGGCTCTACTGCCGAAAACAGCCAAGAAAACCCGGTGAGGAAGAAGGACTACTGGGTGAGCTTGGAAGGTGCAAGAGAGAGAGAGAGAGACGAGAGAGGAGAGAGGAGAGAGGAGAGAGTTTTTTTTTTTTATTATTATAATATTCATAAAGATTGCTACAGTTGAAGCTTATACATAAGGTTCTATTGTAACATCTGATAACTTAGGGAATCATATAGGAGTTTGCAGTGAGACCATTTTTGCGATTTTTTGGACATATTTCCTATACATCGAAAACAGACTCCCTTAATAGGGAGTTCATTGGAAATGCTTTAACAAGCAGACATGATCAGAACAAATAAGAGCCAAGGCTTAGTATTCATGGCACCCATGCATCCCTCTCAAGCTTGCAGTACGGCAGCCAGTAATTACAGGAAAATAATTGAAGAAGAATGATGATAGATATGAATGGGTGAACAAGAAAACTTGGACTTTCTTGTGACAAACTCTTCCAGCCTACTGCTCACTAGGACGGCAATTTCGTGACAAGAAAATGATAGAATATTAATAATGGGAATATGTTGCATTATACATATAACAAATCATTCAAGTATTTGGATGTTCATAGAAGTATAGAAGATACCAAATAAATATTGTAAAGATGTTTTTTTTTTTTTTATAAAATAATATTAATAATAATAAAGGCGCGCATGAATCTTTACAATCATTTATATATATAATAAAAAAATATCAAGATAGGTCCGTTTGGGATTATAATTTCAAAAAGTGTGATTTAAAAATAGCGATTTTAAAATGCATTATTTGAAAACGTGATTTTTAAAGCGCAGTTAAGTATTTGACAAAATTACAATTTAGCCTTTAAAATTGTAGTTTAACTTTTAAAATTATGGATTTTCAGAAAAATAACTCATTGCTTGTGATTTGAAAACGCACAAAACCTGCATTTTCAAATCGTAATTTTTTTAAAACATAATTCCAAACAATCAATTTTCTGTGATTTGATTTAAATCTCACTTTTTGTCTGCGAAATTGAAATCTCAAACGCACCTTTAATAAATATTCTAAAGGAAGATGATAATTAAAAGAAATTGAAAGTTAGATATCTTAATTGAGAGTTTTTAAACTTTATGGTGCTTTCAAAATACGCGAAAGTTCAAGCGAATTTTGTGAATTTTTTTTTTTTGTTGGTCAAAAAGGCATTTTCGGTCAAACAAATTAGCTTAAAAAAGCGTTGTTGAACCATGCATGCCAAGTGAGTCATGTCTCTTCGAATAATGTTATTAGTCTCTCAAATAATGTGACTATTAAAATCATAGTTGGGCTTGTAATTCACCATTCTACGTAGAAATATTCATCTCTCCTATTCTCCCTCTCACTCTCTCTCTCTCTCTCTCTATCTCAAAGGTCCAAATGTTACCCAATTGGGCGGGCCGTGTGTCCCACTTGTTTCAGTTGTTTGGGCCCCAAGCATATCTAAACCGTGAATCCAAGCGTCCCAATTCCTGCCGTTTGATAAGCAGAGAGATCGTCGACATATGGATAAACCTCCGATGACATGCTTTGAATCCGAAGCCTCGAACCTGAAAGCAGAGAAATGCTCTTGAGCTATCCGCCCTCGGCCACTCTTGCTCTCACCTCCTCCTCTGTCTTCCTCTCTGCCCTCAGCTCCTCAAACGCTTACCCCACTAACCCATTCCTCTCACTTCCCATGCGCTCTTCCCTCTCCTCTCTCCGCTCTCTCTCTCTCTCCCTCTCCCACCACCACCGCAGCCACTACTTTCGCTCTATTTTTGCCCCAGCTTTCTGTTCTTTCCCAAAGCCCCGGAAGTTCCTTTCCCTCCGTGCCTTGTCTCGCAGCACTTCCGTCGAACACTTGGCGTGCGAGGTGTCCCGGCCCGAAACCGAGGAGCTTTGGAATTTTAGTAACAACAGTGACAGTGAGGCCGCTTTTGATTTTGATAAGAATGTTGGGTCTCTGGATTTGAAGCGCTTGGAGGTGCCGGCTCTGGACGTGAAGGAGCTGGGGGACCTGCCGGAGCAGTGGCGGCGGTCGAAGCTGGCGTGGCTGTGTAAGGAGCTGCCGGCGCATAAAGGTGGGACGCTCATTCGGGTACTCAATGCGCAGCGGAAGTGGGTGAGGCAGCAGGACGCCACCTATGTCGCCGTGCATTGTATGCGGATTCGCGAGAATGAGACTGGCTTTAAGGTAAATTTCACTTCCTTCTGTTTCCCATTTGGGGTTGAATTCGTTGCTTATTAATTTTAATACTTTATATTGCAGTAATCGTTGGATTCAGATTGCAAGAAATGTTCAGGGATGTGATTGTTGGTCATTGTTAGTTTAATGAATTTATTTGCCACTAGGCTTTGGTTGTTCTCTTTAGTTGCCTAAGGTTTGAAAATGTAGATTTTTTGGGGTTATTTGGAATCATTGTGTCCTATGATTAGATGGATAGAGAAAACCGAGACGAATTTGAGGATTTTGGATTTTTTTGTTGGTTATCTGTTATCTTCAACTGTACAGTTGTAAACTTTATATACAATTATAGCCTCAAAGATTAAAGTGAAATTTTATGAACTAGTGGGGCTGGCAGTTCAGTAAGAGTTCCTGGGTTTGGTCAAATTGGTTGGATTACTGTTCTAGAAGTTTTGGATTCTGGTGAACCGTGAATCCCTTGAGTAATGTTACTTGCTCGAATTGCGCTAGTTTATGGATGTTCATAGAAGTATAGAAGCAAATAAGTTTGGTTTCACTTGTTGGTCGAAAATAATTGTTGGATGATGCATGCTGATATGCATGATTCTTTTTATAGTCAAACATCCCCAATCAATTCAAGGCAACTCTTTATGTGTTGCATAGAAATGATTTTCATGTCCAAAACAATAAAATTATTGGAACGGGATCAAAGAGAAAGAAGATAACCCATTTTTTGCCTCGCATTGTAGCTGAACTAATATTTAAGGGAATAATTGAAATGTTTTCTTATACATATGAAGTTACTTCTCCTTTAATATTCAGATAGGCAAGGCATGCGGCTGGTGTGGGAACCAGTCCACTTAGTGCTTTGGCTGATATAGTTAAATTGAATCTTAAGGAAAAAAGAAAAAAAGTATGAGTTCACCATCTAAATTGCATCAGTCCCAGAAATTTGTGGTTTTCTTTTTATGTTTTTTCTTCTTGCTTTTTTTACCCATACCATTGTTATATCTCAAGTTCCAAATAAGAATGCTTGTTTTAATATTTCATTTTTTATTCATGCTTCCTAGATTTGGCACTGAGTGCTAGAGCCGTCTTATAAGCTTATTTCTACCCCAGGTGTACAAATGGATGATGCAACAACATTGGTATCAGTTTGACTTTGCTCTTGCTACCAAGTTAGCTGATTACATGGGTAAGGAGCGAAAGTTCTCAAAATGTCGGGAGATATTTGATGATATAATCAATCAAGGACGTGTCCCTTGTGAATCTACATTCCATATATTGATTATTGCCTATCTTAGTGCACCGATCCAAGTTTGCTTGGAGGAAGCATGTAGCATTTACAATCGTATGATTCAGTTGGGAGGTTACCAGCCCCAACTAAGCTTGCACAATTGCCTCTTCAGAGCACTTGTAAGCAAACCAGGAGCCTCTTCAAAGCAATATCTTAAACAAGCTGAGTTTATTTTTCACAATTTGCTTACTAGTGGACTGGAGATACATAAGGATATTTATGGTGGCCTTATTTGGCTACATAGCTATCAGGACACCATAGATAGGGAAAGGATTGCATCGTTAAAGAAGGAAATGGAAGATGCAGGAATTGAGGAGGGCAGAGAGGTGCTTTTGTCCATCTTGAGAGCTTGTTCGAAGGAGAGCAATGTGGAGGAAGCAGAACGAACTTGGCTCAAACTCCTCCAATTGGATGGTGGTATCCCACATCTAGCTTTTGTGTATAAAATGGAAGTCTATGCAAAGGTTGGAGAACCTATGAAATCTTTGGAGATATTCAGGGAGATGCAGGAAAAATTGAGTTCAACCAGCATTGCGGCCTATCATGAAATCATACAGGTTTTATGTAAGGCTCAAGAAGTGGAACTTGCGGAGTCCCTTATGATAGAATTCATAAAGAGTAATTTGAAGCCCCTTACACCATCTTATATTGATATGATGAACTTGTACTTCAACTTGAATCTACATGATAAATTAGAGTTAGCCTTCTCCCAGTCCCTTGATAAATGCCGACCCAATTGTACCATGTACAGTATATATCTCGATTCTTTGGTGACCATTGGTAATCTTGACAAAGCTGAGGAGATCTTTAATCAAATGCGGAGTAACGGGGCAATTGGTGTTAACTCTAGATCATGCAACACCATTTTACGTGGATACTTGTCTTCTGGAGATTATGTGAAGGCAGAGAAGATATATGATCTGATGTGCCAGAAGAAATACCAAATTGATTCCCCGTTGATGGAAAAGATTGATTATGTCCTGAGTTTGAGTAGGCAACATGTTAAGAAACCTGTAAGCATGAAGCTAAGTAAAGAACAACGAGAGATTTTGGTGGGTTTGCTGTTAGGCGGTTTACAGATTGAATCAGATGAAGAAAGGAAGAGTCATATGCTTCGGTTTGAATTCAGGGAGAATTCCTCCACACATTATGTTTTGAAGAGACATATACATGACCAGTACCATGAATGGTTACATCCATCTTGTAAGCCAGGTGAAGGTGCTGATGATATACCATGCAGATTTTGTACCATCTCACATTCTTATTTTGGTTTTTATGCGGACCAGTTTTGGCCAAAAGGCAGGCCCGTGATCCCAAAGCTAATTCATCGGTGGCTATCGCCACGTGTTCTTGCATATTGGTATATGTATGGGGGCTACAGAACTTCTTCGGGGGATATTTTGTTGAGGCTGAAAGGAAATCATGAGGGTGTTGAGAAGGTTGCCAATGCATTGATGGAAAAGTCCTTAGATTGCAGGATGAAGAGGAAGGGAAGTGTGTTTTGGATAGGTTTCCTGGGAAGCAACTCCTTGTGGTTCTGGAAACTGATTGAACCTTACGTTTTAGATGATATGAAAGATTTTCTAAAAGCAGGTGTTGCAACCTTGGAAAACAGTTCAGTGGAAACTCAGGACATTGATTATGATAGTGGATCTGAATCTGATTGAAATGGCCTCTAATCACAGGGATGATGATGATTCATAGGGCCTTTATACTTTGTTTTGTTCTCAGGCTGCTAATGATGCAAAATCTGACTGCCAGCTACTCTTACATGAAATTGGAGGCCACCTTAAACGATTCATGGTATGATCATGTTCCCTGGGCTACTTCCATTGTTGTACATATCAAATGCATAGAGATCAAGTGAACTTATTATCTAATTAAGTTAGTCAATAGAAACTATTCATCTTGTTAACGCACTGTGTTAGCTTTCTTTGGCAGTTATCTCAACTACCTCCCTCTCCTCTCCCTCGGTTTTCCTGATACTCAAATGGAGGAAATATATAATATATTTTTGGTTATTTTGATTGTCTGTGCTTTGTCTTTGGCATAAAGCGAGGGGGGTTACTCATACGTTATCTTAATTAATATCTTTAAAGTGGCTCTGTTGCATTATGACAAGGCTGAAAGGGGAGACCAGATGACCATTGTCATTAAAATTAAAACAAAAAATCAAAGATAGTTGTCTCCAAGAAGTAGCTCAATCGGTTGGGACCATGCCTAATAAAGTGGAGGTCACTAGTTCAAATCCCCTCCCCCTCTCTTGTACGGACATGTACAAAAAAATAATTAAAGATAGTTTTTGGGATTTCTCATGATTTCAATTTAATAATCAAATTTTCAGTTTTGACAATTAACTCACTCCTTAGGTTATACCCATTTTTCAAAATTGATTATTCCGACAAATCTGTCATTCAAATATTTAGGAAGAAGTACACATACCCTTTTAAAAATAACACACTAATACTCAATTTGCAATGTCTTCCTCTCCAAATTAATCTAACTCTCTCTAAACTTGGAAAAATTTGCAATATAATTGAAGCCTGGGCCCAACATAATGCAAGCAAAGTAGAGCAATATGCACGGGTAAGAAAAGTTGCAAGAGAATTGGGAGCTTCTATCATAATTCATGATGAAAAGGGGATGAAAAGGGCCTAGCATTTACTTCCCTAGGAACCTCAACTCCACAGAGCATTATACTCTTAAGTCTCTAAGATAGTACATCTACAATAGCCTATATTTTTGGCCTTTCGCAAATTGAGATCAGAGAGAAAGAAAAATTTAATTCCTATATTTATTTTTAAAGGAAAGTTTTCTTAATGGTATGTGGATGGATTGGCTATCCCCGAAACTAATGAGGTGGCTCCACCTTAGATTTTAGGAATGATTTTGCCACCATCTCTAAATGTATATATTTTGAATTTTTAAAATTTTTATTTATAATATCTTTTAGTTTGATTGAAAAAAATTTGTGTTGAAGAAAAAATTAACAAAAATTGAGTTAAATAGGTTAGGGGTATAACCACAACCGCCTAAGGTGGTTATTAGATTTTAATAACTGCAACCGTTTCACTTAGACAGTTAACGGTTATTCGAACCAATAATCGGTGATTTTATAACCGTTTTATATGAGATTTTGGGCTTTTTGAGCCTATTTTTTGGGCTTATTTTAAATAGTTTTGGGTCAAAGTGGTCCTAAAAATAATGAATATAATGAAACCTTATCTCTTACTCATATTTAAAACAACACCGTTTTAACATCATCGTTTAATTGTTATATTTTTAATTTAAAATATAAAATATATATTTACATTATTATATATAAAGGTAGACGGTTAGCGGTTTTTTATAATCGCATATCAATGTAGTTATACAGTTAGTGATTATAAGCGGTTAGTGGTTGCGGGACGGTTATAAGTTATAACCGCTCCCAATCAAGCACGTGTTTCTGATTGGACTACATTTTCTCGTCTCAGGCATTGGAAATCCTCTTTCTATTAGAACTAGAATCCCATACAACAAATATTACCTACGATTGATGAACAAAATTTCAAGTCTGCTTTCTTCGTCTTCTTCTTCTTCTTCTTCTTCTTCAAGGTATTAATTTACTCTCCCATGGAAATCACCATGCAAGACCCAGTGCAGGATGAGGATGGCGATGGCGACAGACTCAGCAGCCTTCCAGACCGCATTGTTCACCGCATTATTTCGTTCCTCACGTTAAAAGACCTCGCCCGGTTCAGCTTCACATCAAGAAGATGCCAAGAGCTCTGCAACTCCACGCCAACCTTGAGTTTAAGCAACATAGATATATTGAAACCCGACGACATATTATGCCGACTCAGCATCAACGCCTTTCTTCACAGCCTCATGCTCCACCGCTGCTCGCACAGGGTGAAGATGCAGAGCCTTTCCCTCCGATGGTCTTTCCAACACAGCCTTCCCGACGAAGAATTCCGCGTCTGGTCGTGGCTGCAACACGCAGTAAACTCCGGCGTCAGAGAATTCAACCTCAATATAACCGGAAAACCCTTCTCCCTCCCGGTTTGCGTTCTGGGTTGCAAATCCCTGAGCTCCCTCGTCGTCAACACCAACAATGGCGTTCTCAGATTCCCCTCCACATTATCACTCTCTTATGCTTCTTCTTCTACGCTTCGGAAACTAATTCTAGAATATGTTCGAATGGAAGACGACGGCTTCCAGCAGTGGCTTCCGTCTTTCAAGTTCCTCAAGGTGTTGTGTCTTTCAAAAGTAAGTGGGATGAAGAGCATGAGAATCGCAAGCTCGTCCATTGAAAAGCTGAAAATAGTAAGCATCGAGAGTCTCTGCCATATTCAAATTCAGGAGGTGGAAAAACTCAACGAGCTTTATATATTGTGGGAATTCAAGAAATGTGGAAGCAAATCCTTGGAGATCTCTGCTCCCAATCTGCAGAGATTTGTCTGGGCAGGTGATACTGTGGATTACTTCAGTATGAGGAGTTCGTCGCATCTGTGGCGGGCCGTAATTGGTCTTTTACCGCCTGCTAATCAATCGAGGGGGAGGGAAGATGCTTGCAAGGCCAACTTCGATGAGCTTCTTCGCAGCATACACAGCACCAAAAATCTAACCCTGAGCATTGAATTTGTTGAGGTATATCCTAAAGTTGAAATCTTTATTTTTGCTGTAAAATTAATTAAGCGTTAAATATTCTTTAAACTGCATGTATCAAATTTTAGTTGCATTGGAGTGGGCTTAATTACTTCTATGATAAGATTATATATCCTTAAGTATAAATTAACCTTGCAGATTTTGCTTGAGCATGGTTGCTTGCCCTTTTTACTTGATAATTTAGTGACTTTGAATATACGAAGGAGCACTCGTATAACTGGACACCAGGTCCAAGCATTATCCTCCCTTCTCACTGGAACTACCAAGCTCTACCATCTCATCATCTCAACATTGCGTCGCATCTTGCCAAACCCACACAACTCTGCCTCTGACATTAGTGTGAGTGTACCTTTTTTCAGATTATTTCATTAAAAGCCCATTTATCACACTCATTTGATACATGCTAACGTGACGTGTTTTAAATGGTCTCCTACTTGAAGCACTCTGTGTCGGCCGGCATCAATATTGACGTGACAGTTATAACCAGTCTTGAGGTTTTTTGTTTCTTGTTTTTACATTGGTTGGTTGAATGTCAAATAACCACTTCAACATTGTTAAATAAAAGTGTTGTATTTATGTAGCGTTACTCTTTTAGTAATTGCCTACGGAATCAATTTTATGTTTTCTAATTTTTTTTTTCTTATGACAGATGATAAACTCAATGGCTTCGAAGCAGCTTCCATTTAAGATGAAAAAGATAACTATGGAGCTTCCCAATGGCGAGAATGAATTAGAACTCATAAAATATTTGCTCAAGAGTGCCGAAAAATTGGAAGAGATGACCATCTCATATTCATCACCATTGCCATCATATTTCTCTTCTGAGTTAACGAAGTACAAGAAACCTTTCACAAAATTGCATCTTCATCGGAAACCATAGATTCTTGGAGTGTATACATGCTTTTTGGCAGTGATTGTTAGAAATCATAGATTTTAAATTTGAATATATGCATGAAATGAAACAGACAAGGTTGAGCTAGAAAAAACAAATGTACAATTTCTACCTGTTGAATACTGAATTGACCAATTCTTTTTTCTTTTTCCCTTTTTTGATATGATAATTGAGAGTTCTTCTTGTAAGCAAATGATGATAATTGTATGGATCTTTCTGGCTATTGATCCAAGTTATATAGCTCAAAAAAGCAGCAGGGAGGAACGGAACTAGAACTTTTGGTTTGAAGGGCAAATTTAATTTGTTGCGTTTCTTGCTTTGGGATTTATGTTTCTTTGTTCAATTTGCTGCGTTTCATGTAAAATTAAATTGAATAGTTTGTTATTGGAGGTCTTGGATTTTTGGGGAACGTTCTTGATAATCAAGTATTTAAGTTGTAGAATATGATTCTTCTATTAATTTTAGATGGATCATGTTGAAAGAGCTTGTTCATTTGATTTTTTTAAAAAAAAATTTTGTTCTTATTGTTTGTTTATACAAAGATTGCATGATTATCACACTGAGATATAATGAAAATTCCATAAATTTAAATGGGTCCCCAGTATTTTCCAGAGGCTCTATTTGACTTGACTCCACATCATTTAAAATAATTCTGAATGTGTTTCCGAGTATGCTGTTGATATTAACCTTTTTAACGTTTACTTTCTAGTAGTCTCATTGTGAGATTTGAGAAAGCTTTACAAGATTGCTAAATCTTGGATATCGTGCTTTGTATCTCAGGCTTAGCAAATTAACCATTACCGATTACCGATATTAACCGAACTGATATAACCGTTACCGATAGTTATCGGTTAAAAAATTTATACCGGTAACCTTATTGGTCGATAATCGGTCGGTTAAAATTTTATTATCAATTAACCAATATGACCGATATAACTGATAAGTATTTTTAATTTTTATATTTATATATAACTCTAATAATAGTTTTATATTTATATATAACTCTAATAATATTTATATTTATATAATTTTTAATTTTTAATTTTTATATTCATGTTGATTGAAATCAAAACTACATCGTTTTGGTTTTACTATATAAATCTATCTTTCTCCTAACCCTATATAAATCTATCTTTCTCTTAACCCTAACCCTAAAACTAAAAATCCCTCTTGCAACCCACAACAACTATCCCGTCGCCTCCAAAGTCCCAGTCTCCCAAGTCCCATCCCTCTCCCTCCCTCCCTCTTCCTCTCTCCCTCCTAAGTTTGGTCTATTTCAGCTGATTTATGGCCTTACTATTTCTGCACCTCTGTTCTTCTTGTGGAACAGAGCAATCTCCATCTTGAAAAATAGGCATGGGTTTTGGAAATTCAAGATCTGTAAGGTTTACCCCTCCTCCTTATTTTTCAATCTGATCACCTTTTAGACTATTCCTTCTGTAGATTTATCAATAAGATTTTTTTTGTCTTCTGCAGATTTGAAGAGGATGTTGAATCATCAAAGCTCCACGCAGTAAAGAAGAAGAAGGAGGTTGTTTGGAAGCGTGGAAAATCCCTGAAAGCGAAAGTGCTGTCCAGAGTGTTTTCTGAGGACTACGAGAAACAGGGGAAGAAGATATTAGTTTTCTAATCTTTTCAGTTTAAAGTGATGGGCTCGTTTTAGGCTTGATTGTGTTCAAGGTCGGTCTGCAAGACCCAAAAGCCAAGCTCGCATCTTGGAACGAAGATGATGACAGTCCCTGCAACTGGGTTGGAGTCAAATGCGACCCAAGAATCAACCGGGTCTCTGACCTCGTCCTTGACGGGTTCTCTCTCTCTGGGCACATCAATCAGGGCATCCTGAGGCTGCAATTCCTTCAAACTCTGTCGCTGTCCAAGAACAACTTCACGTAGACTACAAACCTTGATCTTGCTCGCCTTGGGAGCTTACAATTTTTTTTTTTCTTCTTTTCCTATAATTTCTTACGAACCAAACAAAGTATTCGAATTTGTAAATTTGTAAGATAAAATGATTTTTTTTTCCTGTTATTATTATCATTTATTGTATAAACAATTAAACATATAGTTTTTTTTTTTTGGGGAAGGTTTTGTGAGATCCATGGCTGTTAGGAATCCTCTGGGCTTTGAGGCAGGCTAGTGCAAAAATTAATAGTAATATAAACCAAATGGACCTGTGTGATGAACCAAATGGGCCTATGTGATGAACCAAATGGGCTGTGTGATGACTTTGCAATTAAAGAATATGCAAATGAAAAAAAAAGGCCCAAAAGTGAAAAAGCCCACGACCGATATGACCTATAACTTTTGGTATAACGGCTTATCGGTCAGTTAACGGTTAATAATCGGTTAACCGATAGGTTATCGGTCGGTTAATAGGTAACCCTATTAACTGGACTGATATGACCGATACCCAGCCCTACTCAGGCTGGTAATAACAATTATCAGGAAAACAAAGAGTAGATTGTCATCCATTCAGTAGGTGATAATTTTCATAAAACTTTTCATTTTAGTCTTATATCTTTCAAGTGTATACGGATTAGGAGCTTTGTTTTCAAGTGTAATATTATCTTGGATTTTTTTTAATTATTATTTTTTTTTATTTTTTATAAATAAGTTATTCATTAAAAAGCATAGAATCAAAGGATGCACATAAAAAAAGGCCCTACTAAAGGCAAAAAGAAGAACGTAAAGATAAAAATTAAGACATGGTGGAAAATTGAGGCACACTAAAAGCGTTGGCCCAATGGAACAAAGTTTGAATAAACAGCTTTTTAAGCTCTTCCAAATAATTCACATTGGACACAGTGGTGCGATTCGCCACACCTCCTTAGTTGAAATATTACCTCGCTAACTGGGCCAACAAGCTAAGCTAACAAATCTACCACCCTTCAGGCATGACCCATGTGACATCAAAAAGAGAAAAAACCACACTCCATGGAGCTCGTGCCACTTCACAATGAAGGAGAAGATGGTTGACAAACTCACCACTATGCTTACACGTACATACAACACCATCCTACCACAATGATAACTCTTTTACGCAAATTATCCAAAGTTAGAATCTTTCCAAGAGTCGCCGTCTACACAAAGAAACTGACTCTCAATGGAACTTTTACTTTCCATATACTCCTCCACGGGAGAGAGGAAGCTATTAGCTAGCACATTTGTCCCTGAAAAAGAAAGCATGCCAAAAAAAGACCTAACCTCAAAGATATGTCGTTCATAAGGAAAATCCACCGCATGCAACCAACCCCCCATACAACTACAAAAAGCATATAACTTTCCAAAAAATGCCATCACCACCTCTACCTCCTAATCCTAGACAGCTCATAAAAAATGAACAGTCCACTATATCAGACCATTGGACAACTGCATATGTGTAACGCCCTGAGAATTAATTAACTAGTAATTAATTCAACGGTTTGTCTCCCAGCTTTGTTCTACTCTGAACAAGACCTCCGGGACCTCTACTCCTTAAAAACAGAGGATACTAAGCAGCGAAAGTAATAAAGTACTATAAACATTAATCATTGTAACCAGAACGTCTAACCAAAGATCATCAAGGCAACGAAAATCATACTATAACATAACATCAGTACAAGGGATCTATGCTAGTCTTTAATATGCAAGCATGCATCAAACCCTAAGTTTACAGCATAACTCAAAAGTATTAATTACCATGAGTACCCGCTTAAGCTTGCAATAAGTCCTCAAGCATCTCCTGGATCGAATCCTTCACAAGAACTGGATGCTTCACGATATCTACTATCTAGAACAACATAATCGTACATATGGAGAAAAAAGAGAAATAATACAAGGGTAAGTCCAACGACTTAGTGAGTAGAAATCCACATGACGTACCCGTCATTAATTTATGGATTCTTTTATTTATAAAACACATGCAACATTATAAGATGACATTTATCATGCATGTGATATATATATAT
>CM017322.1:12244154-12322176 GCA_006937295.1 Carpinus fangiana
TGAGATTGTTGATCGCACTTGCCGCTCATCACAATTGGAAGATATACCAACTTGATGTCAAGTCAGCCTTTCTCAATGGCATCCTTGAAGAAGAGGTATACGTACAACAACCGGAAGGCTTTATAATGGGAGCAGAAGAAAGTAAGGTGTACCGCCTGAAGAAGGCGTTATATGGCTTAAAGCAGGCACCAAGAGCTTGGAATGCACGCATCGATAGTTATCTTCATCAGAACGGTTTCACCAAATGTCCATATGAGCATGCTGTCTATATGAAGAAAAATCATCTTGGTGAATTCCTAATTATTTGCCTATATGTTGATGATTTGTTATATACAGGAAATAGTGGTGAAATGTTCAAGGAATTCAAGCAATCAATGTTTAAGGAGTTTGAGATGACAGACAATGGCTTGATGTCCTATTTCCTTGGCATTGAAGTGAAGCAACAACAAGATGGAATTTTCATATCCCAAAGGAAGTACATGATGGAGATTTTAGAGAAATTCAAGATGGATAGCTGCAACTCTGTGAATACCCCAGTTGAAACAAGCATAAAGTTGTCAAAAGAAGGAAATGGTCGAGTTATTGAGCCAACTCTTTACAAGAGTTTGGTTGGAAGTTTGAGGTATTTGACAATCACAAGGCCAGATATTGTCTATGGAGTTGGACTTGTGAGTCGATACATGGAGACACCAATGGAGACTCATTGGCTAGCTGCAAAAAGGATTCTAAGGTACATCAAAGGCACTCTGAATCTTGGTTTATTCTATGCCTATGGTAATGAAGCAAAATTAGTTGGTTATTCAGATAGTGATTGGGGATGTGATCAAGATGAGAGGAAAAGTACTACTGGCTATGTGTTCTATCTGAGTTCTACAGCATTTTCTTGGACATCCAAGAAACAAGAAATCATAGCCTTGTCTTCTTGTGAGGCGGAGTATGTGGCGGCTTCATCTACTGTCTGTGAAGCTATATGGCTAAGGAATCTCTTGAAGGAACTGGAACATCCACAAGAAGAACCAACAGTGATTTATGTGGATAACCAATCAGCGATAAAGTTAGCAAAGAATCCAGTGCAACATGGGAGGAGTAAACACATTGACACTAGATTCCACTTTCTTAGAGACCATGTCAAGCGGAAGACAATAGAGCTCCAATATTGCCACACCACTGAACAAGTAGCAGATATGTTTACTAAGCCATTATCAGGTGCAATTTTCATGAGGCTAAGAGACATGCTTGGTATGAGGAGTTTTTGATTTGAGGGGGCGTGTTGGAAACTGAACAAGTGTTGGAAACTGAACAAATCAAAAACGTAAGAAAGTTTTTAAGGGTCATAAAGTTTATTTAGTAAATAATGGCCTTTGGTTTCTAAACTGATGAGCCTTTTAGTTTTTCAAGTGAAGTATTTGATGAGCCTTTTAGTTTTTCAAATGAAGCCTTTTAGTTTTTCAAGTGAAGTATTAAAGTAAGAGTTTTATTTTGTTGTTAAATGTAATAAAGAAAGGAGGAGAAAAGTCTTTTCGTTTGTCTTTGTATGCCTATATATATAGGCCCTTTGTCAGATATGTTTTACAACAAATATTGAAATAAGAAAAGGAATTCCTCAACTTTTGTTCCTTGTCTTTTAGTACTTAAAAGAGAGAAAAGTGAGAAATAGAAAGTGTCCTTTTATCTTTCAACCCAGAGTAGTGTTTGGAAGGGAGAGTGCCGGTGAAGCCAGGAATTTCTGCTATAAGAGCAGTCTCTGGGGCTTATTGGGTGAGCATAAAGCTCAAGAAGATGTATACGAACGCCTTGTAGATGATAAGACAAGCTTCTGCCATGGCGTGGCCTGAGAGTATAGACTAATTTGTGGGGTGGGACCTTTGCTTTCCAGGTTGTCTCCGGTCAAAAACTGGACTGGAGATAGAACCAATCAAAACGGTGCGTTTTGATTGGGACTAACGGGCATTAAACAAATTTAAGAAAATTTAACGATGAGTATTTATTTGGCATTTCGATTATCTCAAAGTAAAAATTTGAAAAAAAAAAAACTTAAGGAGTTTTGACTCGATGATTCATGGATTTATAATATATTGGATTTTAGGCTTTTTAGCCTATTTTTTGGGCTTATTTTAAATAGTTTTGGGTTAAAGAGTTAATAAAAACAATGAAAATGATAAAACTATATCTCTAACTCGTATTTAAAACGATACCGTTTTAACACTGTCGTTTTAATGTTATATTTTTAATATAAAATATAAAATATATATTTACATTATTATATATAAGGGTAGGCGGTTAGCGGTTACTAACTGCTTTTTTTAACCCCTAAAACCACTAATCACCCACCTTAGGTGGTTAGTGGTTTTTTTTATAACTGCTTACCTAAGCGATTATGTAATTAGCCGTTAGTGGTTGCGGGATGGTTATAACCGCCACAATCAAGCATGTGTTTGGAGTTCTGTTTGGACGTCTCGGCAGTGGAAATCCTCTCTCTATTAGAACTAGAATCCTATACAGCAAGTATTACCACGATTGACCAACAAAATTTCAAGTCTGCCCTTCTTCTTCAAGGTCTCAATTTACTCTCCCATGGAAATCACCATGCAAGACCCAGTGCAGGATGGCGATGGCGATGGCGACAGACTCAGCGGCCTTCCAGACCGCATTGTTCACCGCATTATTTCGTTCCTCATTTTAAAAGACCTCGCCCGGCTCAGCTTCGCATCAAGAAGATGCCAAGAGCTTTGCAACTCCACGCCAACCTTGAGTTTAAGCAACATAGATTTATTGAAACCCGACGACATATTATGCCGACTCAGCATCAACGCCTTTCTTCACGGCCTCATGCTCCATCGTTGCTCGCACAGGGTGAAGATGCAGAGCCTTTCCCTCCGATGGTCTTTCCAACACAGCCTTCCCGACGAAGAATTCCGCGTCTGGTCGTGGCTGCAACACGCAGTAAACTCCGGAGTCGGAGAATTCAACCTCAATATCACCGGAAAACCCTTCTCCCTCCCGGTTTGCGTTCTGGGTTGCGAATCCCTGAGCTCCCTCGTTGTCAACACCAACAATGGCATTCTTAGATTCCCCTCCACATTATCACTCTCTTATGCTTCTTTTTCTACGCTTCGGAAACTAATTCTAGAATCCGTTCGAATGGAAGACGACGGCTTCCAGCAATGGCTTCCGTCTTTGAAGTTCCTGAAGGTGTTGTCTCTTTCAAAAGTAAGCGGGATGAAGAGCATGAGAATCACCAGCTCGTCCATTGAAGAGCTGATAATAAGACGCTTCGAGGATCTCTGCCATATTCAAATTCAGGAGGTGGAAAAACTCAACGAGCTTTATATATTGTGGAGATTCAAGAAATGTGGAAGCAAATCCTTGGAGATCTCTGCTCCCAATCTGCAGAGATTTCTCTGGGTAGGATATGCTGTGGATTACTTTTGTATGAGGAGTTCGTCGCATCTGTGGCGGGCTGCCATTCGTCTTTTACCGCCTGCTAATCAACCGAGGGGGAGGGAAGATGCTTGCAAGGCCAACTTCGATAAGCTTCTTCGCAGCATACACAGCGCCAAAAATCTAATCCTGTGCATTGAATTTGTTGAGGTATATCCTAAAGTTGAAATCTTTATTATTATTATTTTCTTTCTAAGCATATAAGAAATGCATTTACTTTCTTTATCATGTTATCATGCTTCATGAGAATTTGAATTTTTTGATAATTTTGTCAAATTTTCTTGAATTTTGTCAAAAAAATTTGATGACTATAACCCAAAACGCGCGCAACTAAAAATACAAAAACAGTTTTAATCTTTTATAACATTTCGTCATAACACTTTTTCAAAGTAAAAACAAAAAACACTGTATAAATTCGTGCATACGAACACATCCTAAAGTTGAAATCTATATTTTTGCTGTAAAATGAATAAAATATTACACTCTTTCATTTTCTTTAAACTGCATGTATCAAATTTTAGTTGCATTGGAGTGGGTTTAATTACTTTTATGCTAAGATTATATATCCTTAATTATAAATTAACCTTGCAGATTTTGCTTAAGCATGGTTGCTTGCCCTTTTTACTTGATAATTTAGAGACTTTGGCTATACGAAGGCGCACTCGTATAACTGGACACCAGGTCCAAGCATTATCCTCCCTTTTCACTGGAACTACCAAGCTCAACCATCTCATCATGTCAGCAATGCATCTCATCTTGCCAAACGCACACAACTCTGCCTCTGACATTACTGTGAGTGTATGTTTTTTCAGATTATTTCAGTAAAAGCCCATTTATCACGCTTGCTAATGTGACGTGTTTTAAGTGGTCTCCTACTTAAAGCACTCTGTGTCAGCCGGCATCAATATTGACGTAACTGTTATAACTAGTCTTTGGTTTTTGGTTTTTTTTTTTTTAACATTTGTTGATTGGGAATGCCACTTCAACAATTTCAAATAAAATGTTGTATTTATGTAACATTACTCTTTTAGTAATTGCCTACGAATCAATTTCATGTTTTCTGATTTTTTTTTTTTTTTTTTTTTTTTTTCTTATGGCTTCGAAACAGCTTCCATTTATGATGGGGTATTGGGAATCTCAAGGCCTCATGCTTACTCATCAGGTGAAAAAGATAACTATGGAGCTTCCCAGTGGCGAGAATGAATTAGAACTCACGAAATATTTACTCAAGAGTGCCAAAAAATTGGAAGAGATGACCATCTCATATTCATCACCATCACCATTGCCATCATATTTCTTTTCTGAGTTAACGGAGTACAAGAAACCTTTCACAAAATTGCATCTTCATCGGCAATCAAAGATTCTTGGAGCGTATGCTTTTTGGTAGTGATTGTTAGAAATCATAGATTTTAAATTTGAATATATGCATGAAACAGAATGTACAATTTCTACCTGTTGAATACTGAATGGACCAATTCTTTTTTGCAAAATTTAATTTTTAAAAGTTTATATTTTAAAAGAAAATTTATTTTTTTGGCACCATCTTACGGCTCGGAGCCGGAGGGACTGGCCCCAAGCCGAAGAGCGGTCCCACCACTGAAGGCAGAGGTACAAAGATGGACTTGGAAAGCTGCAAAGCATAAAAATATAATAGCCGAATAAGAAAAATATTATATATCGGGACATTCACAATGAAAGAGTTAATTTTTTTATGTAAAATAGTTCTTCAAAACTCAATTTATCTAGTTTAACTAATAACTTTTTAAGGGTCTCCTACATCCGATTAGTTATATTTTTATCTATATCATTTCATTTTTATTTTTTTTTAATTTTTTATAATGAATGTATTTTCTTTAAATATCTTATTTTTTAACTTTTGAGAAAAAAATGATGTGGAGAGAGAAATAATAGGAGAAAATTTTGGAAAAAATGAGATATAAAAGAGAAATAGTAGGAGAAAATTTTGAAAAAAGAAAGAACAGGTGAGATAAACAATAAAAAAAAAAATGAGAAGAAAATTTTGGGAGAGATAGTGGGAGAAAAAAAGACGTAGGAAGAAAATTTAGGAAAATAGCTATTTGAATAGTGCCGTTACATGTAGCTTTTTTTTTAGCTTATTTAATAAAATATCTATTTTTCATTTTTTTAGCTTTTCCAATGTAGAGCAGAGAGGGTCAAAACTCGTTTCTAATTTTTCAAAACTCGTTTCTAATGTCTCAAGACTCGTTTTTGCATTCAAAACTAAAATCTAGAGGTGAAAGGTCAACCCTTTATAGATTTTATCATCCTAAAATCTAGTGTATTTTTATCCAAGTTACTTTGTGCACTTTTTATGTTTTTGCTTATGTGTCAACTATTGATTGAAGATTGTAAAAATATGATTTAAATGCTCGTCTTGATATAAGTTAAACTCTATATACTATACCTTTTATTTTATGATTATCTTACGTGTGTAATTTTTTTTTTTTTTTTTAAATAAAATTAATATTATAATATAATTATAGATAAAAATATAATCTTCAGCGTTATTATTAATTTCGCCCGTTACTTTTCTCGTTCATGTCTCATGCGAAGCCATTTTCGAAAAACGACTTTTCCTCTCTGTCTGCTCGGACGCTTTGTGAAATATCGGAGTCCAGAAAAAAATGGTGTCGGATACGGACATCGTGACCTGTCGCCGGCGGCAGCTTGAGGAGGAGTTCGGGGTCGATTTATCGCACCGGAAACCGTTCGTTAGGGACGAAATCGGGAGTTTTATGAAAACCCTCACGGCAGAGCCCGATGAAGGAGGAAGAGAAGGTCTTGGTTAGAATCAGAGATTTTTGAGCAAGAGCTGGAGGAAACGACGACTTAGAAGAGGAGAGTGAAGGGTGAGTTTTTCTTTTATTATTCCATTTTGGCGTTTTCTCTATTTGTTGTTCGGTTGCCGGGAAATTTGGGTTATGAGAAAAGAATGAAGTTTTTATTTTGGCGTATGAAAAATCTGAACCAAGTCAGTTTGAGCTTATCAATTGGGAGCTATTAGAGGGTTTAGGTAAATAATATTTGTCATTTCTATCCTTACATGAATACTTTCAGTTTCTTTTTAAAAAATAGTTAATTTGGGTTTGAAAGTAATTTAGAAGGAGTAATTTTGAATGCTTTTAGGTTGCATTTGGATTCTAAGGATTTGGGGGTGGGGATTTAAATTTCAGATCCTTTTAGATATAAAATTGCTTGAATGAGCTGAGAGTGATGCATGTTCTTATATGATTCGGTGGACGGTGGTATTTCAAACTCGTTCTCTAAAGATTTGTTGGATCAAGAGTCTCTTCTTCTTTCATCCATTACCCACTTTCCTTTTAACTTCAAACATTAATGTGTGTTTATATTTCATGGAAGCAATTTTTTATGAGAGAGACTACGCATCAAGTTCCTTCCGTCCAAATTCCCAAGACAATTACACGTAACCTTAATGAGTTTTAGATGAATTGTGAATGGCATTGTACATATTTCATTTGACTACCTTATTGTAATTTGTATTTGGAATTTAAAATATTTTTCATTCCACATCTATTGATTTGTGCATGATTGTATCGGTACTGCTTGGAATTTAGAATATGAAGAGAACCTTGTCTTGCTTTTGGGATTTATGTTTCTTTGTTCAATTTGCTGCGTTTCATGTAAAATTAAATTGAATAGTTTGTTATGTTATTCGAGGTCTTGGATTTTTGGATAACGTTCTTGAAAATCAAGTATTTAAGTTGTAGAATATGAATTCTTCTATTAATTTTAGATGGTTCATGTTGATAGAGCTTGTTTCATTCGAATTTTTTGAATTTTTTTCACTCTTACATGAAATTATTGTTATTTATACACAGATTACATGGTTATCATAATGCCAACATGAGTTGGAACTTCTACACATTGTGCTTGAGCACATGTTGCTATCTTGTTATTCCACTGGGATTTTGTTATTTCTTTTTCCCAGTTCAATATATTTCACACAAAATTTTGACTAGTGTATGCTTCTTGAGCTGCACTTAAACAATTTTTTGGCTTTAATGACAGTGAATGAGAAATAATGAAAATCCCATAAATTTAAATGCGTCCCCAGTATTTCCCAGCCCCACCAAATTTTAGTATGTGGCTCTGTTTGACTTGACTCCGCATCATTTAAAAAATTCTGAATGTGTTATGTTGTTGATATTAACCTTTTTAACGTTTACTTTCTAGTAGTCTCATTGTGAAATTTGAGAAAGCTCCAAATTCCAAAATTTATTGTGTACCTTATAGCACTCGGGATATGTAGAGCAGTGAGGGAGGAATTGAAAGTCAAATTATGTCGAAGAAATATATAAGGAAATCAATTTGTAAACCATGAATCAGAAATGATATACCACTGCTGACGGATACATTGCTTCAGAATAGTCTTACTTAGCTGCAATACAATAGACACACACAATGTTGTATGCTAAGATGTGGCCCTTTAAATCCCACCCTACTCATCATAAAGAATGCCCTCAATTTTCAGATTGTTTTATGATCATATCTTTTTACTGGCTCCAGTCATTCCATATGGTACTTAAATTTATGTTTGTATAAAGCTTACTGTGTTGATAAACAGTGCTTTGCTTAGAAAGCCCTAACCAAAAATAGCCTACGTACAGAAGATGTTTATGCTTTTAGTTTCATAGCAGCAATCCCGTTTATAAGGCAATCCAGCTCTTTTGGGTTAGTTATCATATTATGTAAAGCGGCATATGGATGTAGAAGAAGTTGAAGCCCACAGGTATACTATTACAAGATTGCTAAATCTTGGATATCTTGCTTTGTATCTCAGGCTGGTAATGACAATTATCAGGAAAACAAAGAGTAGATAGTCATCCATTCAGTAGGTGATAATTTTCATAAAACTTTTCATTTTAGTCTTATATCTTTGAGGTGTATACGGATTAGGCTTTTGAAAATCATACTTCTAGCTTTGTTTTCAAGTGTAATATTATCTTGGACTTTTTTTTTATTATTATTTTTTATAAATAAGTTATTTATTGAAAAGCGCAGAGAGACGCAACCCTAGTACATAGGATGTATATAAAGAAAGGTCTCACTAAAGGCAAAAAGAGGGACATAAAGATAAAAATTGAGACATGGTGGAAAATTGAGGCACATTAAAAGCGTCGACCCAATAGAACAAAGTTTGAATAGACAATTTGTTAAGCTCTTCCAAATAATTCACATTGGACGCAGTGGTGCGATTCACCACACCACTTTAGCTGAAATATTACCTCGTTGACTGCGCCAACAAGCTAACAAATCTACCACCCCTCCAAGCATGACCCATGTGACATCAAAAAGAGAAAAACCACACTCCATAGAGCTCGTGCCACTTCATAATGAAGGAGAAGGATGATTGACATACTCACCACTATGCTTACACATACAACACCATTCTACCACAATGATACATCTTTTACGCAAATTATCCAAATCTTTCCAAGAGTCGCCGTCCACACAAGGAAACTGATTCTCAATGGAACTTTTACTTTTCATATACTCCTCCATGGGAAAGAGGAAGCTAGCACATCTGTCCCCAAAAAAGAAAGCATGCAAAAAAAAGATTTGACCTAAAGATATGTCGTTAAGAAAGAATCCACTACATGTGATCCGTCTCCCCCATACGACTACAGAAAGCATACAACTTTCTAAAAAAAGCCATCACCACCTCTACCTCCAAATCCTGGACAGCTCGTAATAAATTAACATTCCATTGTATAACACTATTGCATGGACAGCTGCATATGGTCCTTAACTCATGCCTCCTTATTACTCACAATTCAAAATAATTTAGGAAAAGCTTCCTTTAAGGATTGATACCTGCACCAAATATCGTACCAAAATCTAATGTGGGAGCCATCTCCTACTCCAAAGCTAATAAATCTCGAGAAAATTTCCCACCCTCTCCGAATATGTTTCCACACCCCAACTCCATAATTGGTTACCCTTAAGTCATTCGGATCTGAAGATGCAAAGTTATACTAAGTGTCTGAAGAACATATGTCTTGATTCTGGCCTGCAAGGCCCTTTCATTTGTTTTCCTAAACACATTTTGTTATGCTTCATTGTAGGTCAAACAAGGGGAAAAATATTGAAAAGGGCTTCAACAAATTACACAGCCTTTCTCCAAAACTTCAAAAATTTGTTGGAGTGCCCGAATTGGCTAGAACACATGTATAAAAATTAAATTGAGCCTGAAACTTGCTTTCCATTATGTTCTTCATGCTATTTAGAACAGATCTTTTGGGATGTAAATTGACACGAATTTTCCTCCTTCATTTTGGCTTTAGGTTGTGAAGAAGAGTTGGGCTATATATGGGAGAATGATTTGCAGGATCCAAAGAACAAGCAAAATATATGAAGCAATGAATCATTGTAAGCCCTTTCTTCATGTTAATTCTATCAATATGTTACTTTTGAGAACACATTAATTTTTCATATCTTTGTTGTGGTGAAACTAGATATGTAGCATGACTGTCTTTGTTCATGATTTTAACTTGTTTATGTTACTTTAGCACCTTGCTTGTTGAGCTTCATGTGGATATGTGTGAAGTCTTGTTTGTAGATCTAATTTTGTTTGTTCCTAGTGGTGTCTTAGTTTGAAGAATCAATTCAAGGTGTCTGCATTGCCCTTTGCAGTCCACGATCTAATTTTCAATATGAAACCAGTAATTCTCGGTGAAATTTGATGGGGATTTTCTTGCAATTGGCATGCATCATGTTTCTCTGATGGCATCTCTTGTACTTTGGTGAGAATGGATAATGTCAGAAGATTCTCCGTGCTTTCATTCTTGAATGTTTTACTGATTAGTCAAAATTATAAGCTGTTGTGGATGCATCTTCTGATGGTAAGTGATGGTTGTTTGCAATAAACTTTAATGCAGATTTGATATATGCTGTATTTTCTTGTATATTATAAAGGGTATATATGCGCCTATATCTCTTTCTTTTTTTGGGCCATTTTTAGTGACATCTCTCGTTTTTCAGTTATTCTAATGATACCAATGAGCTTTTGCTCAAATGGTACTTCCTCCCTTGTAGCAAGGTGGAGGGTGAGGTTGTGGGTTCAAGTCCCACCGGGTGCATGTGTATTTACCAATAAGTTTTCTAATGACATCTCCTAGGTTACTTGATTGTTTTAATTCAGCATTTTCATCTCACTTCCATTAGATTCATCAATGGGACTTGCATTACGTGATATCATTTGACTTAATTTTCTGCCAGAGATACCCCAGGGGTTATCCAGGGGGCATCATTGGAGAACAATGTCAGGGACTGGGTGAGACCTTTCCATTGGTTATACCCACTTAGTTTGGGTTCTTCCATATTTTGATATGGAGGTAGACCAAGATAGAGATCTGTATCTTTCTGTTGAGATAATTATATTGAAAATGGATATAGATCTGCTTTCAGGATCTGTGTGTTGGAAAAATCCCTACGTATCCATTTAGAAAAAGAGATTAATAGATAGGGCAGAGCTAGCAGAAGGAATGGCCTAGCTTGCCCTTGCTATCTTTTGAAAGCAAGAAATGCGAAACTTGACTTTGAGAAAGAAGTGCCTTATAGTATAATATTAATAAATAAAGGCTTTTAAACTTTTAAGTATTTGAATGTCTCCAATTATTATATGATGAATTTGTTGATATGTTGGGGATGTTTGGCATTGGACAATTATTGTTTAGTGGCCTGGAACTGTAGCAAGATTTGATTGATGTTGGAAAAAAGTAAGAATTTTTAGTTTGGAAAAGTAAAAAAAAAAAATTGTTTTGTATTTATTTTTTTATTTGAATAGTAATAAAAAGTGATCGATGTGATGTAAAAAATAAAAATGTTGGTGTTGAATTTGAGATGAATAGTATGGAGACTTTTTTTGGGCCATTGGCAAACATAGCTGTGGCAATATTGATAACCTCACTACTATTGAGTGTTTATTTTCTAGACATGTGAAGAGATTGAAATGTTAGATTGATTGAAATGGTAAAAGATATAACTTGGCGGAACTTTATTTCACCCTCACCCTCTAAAGGACCACTCTGAAATCTTTACCATTTATTTAGTGATCAACAATATCTTAATTCTCAGTAATGACATGTAGATTTGTGGGAGGATTGCCAGGTACTTGGGATTATGGTTTATTTTCCATCGATGAAAGGAACACCTTTTTTTAAAAGAAAGAAAATTACTTATCTTCTATTTTTTGCTCCCTGTTTAGTGTATCCCATGTATCTTTTAGGTTGCTGCCAGTTTTTATCCATCTCGAGCTTTTCCTCAATTATAACTGTGTTGAGCTTACTCATAATAAGCCCGTGTTTTGAGATCATTGCGTGATTGGATGCTTGCCCTAGGTAGTCTTGCTTATTTCTTTCGGACTTCCTTGATCTTTTGGAATTTGAGATTGTAACTTATGGGAGAATTTTGTACAATCTCCATGTACTTGAGTGCTCTCCTTTTATCTTAGTAAATGTATTACTTATAAACAAAGTAAGTCCATTTGTGATGCAACTTGTTAACTAATTGTTTCTGTTTTTCAATTCAAAAGAAGAAGAAGAAAATGCTTGCGAGTATGATTTTGGTATGTGCTTGTTTTAAAATAAGCTAAAGAATCAATTAAATCTCTCAATAAAAGATTAAGAAGTATCAAATTTTTTGATTATATTTTGTCAGTAGTGTTTAGTAGAGTTGTTTCCTTCCAATTAATTTTGAGTTTTGGTGTCTGGTATAATGCTGATATCACTCATATGAACTGCTCCTTTTTTTGTTGTTTTCCCAGTTTTTGGATTACCTTAGGATTTGTATATTTTGCAATTTCAACTTCAAGTACCACAAACAGTCTTCCTCGTTGAAACTTTGCTTTATTTCTCTAATGGTATTTTGTAGCGATCTTTTTCATTTGCCTTTCAGTATCATCATCATGAGTAGGGGTGTAAACGAGCCAAGCTTGGGTGAGCCTAGGCTGTCCAGGCTCGGCTCGTTTATTATTGGGCCAGGCTCGAGCTCGAGTCGAGTTTGGGTTGGCTGCTCGAGCTCGGCTCGACAAAGGTTGAATTGAACTCGAGTTGAGCCCTAAGCTCGAGCTCAACGGCAGAACAACTAGATCTGAACCAAAATCAGCTCAAACGAAATCCCAATTGCCAAAAAAAAAAAATACAAACAAAAATCAACAAGATCTGAACAAAAATCACACAGATCTAAAGCATTTACGTAACTTGCTCTTGGTGACAGAGTCGTTCTAGTCAAGGGCCCGCTCAGTGCACCACCAGTACTCCTGCTAGGTCTCTCCCTTCCAAGCGAAAACCGCAGTCGAGTCGCGCACGATGGCGGCGGCGTGGTCCCCGACGGAGCTTGGTATGCCTCCCATGGCTAATCCCAGACGGAGATTGAGAGAACGAGAGAGAGGCATGAGTATTTTGGGAGATGAGAGATTGAGAGGAAAGAACTCTGTTAGGCGTTTTAAGGGAAGTTGCGGCTGAGGGGTCTGGAGAGATGAAGAAAGAAGGGATGAAGACTTTCTGAAGAAAGAGGCGCTGAAAGGTGGAGATATTTTGGGAATAGGGACGCGTATATGGACAGTATGAAAGTTGAGAAGGCTGATGAGAGACGTGTATGGACAATATGGGCATTGGGCGCTGAAAGGTGGACATATATATACTTATTTAACTTATTTTAATATATATACTTATTTAACTTATTTTAATATATATACTTATTTAATTTTAATATATATACTTATTTAACTTATAAGTAATTATTATAATTTTTAATATATATATACGAGCTTATGCGAGCTGATTTACGAGCTTAGCCGAGTCGAGCCTAGCTTACTTCGTTTAATATTCGAGCCAGGATTTGTGTCACGAAGTGCTTCATTTAATATTCGAGTCGAGCCCAAGCCAAGCTTATGCGAGCTGAGCCCGAACTTGCTTGCGAAGCGCTTCGCTCACTTAACACCCCTAATCCTGAGGATGGAAGGTCTAAGTGTTTGTGGGAAATAGTGACATGATAAAATTGATCAACAATCAGGAGATGTGAAGCAAAGGGTAAAAGGTGAAGAGAGTGGCGGTTCTGTATCAGGAGATGTCAGCATTGCAGAGGAAGAAGAGAATGAAGAATTAAATGAAGAGTAGTGGAGGGGAAGCAAAAAAAAGAGGGTGAGTTTTGCTTTCATTATTTGTTAGAGAATTTTTTGGTCTATCTTTAGATGGATCATGCATTTGAGCTGTAAATATGGCTACTTCATTTTATTGCATGCGTGGTTGTTAGTAAGTTTGTAGTTCATATTTTTTCAAAATTGTTCTTATTACCATGTAAACCTGATAGAGAGTGGGTATGCTGCCAGTACTTGGGATGCAAGGAGAACCTTCATATTCTTCCAACTAAACAACTCTTAGTGATTTTGTATTGCATAGAAGGGTATAAAGCTGTCTTTCTTTTGGTTGCACTGCCACATGTGATAGATGGAGATGGCCCACAATATTAAACATCATCAGTTCCGTGGTAAACTTGAGGTGGAATGAAAGTTATTCTTTGTGTAATTATTAATCAATCGCGACCGTGGCAATTCATATGCTAAGTTGAGAACTAAAGAAGTTGAATAGACTCCTAGTGGACACCTTTCGCTGCACATTGTATATTCTTGTGTCTAAAGAATTTACCAAAAGAGTTTAAGAATCATTCATACGGTAATTCACAATAAGCTAAAGAAATTTTCAGAACACAATAATAGCAATTTTGTTTTCAATATGTCGTGTATGTAATGCATTTGCAACTTAGAGGTTTATGCTTATACAGCTTGCGTCGAAGATTAAAATGCATCTTTCAACTTATATATATAAAAGCAAATGCATCTTTTAGTATAATTACATTGATTATAAAATCCAAATACAATACTAAGAGAAAGTAGAATGTGTGTTCCCTCTGCTACAGCTACTGAGACAGATTTGAAGGACCATAAAATAGCAGTCTTAAGGAAGTGAAAATTATTGGAAATTCGTTCAATATCAAAGTTGGAATAACATGGAAGCTTCAAAGAATATATTTATATTTATTTTCTTTTATAAGTAATCGGCAAATATCATTAAAAGCATAAAGGCGCCCCTAAGTACACATGAAGTATACAAGAGGAAAGAACTAAGAAGCTTCAAAGATCATTGAAAACTGTTATAGGAAATTTTGGTTCTTCGATAACTTCTACTTATGGATGTGGATATCTAAGGAGTAAAGCTATCTTTTGAAGATAATGATATGGATAAATCATTTAACATTTAATGTTGCAAGGCTTGTAATCTTAAACCCATACTTGTTAAAGATGTCTGCCTAATTATGAAATCCATGTTACCTTAGATTGGGTCATATACTGTCTTAGGTGGCTGGTGGACCAAATTGGTGAAGGAAACCTCCGAAAGAAGGTCATCTAGTGAGTTCCCAAAAGTTTTGTGGTTGTTTCATCATTAGAAATCCACGGTTTGCTATTTCAACAACCCGACATATCCGTTTGTGTAGAAAGATAAAAACGGGAAAAGAGGGTAGGTGGCTCATCTTACCTTAATTTTTACCGCCCTTATATTTGCTGTTGATTTTTCATGCATTTTTATGGGTTTAAGGTTTTGATAATCATTAATATGCGTACTCTTTGAAGTTACGGCACTGAATTAATATGCATTCTCTTTGAAGTTACGGCACTGAATTATGCTGGTAATAGTAATCATATTTTTGTTTGAAGATCTTCAATGTCATTGGATATATACAAGGGGATGGGGATATTAGCAACTTATGCACATATTATGTCTGTTCTCTGTACTCATTGGTTATTTTACTCTGCTTCACACATTGCTGTTTTTTATTTTTTAAACTCAATTGTTTGATCTTATTAAGTAGGCCTTCTAAGGAGAATAAGAATCTCAAGGAAAGGGGATGTGGCTTTAATCTATGTGAACTTTCTCTGCAACTTCCAACATTCACTGGAGTACCCAACTTGGCCAGACCTGAAGTATGTTTAAAGTTTTCAATAAAACTCCTCACCAATTTGTTTCAAGTTTTGATTTTAGATGAATTTCTTTGACACAGGATTTCATTCTTTTTTCTTTTTCACTTTCCTGTTTTGGATCCATGTTGTCAAAGAAATTTAGGCCTATGTTCAGGACAAAAATTTGCAAGGTCCAAAGAATAGGCAAAATATAATATGTGACAAATCACTGCAGGCCCTTTTTTGTGTTCATTCTATCAACATGTTTCAAATGAACAAAGCCTTGTCCAAACAGTTATGGCCATTAAATGAGGAAGATGGTAAATTTTCAAACAAGCTTCTTTTATGGTGTTGGTGGTAGTTCTTTGGGTTTTATTTCTTTGTTAAAAATCATGTGGTTTCTATTATGTGAATGATATTATAAAATCCATACATGACTATTATAGAGTGGGAGGAATTTTTGTTTGGAAATGACCTTTTGGATATAGTTCGTAGAAGGCTTGCTGCTTTTGAGTTATGCAAGCAGGGAGGTTTTGTTTATATTTTGCAGGATTTGATATGTTAACTCTGGTATAAATGTATGTTTGTGTGTGTGTGTGTATTTTTTTTTTTTAAGTAATGCATTTCATTAATGAGCGCAGAGTAACACAACTCTAGTTTACTCGATCTTCAAAACACGGGTGTGTCTAGGGACATACTTTTCTAGTGTCCAAATCTTAGGTTATGGAGTTAGTTGAAATATCTTATGTAGGTACTTATTTTGTAATAATTGTGCAGCCCACAAGCTAACTTAGAAAGCAAATGCAAGAACTTTTTGACAATGAGTTCTTATGATACAGATGGATTTATCAATTGATCTGATGCCGTTCAACAGGATGGATATATCTGATGCACATCGAGTCGTTTGGTACAGATGCATTTATCAATTGATCAATTCCATGTTGTCCTATTGAATTAGAAACTCAAACAGATTCTGGTGCCTGAATTGTTAATCTCACACATGGTTTTTTCTGCTTGTTTCTGAAGGATCCATCAGATAAGAGGAGAATTTGTATGTGAGGATAAAGCTAAAAGAACCTTTTGAGGTTGATGTGATCCCAAGACATAAGAGTTTGTTAGAGCACTAGCAATAGACACTTTATTGCTCATTCTCATCCCTATGTATAGGGGTGTCAACCCGGTCCAGTTTCTCAGTTTTTGGCCAAAACCGGGAACCAGAATCGGGGTACCCCGGTTTCTTGTTTTGGGAAACCGGAACCGGAACTGGCACCCTGGTAAAACCGGGGTCCCGGTTACCGGCCAGTTCCGATTTTACCCTGTCCGGTAACCGGTTTTTTTTAAAAAAAAAATTACTTTTTGGGCTTATTTTAGGTGTTGGGCTTAAAATAAGCCTTCTTTTTTTTTTTTCATAAGTTGGTTATTTTAAAAAAAAATTAGTATTTTTGTCCAAATTAAAGGGTCTTTGTTGTAATTGTTCCAAATAATTGAAAAATAAACCTAAAAAAGCCCAACAATTCTAAAAAAAATCGATGTTTTTGCCTATATGGGCTTTAGAAATAAAAATTCAATTTTTTTAAAATATCCTAAAAATCATTTTAAATTAGGTGCATAAAGAAAATTTTAAAACAATAAAAAGTAAAAACAAGTATGTAAACAAACAAAAAAACTAAAATGTAAAGCCCTAACTAAAAAAATATATATATATATTTAACCCGGTTCCCGGTAACCCGGTAAAAATCGGGTGCCAAAAACCGGGTACCGGAACCGGGGTATCCGGTTTTTTATTTTTCTAAACCGGAACCGGTTTCCCGGTTTCCGGTTTTCCGGTTCCGGTTTTCCGGTTCCGGTTTTCCGGTTCCGGTTTTCCGGTTCGGTTCTAGTTCCCCGGTTTTTTTTGACACCCTACCTATGTATAGCATCCCTATGTATAGGGAAAATCTAAAAAAAAAAAAAAAAGCCCTTCCATATTTTTTCCTAAACACTAGGAATGCTACAATACTACTCAATTTGTAGGGATCTAAAAGAGCCCTTCCATATATATTATTTTAATATAAACATTCTTCTTTTCTCTCTCCTCTTTCATCTTTTTGTCTTTTATCGGGGATTGTGTTGGGATTTTGTAAAAAATGGAAGGGTAGGTATAGAACTTGTATTTTGTGAAAAGGAAAAAATAAAAATAAAAAATAATGATATAAAGAAAGGTAATGGAAGTTATTGTGAGGTGTATTTGAATTGAGAAGCAAAAAGTAAATTTGTTACTTAAATTTAGAGAAAATCAAAAGAAAGTTGTTGCTAGTGCTCGTATACATTTAGCAGCTGGAAAATCGCAAATATGATCTTGCAATATACTGTCATTTTCCCCCCTACCATTATATGCATTTCCTCTTTTATGACCTTTTCTTCCTTCTTTTTGGGATTTTTCTCCAGTGGGGTGAGGGGAGATTATGACCTAGAGTTTTTACAGGGACCATTGAAAGATGGAGAGATAAGAAGTTGCAACACATGGAAAGCATGTTTAATTGCATTGTTATCTTTTAGGAACCTCAAGGTCAACGGAACCTTCATGCTCTGCTTGATCCTTTGCAACACAATCTATTTATCTAGCATGTAACCACAAACCAACACACAGAGAATAGCCTAGAACATCAATATGGGTATTGTGCATCTGCAATTATAAGATTATATTCTTTATCAAGATTGCATGGTTTATCCAACTGGGGTACCGCCTGTTTTCTATAACAACAGCTTTTGGTTATGGATTGGATTAAGATTGACACGACCTAAACCCGACATGCATGTACCAATCCGATTTAAGTTCCATGTTGCAACTTTTAATGGCTAAAACGGGAGCTTAATATTCGTTGCACACGGATAATCATATCCAAATCTTTCGCTTAAGAATCCTTTGAGTGGTATAATTTGACACGACCTGAACCCGACATGCATGTACCAATCCGTTTTAAGTTTCATGTTGCAACTTGTAATGGCTAAAACGGGAGTTTAATATTACGTTGCACGCGGATAATCATATCCAAATCTTTCGCCTAAGAATCCTCTGAGTGGTAAGTGCCCAAATTGAGTGGACGGGAAAATTCACCATCAATCATGTGACAACCAAGGGAAAAGTATGGTTGAATATACATACCTAAAAAGAAAAGCCAATTGCTGCAGCATTGCAATTCAAACAAAGTCTTCAAAGGGGTGTGTGTTGTTTCATGATTGCAATAGTGGTACAAAGGAAGAACAGTGAAAGGCAGACCCTTTTTTATTTATTTTTTTTTTAAGGTGGCTGGAAAAAAAAATGGTTGGGAAATCGATCCAAAAATTGTCAAAAGGAGAATCTTTTTGGGAGTGGGATCCACCAATATTCGAATTGTTCAAAGCACCGCCGTTCATACGCGGCGAAACGATTCCCCCAACATCTTTTTGACACGTCACGCCACGCGCCCTCCCGACACTTGCCCACTTTTTTTTTACCATTCCCATGAGAGACCTTTTCTTGTTGGTTCAACATGTGCACTCAATGGCTTTTTGATGCCGTAAATATCTCACCCCAAATAAGTTTTTTTATTTTTTTATTTTTTTTAACTCACAAATTTCTCGTGAACTTCAACGCGTTTTTGACATCATACTCGTAACGTTCAAAAACTCTCAACTTAGGATATCAAACTTTTAATTTTTTGTAATAATACTCCTCTTGTTAGGATTTTCTGTTAAATTTTGTCTAAATTTTTAAAATTCTCCTGCTTTTTATTATAAAAAAATAAAATAAAAAATTACAAAGATTCAAATGTTGGTCGGGATTTAATTGAATTAGCTAAAATATATATGCTTGAATCTTTGCAAATTTTTTACTTTTTTTTTTAAATAAAAGGTTAAATATCTTTCCAGTACCTGTAGTTTGCACCAAAATCAAATAGCTACTTGAGTTTTAAAAAATATCACAAATGGTACTTGTGGTAAGCAAATAAATCCACTTAATACTTCCGTCAAGATTATGTAGTTTTTTAGCAGAACATCACGTCACCCTTACACGTGGCGTAATACCTGAGTTTTTAAGTGCCACATCATATTTACAAAACAAAAACCCAAAACAAAAAATTGAAAGTTAGATATCTTAATAATTTATTGAGAGTTTTTTATTATTAGAGAGGTCACATCAAAACACGTAAAAGTTTAGAAAAATTTTGTGAAGTTTTCTTTTTCTTTTTTCTAGACTATATATCTTTTCATTCTTTTTTTTTTTCTTTTTTTTTTCTAGGGAGCATGAATTAAAGTCATGGGATATGAGAGATTTATGAGAAAATAGGATGAACAAAAAAAATAATAATTCTAATTTAGTCTATTAAATTGACATGTACTTAAAATCAGGTATATAGAGTCAAAGATGTCCGCAGGAATAGGATGTGATGAACCAAAGCATCATGAAAGGGCAGTTGGCATTCTTGTAAGAATTGATTTCAGAAGTATTATAATCTAGCTCTGCATATAATATGGAGATTAATTATTAATTTGGATTATTTTTGTCGTGACTATCATCCTCATGCTTGACATATATGGTTAATTATAACTAAATATTAATATTATTAATCTGAAATTAAGAGAGGTTCCTTTCAAAAATATTCAATGATGGAAGTATTGTTTGTGTTTTTTTCCCAAGATGGTTCAATTATGAATATGATAAATAAATAGTTTCCAATGGCATTCAAGATTTGTGTTGAAAGGATATACATGTTTGACAAAAGATTAATCAAACATTAAAATAATAATAAAAAAAGTATAGTGTGATCGATGAGTTACTTGGAATATGCATAATTAATTAATATTATGATGGGGGTTGGGGGTGTTGTGTTCAATGCATCTAAGCACATTGTTTTCCAAAGCAAAAGTTTTTTTTTTTCCCTTTGTTTTGGCTTGTGTGGCTCTTAGAATTTGGCCATAATGATCAGAACAATTCATTGCTGCACTTCACTCTGAAGAAACCCTCATTCAATTGGTGAAATGAAAAAGTAACCCCTTTTGGGGTCTTAAGAAAAGATATGAATGTAACCCTAAGAAATACTTATCATTATACTGTACCCTGTAGGTGACAAGCATGAAGTGAGAAAGGGAAGACATGCACCATACTCATGATGATTAACTTGAGCACATTTCATTTCCTATGCAATGGAATTCATATAAATTTAAAAGGGTTTATACTCTCCGGAACTACGATCAGAACGCATGCGTAGATATCTCAGCTATTCAAACAGTAAATGTGAAAAAGTTAATATGTGATTTTGACTAAAGGTAACAATTCTTGTTCTCGTCGTCTCAAACCACGAGTATAAAATTATATAAATCAACCATAAGTACTATAACCCTCTAATTTTATATTGGGTTTATATCGGGTTCGTGGGTCATGTCAAAAATTGTCAATCATTATGTTATATGTCAGGTTTGGGTTGTATCAAGACTTTATTGTCAATCTTAACTCGACCCATTTAATTAAACGGGTGAGACTCTTTAATCCTAACCTTTTAATTTCGTGTTGAATTCGTATTAAAAGTTGTCGGCCCTAATTTTGACTGCCCGCCTAATTGTTTGGACAGATAAGCCTCATAAATACTCTTTTGATGTCCGGATTTCGGATGGCAATACTGAAAGAATACAGTAACAACATGCACTAGACCGATAAATAATGAGCAATTACAAGAAATAGATCATGATGATTACACATTGGAGAAAGAAGAAAGAAAGAAAGAAAGAAAGGAAGGAAACTTTATGTGGACCATTTAGAAAGAAAGAAGTGACTGAGGAGTCTCATTTCAAGCCTCTCTATCTCTTGCTCTCTCTCAAAGGGTTGAAATTGTAAGGGTAAGATGAAAAGAATAGAAGAAATGATGATGAAGGCTGGCAGGTCTGGGAGAGGGCCAATGAGTGGAATTCTTGCAAGAGCAACAATAATGCCACTCAACAACTCCCAAAAGTAGACAAAGACACCAAAACCCTAAATGACAAGAACAACCTCAGAAAATTGCCAAGAACTCCATAATATTATATATATTTATATATCTATCTCCCAATTTTTTTTTATTTTAAATTGTTAAAAAAAGATTCCAACTTGACAGCCCAAGAGAGAGAGGGAGAGAGAGCATGGGGACAAACGATTCCCTCATGAGGAGGTCGCACACAAAGGCCATGAGCAAGAGCTTGTCATCACGTGAAAGATGCTTCGAGGGTGGGTGATAAGGATAGTGTGTGTCTTGTTCGAAAGGCTTTAAATAAGGTATCTTATTTTGTTCCTTGGATTCAATCTATTTGTTTTGTTATTTTCTTCATTTTGGCCTTGTTCACCGAATCTTGTACAACATTTTCTCTGCGGAACTTACAATGTGTGACCACTATTATTGCACCTATTGCTAAAGGTTTACATGCTTCTAGAGTTGCACGCTTGCACTATAATATATAGATATCTTATAGGGGTAACTTCACTTTAAACTCTTGAATTACTACCAGATTTGGCAAGTTCTTCCAAATTTTAAAATCTCTCAATTTAAACCACTCTGTCAGATTTAGCCATTAATTTCTAACAACAATACCTAAAAAGATCAAAATATCCCAAATTTTTTTAAAAACTTTTTTTTTAAAAAAATAAAAAAAATTTGGAATTAAGGGTAAATTTAGAATTGTATAAAAAAGTCTGGGGTATAAACGTTACTGTCTCACTTTTAACATTTAAAATTTGATAAAATTGTTCAAATTGGCTGCAATTGAAAGTTTAGGAGTTCAAATTAAGAGGTTTTAAAATTTAGGAGGGGCTTGTCAAATCGCGTGGTAATTCACGGGTTTAAAGTGAAGTTACCCCTATTTTATAAGTCACACACTTTTCAACCGACCCTCTTGTGTAACAAACAAGCTTGGGGCACGTTCGGTACGATACTGTCCGAGATCATTGCGCTATCGACCCCTAAACCAACTTATTGGTCAATCTGGGTGCGAACAGGCAGGTTGGGTGGATTGTATTTGTAAACGGCCCTAGCTAGTAGGCCAGAGTCTTTTTAAACTTGTAATTAGGGAAGGATGTATGGCTTAATTGGCGCCTCAATTTTACAAATTTGCTCCAATAAAAAGATGTTGAGTATAAATTTCCAAGCTATCCCAAAGAGATTTGTTTATTTAATAGTCTTTGTTTGTTTGTTTCTTGGTTTTAATGGTGTGAAATCCATATTCTCTTTAGTGGACATTTAGATACCATTTCTTGGATTCTCAAGAGTCAAGAGGATCCTCTAAATGTGAGGTCTTCATTTGAGCCATTAATATATATATATATTGGTTGTCTTTAAGAGATCCCTTCCTCTAGAAGAATGAGTAAATTCCCACACTTTCCTACTGTTTTGTCTTTTGGTTATCTTTTACTTGAATTAATTACCAAAAAAATAAAAATAAATAAATAAATCTTCAATTGACCAAACTTTTTAAATTTGGTTGAAAGATCCCCTGACCTGGCTCCAATTCTACGCCATCTACGCCATCAATAATTAATTACTTTGATATTAGAAGAGGATTTAGTGAATCTTATACCCTTTGACCATTCATCAATAGGAATATAAAGTATAAACCTCTACTTTTCTAAAGTATTGAGCTGTTTATTCATAAAATATGTATTATTAGGTCTTTTTATTTATTAATTTTACATCTCTCTCTAGATTTTTTTTTTTTTTTTATTTTTCTGAGAAAAGTTTATGCCTTTACAGACAAGGAAATTTCTGCTCTTGCATTTTTTTTTTTAAAAAGTAAAAAATAAAAATGGGGGAGCATGGGGCTTGGGGGGCGCGTGTAGTTCCACCCAGGCCGTAGGAGTTTGTTGGAGTCCGCCGCATTGTTTGCTAGAAGTCACCCACTATTTTCTACTGATGCTAATTTTTCGTATAAGCCAAACACTGAATAATATTTTTAGAGAAAAAAAAAATTTTGATTTCGTTGAAAATATTTTTCGACAAACAACTTTTTATGTTGAAACAAACATAATCTTAATTGATTAAGGAAAAAAAAATTAACTTAACTAAACCTAAAGATTTCGTTTTATGCTATTTATTTTGAACACACGTAAACGTAGTTAGCTTCCATTGAATCATTTGTTAGTGTGCGATGTTCAAAACATCATAATATTAATAAAATAATTAAATGTATCCTTTTCATGTTATATTTTTAAAGAGATATGATAGAGGCTCAAATGAGCCCCATCTAAGACTTAACTTTTATTTACGTGGCATAAAGTCATATAAGAGCTGTGTTAGGTTCAAAATTCGCTTTGTACCACGTAAGTAAAAGTTTGGTCTTAGATGGAGCACAGTTGAACCCCTATCATCTTTTTTTTAAATAAGTGATGATTTAATATGCTATCAGAACCGATATTACAAATTTAAATATTAACTCTACAATTTAGCTCCTATTAAAATAGTCTATTAGCTTGTCTAAACTTTTGAAATAAGTAAAGATTTAACACAAAATAGTTAGCATAAGATGAAATTATATACATTAATTGCTAAGCATCTAGTGTAATTTTTACTGCACCCTTCGTTGAATCATTTGCTACTATGTCATGTAAATAAACTTAAAAGAAAAACTTTGTTGAGTTTGCAGAAGAAGAAAAAACACATTCTATATGAAAATAAATAAATAAAGGACCAAGGCTATCCCAAAGATTATGAGCCGTTGCTTTTCTTACATCAAATGAACTACTTGATTATTAGTAAAATTAATTATCTTAATCAAGAAGTTCGTTAGTTGAGTGACACATCACTTTTCTACTTATGGAAAGAACCCAATTAATTAATGAAAGAGAACAACAGGCAAATATGAAAAACCATATATATATATGTATGGAAAATGTTAGGTATTCTTGTACTGTTTTTTTGGTGTTCTTCTAACTATGATGTTGCTTTTAAAATTACCATTGAATTTGAAATTATCATTATTGATTTTTAATCTATTAGTAATTTTAAAAGTCACATCACAATTGGGAGAATACTAAAAGAAAACTTGAAGAACACCTAACATTTCCATATATATATTGATGATTGTATGTAATTATTTGGGTGTCCTACACCAAATTTTGTAAAAAAAAAAAAAAAAAAAAATATTGATAAAGAAAAAAAAAAAGAAAAAAAAAGAAAGAAGGTGAAAATGAAGGGGGGCAGAATGGGAAACAAAATGCGATAGATTCTTCAAGTACAAGCATCCGACAAGACACCAATGGAGATGCGGGAAACAGGAGTGGATCCAATCCAAACCCCACGTTTAAGATAGAATAAAATAAAAAACAAATATATATATATATATATATATTTGATTAGAATAATGTTATCCATCCCCACACCCACACCCACACCAACAAACAAAATAAAATTTGACCGCAGATTCTTAATTCTATGGAAGAGACGTGGATGGAATCTAACGGCTGTAAAAAGCTTTGTCCTTTTTTATTTATTTTTTTTATTTTCTCTGTGAAGAGAAAAAAGAGCATCTTCTCCTTCTGTCCTCATTATATAATGGTAACGTAGTTGAAATCTCGGGCAATCTCCAAAATGGGGCCCTCAACTCCCCCAAGATTCCTTATCTCTAAGCCACCCAATTCTTCGACCCGGCAGCTTCACGCGCTGTTCCAGTTTCTTTCACCCACGACCCAATCACATCTCGTCTGGTCTCCCTCTTTATAAAAATTAATTCATTTTATAGGAGCTTATATTCTTTTCTTTTTCCGCTAAAAATTGAAACTTTGTAGTGATTTTTTCACATGCTACAATCTTGCTGAAATAATCTTAAAGATTTCCCACTCAGTGACAGGCAGCACATGGTCGTGTTTTCCTTCTATTGTGATTGACATGAATAACGTTTACAATTTGTTGTCGTTGACACGTGTCAGCATTTAACTGTGGTATATTATTTTAATTGTATGACAATCGTATAAAATAACAGTCTACTCTTAATATGAGGTAACGGGCAGAAAAGAGCAGAAGATGTGGATGGTACTTTCTAGTACATAGTATAGATCTACAAAAATCGGTCCATTTATTCCCACTTGACGTATTGTACAAACTTTAGGCCAACTCAGAGATGCCCGCCGTGTGGGAGAAAATAAGAGGCAATAAAGGGGTTTTGGAATCCAACCAAGAAAGCAACCCAAAATTTTTCTAAACCCACCAATTGAGACGAACATGACCTCTGTGGGTCGGAAAGTGGCGATTCCCTCTGGAATCGAGACCCAAAACCAAAAGCGTATTGCTTCTTCAAGAACATTGAAGAATCTCTAGCCAATTGTCAAGAATATATTATTATTATTATTATTTAAAAAAAAGAAGGGGGGGGGGGGAAAGTTGGGTAAAAATAATATCCAGGTGTTGGAATCCCAATGAACATAGACTGGCCTCAATATTCCTCTTTGGTGGTCTTCTTGTTCCCATAAAGGAAATGAATGATTCTTCCTTCTTCTTCACCACCCATCATGTAGAGATGCAAAAACGTGGCACATAATAAATAAAAAAACCCGTTAACCTTCTTTGACTCTGTTCAAGTACTCTGTATATACTTTAATATTATTATTGTTATTATTTTCTTTTTTGGCTTAAAAAATAAATAAAAAATGATGAAGAAATCTTTGGAATTGTGGGTGATGAGTCAGAATATTGACTAATTCAATGGACTAATTCAAGGTTTATTGTAAAGTTATTGCACTCATCTTTTCCACTTTTTCTCCTGGAAAAACTTGCTTTACAAGAGTTGACAGAGTTCAAGGGGCACACTCTTTCTACAATGATGATGTAACCATCCCATTTGGTAAAAAATTTTGTTAATTAATGTGATATAAATCGGTGAAAAAAAACATTGGTAATAGAAAAAAGCGAGGTTCGTTTTTTTTTTTCTTCTTCTTTTTCTTTTTCTTTTTAGAAATGAAAACAAACATGACGAGTTTGGCTCGAAACACGCTCACACTTTGGAGGGCTGGACTATATTAAATTTTTTTTAGGACGTCATTAATAAAGAAAATCTGAATAGATTTTTTTTTAACAAACTTATAGGCTTTTTTATTCCTATTTTTAAGGTTGGTGTGGTAAGGAACATGTACATAGTTTTTGATCAAAATATGTATGTAATCTTGGGCATGTAAATTAGTAATAAGATTGATTAGGGAAAAAAAAAAATACTTAGATCCTAAGAGGCTAAGAATTGAGAAAACTTTAGGACTAGCTCAAATTTGTAGCAATTAGAGTCTACATTTTACCCTTTATAACCTTTGTCACATGCCTAGTGACTATATGCCTAGTATCACATGCTACATCCAATGGTCCACTAATATTCTTTTCTTTTTTTAAGGACAATTATGTGAGACTGACCGATTTGATTTGAGGGTACTGATATAAGTTTTTTAATTAAATATTTCACGTGTTGAACCATACTAATTAAAAGAGAGTTTAAGCTCACATGCAAAGAATAATGTTAAAATAAAAATGAAATGATTAAATTAACTATTTTTATATCGGTATAAACTTTTGAGATAAACATTTTAATGCAAGCCCGACTACTTCAATGTTGGGTATTGACTATAAGTTTATAACAAATTAACGTAATAAATATCATGCCATTTACTAAAATATGAATTGCGTGAGACATAATAGTACACGAAACGCTCATTTGCGATTAAAATATGGTAAAAACTATTATAGCACAACATTTTTCATATGAGATAAACCATTGGTTCTTGCTAATCATAGTGATTGATTTTTTCCATATTATATCTATAAAATGTACCAATTCTGGTGCAACCAGGAATTGATAGGTGGGACAAGAGATGATTAACTACAAAGATTTTGATATATTCTAGCAAAAGTCTTGAGCATGTCTTATCCATCACTTTTGATCCATCTATTAGCACTTAATAAGAAAATACTAATATTGGGTGTATGCATTAGCCATGAGCCGCTACTATTGCAGATATTTTCTTATTATCGGATGACGTAACAGCAAAGATCGGTCATTGTTTTTTTTTTTTCATAAGTCTTTATTGATTCAAGAATAAATTTTTACTGCCACACCATTATAATCGTGTAACAATAGTATAATAGTTTACACAAAGAGTACTTGAATCCGACTTTGAAATCTCTAACCTCACAATTTAGAACAACCGTTTCGAATAATTAGTGAGAGAAAATAAGAAAAAGCCTTACTAGGTCATTTCAACTAGTAATTAAGCACATTCTTCACGTTCTTCGATGATAATCGGATTCTTAAATTGATTTATCAGAGTGATTACGTGGAGGATAATTTAAAACACCTTAATTAGTCATATGCCGTGTGGAAAACAAAAAATGAATCCATTTTTGGTTTTTTACAATGACTATAATAAGAATATGTTTATATTTACTCAAAACGTAAACGAGTTAAAAGCCACCAAAACCAATTATCCAACAAATTAAATTCAAGTTACAATAATAAATAAATAAATAAAAACAACTCATTACTTGATAAACATCTCTCATTTATCACCCAATAAAAACCCTCTGGTTTTTACAGTCAGAACCGCTACTACGCGTTTCAATATATAAATATAAATATAAATATTATATTATATTATTGTAACTTAACACGCATCGAAAACTGCCACGTGCAAAAAATTGTAGTCCCTTCAAAGGGAATCAAATGAACGATTTGGAACAAAAAAAGCAACCTACCATATGTGTACGGGTCGACCCGGATTGGATGCTGAGTGGACTCGGAGATCCCCTCGAGTTGCGGTGGATTTAATACGCGACGACGCGAAAGTGACTTTTTATGTAACCCGTCGAAACTCGGCGATGTTCTCTTCCTTAACAAACAGAATCTTCGCGTAGAAATTTCAACTTCGATTTTTTATTTTTTTTTCCTTTCCCATTACCCCTTTTTTTTTTCTCTCTCTTGTCTCTCACTATATAATAGATGTATATATATATTCGCAGATCCTGAGTGTTTCTCTGTATTTTTCTCTGGGGTTGATAAATATTTATTGCAGAGAGAAAGAAGGGTGGGGAGACTAATAGGGAGAGAAAGATTGGAAATGGGTTCGGTTCCACCGGAGTTGAGCTTGGATTTTAGGCCGACGTTTGTGCCCAAAACGATCTGTGATTTTCGAAGGGAGGTTTCCATGATCGGGAACGTGTCGGAGAGGGCGGCGAGGCTGGAGGAGTTCGTGAAGAGACTGGAGGAGGAAATGAGGAAGATCGACGCGTTTAAGCGCGAGCTTCCTCTTTGCATGAATTTATTGATTGATGGTTAGTTTTTGATTTTCTGCTGTTGTTTTCTGTGATGATTTTGGGAATACATGTGGTTTTTGGAGATGGGTTTTTCGTTTTAGAGGATTCTGATGTATGGGCTTCTTCACGCTTGTTAGTTTGGCTTAGATAATGCAATTTTGGAGATGGGTTTTTGGGTTTTATTGTTTATGCATCTGTTTTCTTGTTTTTTTTAAAAAAAATGTTTTTTTGTATATATGAAAATTCAATTGTGGCAACGAGTTTTTGGATTCCAATTCTGAGATGGGTTTTCACTTTAGAACATGTTGATCAATAAGTTTATATGTTATTTTAACAATTTTTCTTTTCTCTCTGTGTGTCTTTGCAGCGATTCGCCATTTGAAGGATGAGGAGTCAATTCAATGCACTTCAAAAAATGAGGTTCAACCAGTGTTGGAGGAGTTCATACCACTGAAGAAAGATTGTGATCGAAATGAAGAAAATAAGAAAGAAAAAGACCACAGGGATAAGAAGAATTGGATGAGCTCTGTGCAGCTCTGGAACACTGATGATCACCCCTTTACTGATGGCACCAAACAAAATCCCAAATTAGACACTAAGGTATAAAGAAAAAGAGCTAAAATATTATAACTTCATAGACCCTGAAAAGTCATGGGAATTTTTCTTTTTGTCAAATTTGTGATTGAGATAAATTGATGTTTTTTATTTGGTTATGGCAGAAAAATGAGGAAAAGAATGGCTTAGGAAGCGAGGATCCATTTTCATCTTGTAGGAACAGAAGTGAAGGCAGGGGATTTATGCCATTCAAGTCGTGTTCGGCTTTTCCCGTGGCGAGTAAGGAAGAGAAGGAGGAACTGTCGGTTGATGGGCTTTCCCTTCTCACGCCGGGGATTAAGAATCTGAGGGAGGAATCGGGTGCTAATGGTTCGAGAATCGGCAGTAGCAAAGTGGTTTCCTCCTCTGCTCCAAATGCAAATATACGGAACGGAGCACAGCAATCGCAGCAGCAGCAGCAGCAGTCCTCTAGGAAGCAGAGGAGGTGCTGGTCACCGGAGTTGCATAGGCGGTTCGTCAGTGCTTTGCAGCAGCTTGGAGGCTCACAAGGTTTGAAACTGAAAGTAAAATCGACATTAGAGATTATATGAGTGTGGACACACACAGGCACTTCAATTGAAATTCCCTTTATTGGGCCTTTTGCTTTTAATGATTTTTGATTACCTATATAAAAAATAAAATAAAAAACAAATTTGTACCTCTTGAGGCCACTTTCATCTCAAAAATGGAGATTTTGGATATGAAGAGATTTTTCCCACATGATAAGGAGACTGATTAAGAGGGAAGAAATGGAAAATAGGGAAATAGTGTTTGATGCATAACATCCATGAATCTCTCGAAACATAGCTGTAATAGATTGCATTACTCTGACTTTTGATATGAAAGGTTCTAATTTGAACTTTCTGGATCTTCTACAGCAGCCACGCCAAAGCAAATTAGAGAACTGATGCAGGTTGACGGGTTGACCAATGATGAAGTTAAGAGTCATTTACAAGTAGGTTCTTAATTTTCCTTTTCCCTTTCTTCTATATTTGGATGTTGGGAAGAATGAGGATAATGGGTTTATTAAAGATTGAGATTTTGACTGGAACTTGAATTTTGATGATGAAAATTGATTCAAGGTTTTATTTTTTTCTTTTCTCTTGCAGAAATACAGACTTCATACTCGAAGGCTTCCAGCTACTGGAGGAGCTTCCCCTGCAAATCAATCTGTCGTTGTTTTAGGAGGTTTATGGATGTCTCAAGATCAGTATGGTGACTCCTCTAAGGCATGCAATTCCCAGTCTGGTTCTCCCCAAGGTCCTCTCCAGTTAGCTGGAAACACTGGGGGGACTTCAACCACAGGGGGTGACAGCATGGAAGATGATGAAGATGCAAAATCTGAGGGCTATAGCTGGAAAAAGTCGCATTCAGAAACCTGGAAAACTGATGTATAGAGTTCATCCACCATGAATTTTGCAGATAACTTATACATGGGAGGAGCTGATTACGACACAAGAATATTACATTATACATAAAATGAGAAGGATCTTGAAAGAGGATGTGAAATTTTGCAGGATTAGCTTTCCTTCTGTCTCATATTTGAGGAGCTGTTTTATTGCGGGATTGGTACATGAATTCTAAGCAAATCCATGCTTGCATGGAAAAAAAAAAAAATGAGGCCATTTTTCCCATATCATAAAAGCTCTTGGTTACTCCAATAATTTCTTTGAATTTTTAATATTAGTATTTCAGTATGCACTTTTATCCTATTCCCCTGACGTTTGAGATCTATTTGATGGGCATTTGTGCATTTTTGCCATTTTCTGAAGTTGCTCAAGGGGGGCATATAATTCGTTCTCCATAGCCATATTTTCTGAAGTTGCCAAACTCTTCGTAAGTTATTACCAGCTCAGAATAATCATCAGGGTTTTGCTTTTCTGAAAAATTGCAGATTCCAACCAAGAATTTTGCTGGAGAAAGTTTTGGTTGGTCCATCTGAAAAGCTTGTAAAAAGTTGGTTCTGAGGAATATTGGTTCCTAAGATTCCTGCAACTTCAGATCCTGTGGGCGGTTTTTGAATGAATCCAAAACTGTTGAACCCCTGTGATAAGATCTGATTAAATTTGCCACTTGAGCTGATTTAAATAAATAAATAAATGTGTTGCATGTTTAAAAATTATTACCCAGATCTTTTGGGATAATTCTGTCTCCAATTGTTACTGTTTTTGTTAATGGAATGGGTAGAAACGTGTCTTCCTTAAATGATGATTTCAATATTCCAAATTCAATAGGTGGGGGACAATGTTTAAGTCGTACAAGAAAACAGGACAAGATCCGGACTTATCTTTCCAGAGAATATAATAAGGTTTATTCCTTTCTTTCTTGTGGTTATCCTCAATCTTACTCAAATGAAAGCTCACCAGAATTTCAATATATATAGCAATTTAAAGCCCTGTTTGGGAGAAAATGGATTCCTTTGATAAAACATTTTAAAGGTGTCTTCTGTTTTTTTATTGCATCGTGGGTGGCTAAATTGAAAGTATTTTTTGAGTGTTTTGTGTTTCGAGTTGTTTGTTGTTGTTTTTGTTTTTTTACTAAAAAGCTAAAAGTTAGCCCGTCAAAGGAGCCCTTTGAATATTTCTAACCTAAGCCAAAAGATCACAATTATCGTCCTTGATACTTCATGTATAATATATGGTGAGATCAGAGAAGGTTGAAGAATGAACAAGTAGGCACATACAAGTAAGGCCTTTGACAAATTCAGTTAGGGTTGTAAGACACAAGTTAGGGTTGTAACATTAGCAATTAATGATGAGTGACACCTTGATTCACACGCAAATCTAAGCGGATACGAATTCAATGTTAACTGTTAAGCATATCAATTCTACTCAAACTGAATATGCTATTTTCAGTCAATCTTATTTGCATGATTCACGTGCCTTCACCCAACATCCAAATCAAAGCCGATACGAATTCAATGTTAAGGATATCAATTTTACTCAAACCGAAACTGCCATTTTTAGTCAATCTTATTTGCATGATTCCCGTGCCTTCACCCAACATCCAAACCAAAGCAAATACGAATTCAATGTTAAGGATATTAATTCTACTCAAACCGAAACTGCCATTTTTAGTCAATCTTATTTGCATGATTCCTGTGCCTTCACCCAACATCCAAACCAAAGCAGATACGAATTCAATGTTAAGGATATCAATTCTACTCAAACCGAATTTGCCATTTTCAGTTAATCTTATTTGCATGATACACGTGCCTTCACCCAATATCCAAACCAAAGCAGATACGAATTCAATGTTAAGGATATCAATTATACTAAACCTGAATATGCCCTTTTCGGGCAATCTCATTCACATGATGCCCATGCCTTCATCCAACATCCAAACCAAAGCGGATACGAATTCAACATTGAGAATATCAATTCTACTAAACCCGAATTTGCCCTATTCGGCCAATCTTATTTGCATGACGCCATGCCTTCACCTAACATCCAAACCAAAATCTTCGATCTTACTATTTTTGAGAAATTACTCATTTCTATAAAACAAAGTACATGTATATGAAAAAAAAAAAAGAAAAGAAAAGAAAAAGAAAGAAAGTTAGAGGAATTCACTAGCCATCACATTATATGGTTATGAGGCAGCCAGCTCACCCAATTATGTGGTCTCCAAACAGGGTCTACCCTAAGATGGGTCAAATTATTCAAAACCCCAAGATTTCATCCTTCTACCTAACCCAGCCATATCCCACTAAGAAAACACAATCAATTTTTCTTTTCATCTCATGCATGACAAAACAGTCACTTTCACAAGCAAAATAATAGAGAGAATCTTGTAGACAAGATATAATGAAAGAAGCCCACATTGATAGGTCCACTTTATATTATAATATATATATATATGATATAAATTGTTTTGTTTTGGTGAAAAAGAGTGAGTGAAAATGATGGAACCTCTCTTATTAACAATCTCTAAAATGGGATAATTTTATTTATATTCCAACCTAATAATTAAGCATTATATTCTTTCTTTTATTGGTAGATTGATTAGGGAAATGGAGAAGAGAATATATTTTAGTAGGCAAAGTCACATGGTAGATGAAGCAAAATATATGCAATTGGTCCCACAAAGAAAACTAGTCCTATTGAAGATTCCTTCAATTGATTGGTATGGTATGAAAATATTTAAATGGGAAACACTACAATAAAAGGACATTATGTACCCAAAGGGACAAATGTAGAAAAGAATTTGGTGAATAATGCCAACCAGGCAACCATCAACACCTCTCCAAAAATATTTTTTTTTTCTCCCGGCTACTACCTGAGAAGATATGAAATTCCAGGATCCATCCAAAAGAAGAACAATATGTGTCTGTTAGCACCCACAAATTAAATTAAATTGCCTTCCAACCAAAAACTCGTGTTCAAATCTATTATCTTGGTTAATGTTCAAATCTATTATCTTGGTTAATATATATCTATATAAGTATATATTATCGGTTCTTCGATTAAGATTAAAGTACTGGGTTGGACGGTATAAATTTAATTAAACTTTTAGGATAAGTAGTGAGTTAATATGGTATAAGACTAGTGTAAAAAAAAAATGGTATCAAAGTAGATGTCATAAGTCTAAATCCTGGCCATTTAGGATGGTAGTTCAATGACCTAAAAAAATTATCAAAATGGTTAGGTAAACATTAGGGTATAGGTTCGAATCTTGCAGTGAGAACCTCCATGCTTGATCAGTGTAATCTATTGTGGTTTCCATTAATGCTTTGGTGCCTGGTGGAACTGGATTAAGTTATGATTCAATTAGATTTGAGAGATTGTACGTAGTTCCTACCATTTAAGCTCATCTTATGCAGCTCCTAAGAGGTTGGTGCTACTATGGTCACAGCCGGCTAAAATAGTGACAGCTGGAGATCTTCCACTTGCCTTTTTAATTAGAAAAAAAATTCTTGACTTTATAATTTAGTTAAATATTCTAAGTGTTGGGTTCCGTTTGTTAAGGAGAAAAAAGTGTTAAAGTATTTAGGAAATAATTTAATTCAATATTTTTTATTAGTTTAAACTTTAAAGTTTAAAAGATATTGACAAAGTGAATTTAGTCATATCCAGAGAAAATTTTCTCCACTAAGTTTCTCAGAGACGAATCGTTTTACCAATCAATTTCAACTGGGCCCAACAATACCTTAAGAAACCCGGCTAAAAGGGAACGCAGGCTGGACTTTATGGTAATATCCCTTTTCCACGCCACATGAATTCTCCCATATCCCTCAATTTCAAGGATTTGGCTCCCCTCCAGTTTTCCTATAACATTACATCTCCTGTCGTCTGGGATTGGACGGTCAAGATTCAAACATTAAATTTTTAGGACACAAAGTCGGCCTTTTCTTTCGAAAGAGTAACCGGCTTACCGACATCTCAAACCACGTTAAGAAGGAATTAGGATTCTTTCCAATATTCTGTCAATTATATCGAAGGGTATTTTTGTCATCTTAAAAAATAAAAATATATAAATATCTTATAATATAATTAATTAAATATTATTCAATTTAAATGAAATGAAAATAAGGTACGAGTCTTTCATCCGGTCAAGGTCAACCCAAGAGTTTATTCTTGTTTTCCTCACATTGTTCCCAAGTACGGCAATAAATAAATAAGTTTGTTTGCCACACCATTCCAAATTGGCTTGAAAAGATTTGACTAAGATTAAATTCATTTAATAGGAATAAATGTGAAATTAGTTCACGTGATTAACCTACGGCTCCATTTGTTTCGGCGTAAAATATTTTTAAGAAAATGTTTTACAATAAAAACATTTTTCGTTGTTTGACGCGCACACCAAAAATTACAAAAAAAATATATATTTTTTTATTTAATTATATTAACCTATAAAATGTAATTTTTAATCATAACATAAAAATACTAATATACAATCAGGGGTGGGCAAAAACCCACCCGCCTCGCCCAGATTTTGGTGTTTTTCTGCGGATCCAGGTTGGATTTCTTCCTAACAGTGCGAGGTAGGACNGTTTCGGCGTAAAATATTTTTAAGAAAATGTTTTACAATAAAAATATTTTTCGGTGTTTGACGCGCACACCAAAAATTACAAAAAAAATATATATATTTTTATTTAATTATATTAACCTATAAAATGTAATTTTTAATCATAACATAAAAATACTAATATACAATCAGGGGTGGGCAAAAACCCACCCGCCTCGCCCAGATTTTGGTGTTTTTCTGCGGATCCAGGTTGGATTTCTTCCTAACAGTGCGAGGTAGGACAGGTTTGAAAATATTTGGGTAGCAAGTACCTGCCCTACCCCGCCCCACTGAGGATTACTTAAAAGGGAAAAAAAAATCCTAGAATCCTCTAGACTCATCGGTCGCCGCTCCTCTTTTCTTTTCTTTTTGTATGGCATTTGTGTTTTGTTTCTTGAAGGTAAGTGATGGATCTGGTTCCTTTGTGAACACAAAACACAAGCAAGAGAGAGAGAGAAAGGAAGCTAGACGAGAAGAACAAGAAGATCAATCTGGGTTTCTCTGTGAACACAAAACAGCAAAGAAGAAGATCTGAATATAGAAGAAAGAAGAGAAAAGGAAAAGAAAAAAGAAGAAAAGAAAAAAAAAAGAAAAGAAAAGAAGAAGAGAAGAAGAGAAGAAGAAAATCTGAATCTGAAGAAAGAAGACAATCTAGGTTCTTCTAGAAGAAAGAAGAGAAAATGAAAAGAAAAGAAGAAAGGGGAAAGTGAAGAAAAGAAAAGAGGAGTGGGTCTCCCTCCCTGGGAGATGACGTAATGTATTATGTTATGGACGAAAAATCTTTAGCGGTAGTTTGGTTGAAACTGAAAAGTTGATATATGTCAAATTGTTGATGAACAAACTTTATCTAAAGCAGAGGTTGTACAACTTGAAGATGGTTGAGGGTTCAAATCTAAGCTAACACATCAGTGCATTCAATCAGATAATAGGTATAAATTTAATTAAACTTTTAGAATAAGTAGTGAGTTAATATGGTATAAGACAACTGATAAAAAAAAATGGTATCAAAGTAATGCCATAAGTCTAAATCCTGGCCATTTAGGATGGTGGTACAATGACTTAAAAGAAATTCTCAAAATGGTTAGGTAAACATTAGGGCATAAGTTTGAACCTCTCAATGGGAACGTCCATGCTTGATTAGTGTAATCTATCGTGGTTTCCATTGATGCCTTGGTGCCTGGTGAGACTGGATTAGGTTATGACTAAATTGGACTTGAGAGAGCATCAATAGTTCCTACTATCTAAGCTCATCATGTGCGACTCCTAATAGGTTGGTGCTACTATGGTCACAGTCGATTAAATTAGTCATAGCTGGTGATCTCTTGGTTGCCTTTATAAGTTTTGGGTTCCGTTTGTTAAGGAGAAAAAAGTGTTAAAGTATTTATGAAATAATTTAATTCAATATTATTTTATTAGTTTAAAGTTTAAAGATATTGACAATGTGAATTTAGTCATATCCAGAGAAATTTTTCTCCAATAAGTTTCTCAGAGACGAATCGTTTGAGCAATGGTTGGGCCAATTTCAACTGGGCCCAACAATACCTTAAGAAACCCAGCTAAAAGGGAACGCAGGCTGGACTTTATGGTAATGTCCCTTTTCTATGCCCAATGAATTCTCTCTTAACCCTCAAATTTCAAGGATTTGGCTTCCCCTCCAGTTTTCCCATAACATTACATCTCCTGTCGTCTGGGATTGGACGGTCAAGATTCAAACATTAAATTTTTAGGAAACGAACTCGGCCTTTTCTTTCAAGGAAACCGATTTACCTACATCTCAAACCACGTTGAGAAGAGTCTTTCATCCTGCCAAGGTCAACCCAAGAGTTTGTTTGCCACACCATTAATTCCAAATTGGCTTGAAAAATAAGACTAAGATTAAATTTATTTAATAGGAATAAATGTAAAATTAGTTCATGTGATTAATCTAAATTACAAATTACTCAATGCCATATAAAAAAACTAATTTAGAGGTTGGGCCAAAATTACAATTTACTGATCAATAAAGTCAATTTTTGTCTAGTAACAACTTATCAGAGTCTATTAGTTTATTACGTCATACCCAATAAAAGCATGACACATGTTAATATTCACTTTCGACTTTTGAAAAGAGGCATGCTACAGTACAATATAATGCCCACATTTGGCCCATATTTAATGTGAGAGAGAGGATTGAAATTTTCAATCCTTTATTTCATGTAATTTTTCATCTGCCATATAATTAAAAATTGACCAAATATGGACATTATATTGCATAGAAGTATTTCTCTTTCGAAAATTACAATTAAGATTAACACATCAAGCCCCACTCCACATCAACCCGCTACAATAAACTAAGCTTAATTCTATATCCCCCAAATTTTACCACATAATATTGTGCTTCACCCGTTCATACCTTATTCTTTCTAACTCCCCCAAATTTTACCAAATGTTCTTCTTCTTCACATAATATTGTGTTTCCCCCATTCATACCTTATTCTTTCTAACTCCCCCAATTTTTACCAAATCTTCTTCTTCTTCTTCTTCTTCTTCTTCTTCTTCAACCGCTCACCCCCAAATTTTACCAAATGTTCTTCTTCTTCACATAATATTGTGTTTCCCCCATTCATACCTTATTCTTTCTAACTCCCCCAATTTTTACCAAATTTTCTTCTTCTTCTTCTTCTTCAACCGCTCACCTAGCCTTCCATCTTCAAGCCACTTACTCGGGTTCGGAGCACCGCTGAAATTGCCACCAGAGAATCACCAAAATTGTCAAGGCGTGCGAGCAACCTTCCTTTTGAAACTTCTTCGATCTTCAACTGCTCACCTTCCATCTTCAAGCCACTTACTCGGGTTCAGAGCACAGCTGAAATCGCCGCTAGAGAATCACCAAAATCGTCAAGGCATGCGAGCCACCTTCCTTTCGAAAATTTCTATAAGTTCGCTCTTCAACAATTTTCATGAGTACAATCATTTTCTTTATATCTTCTTGGATCTTTTAGGGTCGATCATTTTGTCTCCTTTTAAACTTAATTAGCACAAGGAGGAAAAAGATGTACATATACTTGTTGATATATATATAAGATAATAACTATTAGTTATGGGTTGCATTGTTATTTGATTTCTTTAGTAGTGCTTTAGTAATTAAATTGGAGACCCAAGTTTGTGTTATTTTACAATTTTATAATTAGAACCAAAGGTTTGATCTAATACTTAATATATAGTACCCATTTTCAGCTACACACACATCCAAATTAGGTTAAAAATAAGAATAATATATATATTTTGACATGTCCACACAAGGGAAGGGGGAGGGGGGATTCGAACTTGTGACCTCCGCTTCATTAGGCGTGGTTCACAGTCGATTGAGCTATCCCTTAGGGCCTTGTGGTCCACAGCCGATTCGAACTTGTAACCTCCGCTTAAAAATAAGAACAATATTTAATTAGTAGCTTTGTCCATTGAAACATTGATTTTATTATCCTATAACATTCTTAAAAAAAATAAGGAAAAAAAAAAAATGTGACCAAATACCTACAACCATTGTCTTGACCTCTACATACCATAGTACTATATATATGTGCTTAATTATAGATCAATCCACATATTATTGGCTACTAAACCAATTCCCCAGATTTCTTGAAGACTAGACTGGGTGAATGTAGAGCCACTTTATAGGAACTAATATTTAAAGACCAAAAACCTTTAGGGCAAAAAAGAAAAAAAAAAAAACCAAATTAGGGCACCACCCATCACTCTTAAGGTGAAGCAGCAGGTTGAGGAGTTGGAATATGAGTCAATGGCTTTCCTCTTCCCATGGTGAAACCCCTTGTCCCATCTGGCATTCTTGGGCCCTTGGAAGGGTGTTTGGCAGATGCTTCACACAGAATGCCGATTTGCAGTAGTGGAGAAGAGAGCAGCAGGCCACGCCCACACTGGCTTTGCCCACGCCCTCTGCATTTTCCTCCAACTCGACCCCATCCTTTCTTTGATCCCACTGAATTTTCCTTAGCCTGCCAATCAATTATATATATATACATTCTTTTTAATCAAATTAATTAAGACCCCCTTTTGTCTAAGAACGTCAAATTAAGCTAACGGGTAACTTTCTATTTACAAAAACTCTTTTTCTAAACACAATCTCAAATATGCTTTTATTTGCCCGTGCAATGTTTAAGGTTATCTAAAATAAAAATAAAAAAACAAAAAAATGTTGAGATTTAGAGCCAGTTTGAAATTTTGTTGGTGGATAGAGTTTTTGTCTATAAAAAAGGTTCGAAAAAGCTTTTTCGGAAAGCTTCATTTTAAGCTTCTTCCAAAATATAGTTTTGGCTTTTTTATTTTATTAGCTCTTTAATGCAACATGGTGAGATGAATGAGGTGCATAGAGGGAGCAAATCAGAATGTTAAAATATTAATTAAATAGTTAAATTTACCATTTATGTTAGTTTAAGTTTTTTGGATAATTAATATTTAACGATATATCATTGCAGATGCCTTTGAGTTCAAATATCACATAGGGAGAGTGTTAGAATATTAATTAAATGATTAAATTCATCTATTCCTATTACTTAAAACTTTTGAAATAATTAATGATTTATCATAAAAAATAATAATAATAAAAAAAAAATCCTTAAAGATCATAGAGTTTGTGTGTTTTTTCTGCATAAAGATTCTCTAATATGATTATCTATATACGATGAAGGATTAATCTTACGTACATTGCCCTCGACAACTGATTCTGTGTTGTTTGGCTGACAGGAATCTTCAATGGATTCATGAGGTGGTGCCTCGGAGTCGTCTAAAATGCCATCCAATTCTGACTTCCTGTTCTTTAGAACAGATCTTGGCTGCACATCATTGCAATATATAAGAATTGATTTCGAACAAATTTTGTTCGAATGAGAAGCATTGGTAAGAGAATTCAGAGACATTTTTTTGACAAATTCAATGATAAATTCACTCATTCACCATAGAGAAATGAGTGAAAGATGAGATGGAAAATGATTTTCATCATTTCTTAAGAATTCAGAAGCTTATTAGACGTGATACGTACCGAGCGTCTAATCATCGACTTTACTCGAAGCCCTTTTCTCCAGTTCCTTTCGTCATTCAATTTCTCAACCTGGTGAAGATGGCGATCGAGTTATTGATGCTGTTGCAAGGTGAAGATGATAGTAACAACAATGAAGAACGAAGAAAGGCTGCATAAATATATTAAATTTCTTCATGATTTTTACATACCGCTTTCTCAGCTTTATCCGCAGTCTCATATTCCACAAGTGCATGCAGCTAAAGCCAAAAGGAATTCATGCAGAAACAAAACGGATTATTTCACAAGTAACGCTATTCTTTACACCCATTTCGTATTTATTGACGTGACGTGTTTTAGTTAATTTTTCTTTTGTTTATACAAAGCACGTTAGCTGATGTGAAACGGGTGTCATAAATCTTTCTACCTTGTTGCTAACTAAGAAATCGCCTTTGGATCGAGACGAGTGGGATTCCTGAGGATAACATATTCGAACTGCTTTCACTCTGCTCAGTGACAGAAACCAAAATAAGCAACAAAGAAGATCTTCTTCTTCACATGTAATTAAACACACCATTAGAGGAACATATATATAAAATTACAAGGTTAAAAGACCAAACCTTCCGACCACACCAAATATTTTCTCAAGGTTTTGATGAGAGTGATCTTCAGGCAAATTCTCTGCTACAACAGTACGAGACTGCAAGAAAAAAATTTCTTAATTAAAAGGTTTTCTTTATCCATGTGCTATATATATATATATATATAGGAAGTTTTGCAGTTCTTATACCTGCAAATCCTCTTTTTCTTTCTCAGTGAAAGGGTGTTTACGTCTAACCTTCTTCCCATCAGAACTTACAACCTTCCATGCATCATAAAATTCATAAACCACAAAGAAAATATAATATAGGGGAAATTTCAGTTGCCTCCTAATGTTTTAGAACTTTTGTAATCATAAGTTTTTAAAATTTAAAAAGTTGGGTTCTTATGTTTTAAAATTTTGCAATGTCACGTATCCATTAAAACTTTATGTTAAATCATAACAGAGGACGTCGATCAAAACTACCTAAACTAACCTTGTTTTTTCAGAAGACAGAAAAATGCTCATCAAGCTGTTCCTATCTAAAAATAAATTTTTATAAATTTTACAATTCAACCCTAAATCCCAGTGATAGGGATGGCCTTGTAAACTTTTTAAACACGAAAAAACAATATTACAACTTTTTAAACTTTAATGATATGATTACAGATCAAAGTGCCAAAACATTAGGGCGGGTAAGTAAAATTTTCCCGAAAATGGGAAAAGTATTGTTCACTCTCCTAAAGTTTGCAGCGATTTTCAATTCGGTCATCAAATTTTCAATTTTCTCAATTGACCCCCCCAACGTTTCAATTTCTTTCAATTCAGGCACTTTTGATTATTTTTTTTCCGAAAATGCCCTCAACAGTGATTCCGACGAACAATGAACAGTGATTCCAACAAAATCTCGCCGGATTCTGGCAAAACCTGAAAAACTTTTTTTTTTTTTTTATGATCCTAAACTCGTCAGAGAAGAGTTTAGGGGCCGGGAGCATGGCATCGGAGAAGAGGGTTCACCAGATTCCGGTGAATTCACGGGATTCTGGCCAGTTTTTCAGATTTCGTCGGAATCATTGTTGAGGGCATTTTGGGAAGAAGTGACTGAATTGAAATAAATTAAAACCTTAGGGGGGTCGATTGAGAAAATTAAAACTTTGGTGGCCGAATTAAAAATCGCTGGCAACTTCAGGGGGTGAATAGTACTTTTCCCCCCGAAAATATATTTGATGTTTAATGTAGAAAGTATTCCATAACAAGATAAAAAAGAAAGCAGAGACATACAAGCCTTGAAGAGGACCGCAGTGCTTGGGTTATTACAGTGTTATTAATATTAACAAGGGACTTGATCTTTTTTGTGGCAGCAATGACAGATATTGGAACTGTTACAAAGACAACAAATGCAAGAATGAGAATCTTTTTGTTTTGTTTTGTTTTGTTTTGTTTTTTTTGCTTGAATCCATAAACAAGCATAATTGAATGCAAAAAGTTGTCTTCCATGATCATCCTTACCATAACCTTCAGGATCTCTATTTACATGTTTCATAAAAGAATCATTTGCAAGCAGACTCATGTCGCTGAACTGATATTCCACCTGTTATATATACATAAAGAAATTAGAAAGGTGGTAAAAAGTAGAAGATCGAGGAGCTTGAAGAAAAGTTGTAATCAATAATCAAAACTGTTAAATTACCACTTTTTTCAAAAGTTCAACACCTGAAATATTTAGAGTTCGAACTCCAAACTTTTATCATGTTAAATCACAATTTATCTCAGAATCACCTGTTTGATGATCTTTTGCTGAAGATCGTCGGTGAAGGTGGTTTTGGAGCGATCGGGCAGTGGGGAATTGGGTTTGGAGATCAAATATGCAGGCTCTTGGTCCCCATTACCAACATAGATCCAATCAGAGCCAGCAGAGCCACCAAGAATGTGGAAGCATGCAGGATAGACATAATCCGAGACCTCTGCAGGCATCTGGGTATGTGATCTTGGGACAAATTCAGGTGCCTGGGCATTGAATTTGAAAGAGGGACTGTTTGCTTGTTTCATGTGATCATTTTCTTGCATTTTCTCCTCGGGTTGTGCTTGTGCCATTTTTCTTTTTTGTTTGTCTTTGTTTCCTTGTTCTTTTTTTTTTCTTTTTTTCAGTAATTCTCTACCTGAGATTTGTGTTTGAATGTTGGTTTATTCTCTCTCTCTCTCTCCCTGAAGTTTAGTAACTGTCGATCTGCATGTATTTGTTCATATTGAATCCACGTTTCGCGCCCAATTACGGGCATCTATGTTGCAACGAGGGGACAGTTAGTTTCCTACACACGACCGTTGCTTGTGGGTTTGACCACTTTTTTAAGGTTAGCATTTTGCCAAAAGTCTCTCTCTCTCTCTAGCAATTCCTAAAATCTTGCCTCGCTCCCTTTGATCATCAACATACTGTCCCATATATTTTGTTAGAGCAATATTATTACAAACTACATTTTAATTAATTTCACTACTATTTAACATGATCGATAATCGTCAGTGACGGATATAGAAATTCGTATTAAAAGAGGCGGGAGAAGGAGGAGCATGAGTTAGGTTAAAAAAAAAAAAAAAAATTTACCTTAATTTTTTTAAAAAAAAATTTGGGGGCTTTACATCTGCCATTGATCACCGTCAATCTTTGTTAAAAAAGAATAATGTTAAAAATTACATTTTTATCATAAAAATATCCTACAATGTTGACATTTCTACCAAACTTTAGATTAGTCTTTATTTATTTATTTATTTTTTAAAAAAGAAAGTTATAAGATTAAAATATGGTATATATATATATGTGTGTGTGTGATTATAGATAATATAGTTGAAGGTGGATCTAGGGAAGAATCTGGTTATTGTCAAGGACTTGATCTACATTATTTTAGAGGAATTAGATCCCGTGCGGCTCAAATACACGCAGGATGGTGGTAGAGACCCCGCTAGGACATGATCCATTATTATTTACATGTTTTATGTTGTTACGAGTAGCATTTGATTACGTATTGTGATAGTTAAACTTGAGTTGTAACCTATTTTGATGGCTAGTCTTCGACTGCGACATTTGAAAATTTATCTATGTAATTGATGTGGCTTTAGACTTACTATGGTTATTTATGGATTATGAGTTTAAATTATTCCTATCTTTGTTTATAAATGAAAAGTCTTACACGACAAACTCTTTATGGAGATGATGAAATTCCTAAATTTTGTTCCTCGTGGAATAAGATCGGAAGGTGAACTATATAATAAATTACCAGTTAATTGATTTTACTGTTATTACACTATTATCATAATTAGGGGACTTAATTAGATATTATTTGTTAACTTTTTACCATATAAGAGACATAAACTTTTTTTTTTTTGATAAATAACCTCTATTGTACAATTTTTAATTGGAGCCTTAATTAGATATTATTTCTTAACCTTTTACCATATCAGAGCCTTCAAATATTTTTTTTCAAAATTACTTTTATTGTAAAATTATTAATCGTGGCCTTAATTAGACATTATTTGTTAACTTTTTACCATATTAAAGCTTTAAACTATATTTTCAAAAAGAATCTTTTATTGTACAATTATTAATATATTGAGGTCTTAATTAGATACTATTGATTAACTTTTTACCATATTAGAGCCTTAAAGGGGGCTTTATTTAATTGGAAGTCTCCTAGAGCTTGAACTACCTCCTGAGTTTTTTTCAATAATCTAGATTTAATTTCAAATTTCCTAAGTCGCCATGGGAAAAGCTTCAACAACGTTGTTTTTCTCTTGTGTTCTGTTGATCTCTCTATGTGCCTCATCATTCGCTCAAACCTGCAAGAGCTATACTTTCTCTAGCAAAAGGGTGTACGCCTCATGCCAAGACCTTCCTGTTTTGAGTGCTTTCCTTCACTGGAGCTACGACCAATCAACCAACAAAGTTGACGTTGCTTTCAGGCTCACTGGAACCTCAAATTCGAGATGGATTGCTTGGGGCCTCAACCCTACAGGACAAGGGATGGTCGGTGCACAAGCCCTTGTGGCCTATCAAACCTCCAGCTCAGCCATGCATGCATACACGTCACCAGTGCCTGCATATCACACATGGTTGCCAGAGGGTAGCTTGAGCTTTGGAGTTTCAAATCTCTCTGCAACATTTGAGAATGGCAATGAGATGATGATATTTGCTACACTGGCCCTTGATGGTGGCATAAAAACGGTGAACCATGTCTGGCAAGAAGGTCCTCTCATTGAGGGTAACCCTAGGAAACATGATATCTCTCCAGGTTCACCTAATTTGCGATCATTTGGCACCCTGAATCTTCTGGATGACCACCATGTGTAGAGCTCATCATGTGATGGAGTTCGAGTAATGCTACACGTCCTCTTTAAAAATGTCTCTCTTGCATCCACTTAAAAGTTAAAAGTGATCTGACTTTTAAAATTATTATCGAATTTTTCAACAGAACTACTATTTTTCTATCTCCGGTCCATCTCTCATCCATTTCCACCTCACCCACATGTAGGTAAACAAATCTAATTATTATTTTTTTTTTAAAAAAAAAAAAGATGGATGGCAGATGGACATGAATTGAAAAATTGCAGGTTTCATTTTTCAATCATAATTTTAAAAGTTACATCAATTCTGGGAATGCAAGAAAAATATGGAGAGAATGGTTAGCTAGCATTACTTGGTGGAGTACAAACCTTTTTTAAATTTTTTATTTTTGCCTATACTCATAGTTGTTTTTTTTTTTTTTTTTTGACATGCACTCTCTCTCATAGTTGTTGCAATTATCTACAATTACCTAGACTAAGTAGGCAATTATATATTGTTGTAATACGATGAAATGATTATCAATGAAGTATTTTAATTAAAGCTTTAAGCTATTGGGTTGAGATAATGCCATTATGCGGGTGCGACATTGATAATAACTTAAATGTGCACATTTTTTTTTTAATTAAATTAAACATTAGTATAAGAAATTATTCATTTCCTTCTTTGATCATTCCCTCATCGTTATACTTTTTAAAATTACTATTGAATCTGTAAACTCATGTAAGTCCCATTCATAGGCTACAGAGATCTAATGATGATTTTAAAAAGTAAAAAAATGGGAGAATGTATAATATGTCTCGTTTCTTATATAAAGTTGGAAATATATGAAAAAAATAAAAAATAAAAAACAAAAAACAAAAGGAATTGTTTTAAGTGCAAAAGAGAAATGTGAAAAAGGCACTTTTTTTTTTTAATAGTTTTGTCCCATTTAAAATTCTAATTTCACCGGTAATTATATAGTAGAACTAATAATTTTTGACACGATTTGCAAAAATCATTTGACACGACCTAACCTGACACGCGACTTAATAGTAGACAATTTTTTTACTTGATTCCCAAAACAAATTAGAAAAATATTTTCCACAAGCTTGCTCAATGAAAAAGAAAAAAAAAAAGAAAAAAAGAAAAAGAAAAAGAAAAAAGAGTCAACTATAAGGGGTAATTACCTTTTTCGGGCCCCATCAATTACAATGCTTTTTCATTTTCCTCCTATGAACTACCAACTGTACCACCGGACCTCCATGAACTACCATTTTGTGCTCAAATTAAACCCTCATTTCGTTAGTCAAATGCATTAACTCAGACGGTTAATCCGTCACTTTGCCTGTCTGAATTAACGCTTTTGACTAACGAAAATGAGGTTTTTGGCACAAAATGGTAGTTTATGGAGATCGGGTGATATAGTTAGTTAGTTCAAAGAGGAAAAGTGAAAATACATTGTAGTTAATAGGGAGAAAAAGTAATTATAGTTAAAGTAATTACCCCAACTATAATGTTGCCCCTCACCCCTCACCTTGACAACAGATATCGTTAGCTCTTGGCCAATTAAAGTGCAAAGGTCTGCTCAAATTAATGTGGGGTAAAACTTTATTTTACATTTTTAATAGAAGTTTTACACATCATATAAAAGCACCAAATACAATAAAGATTAAATTATGGTACCATTAATTTAAATTAATACCATGAACTTTTCCATTCATTTTAACACAACGCTCCCCACCTACCTCCGAGCCCTCGACACCGCAGTCTTCAAAATCAATCAAAACAGTAGCTATGGTGGTTTTGTTAGGTTTTTTTCAATTGATATTTTATTTATGAAGTATTTTGTTAAGAGAAGTCAAATTATTTGGTGTGAATGATCATATTATATTTTAGTGTTCTAAGTTTAAGTGTCTACTTCCTTTTCAAGAGTATAAAACATCTAATTTACACACCATAACTTGATTGAAGTTATCCTCTAATCTGGTTATAAATGAAGGATGTGGCCTAACCTTTGGGACAGATGGAATATGATCATCTACATTTAATGTAAAATAATGAGTATTATTGTAAATTTTGTCCTTTAGCTTTAGTGTTAAAGACAATATTACGCATTATTTTTCACNAAATGAGGTTTTTTGCACAAAATGGTAGTTTATGGAGATCGGGTGATATAGTTAGTAGTTCAAAGAGAAAAAGTGAAAATACATTGTAGTTAATAGGGAGAAAAAGTAATTACCCCAACTATAATGTTGCCCCTCACCCCTCACCTTGACAACAGATATCGTTAGCTCTTGGCCAATTAAAGTGCAAAGGTCTGCACAAATTAATGTGGGGGTAAAACTTCATTTTACATTTTTAATAGAAGTTTGACACATCATATGATAGCACCAAATACAATAAAGATTAAATTATGGTACCATTAATTTAAATTAATACCATGAACTTTTTCATTCATTTTAACACAACGCTCCCCACCTACCTCCGAGCCCTCGACACCAAAGTCTTCAAAATCAATCAAAACAGTAGCTATGGTGGTTTTGTTAGGTTTTTTTCAATTGATATTTTATTTATGAAGTATTTTGTTAAGAGAAGTCAAATTATTTGGTGTGAATGATCATATTATATTTTAGTGTTCTAAGTTTAAGTGTCTACTTCCTTTTCAAGAGTATAAAACATCTAATTTACACACCATAACTTGATTGAAGTTATCCTCTAATCTGGTTATAAATGAAGGATGTGGCCTAACCTTTGGGACAGATGGAATATGATCATCTACATTTAATGTAAAATAATGAGTATTATTGTAAATTTTGTCCTTTAGCTTTAGTGTTAAAGACAATATTACGCATTATTTTTCACTAAATGAATTACATAGTGAGGATGAGGATGATATTCCGTGTCGGACATGGGAGCAATTGAGCAGAGGAGGAACGATAATGAAATTTTGAGCTGCCCTCTTTGTTGTGAAAAGCAAACAAATAATATAATGCAATAAACATTACCAACTGGCCTATTAGCTCAGTTGGTTAGAGCGTCGTGCTAATAACGCGAAGGTCGCAGGTTCGAGACCTGCATGGGCCATAAAATTCGTTCTCTCTCTTTTTTCTATTTTTTTTTTTTCAACTGAAAATATCTAAAACTGAACAACAAAATGAAAGAAAATGAGTAAGAAACGCGTGGAGCAGAAAATCAAATATTTTTTATCCAACAAAAGCTGAAAAAAATAAATGATAACCACCCGCTTTTTTCCGTCTTAGTATTTTCTTTTGTAGGCACTGGAATGTGTTTAAAGTGACAATGCACGTAGCCTGCATGATAAAATGCCTGAAAGAGTGCGGTAAAATCGGTACCTTCCCTATTACTCAATTTACTTCTTGTCATAAGCTTCCTGTACTTGTTTTTGTAAATTTCTTTGTGACAAATTTGTTGACAGAAACTGGTTTATATATATTTATGTGTGTATGTGTACGCGCGCACACAGGTTCGTGTGAAATCAATTAGAGAATTTGGAAGGAATCATAAGCAGCTATCGATTAATGTTTCCATTTTCATCAAATAGCTAGCATCCTGATTACAATCGATTATATCTTGCTTTTAGTCATGGCATTTGAGAATAAGATGTACATCTAATTACACTGCCAATTTTTCGAACAGGACTAGTCAAGATGCCGCCTTTTATAGTGCCTGCAATGTCTCTCTTTAGTTTATGAATTAGTTTCTCCACAAGCTTTATTTCTGGTTTTACTGTCCACTACTTTACGTTAATTTTTTTAATTTTTTTTCTTTGTTTTCATATTGCGCTATCTTGTTTGTAATTTTGTAAAACTATGTCACAAGCTTGGGTCATGGATCTATAGAAGTATCAATTAGAAGCATATATAGGTTACTTGCTCTTACTTTTTATAACCATCAATGTGCTGATCTGAAATTGGATGCTTAAAGCTTGTTGTTCCCATCTATCAAAATTCCATTCTATGTTTTTTGAAGCCTGTCCAGGAATAGTACTTGTATAAGACATCCTTTAAATACTGTGCTTCTATTTATTTACATCATCAGCATATAGTTTTAATTACATACCACCAAATGATCTCATCATACAGTTATATCTCTTGCTTTCTTATGTAAAATTATTTTTATATCTGTCCTTTATCTCAAATCTACTGGTGTTTTGGGTTTCCACAGAACTAGATGCATCTAGTTGACTACAAAAGTCAATAAGTAGTCCAGGAAATCATTTCACCATTATTGCAAGTTTCCCAGGTTAGTAACTCGATGCCTTGTCATGTATTGCTGCTGAACACCTGCTTATTTATGTTGCCAGGTAGAGTCTTCTAACTCATGAAGGTTCCATATTCCATTGAAGCTTGGAGGTGTTCACTTGAGGAGAGATAATTATGCAGGGCAAGGTTAGGTATGTGGATTCTCTAATTGTTACAAGTAGTGTCCAGGGGCTTCTAATGATAAAGCAATACCAAATATTTGTAATGAAATAGTTATCATAGTGAAGTAGTGCACTTCACTGTTACTTTTTTAATAAACTACATTACAAAGTGCAGTGCATATGTAGAATGCAAAGTGCTGGTTGAAATTTCTTTTGCTAGCCTCACTTGTAGAGACACTTGTACTTCCACTGTCATGACTCGATAAATATTGTAAGGTTTTATTGTGCTTTGTCTTTACAATTTGACTAGTATAGAATTATTTTCATACCTTACTTGTATGAGATCCTAGTCACATTTTTGGATCTTCGCATGCGTATGAAATCTTTACTAATATATTTGCTCAAGTATGAGTTCTAGTGGAATACTTCTTGTCTCTCTTGTCAAATGAAAATGTTTTAAGTATCTTAGTACAGGATCGTGGCCTGCGTTATAAGTGGAGAGACCTCTGAGTCCTACGCAAGTTTTCTATGAACTTATATATATATATATATATATATCACTGCTAATCCCTTCCTTACTGATTGTTGGAGCAGGCCATTTCATCATGCCGAACAACTGTTCCGCTGCAGTGAAATAGGGGGAGAAACCCAGTAATAAGAGAGCAAAAATTGGAAGAAATTTATGCCTGTGGAAAGAAACTACTGGCTGAGGTGTGGGTTTAAGTTGAATGTGGATCCAGATATGCACATTTCTTGTTTTGTTAAGAAAGTTTTCCAGACATTAGCTGCTTAACAATGGATTAGATATATCATCCAGACATTAGTATGTATCATCCACTGCTTCTTTTAATCCAAACCATTGGTAGACCATCTCTATTTGCTGAAAGCCTAGGGAAACTTATTGAATGCACTAGCTCATACTGTACAAACAATAGATTAACTTTGCCTGCGTTTATTCAGGATGTTACATTTCATCTTCACTCAGCTTATTCTTTATCTTTTAATATTTTGCAAAGAAATTTTTTCTCCCTTTCTCATAATGGTACATAAGTTGATTGATTAGGTCAATGCTAGTGATATAGACATCTTTAGTGTAAGTTCTATTGGTGTCAATCTCAATAGTGTAAGTTCTATTCCTATCTTACATAGATTATTATTGAGAACAATCTCAACATACAAGCAATTAGATTCAAATGCACATGGGTTGAAACCAAATGTTCTGAACCCATTACACTCTAATAGATAGGAAATTCAATTCATTTCTATGAAAGTTCTAACAAAAACTATTCAAAATTGTGTTGTTAGAGAATATTGGCATTGACTTCTATACATTTTTAAAGCATGGCACTATGTATTGGAGGGTCATGCATCAGAAATTGATTTCTGGTTCCTTTGTAGTGCTATTAACAATTTAGTCCTCAAGTTTGAGATTTCATATCGAAAACCACTACAATCTTAAGTGTCTCACATGGCTTAAGTACAATCTTAATCATGTAAGTCAGTTTTCAAGGGTGAGTTTTACCCAAAGTTTATATCATTTGGTATCAAAGCCGGCTACCACGTTGAATATGAGATTAAATGCAATCCATTGAGTATGGGATCAAATGAGTTGTAGCTTTGTGGACAACTTAAGTAAGGAGCGACTTATAGGCTGGATTAAAATGTCTTGGTATTATGTATGAGCACAATATAAGTAACTAAATACTGATAGATAAGTGAAACCGCCAAAAGAAAAATTGTTATCATTGGATCAATGTAGACGTTGGCTGCAGAGCGTGGTTGTATGTTATGATCCTAAGTATCTCACATGACTTAAGTACAATATTAACAATGTGTATATAAACTTTTGACACCCTCCCCTTGTAAGCTGGTTTTCAAATGTAAGTTCTACCCAAAGTTTCTATCAAAAACATTCTCCACATTTTGAAATGAAATAACAATTTGGGAATATAAAAAGTAATAAAATAAGCGAAGATTTTTATGAATGCTTATCACATCTAAATTAGTAGGACAAACTAAGTTGCAAATGTGGCCACTAGATTTTACAACACTAGTGGCGTAGCCACTTTCTAAGTTAACCAATCAATTTCCTTTGATATTCTATTGTTTTGCATATAAATCACCACTAAGCCCCAAGTACATGTAATAGGAATCAGAAATTCACAGCAACTTGTTCATGCTCACAAGCTATGGGTCAAAAACTCTTCCCCTGTTTCACCCTATGTTTAATTGTGTCTTTGTCTACAACCATTTATAGGTATCCCCTTGTTTATAGCCAACAACTTGATTACAATTTCTATGCCAAATCTTGCCCCAGCTTGCCCTGGATTGTCAGCAAAGGGGTTCAGTCAGCTGTCAATAATGACTACAGGATGGCCGCATCCCTACTTCGGATGCACTTTCACGATTGTATTGTCAATGTAATTGTTCTTTCTAAAACCTTTTTACCTCTAGCTTTTTGACATTGTTGCATCTCTTGCAGTGCAATCTCTTCCTGCCAGAATCAGGATTGAAGCACACACATACAACGCACATACATATATAAACACATGTTCTTTGAGTAACTTTGAGAAAGACCAACTTATACCATATGCTGTATTGCCAAGCACCCTTTATGTTTTAGTTGGTTGCCACTTGGCAATAACTAAAAAAAATGTGGGTGCACATTTTATTCTCAGAAGTTTCTATCTGTTTGCACAAAAAGCCTAAGTTATTTTGCCCGGTCTCTCGGGCATGGAATGACAATGAGTTTAGGCTACTATGTCAATAGAACATGTGACAGACATGTAATAGAACCCAAACATGCAGCTTCAACTCTGTATAACTTACTTGTTAATTTTATGTCCCTTCAGATTGTTTCTATTTGCTTCTTTGTTACTTGGATATTTTAATGTGAGTGGAACATTCTTTATGTACATCAAATTTGACTTTATGTAGCCGTTAAATTGCTTAAGTGTGTGATTGCTTGGCATAGGGCTGTGATGCGTCTGTTCTTCTTGATGCCACAAAAGATTTCACAGGTGAAAAGGATGCTCCTGCCAATCGCAATTCACTTAGAGGTTTTGAAGTCATCGACAATATAAAGGCTGAAGTTGAAAGATATTGTCCTTTAACTGTTTCTTGTGCTGATATATTGACTCTTGCAGCAAAAGAAGCTGTTTCTATGGTATTTGATACACTTCTATATAAACTTTTAGATGACTCTGCAATTCAATCCCTAATCAAGTTGATCGTTTTTTTTTCTTATTTCTACACTCATTCTTTCTACTTTTTGTCAGGCTGGAGGGTTTTACAGTTCCTGGCCTGGTCCAATTGGCCGACGAGATGGAGCAACACCAAGAGAGAAGGCAGTTAATGAACAAATACCATCACCTTTCGAACATCACTGCCAAGTTCTATTCACTTACTCTTTCAAATTTTTTGTCAGGCTGGATGGGGTTACAATGGGGGTTACAATTTCTGGCTTGTTCCATTAGGCCGACGAGATGGAACAACAGCAAGCGAGGAGGCAGTTAATGAACAAATACCATCACCTTTTGAGCCTCTACAGAATATCACTGCCAAGTTCACATCAAAGGGTCTTGACTTGAAGGATGTTGTAGTCCTCTCAGGTTCTTGTTCTTTACCATGGCTTTATTTTTTCCTACTAGATTTTGACTCTGAGAAGAAGTAGTTTGACCTCCATTCTCATGCATTAATCGTACTATCCATTTGACCACTCATTTCCAAATACCATGAGAAGATTGATTTTTCGTGAATGGTGGAAAATTCCAAGCACACCTTTAATTAGGGTTGATAATTATTAGGGGTTCTCCCTCTAGTGTTCTTCTAGCGTTCTCTTAGTCTTACGTAGAACATGATTTAAGAAAAAATAAAATTGTAGTACCATTTTTTTGCTAACAGATTAATTTTTATGAGTTAATATTTAGGTTATAACGCTTTAAAACTTGTTTTTATATTCAAAACTAAAACCTAAGGGTAGAAGGTTAACTCTTTAGAGATAATATCATCCAAAATGGATTTGATAATCCTAAATTTAGTGTTAATGCCTCAAATTTGGTGCTAATGCCTAAAAAAACGGGTGGTGGAGGCCACTACAATTTTATTTTTTCATAAATCATGTTCTACGTAAGACTGGAAGAACGTTAGGAGAACACTAGAAAAAAAACTCCTAGCATTTTCCTAATTATTAATAGACTCACAAGTCCGGCACGAACTTAGCTAGTTTGAGTTGAGGGGTTCGACATATATACTCATGCTTCAAACATAAGTTGAACCAGATACGCAACATAAAGACTAACATCAGTGACGGAACCACATTAAGGCCAGCAGTTGCCGTGGCACACCCCAATAAATTTTTTTTTTAAAAAAAAAATTGTAAGCAGTATTTTTTTTTGACTCATATGAGCATGCCAGCATTGCCCCTCCAAAAAAGTCCTGGCATGGCCCCTCCAAAACAAAGAATTTTTTGACTTTTTGAATTGCTTTTTTCCTCCCCAACACATTGTACAAGACTTCTCTCCCTCTTTCCCTCTCTCTTCCTCTCAAACGCTCTCTCTCATTGCTTTTTTATTTGGTTTATATTACTTATCTGCAAGTTGTAAGGACAACTGGACAAGACAATGAGACATGTATTTATATTGATGAACAACCAAGTATATTTTTTTATAAAAGTAGTACTTTTTTTTTTTCAAATGAACTTTTTGAATGTTAAACGCATTTTCAAATCTTTCAAACGCAATCTCAAACTGGTTCTTAGTAATTTTAGTTCTAAGCTGCAATTTTAGAATCTTTGTTTTTTGCATTTTTGTTTCCTTTTACACTAGTAACTACATGTTATCTTATCAATGTATCAATATTGGTACATATTTATGAAGTTTGACCGATAAAATTTTTGTTACACACATATTGTGTAATAAAACAATTCATTTCTATTTTAAATTGTGTTTATCATATATATATATACATAACATAAATAAATAAAAAAGGGACCCCTCCAAAGATCAATTTCCGGCTCCGCCATTGACTAACAATGTTTGACATGATCTATAAATTCAATATGAACCCAACATAAAATTAGGGGTTGAGGTTTAAAGATTTGGCCCGTCTAATAAAATAGGTCGAATTATGATTAACCTATATGACCCAAACTCGACACGCAAACAAAAATCGCTATCGTTACCCTTAATCCTTGATGTGTTTTTGACATGGAGGGCTTTTACATGTACAACTAGTCTCTCTTACAGGAGGACACACCATAGGTTTTGCCCAGTGCTTCGCCTTCAAGAGGAGACTCTTTGACTTCCAAGGCTCTGGGAAGCCTGACCCTACACTTGACTCTTCGCTACTCTCAAACCTGCAAAGCACGTGCCCCAACAGAGATGCATCAAAGACCAACCTTGCTCCTCTTGACGTCACAAGTAGTGACAAGTTCGACAATTCGTACTACACAAACCTCAAAAGCAACAAGGTGCTTCTTGAGTCTGATCAAGCTTTAATGGGGGATCCACGGACTGCTGCAATGGTTGAAAGCTATAGCATCAACCCACTTCTATTTTATACTGATTTTGTAGCATCGATGATAAAGCTCGGTAATGTTGGGGTTCTCACTGGGCAAAATGGAGAAATTAGGAAGAAATGTGGCTCTGTGAATTAAGTCCTTTAGTCAATGTAAAAGGGCTATGGCCTTCTGAAGTAGATTAGTCTTGTTATGTATGTTTCATGAAGGCTGATATAGATTGTAATGGATGACCAAATCCAAGTATAAATGGGCATTTGAATTACAACGTCCATAATGAGTCACTATCACTAGCAATTTGGTGGGCAGTATTCTTCTCCATTGCCTTCTTTACTTTTGAGGGTTCTCCCTGAAAATGTAGCTGGAACGCTATCAATATTGAATTTTCTTTTCGGTATTTGTATTATAGATTCTGTAATTTTTCTATTTTTGTAACTCTGTTGTTTGTTTGTGCTCCTTCTTACACATCTATAAAATAAAATAAAATATAAATTGGCCATTTGGTTTTGACGCCAGAAGTGGAATTCCACATTTGAAATTTTTAATGATTATGTATGGCTGACAATTTTTTTATAAAACTCACAAATCTGATATAATTTTAATACAAAATTAATGATTTAGGAATAAGAGATTTATCTCATTTAATTCAATAAATCAATTTAAAAATAACCTGTATAATATTTTTTTTACATGTCCACACAAAAGGAGATAAAAAATTCAAACTAATGATCTCTGCTTCATAAGACGTGATTTTTAGTCGATTGAGCTACCTTTTAAGACCTTTATAATCTTATTATAGTTCCATGAAAGGTGATATAGATCATAATGGATGTTCAAATCCAACCGCAAATGGCCATTTGATTTTGATGTCAGAAGTTGAATCCACATGTTCGAATTGTACATGTTAGAATTCAATGACCCACATGGAAACGGTAAAAACTATTCATGGTGTAATGACATTTAATCCTATCCTATTAAATTCTTTGATAATTAAGAGAAGTAGTTTTCTATATTGAATGACCTCCTACTTGGACAGTGGTAAATTAAAAAACAAAAATCTTCTACTGTTTTTCTTTTTGAAAAATCTTCTACTTTGATGGGAAGTGGAATTACTAGATAAATAAAGGATACTGATAATCTTTCTACCCTATAAATATGCACAAGGACATTCTTAAGAGACAACTCAATCGACTGGGACCACGTCTAATGAAGCGGAGGTCACTAGTTCGAATTCCTCCTCTTATGTGGACATGTCAAAAAAAAAAAAAATGCACAAGGACATAAATTTCCTCCAAAATTAGTTTGGAGGAAATATTCTCCAACTTTTTTTTTTTTTTGGTTGAAAATTCTCCAACCCATTTAAAATAGTGTCAAGTATCCTAATTGTTTTTCAAACAAAAAAAATTGAAAGGGTGTTACTTTAATTGCTCCTAAGTATGAGTTGGGTAGCACTTGTTAGTGTTGAGTTTTGCGATGAAAAAAAAAATAGAAAAAAAAAAAGTAGTTAATATACTGAAATAAACTCAAGTCCATTAGCTTAGACTTTTGAGCTAGAGTGGTGTTAAAATATGTATATTAATCTACTCTTGATAAAACTCCCAAACAATTTATCTCCTTGACAAGTGGCATCAAAGTCAAGTTAGCTTTCTGGGTTGGGGTACGGATGCATCTAGTTTTGAGTTGTGTTCGCTTTCACAAGTATTGACGCAAAACACTCTTGAAAATGTAAAAAAACTCACAAGCGATGGAGAATTAGGTTAATGTAAAGAGACTCATAAGTGAAAGTGTTGAGTCTCACAGCTTTTAGATTAGAATGATGTTCAAATATGTAAATTAATATATTCTGAGTATAAACTTCCAACCTGGTTTGTACCCTTAATCCACATTATAGACATAAACACTTAAAACCCACATTAAATTGTTTAGGTCATTAATAAAGGTTTACTAACTTAGACTAACGTTTTAAATGTTTATAGACACTTGCACTGTTTTAAATGGGTTGGAGGATATTTATTGCAAACTGGTTTAGAGGATATTTCTGTCTTATGCACAATATCTATCAATTTTGTATGTCTGAAGTGAGTCAAGCTAGAGAAATCAGTTTATCGTGTTTAGGCTATCTGTTAAGAATTAAAGAAAGGAGAATGCTTTGTGCTTTCTTAGTGTTCTCTTTGTTTTTAGGTGGATATTATTTTCTAAAAACCGGATGAAATAAGGAATTGGTAGGACCAGTTTCTTTTATTTATTTTTTTTGTTTTTGCTTTTTTTTAGAATATAATATTAACCTGAGACCCAATAACACTAAAAGAATATCAAGAAAACGTCTCCAAGAGGTAGTTCAATCGGCTGGAACCACGCCTAATGAAGTGAATGTTACTAGTTAGAATCCATCTCCCCCCCCTCTTGTGTGGACATGTAAAAAAAAAAGAAAAAAAAAAAAGAATATCAAGAAAACACCCAACATTTCCAAAAGCCCAAAGATGGTAGTTATTACCAATGAGCGATAATTCAATTTATATTAAATTAAATTTATATTTATTGTTAAAAATCCCATTAGTACCAAAAGCACCTACAGTTGTTGCTACTTGTTTTGAACTTTTTAGCACATATCTTTTTATTTTATTTTGTTTTTTTAAACTATTATAAAGGTTAACGTGTTAAATGAGACACATATGGCAAATGACAAACCATAAAGATTTTCATTTATGTCATCTAAAAAAAAAAAAAAAAGCATTAACAAAAAGATTTTCTCTATAAATGGCAAATGGCACGTGCCTTTCCAACAAATTTTGGCTTCCAAATCCTTGTTGTACGTACACATCACTCCACATTCACTACCAAAATCCAAACTTCCCGATCGAAGAATCTCAAACTTGAATGCTTCAAAAACAAAACCACCAAATCACACAAATCTTCCACCAAAAACTTTTCAAGGATAATTTCACTTGTATTATCCGTTAATGTTTATGCACTTTTACAATCCTACATTTAAAGTTTAAAAAGTATGAATGTCGAAAGAAGAAGTAGGCAAATCTCTTTTCTCCTCTTGACCACTCACCAGAAAGACAAAGAAGGCCTTGTTAAGGAGATAAACAGGTTGGAAGTTTATACTCGGAATACATTAATTTACACATTTGAACACTATTCTAATCTAAAAGTTGTGAGACTCAACACTTTCACTTGTGAGTCTCTTCACATTAACCTAATTCTCCCTCGCTTGTGAGTCTTTTTACATTTTCAAGAGTGTCTTACGTCAATACTTGTGAAATCGGACACAACTCAACACTAGACGTATCCGTACCCCAACCCAGAAAGCTAACTGTGACTTTGATACCACTTGTTAAGGAGATAAATTGTTTGAGAGTTTTATCAAGAGTAGATTAATATACATATTTTAAGACCACTCTAGCCCAAGAGTCTAAGCTAATGGGCTTGAGTTCATTTTGGTTTATTAACTACTTTTTTTTTCATCACAAAACTCAACACTAACAAGTGCTACCCAACTCATACTTAAGTGCAATTAAAGTAACATCCTTTCAATTTTTTTTTTAAAAAACAATCATGTTTATGTCCCACTAAGATCAAGCCTAATGACTATATAAACATATTTTATTGTTCTTTTAATTATAGTTGAATTGGGATGAAGAAGAGAAAGTTCCTATTTGAGGGAGAAAGAACCAGTTCAAATGCACATAGATTCAAAAAAGAAGCCGACAAGGAGTGCTTGGATTCAAAAAAGAATATAAAGAAAAGCTGGAAGATGCCTGGCAGAACTTTGTACAGTCACATTGGGAGATTTCTGTCCTTGTATTCAAAAACAAATTCTCTCTCTCCTCTCTCTCCCTTCTATATAATTGGATCTGCCACAAGTATTTTATATTATGAACTATCATACTCATCATCATCCATTTATTCTCTCTGTAATTGTAATTGAAGTTTTTGGGTTTATTTATGTCAATCTTTTCTATATACCTGTGGCAGGGGAATTTGAGAATGACGTACGATTGTTGAGGTTGGGGGAAAGAGAAAAGGATGAAAAGAAGAGACGTGGATCAATTAGCTTAAATTTTGAACCTTTTTTGCTTGTAGAAAAATAATGTTCAACTTTTTGACCTTTGAGAAAAAGCAAAACCTATCAAGTACCCAAGCACACAACTTTAATGGGAAATTAAAAAAGAAAAAGAAAAACAACTTAAAAAAAAAAAGAAAAAAAAAAAGAGATGATTTTTGCCACCTTTGGCATCATATGGTGCATTGATATTCATCTTCCACGAAGTAATAAACTAGGAAGAACCAAGGAGAAGGAGAAGGAGAAGGAGAAGATCAACACCACCCTCCACTGTTGTTGGTAAAGAGTTTTGAAAGGAAAAAAGAAAGAGTGAATTGATTGATATGATATAAATAAGAAGTCAGTTTTGAAAAAAAAAAAGACAAATAAAAGAAGTTGTTTAATAGTGTAAAATTAAAAATGAGAAAAAGGGTTTGTCAAACGTAGTCTAAGACCGCATTATATTCTTACGCTCGGCAAAGACAAAGGAGGACAAGGTTTGAGATTTTGGAGAATTATGATCCTTTTCGCTCCACATTTGAGGGACAATTTTGTTTCTAAAAAAGTAAAAGATAAAAATGACACTAAAATATAAGGAATTAGATACTTTTTAGTTTAAATGAAACGGGGATAATTCAGTTCTAACTCCGATATCTTAATTAAGTTCGTAGTTAATAAGAAGAAAGATAAAGTTGAAACTCAAAGTCATTTTACTCAAATGCTTTCTTAAATCATAATTCTTTCAAAAGCTTAAATCTTGTTTGGTTAGTAAATTAAAAGATGCATGATGAAGGAAAAGTACTAGTCCATAAATAATGGAACTGAGATTCCAAGTTTTCTGTCTGTCTCTCTCTCTATCTCTCAGGGTACCTTGGCACATCAAGCCCCTCTGGCTTTTCTATTTTTATGGTATGTCAAACGGGGTTTCTCTATACTTCCTTGCAGTACCACAAAAGGTGCTAAGAAAACTCTCCCACCATTTGAAAATCCTCTTGTCTTGGGCTCCGCTCCTCAACTCAAAACATTCCCATTTCCTCCTCCTCCTCTCTTTCTCTCTCTCTCTCTCTTTCTCTCTCCACAATCCAGTAGATCCTTGATCTTCCTCCTGAAAAACTTGACCCTTAAAAGTAAAAAAGAAAAGAAAAAGAAAAACCCCTAAAAGAAAACTAGAAATCTCTAGAGCTCTTTTCAATAGCTTTTGAATACCGAAGAGAAACTTTCCTCCCATTTTCTTCTCACAGTTTTGTCTAATTAATCCTTTGTTTCGAAACAAACCCAGATTCTAGTTTTCTTCTTCTCCCATCCCAACTCGCTTAAACCTCTGAAAAACCCAAAAAAGATTTTCAAAGCTTTGTGAGTGAGAGTCACGGTCGCATGTCTACTCCAATAGACCAACAGCCACCGCCGCTGGCGGTGACCCAGCAAGCCTACACGACCCACTCGGGCCACGGGTCGGTGGGGCCCGTGATCGCCGTACTTGCAGTGATAACTATTCTTGGAGTCATAGCCGGGATGATCGGCCGGCTTTGTTCCGGCCGCCGCATCATGGGTCATGGACAGTACGACTTCGAGAGCTGGGTGGAGAGGAAATGCTCGTCGTGCCTCGACGGCAGAGTCGACCATCCCCCGCCGCGCCACCCTGCGCCAACCGCCTCCGAAGAGCCTGTGCCGGTGGCCGAACCGGTGGAGACCCCACAAGAGATAAAGGAAGAAGAGGAAGCTCATGAAAATACAAATGGACATGGGCATGGGCATGGGCATGGACATGGACATGGTGAATCTTGACAAGAGATTATGGTTATCTCTATCTCTCTCTTTTTTAAAATTTTTTTTTTTTTTTTTTTTTATGTGAAATGGGTTCTTCTAATAATTTTAGTTTTATCCTTTTTTTTTTTTTTTTTTTTTATTTCTTTTTTAGTATTTGAGGTTAGTTTTTTCTATGTATTTTTTTATGCTAGTTTTTCCTTTTTTATTTTCAAATTTTTATGGGGCATGCAACATCAAAGAATGTTCATTATGATCAGCATGAGAACGTTATTATAAGATTGGTGATTTTTTTTTTCTTCATGAATATAAGTAAAAATTTTGGAGGAAGAAAGAAACTCTATTATATTTTTCCGTACACTTTTTTGCTTTCCCATTCTTGTCAGCATATGGAGACAATGGTGAGTAATAAAATACAAAAGAAGATTAAAAAAGTGGAAAAAAGTTATGATCTTCATAGATTGTGCCAATTATTAGCATTAATGGCTACTTTCAATACAGGTATGAGGTTTGTTAGGTCTTTAATTTTGTGTTTCTGCACGTATTAGCCTAATCTTCTTCTTTTCTTTATTATTGTCTTTTATTTTATTTGACCTTGTTCTTTGGATTCTCCTCTTTGTCCTTTTCTTTTTCCTGGGCGACCCTGTTCTTGTTATACTACATTCCTGGTTTAGGGATAAGAGACAAACAGGGCTTTGGAGCCCAAACCCCCATGAAAGAAAGAAACATTGAACATCAATTGCAACATGTTGTTGCCGAGGCTGTCTGTAAACTGGGTTTTTGCATGTTTTTCGTTTGTCTACGTATTTAATCATTTAATTTATATCCATAGGTATCCGAGGTCAATTGCTTTAACCAAACACTTTCCCCTTCAATATTGTTTCAAAAAAATGTAGGTTAAATACATACAGCCATGAAGTAGGTGTGGAGCTGTGGTCCTTGTTGAAGAAATCTCGACAAAAATCTTCCATCTTTAAAAGCCTTGCTTGCTCTATAATGCTTTAGGAGTGCCAACGAGAGGGTCCCCTCCTCCATAATTGATGATCATGTTCGATGCTGCCCCTAAAATTTATAGCCAATGCTTGTTTTTAATGAATGAAAGATTTATTGAAGGCCAAGAACACTACTACAGAAACAAGGAAACAACAAAACAGCAGAAATAACTTAACGTTAAAAAGACAGCTGAGACACACATGGTTCACTAGCACTAGTGTCTTCATACCATTTATTTCAGTGATCTACTAGTGTCTTCATGCCATTTATTTCGGTCTATGTATCACGAAAGCATTCAAAAATTCTTGGTCATGGCATAAAAAGTGACTGTTACAATATTTTATATCATTCTCTTTATTTGGTCTGGGTTTACTTGTTCACCGCTTCTTTATAAATATAAACCATTATAATGTAGTTCATCATATACTTCAATATGTTCAAGATGTAACCCTAACACATCATTAGTTTTTCTTTCTGTTTCTGCTTTTTGCTTTTATTTCATATTATATCCAATAAGGATTAGGCTTAGATGTTGTAATTCTTTCAACGGTTGAAGGTTCACTTTCCATTTCTCTTTAGTCCCATTGGACCTTGCGCTACCACACGCTGCCTAAACATTCTGCCAAACCTTCATGCACTGACGTGCGCTACGCCTTTGCTATCAGTGTCTTCCCAATCCTCCTCGAACCAAATTATGGATATTCAAAACCAAAATGATCCATACTCTCTCATCCCCTATAGTTTCTTTCCCTTCTTCTCCTTTAGCTTTTTAGGTTTTTTGTTTATAATTTTGAAGTCGGATCTACTGCTATTCCTCTGTCTCCATTAACCATGTGCTATGCCTCCACCCTCACCGGTCCCCGCTCCTCTTGTTGTCACCCCTCGTTCTAGTGCGTAAACCCCCACGGACATGTGCGTAAACCCCCACGGGCCGTCGTGGCTGGCATGTGTTTGTTGCACATGCTGACATTTATTTTGGTCCCAATCAAGTGGTAGATCCTTGGCTCCTCCTATTTGCTCTTTGTGGAGCCCTTTTGGTGCACCAAAATTTGCAAACCAAAATCCACATCCAAATTGTGAAATTCAGTGTTTGATACTTATTGTCTCACGGTTTTTGAAGGTATGTCCATCACAGCTCAGTCTGCAACTTGATAGAAACTAAGAAATATATGAGTGTCTTTCAATGCACTCACAACTCTCCACAATGACTTAAAAAAAAAAAAAAGAGGAAAAAAAACTTTTGTCGTATTTATAATTATTCTCCTAAACTTCAAAAAGCTTTCAATTTAATTTATTGTATCCAAGTTGACAAAAGTTTGTAATGTCGGTCCTGTTAAATCTTAACGAAGGCCGTAAATGTTTTCAAAATTCTCCTAAGTTGTTATGCACAATCACATTAGGCTTGGTGGGTTTGATGACAAACCTTAAGACCCACATTGAGTTAAAACTCACAAGTCACAAGTGACCAACAGCAGATCATGTTCACAATGTTTTATATTAATTATTTAATTAAGGTAATTTATAAATATTTTATGGATAATAGGGTTATTTCATTTATTTTCCGTTGATTTAACCTCAAATTCTAATATCAGGTGTAACATTGCAGATTTTATATACTTAAATGCATTAAATTAAAAGTTATAAAAGTTGGAAGTATAATTGTAAATGCAATAAAAGGGAAGATTGATTTTTCCAAAAATAAAAGTGTACAAATATTAATTGGGGAAAAGTGGGCAGTGGACCACAGTGACCACTTGAAAATGTGGATGACCATTTAGTGAAAAAACAGATTGAGGAAGACACACACCCAATCTGTAGGTTGCAATTGGTGGGTTATTGAAAGTACCATGTGATATGGGCAGCTTTAATTTTGTCTAGGACACTTCCTCTGTACAATTTGTACTGATTTTCTCTTTAATTAATTACTTACATTGTTTTGTCAGTCTTCGAGCGCAAAGAGGACCCAAAAAGTTATACCTAAACCCTAGCTATGGGTACCTCAATGATGTTTAAGAATTGAGAAATCATTTTAAAGTTGACCTTGTTATTTATCTCTTTTTATGAGTTCATCAAAAGCATAAAAAAAAACCCATTTCTCATCGATGGTGAGCTCTTGAATGCAATAATAATTAATCCTACAAATCAATTAGCAATCTTCCAAGAAGAATTATAGATTTTTAGTTTATTTCTGTGTGAAATATATATATATATATTTGTTAAAAATTATCTTTAACTCGTATGAAAAATTAGCAAATTATTTTATTTATTTTTTAATATATTTTTATATGATCTGAAGAGCTGTAAGAAATAGAGAAAGAGGTGACAAAGAAAGGTTATGGAGGAAGAGAGTGAAAATATAAGGACTTCGAAGGTGAAATTGAGATTTGAAAATTGAATAATGACTCCTAACAACACCTATAAGGGAGTTGAATTGGTGTATGCAAATAATACACGGAATTAATAATTAAACAATCATATAACAAAAATATGTAAAACAATAGATCATAGAGACACAGATATTTTGGTTACGAAACCATTTAGAGAACTTTCTAAACGTAAAACCTCTCCGGAATAGCCAAACCCAAGAGATCAACTAAATCAGTAAAATAATAATGATTACAAGAAGTTCACACTTACAAAACCTTCGCAATTAACACTATCTTGTATAAGACAAGTGACCCACTTGCCTTCTACTGCAGTAGTCCTTTCTAAAGATAGCTGACACAATCCTTCTACGTGATCTTCTTTCATTGGAACTCTGGTTGACTTCAGTTGTATATGATTTGGCTTCTATCGCAGTAGCCCTTTTCAAAACATCTAGCACAATCTTTCTACGTGATCTCCTTTACTGGAACTCTGGTAGACTTCGGTTGACTTCGGTTGTTTCCGATCTATGATGACGGCACAACCTTTAACTCTAAGAGAGACTAACCCTAACGCTCAATATCTTAAATGCTCTCTTAGCACATGGAATTCTTATGTGGAATTCTTTACAATTTCGTGCATAATAGCTCTCTATATATAGACTACAAGAAAACCTAGTACTAGTTGAATTTAAAAGAAAAACTAGTTCTAGTTGGAATAGGATTCGTCCAGATTTTCGTCCTTATCTTGCGGGACCATTTTGGCATAGCTAACTTCCGAATTGTGAAAATATTATTTCACAAAGATTTGTATAATTTTGTGTTAGCTTTCCAATGCCACTGGTTTCACCTCAATATGATTCTTGAGCCGAAAGTTATGGTCCAAATACCGAGACATGTGCAAGATCATAATTTAATCAAATCCGATTTTAACTCTAATTAAAGAATTTCGATTTAATTAAACTTAACCACATCATATAGGTATTCTATTATGATTGGTTAAGTTTAACAATATCTTCTAGGTCTTCTCTTGACTCAACACCTCATATGTATGCACTGTAGATGAGATTGCAGATGAATGTATTTTGTCATGAATTTGGCAATTCAAAACCCAACAAACTCCCCCTTTGACAATTCTATGACAAAATTTACAAAGTTACACCGGAATAGATAACTCTTGTTTCCTGAAACACTCACAAAACATATTAAACGTATGTGAAATAGGAATACTCAATGTACCAATAATATAACATATTTGAATAGAATATAATCATGAATAGCTCACCAAATCTGTTAGAACACAAAACAAATATCATTTATAGATGCAACAAGTATATTAAAATCAAAATCATCTAAAGTGTTCTATTTATTCCTAGTCGGCCAGGTTGCACTCTCTAAAACTTTAAAACTTTCTCTCCCCCTTTTTGTCATGAATGGACAAAGGGTAGTAAAACACTAGTAAGAACAAGGAAAGTCAGAAAAACATAAACATGATCAAAATTATGAATGCATAATGAGTGAAATGCAAGATCATGAAAAAAAAAATTCTCCCCCTCAATGTATGACATAAAAACTAATAAAAAAAAAATCAGCAAAAAAAATTTTCTCCCCCTTAATATAAGACTCGTTATGTCAAATATACACATGATAAAGCATAAAAAACTATGTATTAAACAATGATTATCCGGTTATATCTCAAAATGTCCAAAATATACATGAGAATAAAAAAATATGAAACAAAAGTTTCTTCAACACAAGCAAAGCAACATGTTCCACTCGACCCATGCTTGTGTGTTGTGTGTGAAAGCTAACCATCAAGTAAGTTTAAGAACTTATAAGGCGAAGGGATAGGCTAGCAAGCAAACTGAAAATAACTCATGGGAAGGTTGACATGTATATCTAAACAAAAGTCAAACCTTGCTAGAGCAGTGTCACCTTCATCTAATACACTTCCCATCTAGTAATAGCACATACTCAAACGTTGTCTGTTAGTGACCGTCTCTTTCCGCAATGAATATTGTCACGACTAATTCTGTAGGGACAAGTTGAGCACAAATAAGACACAGTGAATAGGGCTGGGTATCGGTCATATCAGTCCGGTTAATAGGGTTATCGATTATTGACCGATAAGCTATTGATTAATCGATTCTTGACCGATTACCGACCGATAAGCTATCGGTTAATCGGTCATATCGGTAATCGGTTAAACCGATATTTGTTAAATTTTTATTGAGCTTTTTACTAGTTGCTAATTGGGCCAAAAATTAGTTATTTTGAGAGCTCAAATACTTTTTGTTGAGTTAAAACCTAAAATAACTTATTAAATATTAGTTGTTTTGGCCTTTTTGGGAGCCTAAATATATATATGACTAAAACAGCTTGTTGAATCTTTTTTTATATTGATCCACTACATTTTTTTTATATTATAAAATAAAAATCAAAAGAGTAAAAAGTATAAAATTTAAAAAAATTTGAAAATTTAAAATAATTATCGGTCATATCGGTTAACCGATAATAAATTTTTGACTTACCGATTACCGACCGATAAGCTTATCGGTATAAATTTTTTAACCGATTACTGACCGATAACTATCAGTTCGGTTAATATCAGTAATCGGTCGGTTAATCGGTAATCGGTTAATTTGCCCACCCCTAACAGTGAAATAGATTCCTTTTGGAATATGTTCTTTTGTTTTCTTGTTTCACTATTTTTCTCTTTGAGAAGTGTCTTTAATCATTTTAGTGCTTAAAACAAATTAGAGGAATGCTAAAATTTCTAAGTCCTAGGTTCAACTAGCATTTGGTCAATTTGATAGACACAACTAGTCAATCTTCCTCATATGGTTGCCTAACCTAACTCACCCTTAAGGTCAAATCCATACTCAAGATAAGCTTAAATGTGCACAAGAGTTCAAGCATAGGTAAAATGTACCATAGAAGCTTAAACTCAGGCACAAAAACAAAAATCAATCCATCAATACATATTTGTCTCATGTATAGTAAGCACATTCTAAGATATAAGGAATTGGATCAATGAAGTATGCATGAGAAATTTATGGACTATCAAAGTGCATATGACAAAAATAAGCCGGAGACAACCTAAAAAAATATTTTTGTCTTTTTAAATTTTTCAAAAACAAAAAAAAAAACCCAAAATTAATGCAATGCATATGCAGATATGCATAACTAAAATTAGAAAGAAAAAAATGCAATGAAATGAATGCTACATGCTCTAGGATATGAAGAAATATGTAAGACAACCAATCCTAGGCATGTTCTTGACCACCTTACTCTAGGTGAGTCCACCACCACTACCACTCAAAGGGTGAATGAATGGTATCAACCTTCCTTTTCTTAACCCTAGGTATAGATTTGTGACTCTTGTTAAACTCATCTAACCTAGATAACACTCTCCTCATCATTATGCATAGCCCCTCAAAACCTTTCCTAGATGGGAATTCTCACTCTTATATCTCACGGGGTTTAAACTTAAAACAATTAGGCCGAATATGACCAACTTTGCCACAATGATGGCAGGTAGGGACAAATTTCGGAGAAGCTTGTCTCATGTGAGGAGGAATATACATATACTTAGATCTAGACAAACATGACTCTACACAACCTTTTTCTTTCTTATGAGCAACCTTCTTATTGCAAGGTCTTTGGGATTTCAACTAAGAACAATTTTGTCTAATGTGACCAACAATCCCACAATGGTGGCATGTAGGAACAAACTTTACATGAGTTTGTTTCCTTGAAAAAGCCTTGAATTCGGGCTTCACACAAATATTCATACAACAAGTTTTGCCCTTATCCAAGCGAGCTATATTGGCTTTGACTTCTTCAACTTTCACAGGCTTAAAAAACAAAATTTTTCTTCCAGAATTAGAAGCATGTGAAGCAGAGGCACCAAATTTATCAATAAGCATAGTATTTTCAGATTTCAAAGAGTCAATTAAGGCATGTGATTTAGACAATTTAATAACCAAAGACTCTTTCTCATGCTTAACATCATTAAGCTTTTTAAGGGAAATTTGATGATGATGAGTCAATTTAACAAATTTCTTAAAGAGCTTGTTATAAGCCATCTGAAGGTCAATCTCCTCATCAGAATCCATGATAAGGGACTGAGGAGTATTCATAACAAAAGAGTCAAGGATCTCACTCAAGAATTTAATCCAAACAGAGTGAACGCGCTCTGATACCAATTGAAAAACCAATAACGACTCCTAATAACACATATAAGGGGGTTGAATTGGTGTATGCAAATAATATGTGGAATTAATAATTAAACAATCATACAACCAAAATATGTAAAACAATAGATCACAAAGACACAAATATTTTGGTTACGAAGAGAAAACCATTTAGAGAACTCTCTAAATGTAAAACTTCTCCGGGGCAGCCAAACCCAGGAGATCAACTAAATCAGTAAAAGAATAAGGATTACAAGAAGTTCACACTTATAAAACTTTTGCAATTGACACTATCTTGTATAAGACAAGCGACCCACTTGCCTTTTACCGCAGTAGTCATTTCTAGAGACAGCTGGCACAATCCTTCTACATGATCTCCCTTTACCGGAACTCCGGTTGACTTCAATTGTATATGATTTGACTTTTACCATTGTAGCTCTTTCTAGAACATCTAGCACAATCTTTCTACGTGATCTCCTAAACTGGAACTCGGATAGACTTCAGTTGTTTCTGATCTATGATGACGGCACAACCTTTAACTCTAAGAGAGACTAACTCTAATGCTCAATATCTTAAACGCTCTCTTAGCACATGGAATTCTTATGTGGAATTCCTTACAATTTCGTGCATAATAGCTCTCTATATATAGACAAAAAGAAAACCTAGTACTAGTTGAATTTAAAAGAAAAAACTAGTTCTAGTTGGAATAGGATTCATCCAGGTTTTTGTCCTTATCTTGCGGGACAATTTTGGCATAGTTAACTTCCGAATTGTGAAAATATTATTTCACAAATATTTGTATAATTTTGTGTTAGCTTTCCAATGCCACTATTTTCACCTCAATCTGATTCTTGAGCCAAAAGTTATGGTCCAAATACCGAGATATGTGCAAGATCAGAATTTAATCAAATCCGATTTTAACTCTAATTAAAGAATTTCGATTTGATTAAACTTAAACACATCATATAGGTATTCTATTATGATTGGTTAAGTTTAACAACATTTTCTAGGTCTTCTCTTGACACAACACCTTGTATGTATGCACTGCAAACGGGATTGCAGATGAATGTATTTTGTCACTGAATTTGACAATTCAAAACCCAACAAGATTTAGTGCAAATTGTTTGTCCATATTGCTTGCAATTTGAGTTTATCTATTTGAACAAGTGTTCGGGCAACTCGAGACCTCGTGAAAGTTATTTTCCTTCATCAACGTAAACCATTTTACATCGTGAATGTTATTTTTCTTAGTCAACTGAAAGCATTTTCAAGTTGACCAATATTTTATGCCGTACCATACACTCAACGTTTTTCAAAAAATATTTTACGTTGAAACAAACCCGACCTAAAGAGAAAAAGAAAGAAAAATGTCAATAACTATTTTTTCATCTCAAACCCGACCTAAAAAGAAAAAGAAAGAAAAATGTCAATAACCATTTTTGCATCTCCTTCCACTCCAATTTTCTCAGCTACATTTTTATCTTTCTTTAAAAAAGAAAAAAAACAAAGACAAAACAAAGCAATCCTTTACCAAGTAAAGGGTGCATTCTTTTAGGTTGTAATTGATCTAGGCATGGCAAGTGAGATATATACTATGAATATATTGTCGAGTCCAAACACGACCAATAAAGGGAAAGGCATGAGACAAATTGAGTTAGAAGCACAATCGTTTGGGATTAAGATTTTAGCATACAATCTACAAATTAATATGAAATTAGTATGTTTAATTAAATCCCTATAACATGCATTAAGGGTATTATAATTTGATCATTTACGGTGCCGGAGTAATGGCAGAGGAGAGGGGAATGGAGATCTTATGGACTTTAGAAGACGACTATCTAAGAGAACAACAATTAATATGATGTTTATGTACTTTTTTAGTATTTTTCTGTTCCACGAGTAGGGGTGTAAATGAGCCAAGTTTGAGCGAGCTTCCCTTGTTTGGGTTCGGCTTGTTTAAATTTTACTCGAACTCGAGCTCGAGCCGAGCTTAAGGACGAGCCAAAAAATCGAGCTCGAGCTCATAATAAGTCGAGCCGAGCCGAGCCAACTCGCGAACTAGCTCTTATATTTAATTTTTTATTATAAATTTAAACTTTAAGTACTCTTAAACGGCTCAAGAAATCAGCTTGCATATTAGCATTTGTTTAATCTGGCTAGCCGAGTATGAAGCCTTTATCAATACAGCAAGACATTTGGTTTTGAAGAGAGATGATATTAGGAAAAAAAAAATCATCAATTTTTAATATTAATATTAGCAATTATGTGAACAATTACCAATTCGAGCCTTATACGAGCTTAGCCGAGTCGAGCCGAGCTTGTTTCGTTTAATATTCGAGCTAGGATTCATGTTCACGAAACGCTTTATTTAATATTCGAGTCGAGCTCGAGCCGAGCTTATGCGAGCCGAGCCCGAGCTTGCTCGCGAGACGTTTCGCTCACTTAACACCCCTATCCACGAGAGCGCGGTAATATTTTATTTGAGGGTTAAAAAAAACTTAATTTGTGCCAAATTCTGAAATTCCTAAAGAATATATTATCTATTTTGAGACTTGCATGCCACTAGAGAGCCCATATATGTGTACTGCAACTACCAACAGATGGAGGCTGGTATAAATTCTTCTGGGCCGCATGTGACTCAACATTCTCTTTGTCGGCCCATCTTGCAAAGCCAATATAGAACCATAATTGGGCCAACACGATAGTATGTGGGCCTGGAACCATTCAAACGACCTCATTATTCTGCACGTTTTTGGATATTTTATTAATTAAATTAACAAGATTTTGGAGTGGAAAGATAATTTATTAAAAATATTGATACGATTTTTTTTATTTTATTTTTTTTGGAGGATTTAAAAAAAGGGCACCCAATCATATTCTAAGCATGGTGGTACATGACGTGGACGCAAATACCCAATCTCATGCATTAATAATAATATTAATAATATTCACCAATCTTTTCAAGCCTCTCATATTCGGCAATCAATGTCATAGGCTTATAGACATAAATTATTGCATATCAAGACAAAAACAACAGTGGAGGCTTTGGAGATTAATGGAGAGCTTGTGATGTTATTGTATTATCTGTCCCACTTCCTTTTCTTTATGGAGCTGTGCAGAACTCATCTTTGCGTGGATTCAATTGACTTGGTGCTTCAAAATTTAGCATTATCATCTCAAGTGCCCAATTTTCTTCATTTCAAATGGACCCATGCATGCCAATCAAATAATGGACCTAGATTGCTATTTAGAGTTTGTTTGAGATTGTGTTAGACAGGAACAGAATCAGGATTTAAGATGACGGAGGACAAAACTAAAAGTAAAGATCTTTACGAGTAAAAAATTGATTTTGAAGGGCTGAACTCAAAAAAAAAAACATACAAAAATTTATGAAGAGTTTAAGATTTTTAGAGATTTTTAAAAGTTTTGGCGGGGGACAGAAGTCCCCCCCAAGGGACTGGGCAGTTCCGTCCTTGGTGTTAAGAGGTTTAAAAAGTGTTTTTAGTATCTAAAATGTTATGTCAAACAGAAAGTTTATTTGGAATTATGTTGAAAAATAGAGCTTTTAAGAGCATGTTTGGGATTGTGTTTAAAAAAACAGAGCTTTTAAGTCAAAAAATGTTTTTTGGCAAAAGCTTCATTTTTAAGCTGTCAAAATTGCTTTTTGACAATTTTTAGGCTTTTCGAACCCTTAAAAGTGCTTTTGATTGTATTACCAAACGGGTGCTTTTATCTAAGTGTTAAACGCATTTTTAGGCCCTTCAAACAAACACACGAATAGGCCCTAAAGCTATACAAAATTTTAAAAAAGGTTTATACAAAAACTTTTTAAAATTGCATTTTAGCTATTTTTTACCAAAATGATCTACTTTTAGTTTAACATAATTTTTGGGGAAACTTCACTTTACACCCCTGAGCTTCCACGCGATTTCACAAATCTCTCTCTCTCTCTCTCCCCCCCCCACAAACTTTAAGATCTCTTAATTTAAACCCATAAACTTTCAATTGCTCTCAATGTGGATCTCTCCGTCAATTTTAGCCGTTAAAAATACATAAAAAGACCAAAATATCCATGACTTTTCTTTTTTTTTAGGGGTAATTACCTTTTACTCTCATGAGCTACAACGCCTTGGTATTTTCCTTCCGTGAACTACCAATTATGACATTTGACTCTATCAAACTACTATCTTATGACACTTTCCCCCATTCCGTCAGTCAAAGGAGTTAAAATTAACAGTCAACGGTCATGTGACTTATATGTGTCATTTTAAATTTTTTTTCTTTCACTTTTGCCCTCATTTCAGATCAGTAAAATGACGCTTATACCCTCCTAACCTTAATCCAACACATGAGAAGTGAGGGCAAAAGTGAAAGGAAAAAAAATTTAAAATGGCACATGTAAGTCACATGACTGTTGACTATTAATTTTAACCCATTTGATTGATGGAAGGGGGAAAAGTATCATAAGATGGTAGTTTGATGAGGTCAAGTGTCATAGTTTGTAGTTCATGGGGGAAAATGCCAATGCACTATAATTCATGAGGGCAAAAGGTAATTACCATTTTTTTAAATAAAAAAATGTTTTAAAAGTTTAAATTTTATACAAAAGTTAGGAGTATAAACATTATGTAACGTTTAAAATCTGATGGAGGGTTTTTTTTTTTTTTTTTTTTGACATGTCCACACAAGAGGGGGAGGGGGGATTCGAACTAGTGACCTCCGCTTCATGAAGCATGGTCCCAGCCGATTGAGCTACCTCTTGGGGATGACGGAGGGGTTTACATTGAGAGCAATTGACAGTTTAGGGGTCCAAATTGAAAGATTTTAAAGTTCAAGGGAGAGATTTATTAAATCGCGTGAAAGTTTAGAAGTTTCAATTGAAATTTTTTTCAAATTTTTTTATATATTAAAATTACTTTTTTAAGCTCTCTAGCACGATCAATCTCAGACCGTGTATTAGAAAGTAATGTGTTTTTGCTGTTCTTCTTCTCATTGGCATAGTACATCATGATTCAATTATTCAATTCTTTCTTCTCCAAATTTTTCTCTCAGCCTATTCTTTTTTTCAAACACTAGGTAATATTTTCTCCACCTATAAAATAATCAACCCTAGATGTGACAGGTGTGGAAACTTGGCTTACACCTTTATATATGAACTTAATTTAAACATGATATGACCAATCTTGTTGGTTACCCACTTACCCACGTGAGTCGCAAGGTCAATACTGCAGCCCATACTCTTGCTCGATTTGCTGTAGCCTGTAACAATGAGAGTTAAGAGATTATGGTTGGATACAACCTCGGATTGTATAAGGGAAATTATACTGGGGGAGCATATATTGCTCCACCAGTTGATTGATTATTTTAATGAAGCAAGACTTTTTCTCAACCAAAGAAAAAAAGAAAAAGATATGACCAATCTTGTTGAAAAAAAATAATTAATTAATATTAAGCTTAATGAAACCTTCTTAATTAATGGTGTTTTAAATGTCCTTGACCAACTTGGGCGTCATTCATGCATCACCCAGATTTGAATTTCTCTTCTAAGGTCTAATTTACATGAGTTGATGCTTGTTAAATGTACAAATTCTACTTTGTGACACATTAATTAAAGCCAAGCCCCTTTTTGAAAACATAATTTTCCTTAATATCTTTTTTTTTTCCCCCTAATTATGCATCTTTATGCAAATTTTTTTGCCAAAAGGAACCGATGAACTGCCCTACCAAAAATCAAATTCAATTTTTTTTACATTGATTTGTGCTATATATGTTGAGCACAAAAATGAATTTTGCTGAACATTATATGAAAAAATAATAATAATAATTAAATCCCGAGTTAATCACACCGTCCCAATTAGCAAATTGAACAAATATTAAGCCAGGCACCACATATAAAATGATCAAAAATCAAAACAAGCATAAAACAAATCAACATTGAGATTTTTATTACGCAATGTTTACCTCTTGCTATATCTAAGAACGTCGGTTTTTGCTATTGTGCACTTGTAATAGTGAGTAAGATAGAGAAAAAAAAGTTTCTCAAGGGAAAATCTCCACATATGATTTACTAGTATTAGTCGTCTTGGATTCTTATTGATGTCCTAGTGGGATTGAGTCGGGCTATGGCTAAGTCAGACTTGAGGGAGCATTTACAGTTTCCATCGTCTAGACCTCTCATGTGCGGCTTCTGGTGGGTAGGTGATATAATGGTTACACTTAGGTAGGATAGTTACAATTGATCTCTTTAGCTTACCTTTTTTTGCACAGAAAAAAATTAATTAAAAAAAAAAAAAAACTAGTTAAAGTAAATTTGGTCTTCAAAACGTACTATGCCCACCCATGATTGCTCACCAAACACTCACATATGTGGTTAAAATTAACTTATGGCAATCAAATAGCACATAACAATTGCAAGCATTATCTATACTTTAATCACCACTTACGCAACCATATAAAAGTCAATCTAACACATAACATAAACCCATTTGCATAATACACATATAATAATGCATTTGTATATGCATACAAAACATTAAGCACAAAATAGGACATTATGCACTTATATTGGACCCCACAATTTTGTTTATTAGAAAAAATAAAACAATAAAAATACAAAAAAATCACATCAAAGTAATTAAATGCAATGGCATGGGAACACAAAGGAAACCTGATAATGCATAATATAATATGACATGCAAAATGAAAAAAAAAAAGACATATCCTAAGATGATGAACGAAACTCTTGTAGTTGAATTGTAGGGATGTGATGGAACTATATAAGAGTATGTTTAGGATTGAGTTTTAGAAATATAGTTTTTAAGTTAAAAAGTGCTTTTTAGTAAATAAGTTTTTGCTAAAAATGCATTTTGTTCATTTTTAGAGTAAAAAAAAGTATTTTTAAAATTTTGTACCAAATTGGCCAGCTTTTGTTTGGCATAACTTTTTAGATACTAAAAATATTTTTTAAGCTATCTACCGCAATGTCAAATGGGTTCTAAATCAATGCCAAACTATCATTAACGTCCTTCAAATTGTCAATATGGTCACTTTTTCCCAAACCTAGCTACTAACTTTTTCTCACCCAAACCATTTGATTTTCCAAGACATCTAACCTAACCAACACATCTTTAATCAACATAAACAACCCTTTTTGACTATTCCTACATTAGGAATTCTGATTCACAAGATCCCAGTCTCAATTTAAAAACAATTTGGTTAGATCTAATGATCTTTACCACAATGTAGCAAGTATGGACAAACCTAAATGTAGATTGTCTCTTAAGTTGGACTTAGAGTCTGTTTGAGATTGCGTTTGAGAAATAGAGCTTTTAAGTCAAAAAAACATTTTTTAGACGCTTAAAAGCACTTTTAATTTTTTTTACCAAACGAGCATTTTTTTTTTCTTCAAACGGACTTTTTAAGTGTTAAACGTACTTTTAGGTCTCTCAAACGCTATCTCAATTAAATAATTTTAATATAACTGACAAACTCGACACAAACCTAATATAAAAGTAAATGCTTAGGGTTGACTCAGTTAATTAAATAAGTTGAATTAAAATTAACGTATATAGTCTTATATACACACACCTTAAAACGACTCAAATTCTTCTTCTTCTTAAAAGAAAAAAAATGACTCAAATTCAACTCGTGAACACGAATAATTGTGTTGCCCTACATTATTAGAGAGTGGATCCGGAAAGGGACGAGAAGCTGTAGACGAGACAGACAAGACCTTCCCACTCAGTTCATAGGAGCACCTGCGCCAGGTTCGTGCGCATACGATGGATGTGCTTTGCTTTGGTTTCCATGTATTTCTTCTTCGTATGTTTGCATTATTTTCTTTTTCAGAGTCAAGTCGTTTGCACTCAACGACAGGTCCTTTTCCCGTAGCCGTAGGTGTAATATGTGTCAATCCAGAAAACTATTTGCACTGATATGTCATTCATCTGTTTCCAACACATACATATAATAAATTTTTGAAATATTAAGATTAAAATACAAAACATAAAAAGTCCCGCACCCCCTCGTGCTTCGACTTCTCAATGGAATCCATATTATAATTTACAGTGTCCATCGACATATAAACAGTCAGGTCATAATTTCTCAGATTTTGTCGTTTGTTTTGTTTCCCTTTTCTATGGACATTATTTAGTGTCGGTAGCCACCCCCTTGAAAACAAAACAGTGAAAATGGACAAAGAAAAAGGTCTCTCATTTTTTTATTGCTTAAGGTCATTGGTTAATATATATATTTAGAAAATATCTTAGAATCTAATCATCACGAGGAAGGAGAAAGGATACATACAACAAAGAAGAAAAGATAAACAAGGGGGAGGACAAGTCAAACTGCAACCTAAAGCAATCAAAATAGTGCCAAAAAAAAAAAAAAAGAGCTTAGAATTATTAGAAATTGATTAAATGAATAATATTTGGACCATTTGAAGGGTTCTGATAAAAGGTTGTTTGAGATAGGACACGAACCTCAAAAGATCCTTCAATCTTATTTATATTAAAAACAGTACAACCAAGAGATCGTTCAAACATTCCGGAACCCCCACTGAAACTACACCTCAATCAGTGACCGGAGGAGAGAGCCACGACAAGGAGAAAAGCACTGGAGAAGAGTGAAGTGTCTAGAAAAAAGAGAGCCCAACGCAACACATGAAACTTGTAGGAAACAAAAGTAAAAAACAACAACAAAGATTATGGGGAACCTCCATAGACCAAAACAAGGAAGGGAAGCTTCGGTAGGTTTTGTGTCTAGGGTACTGGTTTAATTTTAGTTAAGCATGAAACTTTAGCAAGCTGATTTGAAGTTTCTTTTTTGTTAAATACACTTAAAGCTTTTGAGTTATTTTTTTAAAACCCCTCAAATTGACAGGTTTTATACTTGGATACTATGATCTCGTTTATCTATATATATATATATTAAATGGGCAGTACAAGTCAGTGTAGATCGGCCACCCAAAATCAAGGAGGTGGGGGTGGGTTGTGGCTACCCCTAGTGTCTGAGAGTAGCTCAATAACTCCCTCCTTTTTTCCATTTGGGTGGTTGAACCTTTTTATATATATGAAAAAAAATAAGGTAAAGTCCATAGTCCCCCGCAAACTACCACCTATTTGACAATGTCTCCTCTAAACTTTTAATTGTGACAATATTCTCCCCCTCAAACTATCAAAACATTGTCAATGTCCTCCCTAAGGCTAGCAAAAAGATTAAAATGCCTTTATATATTTCTCAATAAGACAAAAATACCCCTATAAACTCAAAAAAAAAAAAAAAAATTTAATTTAGAAAGAACTATTTTTTTAAGAAAATTATTTTTTAAACGAGTTTTTTTAAAACAATTTTTTTAACGGGAATTTTTTTAAAAGAATTTTTTTTTTAGAAAACGAAAATTTTTATTTTCTTACATGGAAATTTTTATTTTTTTAAAAACATAAATTTTTATTTAAAAAAGTTATAAAACCAAAAAAAAAAAAATCAATTTTTATAAAAAAATTGAATTTTTTTCATTTTTTTCTTATACAAAGGATTTTTTTTTTT
>CM017322.1:12323155-12345568 GCA_006937295.1 Carpinus fangiana
AACAAGGGAGCCAAAAGGCCTTACAACAAGTCAAAAGGAGAGAGGGGAGTGGATATTTTCCACTACAAATGGGAGAGTAGGGGGGGAGGGGGGAGGGGGGGGGGGGGGGGGGGGGGGGGGGGGGGGGGGGGGGGGGGGGGGGGGGGGGGGGGGGGGGGGGAGGGGGGGGGGGGGGGGGGGGTGGGGTTTGGGTACCCCTAGTGTCTGAGAGCGCTAACCATATCAAGAACGGGTTAATATATTGGGTAGACAATATGGTATTGCACTACCCGAGATATTAACCTCTTCTTGGTATGGTTAGCATTGTTCTAAGGAACATATAATACAATGCCAATGCCCCGAATATTGTACGTTACCATCCATACTATAATAGTTCGACCAAATTTGACCTCGGATGGGACACACCACTAATAATGTTTGTTTTGTAGTGACCATTGAATTCAGGGCCAAACATAACAATAAACCTTTGACCATAGGGTTGACCTGTATAGTAAGCATATGACTGTTATTCTGTATGTACTGGTGTACCATGTCATATGATGCACTTTAATTCACAGTCTTATACATCATGTATTTACAAACTCATCATTTCATTATCTTGTTAATTCATCACCTATTTTCACAAAATAAAGTTTACAAGTAGTCTAAAACATATTTCATGTGGGTTATAAATATGCACGTTTGATACATAAAATAATCATGCTATGCTCAAAGAACATACTAACAAGTATCCGTGTGAGTTTTACTCACTTGTGTTGTAAAGCTCCTCAACAAATTCCTTTTGAGGCTCGACAACCTTGAAATATGAGAAAATACCTACAGTAAGTTCTAAACCCGAGCTAAGACAAGCCATAAAACCCTAATAAGCTCAAAATAGGTCTCCTGCCTGACCCTTGAACATTTGGGCAGAGAAGATCAAACGTTCGATCACGACATTAAATGTCAATCACAAAAAGTTGAATGTTCGGTGCTGGGCAGAAACTCATTTTTTAACCAAAAACTAACAAAACCACTTCTAGGCAAGTCTTAAGGTTTTAACATGATCTCTAACAGAATCCTAAGCCACAATAACACATCCATGCAAGATGAACTACGTCCATCATCGTTAATTGACTAATCCATCAGTAAGCTAGTGTTAAGACCAGCAAAATCATCTAGAAACTAAAACCTACAAGCTATGCTATGAAAACAAACTAAACAGTAAAACAACCACTAATGAAATGATTTGGGCTAAGAAAGTTGTCTCCTTTGGAGAACAAGGCACCAAGAGAGCTCCTTGTCTCTCTAAATCTCTCTCTAAGAACAAACTAACTGGAAGGGTGGAAATATGCTAAGGGATGGGTATTTATTGGAAAAAAAAAAATGCCAAAGGATAAGATTGAGCCACTTTTTCTAATCTACGTACAGTTGAACATTCAGTGTACTATTACCCAACGGCTCTAGGGTTGCAAGTGAACGTTTGGTGCTCAATAGTCGAACATTCCGGGATATGGTTAAGGTCGAACGTTCGGTGGTCCATACACAAATGTTCTTCACTAGGGTGTTCTCTCGAATGTTTAGTTACAAGGCTTAGAAGTTAGAAGGTTCAGTCAACAACCAAAATCCAAGATTCTTCTTTCCAATGACTAATAAACTTGGTAAACTAGTCAGCCCACTCTTAAGCAAATTCTCGGCCTAGTAAACACTTGGAGTACTACTATAGGTCAGGGACCCCCACTACATTGTTCATCAATGATAAGAAGTTTATCGGAGGTTCCGATAAAGGAGAATCACTTCATGAAAATTGTTGAGCTAGGAGACAAGCGGGAAGCTCGTTGATCTTACAGAGCCTAGAAGTTGCAAAGGGTTGTAAGTGTTCATGCATCTTTAATTTGGAATTTTTTTTTTTTTTTTTGTGATTCCCTAGGTTTGACTGCTACATAGAGGTTTTACTTTTATAGAGTTTTCTAAAAGTTTTCCTCTCTGTTACTAATATCTATGTCTCTGTGATTTAGTGATTTACATGTTATGGTGATTGAATATTGTTGCATGCTTTTAATTTTAAGCATTAATTTTTGTTAAACACCTATTCACCCATCTCTAGGTGTATTTTGAAGTCTAGTTTATATTTTCACTTGGAACACAACTTGGTTGATTCAGACTTATCATGCTAAGCAAGCTAACAAGGTTGAGTAGGTCGAGTTGATGTAAAGACTAAACTGCAGAGGATGATCCCCGGAGATGAGCAATCATAATGAGTGCTGATAATTTTATCTTATGATTTTTTGGCTATGTTTTAACACATGTTTCTGTTTAGAAAAATGCTAGGCTTACAAACAAATTTTACAAAAATATTTTATAACATGATATGGCACAATATAAATGGGTTTCTCAAATGTTGAATTTATCTCATTTCCAATTATGTTGTGCCACATCATTTTGTAAAATTTGTTTGTAAACCTAACATTCCTCTTTCGTTTAATCTTTCCCTTTTGCTCTTGGTGACAAAAAGGTGGAGATATTTTGGGGAGATTATTTGACTGATCTTTGATGTTTGGATATTGGTTTATGGATTGATGATGGAAGATAATTTTTTTATGTATTAATTTTTTTTTAAATAGAATAGTATGATGATACATGAAATGAAAATTCAATTACTTCATTAGCACTTCTCATGAGTTAGATTTAAATTTAATTGATGTTGAGCTACTTTAAGTACTTTTAAGTTCTCCATGCATCTTGAGTTTGTTCATCTGCTGGGGCATTCACACATGTCTAGACAATTTGTAGAGGCATTAACTCTCCACGTACTGCAATGGCATCCACAACCCGTAGTTTTAAGGCATGAAACTCTAAGGTTGTCCAGATGACTCACGTCTTCAGATGTTGCCACAGGAACCTAAGTTTATTATAGAAGGACTTGAAGGGCATGATTTTCTTAGAGCTAAGCAAAGAAAACATTGAGGCCTTGAGACATTATACACTGTGAGCTTAGTTGTTTTATTGGTGTCAAGAGAATACAAATGAAGTAAGTCGAATTGGTATATTCTCTTGGATTGATCAAACCATAGTTGTCTACATCAATAACAACTCCAAGTCTACCGAAAAGTGTGGCTGCTTGTTTCCATACACTTGTCTAAATCGTTGTAAGTGTTATAATTAAGTTTGTTTTGCCTATACTACAATTTCTTCTTAATGTTAGTTTCTTGAGTTTGCCTGGAACGAAGTTGTTGTAACCTTTGATGTTTTATTCAAAGGGTTTCTATTTCGTCAACAAGATTGCGTACTTAGAATGTTTATATTTTTAGTGGTTTGATATTTTGGATATTTAATGTTGCATAATTGGTATTGTTGATGCATAATTGTTGGTTTATTAATGCATTGGGGTCTAAATTCCGCTTTTCATATATAGAGAGAAAAAGGATTAATTTTAGAGCTTAGATAATAAGTAAAGGGTTAGATAGAGTTCCTTACATAGATATTTGATGGATGATTAGTATAATGGAAAATTAGGGTTTAATAGAAGAAAAATAACCCAATGAATGAGGAAATTAATTGTAGATGGTTAACGTACACTAGGAGAAAAAAAAAGAAAAAAAAACAGGAAGAATATAGAATGATAGTATATGAACTCTGTTCGAACACAGTTTTCCAAGGATGACGCGGGTGTCTTTTATTGGGATGCTTCAGTGGTCGAGTGTTTGTATATAGATTAGCTTTGCTACAAAAAGAGAGAAATAAGATAAGAGCGGCCGGTGGTATTCCGGAGGGGATAGCTCCGATGCATAAGTCAGTGATGTGAACCTCAAAGAGATTAATCAACTCAAAGAGATAATGAACTAGGAGAAATATTGGATACCTGAGAAATGGAGGTGAAACTTTCATTTTATAGGCATTTGGAGATGACTGCCTTGCTAGTAGAGGGATCTGGTAGTAAATGCATTGCTAGAAGAGCTAATCCTCGGATATTCCCGAGGATTCTACAGTAAGCCCCTTTTGACAGACCATGACCGTATAAGCCGAGGAATATATCAAGGTATGGACCAGGCTCGTTTAGGATTTAGCGTTTAATGGGCCTCTTCTCTGGGCCTAGTTCTTAGGAGGGCCTAAGGGCTCATATAGGTAAATCTAGTCCCTACAAACTCCCTGGCGAACTACGAACGTTCTAACAAAACATGAGATAATAAGTCAGAACCTAAAAGTTGTGATGAAAAGAAATGGAGATGAAGAGAAAGAGGAATCATGAAAAAGGAAAGAAGAAACCCTAATCGCACCTATAAGAAACTAACATTAAGAAGATAGCTTAAAAAGGGTTTTGGAAGAGAAAATTATGTATTTTGAGCTCTAAATTCACTCGCCGAGCACATGTGGGTGACCATAATGTGTGCACAAAAAAGATTTTTTCGGATTAGAGTCTTCTACGCGATTTTGACACTCACAGCTAAAGTTACACCCAAATCACTACTAGGTGCACAATATCGCCCAATTAACTTAATATGGACGATATCAAGAAAAATAGAACAAAAAGGGGATTGGAAGAACTTAAGAAATTCTATATCAACCGTCTTGGTCTATAGCCGTTCGATCGAATATTAGCAACATGTGCTGGTAATTAGAGGAAAAAGTGTCTTGTAAGGGTAAAAAGGCGGGTGGTCATTCTATATGAAATGATGTCGTTTTTGTATTTAAAATTTTTAAATGTATATAAAAATATATAAAAATCTAGAAACATTGTCATATATAATATGATATTATCGCATTATTACAAAAACGACATTGTTTTGGCTTTTTTTTTTTTTTTATTAAAAAAAAAAACTTTTTACTTTTAAAAAATGATTAACAATTATGAGAGTTATTAACTACTAATTGCAGGTTAACCGCCTAGGCGGTTAATAGATTTTATTAATCGCCTTTTCACTGCTAATTTCTTGAGCAAAGAATCCTTGTGAAAATGAAAACTCGACGTGCGAAGCAAGTGATAAAAATCATAATGTTGGAAATAATAAATGAGGAAATAAAATAAAATAAAATAAACAAAAGAATTTTAACGTGGTTCAGTCAACAACCTACATCCACAGATAAAGCCTAAAAAACTACATTATGCTCTTATTAAATTAATATTTACAATACATAATGCTCAATTTATAGAGCTCACACATAAATGCAATCGTAATCAAATCACTTAATTTAGGATAATCAAATCATAATCAAATCCCTAAAATTAGGCAAATTTAATCTTTGTCAATCTTCATTAAATTCTTAATTTTAGAATTATTCAAGTATACTCTAAGATAGGCCTGTAAACGATCCGAGCCGAGCGAGCTTAGCCGAGCTCGAGCCGAGCTTGTACAGTAACCGAGCCGAGCCGAGTCGAGCTTGTATAGTAACCGAGTCGAGTCGAGTCGAGCTTGTACAGTAACCGAGCCGAGCTCGAGCGAGCTCACGAGCCGCTCGGCTAATTTGTAAGCCTAATTTTTCCTATAATTTAAATAAATTTATATTAACTATAAACTTAAAAGATAATTTATATACTTTACTTGTTAATTTTATAATTTATATAGTATAATTATTATATAATATAATTTATCTTATATAATATAACATTTAAGTTTGTATTATTGAATATAATGTCAATTGTCATTTGTCACATCCTAAAGAGTAACGTACATTGATTAACTGCACATTGTTGACTAACTTTCTAATTGTCACCTATGTTTTTTAATTGCTTAGATTCTTAGAGCCTAGTTACTAAATTTGAGATAATTTTAATATTCATATCAAGTNAAAATATTATTTTTCACTTTCCTTCTCTACTTTATTTTTCATTAAAATAAAGTAAAGAAGTTGAAAAGAGGAGAGAGAAGTTGAAAAGGAAAAAGGAGGAGAGATAAAATATAATTGTTTAAAAAGTAGAGAGTGAATAGTAATTGTTAAGTTTGAAGAAACACTGGTCATATTGTTAAATTTTTTGTTAAAATAAAGAGGTTGAAAATGGGTGTTTTTTGCTCTTTTTGTTAAATGGGCTCTTCAAACTAACAAAAAAGTATGTTTGAAGAGCCTGCAGTGAGTACTCTAAAACTACAAAGTAGTTGTGGATAGAAAGAAAAAAAGGACAAGAGACAATGGCATATGAGAAAACAAAGCTCGATAGTGAGTAATGCTACAAGTATTTTTTGTGTCATTTTTGTATTTTTTTAAGAATAATATTAGATTTATAATTAATTATGATTAAATTTTGATCAAATAATAATTGTAAGAGTCACATTATTATTATTATTAGATGACACAAAAGTGAAAGTAACTTATGGAATTATTCTTATACTGTACACGACCCACGTCTGCAACAATGTAAAAGAAATGGCCCTTGAAAAACCGAGGCGTCAGGCGTTTGAAAATTTGGCAGATTCGAGAGAAGTACATAAATAGCTAACGGTTCTTAGGGTTCATTAACTCTCTCGTGTTCTGTCACTCACTATGCGTTGACAGAGAGAGAGATAGAGCTCCGAGAAGAGTCCAGAAGGAAACAGAGAAACAAAGAGAGAAACACAGAGAGAGAGAGGGAGAGAGAGATGGGGAGGCCACGGTGCTATCTGGACATAAGCATAGGAGGAGAGCTGGAAGGGAGGATAGTGGTGGAACTCTTCAACGATGTGGTGCCCAAAACCGCTGAGAACTTCAGGGCTCTCTGCACAGGCGAAAAAGGCATTGGTCCAAACACTGGTGTGCCACTCCATTACAAGGTTCTCTCTTTCTTTACATACAAATATGTGTGTGTATGCATTTATGCATATAAGTAACTGGGTCTAAGTGGTTTTCTTTTCTGTTCTTTTTTTGTTTTTGTTTTTGTTTTTTGGTGATGAAAACACTGTGCTGTCCTTGATCATAGAGGAAAGTGATAGGGTTTTGGTTTTAGAGTGTATGGTGATTATGAATTTCAAGGGTATTTATGCCTCTCTATTGTTTTTGTATACATATGTGCTTTTGTGTGGATGAATATGTATTGGGGATTTTGGATTTTTTTTTCTTGGGCTGGTATATGTATTTGGGCTGAAGGTAGCTTTGTCGTTTTGTTCTGAGATGAAGGGTGGCGTCCTTGGTGAGAAAGTAAGATGATGCTTTTTTTTTTTTGTTGGGTTCTGTTTAGCTTCTGTAAATCTCTGCAGTCTGTGGAAACTATGAAGTTATATTTTTGTTTAGGTGATGAAGTGGTTTTAATGCCTTAATTCTGGAAAGAAGCGATGCGCTTTTGGATGTGTTTAGCTGATGATTTCTCACAAACACAAAGTTCCTCTTTATCTTTTAATTGTTGGTTTCGTTTTATTGTTAACTTGCTGGAATTGCCATGGCCATTGTAATTGTTATTTCAAGGGGTAAATTTTCATGAAAGCGCCGTTAGTATGTGAGACTCATTGAAAAGATTTTTTTGTTTTTTTGAGACTTTGATGAACGAACTTCTATTCACCTATATTCGTCAGAAAAAGAAAAAAGCCTTTTTTGCCGACGCCTTCTTTCTTTGCCTTTTGCTTTTTACCAAAAAAAAGTATAAACATAAACAAACAACTTTAAACACTAGATACTCACAAAAAACTCAGAATTACTTTAAACTTTGTCACATCAGAATACTTTTTCAACAAAAAAGAAAAGACAAGAAAAAAAAAAAGAAAGCACATTCTAAGAAACGTTATCAAACGAGATCAGAACTCTTCTCAACCGTAGTGGATGGAAACAAGTCTCAGCAAGCCACAGAAAGAAGCATGAACATTTGAAGGTGACTATCAATATGCAAAAACTGTGGAAAACTAGATAAGGCCAGGTATGTTGTCATGTGCTGTCACTGGCCTGTGCTTGAAAAATAAAGGCAACGTACCTATTGATATTTTGTATTAGAAAATGCCGACTGAATTTAAGGATAGCTTTTCAAGGTAGTGTTCTTCATTTAATATGCATTAGCATACATGATAAGCTCCGTGCTTATCATTGGCACCGACGCAGCGTATCAAAATATCATAGTGTTTTGGACTTGGGTTAGCTTGCAGTGAGATGGGTGGGGCTGTAGTAGATCCTTGTCTTTTTCTCCTCTTCAGTTCTTTCTGGTCTAGAAGTGTGTGTAATCTAGAGACTTGTAGCTTATCATTTCTGGCATAAAATAGAAAACTCACCTTATTCTCTTTCCTCACAAACTACTGTATGTATTTGCATATCATTGTTTGTATTTGCTTTTTGAAGGCTCAGTGATACTTATCTTAATTGATTTCCAATATATGAATGTTATCATCATTCCAGGGAACCTGTTTTCATCGTGTTATTAAAAGCTTTATGGTGCAAGGTGGAGATACCTCTGCTCGTGATGGCAGTGGGGGAGAATCTATCTATGGCTTGAAATTTGAAGACGAGAATTTTGAATTAAAGCACGAAAGGAAAGGAATGTTATCTATGGCTAATTCCGGTCCTAACACAAATGGGTCTCAGTTTTTCATCACGACAACTCGCACTTCTCATCTAGATGGAAAACATGTTGTGTTTGGGAAGGTAGTTAAAGGAATGGGAGTTGTGCGATCAATTGAGCATGTTACAATTGATGGTGACAGTCCCACTGCTGATGTCTTAATTGTAGACTGTGGTGAAAATCTTGAGGGGGCAGATGATGGAATATCTAATTTTTTCAAAGACGGTGATACTTATCCTGATTGGCCAGCTGACCTTGACGAGAGTCCAAATGAGCTCTCCTGGTGGATGAATGCTGTTAATTCTGTAAAGTCTTTTGGCAATGAGCATTACAAGGTAGGGGTTGTCAGTTGCAATTCAGGTTAATGATTTATTTTATAATATTTGATTGAGACTTCTAGTTGAAATATAAATCCTCAAGATAGGAAGGGAATTTGGTAAAACCAGTTTTTGGTAGTGGTGTTCAGTGGCTTCATTTTTTTTATTTTTTATTTTTTTGGTTAAAAATACTTACTGCATTATACAACACGCTATGAATTACTGTCTACAGAAACAAGACTATAAGATGGCTCTTAGAAAGTATCGGAAGGCTTTACGCTATCTGGATATCTGCTGGGAGAAAGATGGAATTGATGAAGGTGAGCTATCACTTTTCTCATGGAGTTTATTTATGCATTGAGGAGGATCTAAAAAGTTAGCAATTACACATGCCTTAATTTTGATTCTACGCTTTCTTTCATGTGACTGCAGAGAAGTGTTCGAGTTTGAGAAAGATAAAGTCACAGATTTTCACTAACAGCTCTGTAAGTCATATTCTCAGTCTTTTATTTGCAAGCAGTATGTACAAAAAGTTGTCATGAAAAGATAAAGGTCCATATCAGAAATCTCTTTCTATTAATTTGATTTTTGAGTTTGGGGTGGGTTAGCATCTAGACACGTCTTCGATTGATTTTGATAATAATAAGAATGTGTGTGATGTATGTTCATTATACATCTCTCTTAGTCTTCGCAACTTGAACTTTTCTTTTTGATGGTACATCCCTACATTTGGTAGCATATCAGTCCTTTAATCCTTTCTCTGTCAAGGTCCATATGGGTTTATGTACTATTCTTAAATGTTTCCTTGTATCATTCAATATCCAAAGCTGCTTTTTTTTCTATTTAACAGTTGATGCGGTGTATTGCTTTAGGCTTGTAAGTTGAAATTAGGGGATCTGAAAGGAGCTTTGTTAGACACTGAATTTGCAATGCGTGATGGAGATGACAATGTGAAAGCTTTGTTCCGCCAAGGTCAGGTTGGTATCTTCCTTCAGTAAGGATTTCTATTACTAGACGGGTGGGAACTTTTAGAAATACTAGGTCTGAGCTACTCTGTCATGGAAAATTTTTGCTCAGATGCTTATTCAATGCTTTCATCTTTGTAAATCTTATGCTCTGCTATTGTGTTTTTTTCCCCGTGTTTCCTCATTTGAAATTATTTATGAGTTTGCATAATTGTGTTCTCAAATAATTTTTTTTATCATCTGTCGATAACCACCTAAAATTTCCAAACAATGCATCATTTTGAAGTGGAAGTTTTTGATTTCAGATATCTTGTTTGTGCGGCCATAACTTTGTTAGGAGTCTCAAAGTTTTGTCTTAATTATACTTTACAGCCTTCATTCCTAAGGCTGGCTTGCATATCTTTGCAAATATATTACATTTTTTCTGATTCTAGGAATAATGGTCCTCCTGATGTATCAGGCATACATGGCACTTAATGACATTGATGCTGCTGTTGAAAGCTTCAAGAAGGCATCGGATTTGGAGCCAAACGATGGTTAGTGACTCAGGCTTCATCATAATCATTTTTTTGGCCAGACATCATACACTTAATGCTGGGTGATTCCCTCTTTAGAAGCTTGACTCTGAAGTTCAATTAAGAGCTTTATAGATCCTAAAATGGAGTATTTTATATTGTTTGTGAACTGAAAATTTACACTAATGTGTTTGAAATTTCTGCCTTCCACATTAAAACCCGAAAGTGTCATACATAAAGCTGTTTTGATTTGTGAAAGGAGGTAAAGGATGAATAAATAGTCAAGTTACATATGTGTTTTCGGGAATTCAGAGTTAGGCCTCTTGTACTTCATTGGTTAAACTTGCTGAAAGCCTACTTTGTTGGTTTATTTATTTATTTTTTTTGCAGCTGGAATAAAGAAAGAGCTTGCTGCTGCTAAGAAGAAGGTTGGTTCCAAGCAAATTGTATCTTTATAATGGCAGTAGAGTTTTGAGATGGATTGGGTTTTGAATGCATATTATTGTTTCAGATTGCCGATCGACGTGATCTTGAGAGAAAAGCATACAGCAAGATGTTCCAATAGCAGATTGGCATTCAACTGGTGTGTTAGACTTCTTAAAATATCTGTCTTTTATTGTTTGTTGTTACTTTGAAACATAGGTCCTGCAGGTTTTTCATGTGCTGCTTGTATATTTTTGTTGTATTTCTTCCTAATGAGCTTAATCCTTTCACTTTTCAGGTTCTGCCAGGGATCCGAGGAAAATAACCAGATCCTTCACACCAATTACAATTGTACAAAATTGAGGATTGAGAAAATTCTTAGATTTTTCTGGTCAGGGAGTGTAGCCGTATTACTTTAGAACTGGCTAACACTGATGAACTATTCCTTGATAAAAATTTGATCCGAACAATTTTGTTTACAATAAACTTTGGACCTAAAGTTTACAAGTTTCCCTTGGAGTTGCATTTCAGTGCTTCTGTTTGTCTTTATGAACTTGGATCAGCCATTAGCATACGGCATATTTACATTGTTTTGTGGTATGAGTATTCCCATTGTTTTTGGAGTTTTTCTCTTTACCTAATTTTCAACCATGATCTTAATGCTGAAGCGCCAATCCAAAAGAAGGGATGTCACCTTTGTCTCTTTTGGCCTTTTAGGTAAGTTTGTGGCCTTTTGAATTGGAATATTGAGATGACTATTGTCTTTCTTTGGCTTTGGCTGTAATCATGCGCTAAAGGTCTCGCCAACCGTGGTCAGCTGTTAATGAATTGCTAACCCTAGTCAAGGCTGTAATTTTGCACTAAAGGTCTTGCCAATTTTTTACATGATTCATAAATCCAATACGAACTTAACATGAAATTAGCGAGTTAGGACTAAATGATTTAACTTGTTTAATTAAATGGGTTGGGTTAAAGTTCACATATATAACCTATAATATATATATGTATAGTCTTGCATTTATGTAAGTTAACATAGTCTTACATTTATGCCCCAACCCGAAGACAATTATTGATACGACTCATGAAGGGTTTAACTTGCTTAATTAAATGGGTCGGGTTAATGTTGATCTATATATCTTATACTCATACCTCAATATATGCAAGTTCTCTCTAGAGAGAGAATGTCTCCCTTCTCTCTAAGAAAGAGTAAGGTCTAGCCACCTTCCGGTGAGGTCTTTCCTCGACCTCCAATGGGTTTTTCAGGGAGGGATGGATCTCTTTCCCTCTCTCCTCCTTTTCCCTTTTTGGCCTGTTTTTTAACTCATTCCTGTTCTCTCTTTTTTATGTTGTTGCTATTTTGTTTTCCTCCAAATGACACCGTTGCAATTCCTCCACCATTTGCCCGTCATCCATAGCCACCGCGATGCTCTCCACCTCAATCATGCTTCCCCGTGCCAGCTCCCTCATAGATTTGTAGAGGTTTATAGATCTAATCTTTTGAAAGTCTGATCTGTAACCACCCGTCAGGCCTATCGACAAATGCGCCCCACCACCTTGCTCTTGGGCCTTCCCCCTTCCAGCCGCTATCGTCCGATCCTCATTTCGGCCAACACGCGTCTGCGCGTGGCTCTCAACCTCTCACCCGCCGGCACGAGGACTCTCCTCTTCGGCCTGTTTCGTCTTCAACTTCGTGTTCCTTTGCCGCTGTAGCTCCATTATTGTGTTTTTATTTTTTATTTTTATTGTTGTTTTTATTTTTATTTTTTTATATATGTCTGTTGTTGCTTTTCTGTTGTTTTTATGTTCATTTTGTTATGTTTTGCTGTATCTTCTGTTTTCTGTGGGTTATTGACTCTCTGCTTCGAAATGGTTTAATCTTGTGGAGGAGTTTTTTGGTCGTTGATGGTTGTCCTTCAATGCCGCCTATCCAGTTTACTGCAGTACCGTCCCTGCAACAACCACTTAACGGTAATTGTTGTCTTTATCGCTTGAGACTCATCACTGTGTCCTTTTTCCGTTTGTCACCGTCTTGTGCGGCCCTTGAAAAGGCCCGACTTGTTTATGGTTCTTGGATCATAAATGAAACCATTGCCTACATTTTGTTATTATTACTGTATTTGTACTGCATTTTCTGTTTGAGGTTTGTTGTTGGGTTGTCTACCCCTTTGTTGTCGTTCGATCTCATGTAACCCGCTTTTCTTTATTTGAACAGAAAAAAAAAAAAACCCTCAACACGAGCCAAAACTAACACAAGAACAATTGAATTCTGACTACTAATTCATTTCAATCCTAACATAAATGGGTTGCTAGTCATGTTCGTGCATAAAATATTTCAAGAACAAAAAAAAAAAAAAAAAAAATTGTGGGAGGGGGGAAGAGAAAGAAAACAAGGACTTGTGTGGCAAATTGATTTCTGTTTTTGTTTTTGAAAAATATTTTCAAGAACAAAAACAAAAACAAATTTATGTTGTGTTCTCGCTGAAAAAATCTGTCGGCAAACTGTTTCTGAAAATGATTTCTAAAAATTTGCAACAATCCTATTTCACCAAAACCAAAAAATAAGCTAAATCTAAGACCTAAAACCAATCAAAATGGTATGCATATGTGTATATATACATCCGAATGGAACCTAGCAAAACATATGAGAGAAAGAAATTACTATAAAAGTAAAGCAAGTAGGGTTGTAAATGAACATAATTAGTCATGAACATACTCGGACTCGACTCAATTAGGCTTGGCTCGATTGTTAAACAAGATGTTCGTGAACACAAAACTAGGCTTAATCATTGAACAATACATACTTGTATGAACTTGGCTCGACTCATATATATATTTATTAATATGTATATATATATTAATGAAAATAACTTATATGGTGTATTCATTATTAAGTAAAAATAGTTCATATATATATACATGAACAGTTTCTGCCATGTCTCAAGTGAAACAAAAGACGAATTAAAAGACCTGTGCAGAAAATTGATTTTACAAGTTCAAATTTCACCAACCTCTTCAACTTCATCATCCACAAGTTATCATAAAAATTAAAAAGGCTGAGATCAATCCGTATCAAAGTTCAATTTACTAGGATTTCCAAGATCCTTATGATCTTGGTGAAATGTGAAATTTTAGAAGAAAAGGTGAAAGTAAATCGTGCATGACAAATTACAAAGTCTTAAAGCATTCATAACAGCTACCCAACCATTTTCCTTATGTTTAAGGATACAAACTATTTTTTGCTTCCCCATCTATATACACTTCTCAATAATTTCCCTTTATCATTCCCTATTGCATTAAAATATTACTTTCACTTTTACCTATTTTTTTCTTCCCGTATTTTCTCATCTTTGTCTCTCTCATTGTCTCATCTTCTCCGAGCTCCACTCTCCACCGGAAAACACAATAAAATAGAACATCCAACCAAACTCTATAAAAATCAAGCTTCAAGCCTTCAACTGAGGAAAGGAAGACTAATTTTTATTTTATTTTATTTTATTTTTTTATTATTATTATTTTTCCTTTTCCTTTCTTTTATGAGAAGAAAAAAAGATAACCATAAAAGGGATCCCTCAAAACCCAGAAAAACCCACAATACCATTCTGCACTTTGGTTACGGCATTCTTGAAGAAGCCCAAGAAGGAGCCGTTGGACGGTGGAGGCTGCACAAGAGGCGGAGAGATGATCATTTTAGGTGAATCGGAGACCGGTTTCTGAGAAGGCTTGGGGTGGAAGGTAGGGTCATCAACACCGTGTATGGCCCAATTTTTCCGATCATCGGTGGGAGAAAGACAGAAGAGGGAGAGAGGCACGCAACCCGGGTGGCTTACTAAGAAGAACGGACGAAGAAGAAGAAGAAGAACGGAGATTGGTGTCCAGATGAAGAAGATCGAACGGAGAAGAATAATGGAGATGACACTGTGTGAACAAATGTGAGAGAAGAGAGTTTTCTTTTATGATTATAATAATTGATCCGATGCTTATGTTTAAGGCTCATTTAGGGAGTCTGCTCATTTAGGGAGTATGCTGTGGGTGATTTTTTTGACATATTTTGACATATTTCCTAAGAGCATTCACAGTAGGCTCATCTAATGTTTGGCTATTTTAGCAAAAAAAAATCACCTTTATCTATTTGAACTACTTTTTTAAAACACCCACATCAGACTCAGCATTTTAACCTTACACTCATTTAAATATTATTTTCATATCATTTAAATATTATTTTTTTATTCTTTCTTTATATTTTTTTATTCTTTCTTTCTAAAATATCGGACGAACCTTCTGACCCCAACGAGCCCGAGATCAACCCCAACGTCACCTACACTCTCGGACCCAAAATCTCCAACTGGGACGACAAGAGAAAGAGCTGGCTTGCAAAGAACCCCGAGTTCCCCAGCCATGTCAATNTTTAGATTTAAAAGTCAAAAGTAAACAGTGTGACCCTGATAAATAACTATTGATAAACAATTTTGTCGCCTAAAGACAAGTTTTATTTTCTATTTAAGGAAGCTCTAAAAAGTGTTTCGATCATCTCCAAAAATACTTTACAAAAAATTTCCTAGATATTTTTCATGTATCTTATGTTTTCCAGACTCATGTTTTTTCTACAGCATTTTAAATTTAACTTTCAAGTCAATTACTTTGTTAACTAGTAAGTACTTTATTGAATTCAAATTTGAAGTTTATTATCACGTCTTCAATTTCAATATCTAGTTTATATTTTCATGAACATATTTACCTTACATGTTTTCATGTTTCAATTATCTTTCGCTTTACTCATGGTGTATATATATATATATATTATATGTATTGTATGTATAAGTTTATAATATATAATTATATGTACAGTAATATAAGTAAATAACAATATTTATAATATTTCTCTCAAAGCAGGAAGAGAAACATAGACGACTAAATGAAAACAAAACTGTTTTCGGAAATATGTATAAGTTGTTTCGAGATTTTAGTTTTTTGGTGTTTTCATTTTCACTTGTTCTGTTCTTTAAAACAGTTTGCCAAACGCACAGTTCAAAAAAAAAAAAAAAAAAAAACCCTTGTTGCCAAAACAGCTACCAAACAGGTTGCAGCAGATCTCTAGTTCAATAATAGAAGTGTTTCCAATCAGTTTGCCCACACATCCTAATGACAATTTAGGCTTGAATTGAACTTGAATCAAACCAGAATCAATTTGCTATAATTTCCATATTACCTTTGGTGGGAAAGAGTTGCTTTCCTTTTTATGACTTCAAGCTTAATACTCAGCCCAACAGTTTTGCAGTATAGCAATTTCCATGGGCAAATGCATTTTGTTCTACACATTGGGCATGCTGGAAGAACATACTAACATAAGAATCACTTGCTTTAAAAACAAATGTTAGTTTAATAGGCTAGGTTAGAGAAAATTCTTTGAAAACTATCAGAAAAAAATATAGGTCCCATTTTATCCATGAGACCACTGATATACAAAATATATTAGAAAGGTTGTAACATTAGTAAGGATACATCATGACAGCCGCTCAACCAAAAACAAAAAAGAAAACCCCAACAAAAAGAGGGCCAACAAAATTGCTGGGCACATAATAATATGGCTTTAGAAGGAACAATGCAGTTTTAAAGCAAGGATTACAAGTTATAGTCATCAAGCCCCAGATCCCTCAGTGCATCACTTGCAGCATCCTTACAGCTCTCATGGCTTTGCTTGGCTTTCCTTATATATTTCTCAACACCATTACTAAGGAGAAGAGTTCTGTGCAATGAAAAAGTTTGTTCCACAGATTATGGTTTCATTAAGATTGAAATCTACTACTTTTAGCAGTATGATACATCAAGACCATTGAAATAAATGGAAAAAATAAATAAATAAATAAAAAAATGAAGACAAAGTGCCTCATATAGTATATACAATTAAGGAGACTTACCTATTCTCTGCGTTCCTAACTGCAAGATTCCGGATCATGAGGCAGGAGTTCTTTTGCATTTGTTGTGCCGCAGGGAACTTCTCCATAGCTTGAATAGCAAGGTCCCCTGCCCCAGCTTCAATGGCACTGGCTGCATTTTCTGGTGATCTCAAGGAGAGTACAGAAATAGTAGACATTACCTGTACCATAATGAAGATTATTAGTTAATAACACAATCTCTGTAAATGCAGTATACAACAAGAGCGAATGTTCAATCAGACCGGATAACACAATTAATAGGAAATTATCATGAGTGATGTCCACAAGCAACCAATCATGCATATACTTTTGGGTACAACTTTTGGCACATAAATAACGTTCTTTGAACCATGCAATGCCAAGTTGGTTGCTTGACGAATAACAAGCGTAACATGCATTTAAAACATGGAATAAAACTAACACAGTAAGCTTTTAGGAAGGCAAAAAAACTAATATCCAATCAGACCAGATTAAATGAACAGAAAGATTTAGGGTCTGTATCTGATTGCGGTTTCAATAAGTGGGATTTTTAAAATAACGTTTTTAAAACCGCTACTTTTTAAAATTGTAAAGGCGTTTGATAAAATATGTTAAAAAATAATTTTTATTAAATATTTGTTATGCAAATTCATATTTTAGTTTAAATTCGCACTGTTTCAAATAAACATTCCTAGCCTGCTGATTGAAAATCGCAGATTTTTTTTCCTATTTTAAATTAAGTGCTTTTAAATCGCAACACCAAACGCCTTACGTTTTGTGATATCTTTTAAAAACGCAAATTATTCTTGGAAAATCATAATTCCAAACGCACCCTTACTCCAATTAGGACAATAAGTTGGTTACAGGCATTATAATTATGCAGCCATTTGGAGAAGACTAGCAGGTTCCTTACCTCTTGCAAGATAGAAGGGTCATCAGAAAATCTGGCAGAGAGTTTGATTAGCCTATCCATACCTCCCTTCTCAACAATGGCGGTCTTGTTTGCATCACTTCCTGCCAACTAATTGAAATAAAACACATAAGAGGTGTTTAAACAAGCAGCGATATGCTCGCAATAGTTAAAGCAACACAAGTTTCAAACCAAGTAGAGGCTACTTGGGCCTATGGGTCACACAGAGAGGAAGTTGTCCACCACGCAAGAGATTTAACCAATTCACTTAACAGAAACCTTCATGATTAATAATTCAAAATTACATCGCTATGGAGTGCAGAATATCTGTGGAAAGTACGCTTCATTTAGAATGCCAGAAAAAGTGGGATGAATGAATTCAAAAATGTATTTTGAGTACAACAATATCCAAAACTAAATTTTCTTTTACTCTTTTGACATCCCAAACAAATTCCTACCCTATATGAATCAAGAACTGATTCTTAACAAGCAATGCAATAGATATATCAATAAGATACATACTTCATTGTATTGTAGGGCCATGCAAAACAATTACATTCGCTTGATTGTATTAAGCCCATGCAAAAGACCAGAGAACAAATCCCATGTAATAGAATTACATTCTTTACAATTAAACCAAAAAGTTACTGTGAAGTTACGGAGGAGTTACAGTAAAAGTCTAATACACAATCTTATTAATGTTTAACATCCAAGTTACCCACTTTAAACTTTTCTCTTACCTACATTACTTGGGTTAGAGAACATAGTCAAGCACTGCAAGTATATGGTGCAAACATAATCTTATGCGGTAGAACCACGAAGGATGCAGAGTTGAAACCAGAAACGTTCCACCAAACTTTTTGTGCAAGTTTTGACAATGTGCTTGCAATAAAGAAAGAAAGCTTTAAATCTCTTAAAATAATGATCCAATCATACCTTGGATAACAAAGAACAGCAAGCTCTAGCAACAATGTTGTTGCCTTGTTCACCACTGTCATCAATACATCGAAGAACTGCATCAATACCACCATTTTCTGCAATGGATTTACATATTTCATCCTGCACTAAGAAAATCGTAAGAGTTAATGATAAACCCAATAAGCAGATACTATCTAGTACAAATATTTAGGTTCTTATCGGTACAAGTTAGTTGCTGAAAAAGAAATTTTTTTTAAAAAAAACAACAGAACTTCACATAATGAATTGCTGGTATCAATTTCATATTTGCAACTAAAAAATCTTGTACGCTATTATTGATTCAAAGCCATAAGAAAACCATAACAAAGTAACATTTTTTGGCTGTTGATAGGCAGACACAACTCTTGCATCTGCATGGGGATTAAAATACCATTGGCTATTTGATTGAAATATCATTGGCATCTTGTCCAGTTTGGATAAACACTTACATTGACAGTAATGGCCTTTAAAGCAATGCTTGCCGAAACCAGACCAGGTGAGCTAAGTCCTGCATGTAGTGAGTCCACTAGAGCTCCTGCAACTCCAATTTTTGCAAAATTTCGTGCATAACCATAAACCTGGCATTTATAACCATAAACCATACATCACAAAGTTGCTTTAAGGAATGCTTGGCACTTTTGTTATAAAATGAGACCAGTCGAATGCAAAAGCAAGTATAACCAAAACAGCAAGCTTTCTTAGTTTGGTAGCCAGGACTCAAAATAATAACACCTGCCTTCAAAGTCTAACCTCGCACAAGTTTTACAGACAACAAGAAAAAGGAAATTTACCTTTAAATGTGTTATCAATCAATTTGTTAACGGCCAGCTTTGACGACCCATGGGATTAACTCACTCAATTGGTTATGTTAGATCATCATCTTGAATGCGGCCAATTCTAGAGCTAAGCCAATGACAGCAACTTATACTGAAAACTTTAAGCGGGGGATTACATAAATAAGAAAAATGATCCCATCTCTACATATACATGTTTAATTTTCAGGAGTCATTGCATTCCGCAAAAGTTAGATATGCATTTTTATGAGTAATTTACTTACTTGAGAAGCCACAACACGATTATCATCTGGTGTTAACAGAACACGTATGGTATCATACAAGCTATAGATGCTGCCTTTACTCAGCCCACTTGGATCACTCAGTATTCGCATGATAAGCTCGGCAATTTTCAACTCCATGAATGACTCTTTGAGAACCTCATTACCAGTTGAGGCTGCTGCAACAACCGCAAAACCATTACTCAGGATATCTAAATTTTGACTGTAATCATTCAGTATGCCCACCACAGTCGTCGGTCCACCACTAGTCCGAAACGTTTCTGTACTCTGAAGATCTGCAAATAACAAGGATACACAGGACATAAAGCCATTTAGAAAAATACATTATCTTCTCTTTAAGATATAAGACACATAAGACAGAAAAACAAATCTAACGGCTTAACATAATCAGTATGGCATTGATGCTTGACCCACTGGCTTATGCACATTCACATCACTATGTAAAGCTATGTCTACTAAAACTTCCAAACTGAGAGTATTTAAACCCAAGCATGCCACAAGTTATAAAATTAACGTATCAAAAATCACAATCCTACTTCTTATGATAATTTACAAGCTATACACAATAAAGTAACCAAAAAAATAAAACTCAAAACAATTATTTCACAGATTTCACTAAAGCCAGCTCAATCACCAAAACGAAAATGTGGGTATCATACATTTCAAGATAATAAACAAAAAGAAAAATACCCACTAAAAATTACCACATAACCATCTTATGCTCCTATCTGTACACACTAACTCCCCCAAGTTCCCAACATGTTTACGATATCATCTTCAACAATGATAATCATAACGAACCAATAATCACAAAGCTTATATTACTACGAATCTAACAAGAAGAAATACAAGCTATAACGAACGAAGAAACTAAAAATGCATTAAATAAAAAACGGTTATACCAAGAAGAAGTGACGCCAACGTCTTCAAAGCTGAAACAAGAACCTGCTCGCACCCATTTCGAAACTTCGAGCACATAGAACAAAGCAATTCCACACCGCCATTCCTTGTCGCTATGGCCACATTCCCTGATCCTTGGACACCACACAGCTCCGTAAGCTTTTCAAGCAATTCCACAATTTCATCCAAATATTTTTTGCTAATTTGATCCTTTAAATCAGAATCCAACTGCTTCAACCTATCTACACACTGTATCACAGGGTTTTCCTTCACACCACCCTCTCCTGGAACGCAAGTGACGATCCCTGCAACACATATATACAATTATAAGAAAATTTTAATTACTTGAGGATCTATTTGGCGGCCGAGAAAATGCGGGAGAAACGAAAAGAGATTAAGATTTTTTGAAATTATTATCGACAGAGCTGGTTTTAGTGCTTTGAAGAGAATGCCATTTCATTTTCTTTCTGATTTTCCCACACTTTCTCGGGAATCAAACGGAGGGTAGCTTGAAAATGGGGATTTTGAGAGATTGGACCGGAGAGATCGACGCCCTGGAGAGATAGGGTTTGGATGGCGTCCTGGAGAGCCTCGGTGGGGTCCATCCCGAGATCGTCCATGTTTTCCTTGACCAGATCGTCGAATGCCTCCTGCGAGATCGTGCGCCCAGCCTTCGCCGTCGTCTTCAGTGGGCCCATCTGCGCGACGATCCGTCCGACCGAACAGAGTTGGAGATGGAGACAGAGAGTAATCAGAAGACGGAGGAAAACTGCTCTTTTTCGATTTGAAATTTGGAATGGAAAAATGAGAAAGAAGTAAATTTTTAGAGAAAAACGACTTGCAGGACGAAGGCAAAGACTAGAGAGTAAATAGTAATGATATTTGATAATCCATAATTCTATAAGTTCATTGTATGTTTCTAAGTCCTCCCTCCAAGAATGACGTGGAATAGTCTTATCATTCTTAGAGAGACTTAAAAAAAAAAACAAGAAGGATTTGACAAATCAAGTATGTCCAACGGGAGGCCAATGGCGCTGCTCATAGGTTAGCTAGGTTGGCTCTATTGAACGGGATAAAATATACATGACAGGATAATTTTCCTTTGTCAGTGCTGAATATTGTAAGTGCGGAGCAAATTCATGGTTTACATTAATAAAGTTATGATATTTCTTTCAAAAAAAAAAAAAAAAAAGAGGAAAACAAAGACTTGTAGCTCAAAAAAAAAAAAAAAAAACTTGTAGTCATATGAGTCTTACACATTATGAACCGCACATATTCAATGGTAATTTAAAAAAGTGGGAGTATGAGAGAAAAATGAGAGGAGAACGTGTAGCACCTCTCCCAAATAATTAGGATGATGTAGGGGTGTCAATATGGTTACGGTTAGCGGTTAGTGGCAATAACCGCTAATCGTAACCGCCTTAGCGATTAGTAGATTTCACTAACCGCAACCACTAACCGCCTAACAGTTAGCGGTTAGCGGTTAGTGAAATAGATAACCGCCCGCTAACCGCTTTTTTAAAATTGGGTTTTTTTTGGGCTTCTTCTTGTGCTTTTTGGGCTTTTATTACTACAATATCATATACTCATACTATGATACTAAGATTGGTAAGTTTATAAATGGTCTCACTCTTTATGATATTATTATTATATTTACTTATAAGCTTTTTTTAATTAAACTTATTATCTAATAGTAATGCTAAAACTCCTAAGTCCTAAATTCTTAATGATATAATGGTCATACACTCATACTCAAATTATATAATCATATTATCTCACAAATCACAATTCATATTAATATAATAAAATTATCTTAGATCTAAGAATCTAAGATAATGTGATATATGTTTTATAAGTATAAAGTATATAATAATGCTTTGATTCAATTGTGGTTATAAGTAACACATTGTTTAATAAATCCAATATTAATTACTTAATTTAATATTATACGAATCACATTATCATTGTACACTAATAATATGATTAACTTAAATAAAATATTTGAATTGTCATT
>CM017322.1:12347363-12357365 GCA_006937295.1 Carpinus fangiana
AAAAAAAAAAAATTAAGAAATTTTTAATTTTAGAGTGTTGACTTAAGAATTTATTATACATTTTTCTTTAATTTTATAATGTTTGTACTAAACAAATGATGTTGTGTAATGAAGCCGTCATGAAGACGTAATGGTGTATACTTATGTGGCAAGTTTGTCAATCAAATAGTTATGTGACAAGTTTGTCAATCAAATTCAGTTAAATTTCCATTTAGAATTGAAATTGATTTGGTCAGTTTCATACTTTAGATAGACAATAGAGAATGATGATGGCAGTTTTGGACTTTGGTTGAAACAAGATTTTCACATTCTCACCAACCCATTTGGGGCTTAAGCTTCCAGGCTGCAGCGCCCTTGGATATTTCCTATTACAATAAGAGTTCTTTATTTATTTATTTATTTATTTTGACATGTTCCCACAATAAGGAGGAGGGAGATTTGAACTAGTGATCTCCACTTCTTTAAGCATGATTCTAGCCAATTGAATTACCTATTAGGAACACAATAAGAGTATTTAATCTGTCTATATTTAACGTAATAATAATAATAATAATAAATAATTTAAAACAAAGGGAGGCCATGGCTCCCCTCGGTCTATACGTAGTTGTGTGCCTACCGTACATTCAACCACCCCAATAAATGATAGAGTGATCACGTGGCCGTCTTTACCTTTTTTGTTCTCTTTTTTTTTTAAAAAAAAAAAATTTATTATTATTATTTTTATTCATAAAGAGGGGAAATATTTCCCCTCACTTAGAACGAACATGCCCATTCTAGCTAAACACTCTTCTTCTTCTCCTATTTTCCTTGAGCTACGTTCCTCCTCCAAAAGTAAGCATCAGAGTGACAGTACTTGATGTATGGCATTCCTTTTGTTTGCAGGTTTTCTCAATTCAGGATTTGATGTTCTTCACAGTTTAATATAAATATAATTATTTGATAGTTTTTTTGTTTCTTAAAAGCATAATTGAAGTATAGAAAAAAGTAGTATCTATTTCAAAATAGTCAAAGATAGAGGAGGGAGCTATTTGAAATGATTGAAAGCTCAATGAGATATTTGGCAGCAGCCCAAACTACAGAGAGCTAGCTTGCTAATTTGACCATTTTTTTCCCATGTTTTGCTATTGCTGCCTTTTGGGAGGAATATTGTGACACACGGGAAGAAAAAGAAGGAAAAAAAAAATATATCCACAAGAGGATTGACTCGTTGAAAATTGAGGACCATTTCACGATGTATTTTCAATTTTCTTTTACCTACCAAATAATTTGAAAGAAAAAGGGCGAATTTGGCAATTTTCCACACCCTTTCTAACTGTTCTCCCTCTTCCTCTGCCCTCTTTAAAAACCCATCAACTCTTCCCATCAAACCCAACATCTTACAATCTTTTCTCTCGAGTTTCTTTCTTTCTTAAGTTGCTCTCTCGATACAAGCTAGCCATGGGTGGTTTCACTTTTGCACATGGCCTTGTCCTGATTGTAGCTGCTTCCTGCATGTTGGCAGTTAGTACGGCCAACAAGGATTGGAAGTTCGGGTTTAACAACCATTGGCCTCCTCACAAAGGTGGCTCCCATCACCCAAAATATAGACAGGCTGCCCCCAACAAAGTCATCGTCGGCGGCTCCGAAGGCTGGCGCTTCAACTTTAGCTACACTAATTGGGCTTTCAAACACGGTCCCTTTTACCTCAATGATACTTTGGGTGAGTTGACGTGTTTCAAGTTATGTAACAATCATAAAACAGTTTATTAAATAGCATATAATGACAATATTGTCAATATATATGGTGGTTTGCAGTTTTCAAGTACGATCCTCCAAAGGACGACAATACCACAATCCCTCACAGCGTATACTTGCTACCAAACCTTCGGAGCTTTATGAAGTGCAACTTAACCGGAGCGGAGATGTTGGCCAACGTGACGCAAGGAGGCGGGCAAGGCTTCGAGTACGTGCTGAAAAATTGGAAGCCTCACTACTTTGCCTGCGGTCAGCACGATGGCATCCATTGCAGCCTTGGACAGATGAAGTTTTTTGTCATGCCAATGCCCCGTTGGTTTAGATAATTGATACAAAAAGTGACATCTTTTTTATGTTTGTCTGGTATTCAATAAGAGTACTTAAATCTGTTTTTTTTTTTTTAAAAAAAAAAAAATTATCCTTCCTTCTGATTGAGATGATAGTGAATGAATGTACCTGCTGTGACTTGGTTTGGACATGAGAAGAATGTTTAAAAGGTTGTTCTCTTCTCCTTTGAAATTAGAACAACCTTGAACATTCTTAGTTAAAACAATTATGATTTGTCAAAATGGGTGACTAAGGAATAAATTAAGGTTGTTCTCTTCTTTTTGAAGGTCGTTCTCTTATTTTCTTTAACTCAATATATTTGTTGAAGGAAATTAATGTAGCTGCCATTACATTAATTTCCTAAGTTCTTAACCCAAATCAATTGATGGAATTTGGAGTTATTCTTACTACTCTACAACTTAGAAATGCATTGAAAAATGTATTGCCAATAGAATTAACAAGAATTTGGCTCGCTTCTAGTGAAAAAAAGAAGGTGGATATGAGATAATCATGGGAGAATTCAAGTAATTTTGATATTGGAGACAATCTCTACCAAATTAAAGGCAAGCTAAACTAATTGGAGTTATCTTTTTTCATAAGAAGATTACCAATTTTTTTTTTTTGCTAATTAAAGGCAAGCTAGCTAATTAAACTAATCAATTAACAATATCTTGCCTAATTGTAAACAACAAACAAATTTTATAAAAGTTATTAGGTATTCAATCTCCATATACACTTAAAAGTGATTTAATAATGCAAACTTATTATAAGATTTTGTAGTAGCTATTTTGAGAATAATCGGCTTTCCTTGAGCCAGTTGATCAAATAATATATTTTCACACCATTTAAGGTGGTGGCTCAGTAATCTAAAGAAATCTTTAAACTGATTAGTTACACACTAGGATATGAATCCAACTCCACTGTGAGAATCTTCATGTTTGATTAGTGTAAATCATCTTGGTTTCCAATGATACCCTAGTAGAATGAATCATCTTGTGGTTTATTGTGCATCAATGAATAACGAACTCGGTTATACCCAGCTACTCCCTAAGGTTTTCTTTTTTTTTGAAAATTTATTCTCTGAGTCAATCGAAATCACAATAAACTCCATACTGTCAATTTTTTTTAACAACCATTAGTCTGGGTCAAAACGCACTGTTTTATATCATTAAAATATTATTATTTTTTTAATTTAATTTTTAGAAAATTTTTTTAAAAAAATTTTTAGATTAAAATTTTAAAAAAATTAATATTTTAATGAGGCAAAACGATGCGTTTTGACCTAAACTAACGGCTATTAAAAAATTTTGACGGTAATGAGTTTACTGTGATTTCGATTGACTCAGGGAGTAAATTTTTGAAAAAAAAACTTAGGAAATTTTTAATTTTGGAGAGTTAACTCAAGGACTTATTATACATTTTTACTTATTTATTTATTTATTTATTTATTATTTTTTTCCAAACAAGCCGTTTGAAAGTCACTCATATTTCTCTTATAAAGATACCAAGCATAGGTTTTTTTTTTTTTTTTAGGCAAATAAGGGAAAAAGGGAAAGGGAAATTACAAAAGGGGTGACCAACCCAAACAATAGCCCAAACCTAACCAAATTGCTAAGTAGATAGAAGAGAAATTAGAACCAAACAAGGTAATAATTTAATAAATGACCCGGCCATTAAAAGTACAAGCATAGTTTACAAACAAACAACATGAGCTTATGATGGGTGTAATTATGGTGTTTTAAAAGTAAAAATGAGGATATTATGATGAGGGTATTATAGCCGGAATGGGATCCTCTCCATTTCAAATCAAATGGATAATATCCATTTAGTGTAAAATAAGGGGTAATATTGTATATTTAGTTATTCAACTTTAATGTTAAGACAATACTACCCCTCATTTTACACTAAATGGATATTATCCATTTCATTTGAAATGGAGAGGATCCTGTTCCATTATAGCCCTACATATTTGTCAATATTTTTTTGTGTACTTTTAAGAGAGAGGAGGTTCGTTTGGTCTTTTCATTTTCTTCTCATACTTGCTTTATCTTTTAATTTTAAGAGAGAGGCTCTCACTTGGTCTTAATTCTTTCTTGTTTCTCGGTTGTGTAAAACTAACGTGTAGTTTGTTATTATTTATTGCTCTAATTCTTTTTATTGAATTATTGACACGCCATCTTCTTTTCTTAGGAGTAAATAATACATAAATAATATATTTTTTTGGTTGCATCTAGCAATATTTGCTATTTAGAGAATATTATAATATTCATATAATTCAATTTACTTATTTTTTTCCGTTTGTATTTAATACAAGTCATCTGTTGATGATAGTTTGGCTTTAATGTGGTATTGATACGTCGATGACCGTTTGACATTAAGGCAGCATTTTTGTCATACTTTTTCTTACATCTTTTTTTTAGAGCATTTCTAGCAAGGGTTTTCATTTTAACTACTCAAAATACAGAGGTTTTTTTTTATTTTTTATTTTTTATTTCATTTTAGTTACTAATATTTCATTACAAACTTCAATAGAATATGTATTTTAACTATTTATTCTAATTAAATATTATTTTTCAGTATTATTATTATTATTATTTATCATTTTCTTTTCTTCCCCCATAAAAAGAGAGAGAAGGTGAGAAAATATTAGAAAATAGAAAGAAAGAGAAAATATAATAAAATATTACTTAAAAGTTGTTATAGTGAACTTTTATATTTGAAAATTTACTATAGTAATTGTTGGGAAAAATTTTATTTTACAAGTATGGCTGGAGCACAAAAATAAGGCCCAGCAACTAAATTTAGCTAAAAAACTAATTCACAAGGACTGCTAGACATGCCATCATGATCATGGGTTTTAAAGGAAAAAATATCTTATCACTTCTATAAAAAGGTGGAGGTTTAGATGTACTTATACATAATTCAAAAAAAACTATCGTACAATACAGTACAGTACTAGTGGGGTTTTCCATTTTACTAAAGTTTGATATTTTTAGTGAGCTCTCGGACTTACTTTAGAATTCCTCCTTATTTTCAAAGAGAGTTTTTTGGTGCTCCATTCTTCATCATCTTTGTGCTTAATCTTTGGATCAAAGGGTTTGTTACTTGGGAATGTATTCTTAACGAAAGTAAATGGTATAATCTAATTCTGAAAGGTTGTGTGTCAAGAAATGGATGATTGCATCGAGTTATACATTCCGAAAGACATGAAATCAACCTTTAAGGACAATACTCTTTCGTGATTCTATAATTTTGTGAGATTTTTCTTTGCTTTGTTTTTTATTTATTGTATTCTATTTATTTTATTGTTAATTGTTTGATTTAATATTATATAATATCAATAAGAATTTTTGCACCATTTATTTAATTTCACAACAATCCTAAAGGTTAATTATGGATGCACAAATTCTTGTTGCTTCTAAAGTTCTTTTGAATGTTACAAAAATTTGCTATTTAGAGAATATTATAGTTTAAAATTTCGTAGATGTATGTATAAAGAAAAAAAAATTGGTTAAGATTTGAAATAATTCAATTTAGTTACCATCAACCACTCAAAAAAGAGTTTCAGGTTTCTCTCTCAATTTTTTAGATTTGATGATGCTTTAGAGAATTTTTTGAAGATTTAGGAACAAAGTTAAAACCTATCTTTTTATTTTTTTTATTATGATTTGAACGAAGGATCCCTTGCGGTCTAAATGTACTAGAGAGGATCCAAATGCCGAAACTTCACATAGAGGTAGTACTAGAGGATGTTTTCACTAGTATTTTTTTTTCTATACTTTATATTATATAGCTAACCATAATTCCTTTGTGACCTTGTAATTTTCTTGAAAAAAAAAAAAAACAAAAACAAAGTGTTCATAATCAAAGCAAAAAAATTGAGCACTTTACCCGTATATGATTTATTCATGATTCCTTCACATGCAAACTATTCTATATATGCTTGTTTATAGTCTATTATTGTTTTTATTCTATGATATTTTATTTTGTTGTTTATCAACTCTGATTGTCTCTTATCAGGTTGTAATTTAACTTAATTCAAATAGTTAATTATAAACTATTGAGTCATTCTTCAAAAGAAAAGAATTTAACAATTCAAAAAGTAATATACCATGGGATTTTAGTGTCGAAACTTCAAATCACTAAAAGTGTCCTACATTATTCTATAACTCTAGTTGTGGAACCCCATAGGTTGAACTTGAAGAACATTCACTTTAAATTTTAAATTGTGTTTATGTATTTTTAGTTCAACCTATACAATAATGAATTTCTGACTCCACCGCTAATCGGATGAAAGATAGATACACGTGACAATTTTTCCTATTTTAACATCCAAATAATTTCGACGGACTGACCTTTTTGATATGAGATGGTAGTTTGACATATCGAAATTAATGCCACTTTTTGATGTCTAGTAGCGTAAATGAAAAAGTGATGATAGTTTTGGGAGAAAAGTATATTTTCTCTCTTATACTTTTCCTTGACTTGGTCAGAATTAAATATAGGGGGGATCCTCCTTTAAAAATTTTCCTTTTTTTTTGTTTCTTCTATGATTTCTCATCTCATCTAAAAAAAAAAAAAGCCACATTAAATTTAGATCACAAAAGATTAATTAAAGGTGTCTAAAGAAACTAGTAGATAGATTACATTCTGAACAGAAACACTTAAAGGAGCATATTTGTTGTTGAAATATGTATTAAATTAGCAAACGTAAATACAATCTAACTCAACAACCTATTTTTAGTGAGTAAATTCGGTAACATTTGCTTCAAATAGAATATTTTGACGACTTCAATTTTTTATTTTTTTTTAAAATAAGTTTGTCATCTTTATCCTATAGTTTTCACTACTATATATAGTGCGCATGTGAGGAGAACATTCGAAAGTCAAATAGGAGAGAAACATGATATCATCGAGTAGAAAATAGAAGAATCCATTTGGAAATGGTCCAAGATATATAATTGACAGCTCAATGAAGAAAAAGAAAGGAAAATAAATATCCAAGTGGAGGATTGACTCATTGAAAATTGAACTCAATGGTGGAGCATTTCACGATGTATTTTCCTTTTCTATTTTTTATTTTTTTTTACCATACAAGATTTTTTTTTGTATTACTTTTATGTTCTTCTGAAAATAAGGTAACTTTTAAAATCATAATTTAATCAAAATCTAATAATGGTCAATTACGGCTACTCATATCCTCTTTAAATACCCCTCAACTCTTCCCATCAAACCCAACATCTTACAATCTTTTCTCTTCTATCACACTTTATTTCCCTCTTTCTTAAGTTGCTCTTGAAACAAGACATGGGTGGTTTCACTTTTGCACGGGGCCTCGCCCTGATTGTAACTGCTTCCTGCATGTTGGCAGTTGGTACAGCCAAAAAGATCATCGTGGGCGGCTCCGAAGGCTGGAAATTCAACGTTAGCTACACTGATTGGGCTCTCAAAAATGGCCCCTTTTACACCCATGATACGCTGGGTGAGTAGACGTGTTTCAAGTAATATGAAAATTGTATATCAGTTTACTAAATAACGTTTTTGTCTATGGTTGCTGCAGTTTTCAAGTATGATCCACCGGTAGACAATAACTCAATTCCTCACAATGTATACTTGCTACAAAACTATGAGAGCTTTGAAAAGTGCAACCTAAAAGGAGCGAAGTTGCTGGCCGACGTGACAGAAGGAGGTGGCGACGGCTTCGAGTACGTGCTGAAAAAGTGCGAGCCTCTCTACTTTGCTTGTGGTTTGCACGAAGGCGTCCATTGCAGCCTTGGACAGATGAAATTCGTTGTCGTGCCACTGCCCCGTCCCTCGTTGGTTTAGATAATGGATATAGAAAGTGACATGTTTTTATTTGTTTATTTTGTTTATTTATCCATCCTTATGACTGAGATAATTGTGAATAAATGTACGTGCTGTGCCTTGGTTTGGACTGAGAAGAATGTTTATAATATTGGTCTATTCTGTTCATAAATTAGAACAACCTTAAACATTCTTTGTCTAAAATCATTGAAGAAACTTCATCTACCCCTTGCTGTTCCATTACTTTTGTAATCATAATTTTAAAAAAGTTGCAATATTGGGTTGCCATGTTTGGAAACTTTGTAATGTCACCTACCATTATGATTTAGAATTAAATGAAACTAATAATAAGTAGAATGTCCTTTATACCACTATAAAATTTATAAAATTTAAAAATTACCCTAATTAAAAAAAAAAAGGTACCCTATGGTGGTCTGGGGTATGGTCGTGGGTGAGGCTGTAGGTCAGTCATAGAGTACTACCCTATAGAAATATTTTTTGTGTTTTAGTGTCTTCTGTTAGGATTTAATAAAAAATCGCAATAGAGGTATGGCATTATAATATTTTAATTTTAAATATATGCGACACAGTATTATAATTTTTTAAAATTTAAGGATATAATTACAAAAGTAATGAAACATCGTAGGGGTAAGTAAGTGAAGGTTCTATTAGATAATCCATTTGATTCTATGGCCCCTCCATTAAGCATACGTATTTTGGCCCCAAGAATAAAGTGGCGAACGTTAGCAATCGAGGTGGGAGTGGCTGGGATACAGTAAAGACAGCCTCTTCTCGTCGTTCGTGCGCGTATCCTTCTTGGTCTGGCAGAGTTCGGTCAATCTATAAGGCTTATTGAAAATGGGCTTTCTTGGGCTGACTAGATGGGCTGAAGAGGCCGGCTCCTATATCTACTATATCATAGGCACTGCCACCTGGGGACTGCTAACAGCCCTTTATTCTCAAGGGCTAAAAAATGTATGTCTAAAACGTAGTGGGAACCACAAAATCAAATCTGTTATTCAATAGACCTCTCCCATGACCAGATGAAGCCCAGGAGACCCTTCATAAATATAATTAGGAAAATATATAAAAAAACATCCTAAACTATTAGTAATTTACAATTTAGCTTTTTAATGTTCAAAAAATGATAAAGTAGTCCTCCAAATTACCAATCAGTTGCAATTTGGCCACTCCGTCAAATAGGATGAAAAATTCAATACGACATCGTTTTGAAAAGGTTAAATTACTAAAATGCCTTTTTGAAAGAAAAAAAAAATCAATTTAAAAAAGTCCTCCCAAAACGACTCGTTTGGCAAACCCTAAAAAAAATTTAAAAAAAAAACATTTTAAAAAAAAAAAAGACGTCGCTCGCCAATACCCTTTGCAAATTCAAGCTCCTCTGCAGATTCAAGTTGAATGAGCTACATCACAGACCTCCCAAGGCTCAAAAGAAGAAGCACTTGTTCCAATCTCTGCAAACAACAAAGTTTTTCCAAATCACAGAACTTGATTGGGCTGAATCAGGTCTTCAAGTTTCGTCCCTCTGCAGATTCAAGCTCCATATGGAACATCTCATGTGGTTGAAGTTATTTCAAGGCTCAATTTGTACCAAACTTGATCCTGATTTGGACCCACATCGGGAGGGTGGGAGAAACTGCCAAATAAGATAGATCTTATAGTAGACATCTTTATGAATTCTACTGGACAAACACATAATCATGAAGTGAAGCAGGACATCAGAGATCCCGAAGCTTGCAGCTTCCCAGTCCTAATCAGATCTAGAAAAACTCTTATATGTATTGCAGAATGAATGCAACGAATTGGTCTAGAGGGAGAGTGCGAGAGAGTAAGATCTGAGGGAAATTTGGGCGTTACCATCCGGCGAAAACGGTCTAGTTGTAGAGAGGTATAAGTGTTTGGCCAAGGACAAAAATTAGGGGTGAAATAGCGGTTGCGGTTAGCGGTTAGTGGCTAAAACCGCTAACCGCTAACCGCCTAGGCGGTTAGTAGAATCTACTAACCGCATCCGCTAACCGCTAGCGGTTAACCGCCTAGGCGGTTAACCGCCCGGTTAGCGGTTAACCGGATGCGGTTAACCGCTTTTTCTACTAACCGCTTTTTATTGGGCTTTTTATT
>CM017322.1:12364173-12468185 GCA_006937295.1 Carpinus fangiana
AAAAAAAAAAAAAAAATTTATCCTTTCTTCTAATTGAGATGATAGTGAATAAATGTACGGCCTGTTGTGACTTGGTTTGGACATGAGAAAGAATGTTTAAAAGGTTGTTCTCTTCTCCTTAGAAATTAGAACAACCTTAAACATTCTTAGTTCTTAGTTAAAATAATTATGATTTGTCAAAATTGGTGACTAAGGAATAAATTAAGGTTGTTCTCTTCTTTTTGAAGGTTCTCTTATTTTCTTTAACTCAAGATATTTGTTGAAGGAAATTAATGTACCCGCCATTACAATATTGATTCCCAAAGTGCATAACCCAACTCAATTAATTGATTTTGGAGTTATATCTTACTACAATACAACTTAGAAATGCATTGAAAAATGTATTGCCAATAGAATTAACAAGAATTTGGCTCGCTTCTGGTGAAAAAAATGGTGGAGATGAGATAATCATGGGAGAATTCAAGTTATTTTTTTATTGGAGACAATCTCCACCGAATTAAAGGCAAGCTAAACTAATTGGAGTTATTTTTTCATAAGAAGATTATCAAACTAATCAATTAACAATATCTTGCCTAATTGTAAACAACTAACAACAAACAACTTTTGTAAAGGTTATTAAGATTAGAGACAATATTTTATTGTTTTAGGAACTACTACAATCTCCAAAGACTATATGCCATATCTCCCTATACATTTCAAAGTGATTTAATGCAAACTTATTATAAGATTTTGTATTAGCTATTTTGAGAATAATTAGCCTTTCTGAGCTAGTTGATCAAATAATATATTTTCACACCATTTAAGGTGTTGGTTCAACGGTCCAAAGAAATCTCCAAATTAGTTAGTTACACACCAGGACATGAATCCAATCCTACTACAAGAATCTCTATGCTTGATTAGTGTAAATCATCTTGGTTTTCAATAATATCCTAATAGAGCTTGATCATCTTGTGATTTACTGTGCATCAACCGATAATGAACTCGGCACCCTATTACTCCAAACCAACGAGTTGTTCAATTTCAACTTTAAACCAAGCTTTTTTGGGACTACAAAATACAAATGTTATGTCACCTAGCTAGTTTGCCTTTATTTATTTATTATTATTATAAGCAAATCATTTGAAAAAGTCACTCATATTTCCCTTATAAAGCAACCAAACATAGTTTACAAACAAACAAATAGTTCTAGACCAGATTTGGTTTACCCGTAACCAATTGATTCACAAAAATATCACCCTGGCCGGTTGTCTCCAACACTTTAAAGTCCATCTCTAATGTCATCCGGACACCTCTCCAAGCTTGGAAATCATCTTTGTTTGGTCAATCTATTTGGCATCCTCCTCCTACAGGCTCTATGAAGATTAACTTTGATGTTGCTACTAATGCTTATTTTTCAGTCACTGCTGGTGTCCTAAGCAACTCACCGGGTGACATCATCTCAGCATTCACCAAAAAACTGCTTTCCACTGACGTGAACAAGGGAGAATCTATGGCTTCTCTTATGGGGATAGATCTTGCTATCTTACAAGGCTGCAACAATTTGTTGATTGAGTGTGACTCTTTGGTTTCTATCTTAACTATTAACAATTAGAATCTCTTCACCGAATGGACCATTGCTCAAATCATCGCCGACATTTAGTCAAAAACTACAGCAAAGACGATGGTTTGGCATTAATATGATATTGATACGTTGACGATCGTTTGACACTAAGGCATCATTTTTTTTCATATGTTTTCTTACAGTTTTTCTTTAAGAGCATGTTCAGCAATGATTTTCATTTTAACTATTCAAAATACAATTTTTTTTTTTAATTTTTTTATTTTAGATATGAGTTTTTCATTACACACTCCAACAAAACATCTATTTTAACTATTGATTAAAATTAAATATTATTTTTCAGAATTTTTTATTTTTTTTTATCATTTCCTTTTCTTCCCCCATAAAAAGGGAGAGAGAAAGGAGAGAAAAAAGATTAAAAAAAATAGAAAGAAAGAAAAAATATAATAAAATATTGCTTAAATTGTTGGGAAAAGTTATGTTTTACAAGGATTGCTGGAGCACGAAATAAGGCATAATAGCTAAATTGAAGTAGAAAACCAATTGAGGAAATTACACTTTATCCCCCTGAACTATCCACCAATTTTCACTTTTACCTCCAAAGTTTCAAATGTGACACTTAACCCCCCCTCCCAAACTTTCAAATTGTGAAAATTCGACCACTTTGACCTTTTTTTTCTTCCCAAAATGTCCTCATCACATATTTTATTTTTTTTAAAAGAATCCAAAAAAAAGAAATATGTTGGGGTGGCCGGCCACCCCCTATGGGGTGGTTCAGCCACCCCAGCATATTTCTTTTTTTTTTTAAAAAAAAATAAATAAAATATGTGATGGGGACATTTTGAGAAAAAAAAATGTCAAAATGGTCGAATTGTCACAATTTGAAAGTTTGGAGGGGGTTAAGTGTCACATTTGAAACTTTGAAGGTAAAAATACAAATGAATGGATAATTAGAGGGGTAAAATGTAATTTCTCCACACTAATTTACAAAGATTGTGATCATGGGTTTTAACGGAAAAGGTATCTTATCACTTCTATAAAAAAGAGGAGATTTAGATGTACTTACACATCATTCAGAAAAAACTATCGTACAGTACAGTACAGTACTAGTGGGGTTTTCCATTTTACTAAAGTTCGATATTTTTAGGGAGTTTTCCAACTTACTTTCGAATTGCTTCTTATTTCTAAAGAGAGTTTTTTGGTGCTCTATTCTTCATCATCTTTGTGCTTAATCTTCTGATTAAAGGGTAGTTTATTTGATCTTCATTACTTGGAAGTGCATTCTTAACGAAGGTAGATGTTATAGTATAGTCCTTGAAGGTTGTGTGTCAAGATATCCGATCGCACCAAGTTATACACTCCGAGAGGCACGAAATCAACCTTTAAGGATAATGCTCTTACGTGATTCTATAGCTTTGTGAGATTTTTCCTTGCTTTATTTTTTATTGTATTCTATTTATCTTATTGTTAATTGTTCGGATTAATATTATTTAGCATCAATAAGATTTTTTGCACCATCCATTTTAATTATAATCCTAAAGGTTGATTATGGATAGACAAATTCTTGCTGCTGCTAAAGTTTTTCCGAATGCTACAAAAATTTGCTATTTAGAGAATATTATAGTTTAAAATTTCAAAGATGTATGTATAAAGAAAAACAAAAATGGTTAAAATTTGAAATAATTCAATTTAGTTAGCACCAACCACTCAAAAATTAAAAGAGTTTCAGGTTTCTCTTTCAATTTTTTAGATTTGATGATGCTTTAGAGAAGTTTTTGAAGATTTAGGAACAAAATTAAAACCTATCATTTATCTTTTTCTTATGATTTGAATGAAACTTTGGACCCTTATTAATGCAGGGGCATAATTGTCCAAATTTTTTTTTGGGGATAATTATACCTTTGCAATAACAAGGACCGAATCTCCTATAGTCCAAACAAACTAGAGAGTATCCAAATGTTGAAACTTCACATAGAGGTAGTACTAGACGAAGTTTTCACTAGTATTTTTTCTATACTTTATATTATATAGCTAACTATAATTCCTTTGTGACCTTGTCTTTTTCTTGAAAAAAAAAAAAAACAAAGTGTTCATAATCAAAGCAAAAAAATTGAGCACTTTACCCATATATGATTTATTCATGATTCCTTTATATGCAAACTATTCTATATATGTTTGTTTATGGTCTATTATTGTTTTTATTCTATGATTTTTTATTTTGTTGTTTATCAACTCTAATTGTCTTTTTATCGGGTTGTAATTTAACTTTAAAAATTTAGATTTATGATTCATGTCGAAGTTATAAACTATTGAGTCATTCTTCAAAAGAAAAGAATTTAACAATTCAAAAAGTAATACATCATGGGATTTTAATGTCGAAACTTCAAATCACTAAAAGCGTCCTTTTAAATCTCCAAAGAAATACATCCTTCTATAACTCTAGTTGTGGAACCCCAAAGGTTGAACTTGAAGAACATTCACTTTAAATTTTAAATTGTGTTTATGTATTTTTAGTTTAGCCCATACAATAATGAATTTTTGGCTTTGCCACTAATGGAATAAAAGACAGATGCACGTGACAAATTTTCCTATTTTAACGTGCAAATAATTCCGACAGAGTGACCTTTTTGATACGAGATGGTAGTTTGACGTATCCAAATTAATGCCACTTTTTGATATTTGGTGGCGTAAATGAAAAAGTGATAATATTTGAGGGGGAAAAGTGTATTCTCTCTTATACTTGTCCTTGACTTGGTCTTCCCCTTAATAATGGAATTAAATATAGGGGGGGATCCTCGTTTAAAAATTTTCTTCTTTGTTTCTTCTATGATTTCTCTTCTCATCTCAAAAAAAAGAAAAAAAAAAAAGAAAAGAAAAAAAGCCACATCAAATTTAGATCATAAATATTAAATGACAAGGTGTCTAAAGAAACTAGTAGATAGATTATATGCATTCTGAACAGAAATGCTTAAAAGTGCATATTTGTTATTGAGATATGTATTAAATTAGCAAACGTAAATATAATCTAACTTAACGACCTCTTTTTGGTAAGTAAATTAGGTAACATTTGCTTCAAATAGGATATGTTGACGACTTCAATTCTTTTTTTTATTAAGTTTACTATCTTTATCCTATAGTTTTCACCACTATATATAGTGTGCATGTGAGGAGAATATTCCAAAGTTAGATATTCAATCTTAACTGTTGCTTAAACTACAACATAAATGCTAATATTTTAATAGCAATATGTAAGCCGGATCCTTTCTTGTATTACTCTTGCGTTCCTCTAAAAATAAGATAACTTTTAAAAACACAATTTAATCAAAATCTAATAATAACCGATCACGGTTACTCATCTCCTCTTTAAATACCCATCAACTCTTCCCATCAAACCCAACATCTTAAAATCTTTTCTCTTCTATCACTCTTTATTTTTCTCTTTCTTAAGTTGCTCTCGAAACAAGATATGAGTGGTTTCACTTTTGCACGGGGCCTCGTCTTGATCGTAACTGCTTCTTGCATGGTGGCAGTTAGTACGGCCAACAAGATCGTCGTGGGCGGCTCGGAAGGCTGGAAATTCAACGTTAGCTACATTGATTGGGCTCTCAAACAGGGCCCCTTTTACTTCCATGATACGCTAGGTGAGTTGACGTGTTTCAAATTATATGATCGACAATCGTATATAAGTTTACTAAATAACATTTTTGTCTATGGTTCTTGCAGTTTTTAAGTATGATGCACCGGTAGACAATAATTCAATTCCTCACAATGTATACTTGTTACGAAACCATGAGAGCTTCGAAAAGTGCAACTTAAAAGGGGCGAAGATACTGGCCAATGTGACAGATGGAGGCGGCGACGGCTTCGAGTTCGTGCTGAAAAAGCACAAGCCTCACTACTTTGCCTGTGGTATGCACGAAGGAGCCCATTGCAGGATTGGACAGATGAAGTTCGTTGTCGAGCCACTGCCCCGTCCCTCGTTGGTTTAGATAATGGATATAGAAAGTGACATGTTTTTACGTTTTTATTTTTTATTTTTTATTTTTTGTTTATCCATCCTTGTGAATAAATGTACCTGCCGTGACTTGGTTTGGACTGAGAAGAATGTTTATAAGGTTGTTCTCTTTTGTTTATAAATTAGAACAACCTTAAACATTTTTAGTCTAAAATCATTTTGATTTGTCAAAAGGAGTGACTATTGAATAAATTATGGCGTTGTTCTCCTCTTTTCTTTAACTAAATATATTTGTTGAAGGAATAAATTATGGCTGCTATTACATTAATTAATTCCTAAAGTGCCTAACCCAACCCAATTGACGGATTTTGGAGTAATATCTTACTACACTACGACTTAGAAATGCATTGAAAAATGTATTGCCAATGGAATTAACAAGAATTTGGCTAGTGTGAAAGAATAAATGGTTGAGATGAGATATTAATCATGGGAGAATTCAAGTTAGTTTTTCACTGGGGACAATTTCTACCATTTATTTTTTTGTAAACGTTATTTTTTATTCCCAATCTCACTATGAGAATCTCCATACTTGATTAGTATAAATCAGCTTGGTAAGGAAACCGTTCCTCTAGAAACTATTCCTGACGTTTAGTAATTAAATAGATTTTTTCAAATATAGATCTCATCAAATAACACTCTTCAAAATTATTTCCACATTTATGTTACATCAAAAAACTGATAATTTCACCTCTATTCTATTTAACAACCAGCTAGTTTGGCTCACAACCTTCTCTTTCTATCCTGTTGTAAGATAAAATCATGCTCCTTGTGGTGATGCTACAACGGAGGCTTACGCTCGCTTGCATTTTTTTTTTTTTTTTTTTTTAATGATGTGCTTATTGATTTATATAAATAATTTTTTTTTCTTTAAGGCATAATTGAAATTTCACAAATATTTATCAAAAATAGATGAAAAAAATAATTTTATTTTATTTTTTTAATTTTTTAAAGTGAAGAATTAGTTGATGGCACGCTAAATCGTGAATCAAGATAACATACAAAGAGAAGGAAGCTAAAGCACCAAGTGTCTCTTTGGGATTTAGCAGGAAGTTAGTTTGATGTGTAAAGTCAGTTTTCATTTGGAGGAATGGAGCTCAAGAAAAATTGGAGAATATCGTTTGACTAGGGCTGACTAGCTAGATGGGCTGAAGAGGCCCACTACTCCTCGAAGGAACGTATGTCTAAAGAGTAGGGCCACATACTTATCCAATAGACTTCTCTCCCTAACTGACGAAGAACAAGAAAACCCTTCATAAAGAGAGGGGAAATGGATCACACAAGAGGAGTAGTGGTACGTCACATCATGCTACTATAACACTTACCACATAATATGGTACGTCAAATACTTATCTTCTTCCGTTTTCTTCCTCCCCATGTTTTGCAATTGTGCTGCCTTTTGGGAGGAATGTGACACACAAATGGAAACGGGAGGAAAAAAGAAAAATCCAAGAAGTGAAATATTAATGACTCGTTGAAAATTGAACTCAATGGAGGAGCATTTCAAATTGTATTTTCTATTTTTCTTACCTACCAAATATATATATATATATAAATGTAAAAGTTAATTAATTTGGCAGTTTTCCACACCCTTTCTCTCTTCCTCCCCCTCTTTAAATACCCCTCAACTCTTTCCGTCAAACCAAACATCTGAATATTTTACAATCTTTCTCTCTCTTAATTTCCCTCTTTCTTAAGTTGCTCATATGGGTGGTTCAAATTTTGCACATGGCCTCGTCCTCATTATAACTGCTTCATTCGTGTTGGCAGTTAGTACGGCCAACAAGGATTGGCAGTTTGGGTTTAACAACCATTGGCCTCCTCACAAAGGTGGCTCCCATCACCCAAAATACAGACAGGCTGCCCCAAATAAGGTTATCGTCGGCAGCTCCGAAGGCTGGCACTTCAACTTTAGCTACACTAATTGGGCTTTCAAAAACGGCCCCTTTTACCTCAACGACACTTTGGGTGAGTTAAGGTGTTTCAAGTTATATAGCAGTTGTATAACAATTCATTAAACATATATTAAGTTCAATATATATGGTGGTTGCAGTTTTCAAGTATGATCCACCAACAGACAATACCACAATTCCTCACAGTGTCTACTTGCTACCTAACCTTCGGAGTTTTATAACGTGCAACTTAACCGGAGCAGAGATGTTGGCCAACGTGACGCAAGGCGGTGGGCAGGGCTTCGAGTTCGTGCTGAAAGATTGGAAGCCTCACTACTTTGCCTGCGGTCAGCACGATGGCATCCATTGCAGCCTTGGACAGATGAAGTTCTTTGTCGTGCCAATGCCCCGTTGGTTTTGATAATTGATACAAAAAGTGACATCTTTTTTTATGTTTGTCTGATATTCAAAATAAGAGTTAATCTGAGTGAATAACTACTGTACCATGCTGTGACATGGTTGGATGTTCTACGGCATCCATGTTGTTCCTTATTTTGTATTGTTTAGTTGGCTATGTGGAGTACTGATCAGAAGAATGTTTAAGGTTGTTCTCTTCTCTTAAGAACAACCTTAAACATTCTTAGTTAAATTAATTATATGATTTGTCATCAAAAGGGGTGACTAAGGAATAAATATAAGGTTGTTCTCGATCTTCTCTCTGAATAGGGAAAGTGCCTAACCAAACTCAATTGATGGATTTTGTTGTTATATCTTACTACAATACAACTAAGAAATGCATTGAAAAATGAATTGCCAATAGAATTAACAAGAATTTGGCTTGCTTCTAGTGAAAAAAATCATTGAAGATCTCCGATCCTGTGAAAAAATAAATGGTGAAAATAACTTCAAGTTTTTTTTTTTTTTATTGAAGGCAATTTCTTCACTAAAGGCAAGCCAATTTAATCAATTAGCAGTATCTTGCCTAACTGGAAAACAACAAACACCTTTAATATATAAAGGTTACTAGGATGAGAGGGACAATATTTTATTGTTTTAGGAACTACTAGAATAAAGGCTAATGTGTATCTCTCGATCGATGTACACTTAAAATGATTAAATCTGAACTCCTGATATGGTCAGATGAGACTTTCTAGCGGAGAAGGATCTCTCTATTTCATTTGAAGTGGAAGTATTATTCGATTTTTTCTTATTTTTTTATTTTTATTTTTATATGTCCGTAGAAAGAGAAAAAAAGAATTGAGAGAAAGATTCGATCTACTAACGGGTAAACTACTAGACATTACTTCTTAATTCTCACCACGTTTGCCAATTCAATTCAATTAAAGCCCGATTCTTTTTAAGTTCCCATTAAGCATTAACATTTTTGGTCAAGTCAATATTTTAGAAAGACAGTGGAAAATGACTATAGCAATTTGGGCTAACCCCACTCTTGGTTGAAAGAAGAATTTCCTTCGGCAATGTTTTGTTGAAGGTACTAGCTAGCTTTTTGATGAAATATTTTGAATTTATAACTGTAAATATTTTGCTATTGCTGCCATTTGGCAAGTATGGATTTTGTTTTAGGAAATTTCACATAATCCTTCGAACTTTTATTACTTTTGCAACTACTTCTTTAAAGTTCAAAAACTCTCAATTTAGTGTATCGAGCTTCCAATTTTTTGCAATATTATTCATCCGTTAAGTTTTCTTGTTAAATCTTGTCAAAGTTTTTTTATTATCAAAACATAAAATGAAAAGCTGCAAAGATTCAGGGTTGGTAAGAATTTAACAAAATTTGCAAAAAGATTCACACTTGAACCTTTGCATTTTTTTTTTAATTTTTTTAATTTTTTTAATTTTTTAATTTTTTTTTGTAAACAAAACATAAATATCATAAAAATTTTTGATAAGATTTAACAAAAATTTAAACGAAATTTTTTGACAGAATTTGGTAAAGTTTCTCTTTTACTTTATAATATTTGATGTTCAAAGTGGAGGTTGACTTTGTATTTTTCAACTTTTTACCAACCAAATCTCAAAGAGAATAACTCATATACTCAACTTGCACAAAAGATGTTTTTTGTGTAGGCCATTCATAATTTGCCACCTCAGCATGGAATACACTACCAAAATAAAACCAAATCCACCTAATTATATGAGGAAAGAAAAAAGAGAAGAGAAAAATAAGAGAAAGAAAGAAGGAAGAAACGAAGAAGAAGGAAGAAGACGCCGGAAGAAGGGTTGGACAGCGGTGAGCTGGACGGCGACAATGAACTGGGCAGTGCGGGTGAGTTGGACGACGGTGGGTTCCTCACCGTGGGTGACCCATGCTGCAGACCCACGGTGGTGCAGGTGAGCTGGATGATAGTGGGTTCCTCACTGTGGGTGACCTACGCTGCAGACCCACGACCGGCCTGGGTTTGGCCGGCCTAGATCTGGCCTACCACCGGCTCCGGTGACTTTATTTTTTGACTTTTTCTGATGGGTTTTGCTCCGATGGGTTTGATTTTTTGATTTTTTTTTTATGGATCTTGCTTTAGATCTTGTTTTTTGGGGCAACTTTTAGAGTGATAAAATCCCAAAAAGGGTTAACTTTTTCCTTAGGTTTTTAGTTTTGAATCCAAAATTAAGTTTTGAGGCATTAGAAACGAATTTTGTAGCATTAGAATCAATTTTTGAGGCATTAGAAATGAGTTTTTAGGCATTAAAATCGATTTTTGAGGCTGGGGTGGGTAAAAAGTCACCGGAGGGTTTTTTTGTTGCCGGAGGTCGCTGGAGTTTGGTGGCCGATGGCTGTGGACGGCGGATAGCGGCGGTTGGGCGTGGTGGAATCGGTAGTTGCAGGGGGTGGTTTAGAAAAAATGTGAGGAATCCTATATTTTCTTAACATATAAATTTTTTACAATTTTTTGAAATAGGTGAGGTGTCAAATGGTAAGTGGATTGCACAAAAGCTGATTTTTGTGCAACAGCACCACCCAAGAGGCTCTCATCTCAAAAAAGGTAGATTTGGCTGTTTTGCACTTCCCTTTCCCCCGGTTCTATCTCTTTAATATCAATTATGCCAATATCTGATATTACAGTCTTTCCTTCATAATTATCACCCTCTAATTATTAACTGATCATCTTCCTTAATTAAGCTTATATGGGTGGTTTAATATTTGCATCCATTTTAATTGATTGTGACTGCTTCCATGTTGACAGTTTGTACAACCAACAAAGGGTGGAAGTTCCGCTAGCTCCAACCCTAATCGGCCTTTCAAAGGTGCCTCCATACAGAACCCAAAATATACATGCAAGGGCTCCCCAATAAAATCATTGTAGGCAAATCCTTTCCAATAATCAGGTTGGAACTTTCCTTTCCAACCATGCCACCATCAAGTCTGCGGAGATCACTCCATAACAGCCATGATATCAAGCCACAATAAGAAAGGATCAACTGACATCAGCTCAATCACAAGATCCTACCATATTGGCAAACAACCATACAAGGCAAGGATATGCAACACTCAATCAAGCAGTAAAGACAGTTAGAAGATTGCATAAAATCATTCAATTGTGTAAATAAGGAAAACTATAATTCTTTAATATTTCCTTGTAAACACACGTGCACACTGTGTGTATAAAGTCACGTGCGCTTTAGAAACATTTATTCAATAAAATACCTTTTGCTCATTTAATTCTTACATGGTATCAAGAGCCATAATCTAAGCTCACACTTGTCTTGATCTCTGATTTTTGTTTTTTAAATTTTTTTTTATCCATTCTTCTGCAGTTCAAATGGCCTCACCCATTAGCTATACATTTCCCAATGTTACCACCTTCGTGTATGTCAAACTGGAGGGGCCCAATTACCATACATGGCTTACCCAATTTCAACCTGTTTTGCGTTCTAATGAACTTATGGGCATCATTGATGGTTTCGAGCCCTACCCTCACCAATTCCTTCTTGATGATGAAGGGAAGGACACAACCACTGTTAATCTTGATTTTTCCCTATGAACAAAGAAGGATCAGTGCATCTTGAGTTGGATCAATGCAACTCTTATTGAGAAAGTGTTGTCAACAGTCTATGGCCTCAATACTTTTTGACAGGTTTGGGTTTATCTTGCCAGCAAATTTGCTTCGCAATCTCGCTCTCGGGTTGCTCATCTTAAATGTCATCTTCAACACCTTCATCAAGGATCCCAGTCGTGCTCCAACTACCTCCAATCTGCCAAGTTGTGGTCTGACCAACTTACTATTGTGGGAAAGCCTGTTGATGATGACGATCTGATCTTTTATGTGATCAATGGACTCAATGCCTCATATGGCCCCTTTATCACCTCTCTCTCATTTGCTACACGAGACCGTTCCATTTCCTTTGATGATTTCCAGGCTGAATTACTATCCCACGAGCTCTTTCTGGAGAATCACCTAAGTTCCATTCCTCCAGGTAATTCTACCTTTGCAATGTTTTCTCACAAAAAGCACCATCCTCATGTATTTCCCAGGAAATCACGTGGGTCCTCCCATATGGCCCCAAGGAGAGATGTTCGTCCTTCTCACCAACACTAGTAGCCACGCCATTCTGGTTCTACCAAAACATATTCATCTGGACAAACTTCCATTGGTCCTACAACTCCACGGGCTCTTTGTCAGATTTGTGGCAAACCTAGTAACCAGGCTCTCGACTACTTCCACCGTATGGATTACACCTATCAAGGTCGTCATCCACCACCACAACTAGCAGCTATGATTGCTCAAAACAATACTCTTGTAGAAGATGACTGGTATGCCAATAGTAGGGCAGCTACCCACATCACTGCTGATTTAGAGAAGCTGTCCCTCCAGCAGCCATTCACTGGCTCAGATACGGTTGCAGTAAGTAATGGGTTTGGACTACAGATTCAACACATAGGTTCTACCCTTCTCCACACCCCTCACTCAAAATTTCTTTTAACCCGTGTTCTTCATTGTCTAAATGTTGCTGCAAATTTACTCTTGATTAAGCACTTTTGCCTTGACAACAACTATTTTTTTTATCTTAACCGGCTCTCATTTTTCTATAAAGTGCAATCTGACGGGCAAAACAATCCTTAAAGGACCCAATGTCAACGGCCTCTACCCAATAAATTTACAAAGTTGTTCTTTCAATAAATCTCGTTCTTGTGTTGCCTTGCTTGGTGTGTCTGCATCCTTCGATACATGGCAAGCTTAGTTGGGTCACGCCTCTTCTCCAATTATTTCTCGTGTTCTCAAATTTCATCATCTTCCAGTGTCGTCTCATCCTAATAAACAAATAGTTTGTGAATTTTGTCAATATGGAAAATCAAAGCAGCTGCCATTTGGTCACTCCTCACGGATCACATCCTCACCCTTGGAACTGATCCACTCCAATGTCTGGACGTCTTCATCCGTGTCTCTTGATGGTTGTCGTTACTATGTAGTCTTTATTGACAATTTTAGTCGTTATTGTTGGGTTTATCCCCTTGTCCAAAAATCTGATGTTTTTTCCTCATTTGTTAAATTTAAAGCCCTTGTTGAGAATCAACTTTGTACTCGAATAAAACAGTTCCAATCTAATAATGGAGGTGAATTTATTTCCAAAGCATTTTCTAATTTCTTTGATACTCATGGGATCCTACATCGACGGTCTTGTCCTTATACCTCACAACAAAAGGGTTTGGTTGAACGAAAACACCGTCAGTTAATGGAAATGGGTCTCTCACTTCTTGCCCAATCCCATCTACCACATCTGTTTTGGGTTGATGCATTCTTACACTCTGCCTATTTAATTAACCAGTTGCCCACTCCTCTATTATCTCATCAATCTTCTTTCTCAAAATTATTTCATCACTCACCAGGTTACTCATTGCTTCGAGTCTTTGGCTGTGCGTCTTACCTTCTTCTCCGACCTAATCTTCCTCATAAACTTGCATTCAAAAGCAAACAATGCATTTTTATTGGATTTAGCTCAAATCATAAAGGTTATCGATGCTTTGATCTAGTCTCACATCGCATTTACCTCTCTCGTAATGTAGTATTTGATGATACCCTCTTTCTTGCCCAACATAGGTCTCTTACTTTCAACCTTCACGGATTGCTATGCCTGATGAAAGTCTAGTTGTCATCCAAATGCCTAAAGCCTTTACCATGCAACCTGCTCCTCAACCCACGTATTATACTTACTCCCCACCACCTAATCATATTCCACATATTCCCACCTCCCCAATTACACCTGTACTTGCTACCACTACCCTTCTAGAGCAGCCCCGTGCCCTCACAGACACGTCTCATGCCCCTACTTCTCCTCACCCCATACCCATTCTGCCCTTCACGACCTAGCCCCACCTAACCTAGTACATGACCCACTATCTATTGCTTCTGTCTCTTCTGTGCAAGTGGTGCCATCTTGTGTTGTACGGCCTCAAGCTTCTCATTTCAGGCATCTCACCAAATGGTTACCCGCTCCAAAACTGGGTCCCAATGGCCTAAGAGTTTCAGTGACTATCAACTGCTCTACTCAACCAAACATCCATTATGGGCCTTACACAGTCAGATCACCACGACTATGCCCTCATGTTTCTTTGAAGCCTCCAAATCCCCAGAGTGGCGTGAAGCAATGAACCACGAGTTTGACGCACTTTTGACTACCAAGACTTGGTCTTTATGCCCACTCCTCGCTGGACGTCATGCAGTTCGGAATAAGTGGGTCTATAAGCTTAAACAAAAGCCGGATGGATCTATTGAGCACGTCTTGTCGCCAAAGGTTTTGATCAACGAAGTGGCGTCGATTACACCGAAACATTTAGCCTCGTTATCAAACCGGCCATAGTCCGGGTAGTCCTTGCCATTGCTATTCACCATAACTGGTCCATTCGTCAACTGGATATCTCAAATGCGTTCCTTCATGGCAATTTAAATGAAGATGTCTACATGACCTAGCCCCAAGGCTTTGTGCATCTTGAGTTTCCTGACTACGTCTGCAAATTGCACAAAGCCATCTATGGCTTAAAACAAGCCTCGCGTGCTTGGTTCAATCGTTTAGCCAATTCTCTCCTTGAGTTTGGTTTTGAGCAGTACCTCATCAATAGCTCTTTGTTTTTGTTTCATCATGGAGCTATACATTTGTTTCTTTTAATATATGTTGACAACATTCTTGTTACAGGACTCATGGTTTTGTCATAACTTCTCTGCTTACCAAGCTACGGTTAGATTTGCCTTGAAAGAGCCAGGTGAATTAAGTTATTTTTTGGGCATCCAAGTGCAACGTGATACCTCCAGTATTCATTTACGGCAATCCAAGTATATCATGGACCTGCTGCACAAAGCCCAAATGGTGGGAGCCAAAGCCTCACGTTCCCCTTGTGTTTTCGGCTCCAAATTGTCCTCATTGGATGGAACCCCACTTGAGAATGTCACTGAATATAGGCAACTGGTTGCTGGCCTTCAGTATTGCACCTTGACTTGCCCAGAAATTTCATACTCCGTGAATCAACTTTGCCAGCACTTGCACTCCCCTACGTCCACCCATTGGACAGCCTCAAACGTGTCCTTTGCTACCTTAAGGGCTCCATGGACCATGAACTATTTTACTCCAAAGGCTCCCTCTCTTTACACGCTTATTGTGACTTTGATTGGGCTGGTGACCCGGATGATTGCCGGCCCACCACCGGCTTTGGCATCTTCCTTGGCCCCTGCCTTATTTCATGGTGTGCTAAGAAGCAATCCGTTGTTGCCAAATCCAGCACAGAAGCTGAATACAGGGCTATGGCCCAGGTCACTGCTGAGCTTTATTGGCTCTAGATGTTACTCAAGGATTTCCTTCTCCCTCTCACAGCTCCTCTGGTTATAAGATGTGACAATCTTGGTGCCATGGCTATTGCATCTAATCCCATTTATAATGCTCGGACAAAGCATATTGAGGTTGATTTTCATTTTATCCGAGAAAAGGTCTTGAACAAGGACATCAGTCTCAGTTTTATATCTACTTGTGATTAGCTTGCTGATATTTTTACTAAGGAACTGCACTCCTCCAGTTTTCTTCTACTGCATGACAATCTTATGGTTTGTCCTCCTCCCATTTGCTTGTGGGGGGATGTTAACCAATCCTCTACTGTGAAGACCATCACAGCTAATCAGGTTGGAACTTTCCTTTCCAACCATGCCACCATCAAGTTTGCGGAGATCACTCCATAACGGCCGCCATGATATCAAGCCACAATAAGAAAGGATCAACTGACATCAGCTCAATCACAAGATCCTACCATATTGGCAAACAACCATACAAGGCAAGGATATGCAACACTAAATCAAGCAGTAAAGACATTTAGAAGATTGCAGAAAATCATTCAATTGCGTAAATAAGGAAAACTATAATTCTTTGATATTAAATAACACACGTACACACTGTGTATATAAAGTCATGTGCGCTGTAGAAACATTTATTCAATAAAATACCTTTTGCTCATTTAATTCTTACATTCAGGACCTCTAATGCTTTTTATTGAACTATTGACAAACCATCGTCTTTTCTTAGGAGTAAATAAGACATAAATAATATATTGTTTTAGTTGCATCTAGTAATATTTGCTATTTAGATAATATTATAAGATTCATATAAAATTAGCGTTTAAAATTTCGAAGATGTATGTATAAAGAAAAAAAAAAAAATTGGTTAAAATTTGGAATAATTCAATTTAGTTATCATCAACCACTTAAAAAGAGTTTCGGGATTGTCTTTCAATTTTTTAGGTTTGATGATAATTTGTCCTTCCGCTGCTAACTTTAGTATAAAAATTGATAATGCATGCGACAAATACTACAATGAATGATGCATCAATTTGTTGGATTATACTCTTAAAAAAAAAAAAAATTGTTGGATTATATATGTTTTTCAGCTATTTGGTCATTAAACTTTGCATAAGCCATTAATTTTTTTTTTTAAAGGTTGACTATTGGAGATTAAAATGTTTTACATATTTTTTTACTGTTTATATTTAGCACAAGTCATCCGTTGATGACCGTTTGGCATTAATATGATATTGATACATTGATGATCGTTTGACATTAAGGCAGCATTTTTTTTCATATGTTTTCTTACTATTTTTCTTTAAGAGCATCTCCAACAATGGTTTTCATTTTAACTATTCAAAATGAAATTCTTTTCATTTTAGTTACTAGTTTTTCACTACACACTCCAACAGAACATTTATTTTAACTATCGATTAAAATTAAATATTATTTTTCAGTATTTTTTTTATTATTTTTTATCATTTCCTTTTCTTCCCCCATAAAGAGAGAGAGAGAAATGAGAGAGAAAAGATTAAAAAAATAAAAATAAAGAAAAAATATATAAAATATTACTTAAATTGTTGGGAAAAGTTCTACTTTACAAGGATTGGAGCACGAAATAAGAACTAATAGCTAAATTTAGTTAAAAAACTAATTTACAAAGACCGCTGAAGATGCTCTGATCATGAATTTTAAAGGAAAAGGCATCTTATCACTTCTATAAAAAGGAGGAGGTTTAGACGTACTTACACATCATTCAAAAAAATATCGTACAGTATAGTACAGTACTAGTGGGGTTTTCCATTTTACCGAAGTTCTATATTTTTAGTGAGTTTTCCAACTTACTTTAGAATTGCTCCTTATTTCTAAAGAGAGTTTTTTGGTGCTCTATTCTTCATCATCTTTGTGCTTAATCTTTCAATCAAATGGTTGTTTATTTGATTTTCGTTATTTGGAAGTGCATTCTTAACGAATGTAGGCACTATAGTCTAATCCTGTGAGGTTGGGTGTCAAGAGATCCGATCGTACTGAGTTATACACTTCGGGAGGCATGAAAACGCTCTTGCGTAATTCTATAGCTTTGTGAGATTTTTCCTTACTTTATTTTTTATTGTATTCTATTTATCTTATTGTTAATTGTTCAGATTAATATTATTTAGCAACAATAAGAATTTTTGCACCATCCATTTTATTTCACTACAATCCTAAAGGTTGATTATGGATGGACAAATTCTTGCTGCTGCTAAAGTTTTTCCGAATGCTACAAAAATTTGCTATTTAAAGAATATTATAGTTTAAAATTTTGAAGACGTATGTATAGAGAAAAAAAAAATGGTTGAAATTTTAAATAATTCAATTCAGTTATCATCAATCACTCAAAAAAGAGTTTCAGGTTTCTCTTTCAATTTTTTAGATTTGATGATGCTTTAGAGAAGTTTTTGAAGATTTAGGAACAAAATTAAAACCTATCATTTATCTTTTTCATATGATTTTGAATGAAACTTCGGGTTGAGATCCTCTTCGGCCAGTTCGTTTGGACTGGAGGTGATCCAGTCCTTGTTAATGTAGGGGCATAATTGTCCAAAAAATTTTTGGGGACAATTATGCCTTTACAATAGCAAGGACTAGATCTCCTATAGTCCAAACGGACTAGAGAGGATCCAAATGCCGAAACTTCACATAGAGGTAGTACTAGATTAAGTTTTCACTAGTATTTTTTCTGTACTTTATATTATATAGCTAACCATAATTCCTTTGTAACCTTGTCTTCTTCTTGAAAAAAAAACAAAGTGTTCATAATCAAAGCAAAAAAATTGAGCACTTTACCCATATATGATTTATTCATGATTCCTTTATATGCAAACTATTCTATATATGTTTGTTTATAGTATATTATTGTTTTTATTCTATGATTTTTTATTTTGTTGTTAATTAACTCTAATTGTCTTTTTATCAGGTTGTAATTTAACTTTAAAAATTTAGATTTATGATTCATGTTGAATTTATAAACTATTGAGTCATTTTTCAAAAGAAAAGAATTTAACAATTCAGAAAGTAATACACCATGGGATTTTAATGTCAAAAACTTCAAATCACTAAAAGCGTCCTTTTAAATCCCCAAGGAAATACATCCTTCTATAACTCTAGTTGTGGAACCCCAANCGAAACCCCCACAGTCCTTGAGGTTCGACACCCTCTCTATAGCCGTATCCTACAAAGATTCGTCCTATTGCGAGTGGTTAATTTTATTATTGATATTTTGGTCACGAAATTACCACATCAGGTGGCGTAAATGAAAAAGTGATAATAGTTGAGGGGGAAAAGTGTATTTTCTCTCTTATACTTTTCCTTGACTTGGTCTCCCCTTAATAATGGAATTAAATATAGTGGGGATCCTAGTTTAAAAATTTTCTTTTTTTTGTTTCTTCTATGATTTCTCATCTCATCTTAAAAAACAAAAAGAGCCACATTAAATTTAGATCATAAATATTAAATGATTAATTAAAGGTTTCTAAAGAAACTAGTAGATAGATTAAATGTATTTTGAACAGAAACGCTTAAAAGAGCATATTTGTTATTGAGATATGTATTAAATTAGCAAATGTAAATATAATCTAACTTAACGACCTCTTTTTGGTAAGTAAATTAGGTAACATTTGCTTCAAATAGGATATGTTGATGACTTCAATTTTTTTTTTTTAATAAGTTTATCATCTTTATCCTATAGTTTTCACTGCCATATATGCATGTGAGGAGAATATTCAAAAGTTAACGATTCAATCTTGACCGTTGCTTAAACTACAACATAGATGCTGATATTTTAATAATAACATGTAATTAAGCCGGATCCTTTCTTGTATTACTCTTGCGTCCTTCTAAAAATAAGATAACTTTTAAAATCACAATTTAATCAAAATCTAATAATGACCGATCACGGTTACTCATCTCCTCTTTAAATACCCATCAACTCTTCCCACGAAACCCAACATCTTACAATCTTTTCTCTTCTATCACTCTTTATTTTCCTCTTTCTTAAGTTGCTCTTGAAACAAGATATGGGTGGTTTCACTTTTGCACGAGCCCTTGTCCTGATTGTAACTGCTTCCTGCATGTTGGCAGTTAGTATGGCCAACAAGATCATCGTGGGCGGCTCGGAAGGCTGGAAATTCAACGTTAGCTACACTGATTGGGCTCTCAAACACGGCCCCTTTTACTTCCATGATACGCTAGGTGAGTTGACGTGTTTCAAATTATATGACAATCGTATATAAGTTTATTAAATAACATTTTTGCCTATGGTTCTTGCAGTTTTCAAGTATGATGCACCGGTAGACAATAACTCAATTGCCCACAATGTATACTTGTTACGAAACCATGAGAGCTTCGAAAAGTGCGACTTCAAAGGAGCGAAGATGCTGGCCAATGTGACAGATGGAGGCGGCAACGGCTTCGAGTTCGTGCTGAAAAAGCACAAGCCTCACTACTTTGCCTGTGGTGTGCACGAAGGCGCCCATTGCAGGATTGGACAGATGAAGTTCGTTGTCGAGCCACTGCCCCGTCCCTCGTTGGTTTAGATAATGGATATAGAAAGTGAATAAATGTACCTGCTGTGACTTGGTTTGGACTGAGAAGAATGTTTATAAGGTTGTTCTCTTCTGTTTATAAATTAGAACAACCTTAAACATTCTTAGTCTAAAATCATTCTGATTTGTCAAAAGGAGTGACTATTGAATAAATTATGGCGTTGTTCTCCTCTTTTCTTTAACTAAATATATTTGTCGAAGAAATAAATTATGGCTGCTATTACATTAATTAATTCCTAAAGTGCCTAACCCAACTCAATTGATGGATTTTGGAGTAATGTCTTACTACACTACGACTTAGAAATGCATTGAAAAATGTATTGCCAATAGAATTAACAAGAATTTGGCTAGTACTGTGAAAGAATAAATGGTTGAGATGAGATATTAATCAAGGGAGAATTCAAGTTAGTATTTCACTGGGGACAATTTCTACCGTTTATTTTTTTATAAGCGTTATTTTTTATACCTAATCTAACTATGAGAATCTCTATACTTGATTAGTATAAATCAGCTTGGTAAGGAAACCGTTCCTCTAAAAACTATTCATGACGTTAGTAATTATATATATTTTTTATCTCATCAAATAACTCTTTTCAAAATTATTTTCACATTTATGTTACATCAAAACACGACAATTTCACCTCTAGTTTGGCTCACAACCTTCTCTTTTTATCCTGTTGTAAGATAAAATCATGCTCCTTGTGGTGATGCTACAATGGAGGCTTACGCTCGCTTGCAATTTTTTATTTTTTATTTTTTATGATGTGCTTATTGATTTATATAAATAAGTGTTTTTTTTTTCCCTTTCTTTAAGGCATAATTGAAATTTCACAAATATTTGCCAAAAAAATAGATGAACAAAAGAATCTTTTTTTTTTTTTTTAAAAAAAAAAAAAAAAAAAAAANAAAAAAAAAAAAAAAGTGAAGAATTTGTTGATCGCATGCTAAATCTTGAATCAAGATATCATACGAAGAGAATTGAAGGAAGCTCAAGCACCAAGTGTCCCTTTGGGATTTAGCAGGAAGTAATTACTTTGATGTGTAAAGTCAGTTTTCATTTGGAGGAATGGAGCTCAAGAAAAATTGGAGAATATCGCTTTTCTAGAATTGACGTACCTCTTGAGTGATCCCCTTTCTCTCTCTATATGTAGTGTTTTCCTGCGTTTGGTCGACTATAAGGAGGGCCGAGGAGGTCATGTGTTTACTATATCATAGCCACTACTCCTCGACTACTAACACCCCTTTATTTTCGAAGGCTAAGGAACGTATGTCTAATGATTAGGGGCCACATAATCAAATCGGTTATCCAATAGACCTCTCTCCCTAGCTAACTGACGAAGAACAAGAAAATCCTTCATAAAGAGAGGGGAAATGGATCACACAAGAGCCAAGAGGTACGTCACATCTAGCCAAATACTCATTTTCGTCCAGTTTCCTTTAGCTTGGTTCCTCCCCCAAAACAATACTGACTTAAGCATTAGACCCCTCATTGAACTCTAGCGTGCGGGATACTTGGTGTTTGACCTTCAGTCTCTTTGCAGGTTCTCTCGATTCAAGATTTGGTGTGTGATCAACTGATTCTTTACAATCTAATATAAAACATAATTATTGAAATAGATAGAATATAGAAAAAAAGTATCTACTTAAAAATAGTCAAAGATACAAGGAGCTCTTTGAAATAATCGGAAGTTCAATTAGATATTTGACAACCGCCAAAAAAATAGACATGTTATTTCCCTATCTTTCATCCCTCTCTTTCTCAAATTCATCATTGGATCTTTAGAACTCACCTACAGATTCACGGGTGGATTTAAAAAGAATATAAATGAAAATGAATTGGAGATAGAGAAATATAATCCCAAAATACAGAGAGCTAGCTAATTTTGATATTTCTTCCTCCCCATGTGTTGCAATTGCGGCCTTTTGGGAGGAATGTGACACACAAATGGAAACGGTAGGAAAAAAGAAAAATCCAAGAAGTGGAATATTAATGACTCGTTGAAAATTGAACTCAATGGAGGAGCACGCTGTATTTTCTATTTTTCTTACCTACCAAATATATATATATATATATATATAAAAGTTAATTAATTTGGCAGTTTTCCATACCCTTTCTCTCTTCCTCCCCCTCTTTAAATACCCCTCAACTCTTTCCGTCAAACCAAACATCTGAATATTTTACCCTCTTTTTCTCTCTTAACTTCCCTCTTTCTTAAGTTGCTCATATGGGTGGTTCAAATTTTGCACATGGCCTCGTCCTCATTATAACTGCTTCATTCATGCATGTCGGCAGTTAGTACGGCCAACAAAGATTGGCAGTTCGGGTTTAGCAACCATTGGCCTCCTCACAAAGGTGGCTCCCATCACCCAAAATACAGACAGGCTGCCCCAAATAAGGTCATCGTCGGCGGCTCCGAAGGCTGGCACTTCAACTTTAGCTACACTAATTGGGCTTTCAAAAATGGCTCCTTTTACCTCAACGACACTTTGGGTGAGTTAAGGTGTTTCAAGTTATATAACAGATGTATAACAATTCATTAATTAACAGATACTAAGTTCAATATGGTGGTTGCAGTTTTCAAGTATGATCCACCAACAGACAATACCACAATTCCTCACAGTGTCTACTTGCTACCAAACCTTTAGAGCTTTATAATGTGCAACTTAACCGGAGCGGAGATGTTGGCCGACGTGACGCAAGGTGGTGGGCAGGGCTTCGAGTTCGTGCTGAAAGATTGGAAGCCTCACTACTTCGCCTGCGGTCAGCACGATGGCATCCATTGCAGCCTTGGACAGATGAAGTTCTTTGTCGTGCCAATGCCCCGTTGGTTTTGATAATTGATATAAAAAGTGACATCTCTTTTTATGTTTGTCTGGTATTCAATAAGAGTTAATCTGAGTGAATAACTATTGTACGGTTGTACCATGCTGTGACATGGTTGGATGTTCTACAGCATCCATGTTGTTCCTTATTTTGTATTGTTTTGTTGGCTATATATGTGGAGTACTGATCAGAAGAATGTTTAAGGTTGTTCTCTTCTCTTAAGAACACCTTAAACATTTCTTAGTTAAATTAATTATAGGATTTGTCATCAAAAGGGGTGACTAAGGAATAAATATAAGGTTGTTCTCTTCTCTTTTGTTAGTTTGAAGTATTGGCTAATGTTCGTGAGTAAAATGGAAAGAAAAGAGCCAAGCTAGTACAAGCGTTCGGACGGACAGATGGACCGTTCGGACGTGATGCAGTTCCAGTACCAAATCCCGAGAGCTCCGTTCGCAGCCCGTCCGGACGCCTTCGAACACGCCGCACCAAAAGACTAGAGAAAGTGATGTTGCCCTAGAACCGTCCGGACGGCCAATTCTTCCGTCCGGACGGCCCGTGTTAAATTTCACTTTCCATGTGTTATTTAAGTAGCCCGTCCGGACGAGCCAATTTACCGTCCGGACGGTCAATAGCGTCTAGGTTTAAATTCCTTTGTATTTGAGTTCCAATTAGACTAGGAGTCTTGAGGTGTTATAAATAGATCTCTACAGATCTGTTTAGGTTGCGAATTCTGAACTTTAGAATTTGCCGTCGTGTGCTAAGAGAGCCTTTGATATTGAGCGTTGTTTTCTCTCTCTTAGAGTTTTATTCTTTGTGAATTATTTGTGAGCGTCATTGAGAAGCCTATCGGAAGGGTCCGATAAAGGAGAATCACGTTGAAGAAGATTGTGAGTAAGGAGACGAGTTGGAGGCTTGTCGATCTTACAGAGCCGAGGTCTTGCAAAGGGTTGTAAGTGTTTCCTAGTGTCTGTAATCTCTGGATAATCTTTTTATAGTGATTTCCTGGGTTTGGCTGCCCCGTAGAGGTTTTACAATTAGAGAAGTGCTCTAATTGGTTTCCTCTTCGTAACCAAAATATCTGTGTCTGCTTCTTTATTGCTTTTGATATTTTGTTGATTGAATTGTTTATTGCTTCATAGTTTAATTCTGCATAAATTATGATAAACATTTGTTTGGAGTCTGCTTAGCGTTTTTCATCTTTGAATAGGGAAAGTGCCTAACCAATCTCAATTGATGGATTTTGTTGTTATATCTTACTACAATACAACTAAGAAATGCGTTGAAAAATGAATTGCCAACAGAATTAACAAGAATTTGGCTTGCTTCTAGTGAAAAAAATCATTGCAGATCTCCTGTGAAAAATAAATGGTGAGAATAACTTCAAGTTATTATTATTATTATTTTTTTATTGAAGGCAATTTCTTCACTAAATGCAAGCCAATTTAGTCAATTAGCAATATCTTGCCTAACTGGAAAACAACAAACACCTTTATATAAAGGTTACTAGGATGAGAGGGACAATATTTTATTGTTTTAGGAACTACTAGAATAAAGGCTAATGTGTATCTCTCAATCGAGATACACTTAGATTAAATCCAAACTAAACTTTTGATATTGTCAGATGAGACTTTCTGGTGGAGAAGGATCTCTCTATTTCATTTGAAATGGAAGTACTATTCGATTTTTTTTTTTAAAATTATTTTTTATATGTCTGCAGAAAGAGAAAAAAAAAAATTGAGAGAAAGATTCGATGTAATAACGGGTAAACTACTAGACATTAGTTCTTAATTCTCACCACGTTTGCCGATTCAATTCAATTAAAGCCCAATTCTTTAACTAAGCATTAACATTTTTGGTCAAGTCAATATTTTAGAAAGACAGTGGAAAATGACTAGCAATTTGGGCTAACCCCGCTCTTGGTTGAAAGAAAATTTCCTTCGCAATGTTTTGTTGAAGGTACTAGCTAGCGTTTTGATGAAATATTTTGAATTTATAACTGTAAATATTTTGCTATTGCTGCCTTTTTGGCAAGTATGGATTTTGTTTTAGGAAAATTTCACATAATTCTTTGAACTTTTATTACTTTTGCAATTACTTCTTTAAAGTTCAAAAACTCTCAATTTAGTGTATCGAGCTTCCAATTTTTTGCAATGTTACTCCTCCATTAAGTTTTCCGGTTAAATCTTGTCAAAGTTTTTTATTATAAAAACATAAAATAAAAAATTGCAAAGATTCAGGGTTGGTAAGAATTTAACAAAATTTGCAAAAATACTCACACTTGAACCTTTGCATTTTTTTAAAAAAATTGTTTTTATAAAGAAAACATAAATATTATAAAATTTTTGATAAGATTTAACAAAAAAATTTAAACGAAATTTTTTTGACAGAATTTGGTAAAGTTTCTCTTTTACTTTATAATATTGATTGTTCAAAGTGGAGGTTGACTTTATATTTTTCAACTTTTTACCAACCCAATCTCAAAAAAGGTGAATTTGGTTGTTCTGCATTTCCCTTTCTCCATGTTCTATCTGTTAAACATCATATCCCAGCCTTTCTCCCTCAATGCTGTTATAGTATGCACAGGACAAGTGCGCTCGAGTGCAATTCCAAAAGAGAAAGTCGAGATTCAAGCTCGGTTGCGCTCGAGCGCAAGCCTGAGGCACTCGAGCGCAACCCTGAGGCGATCGAGTGCAGATAGGCGCACAAGCCTTGCTCTTCAAGACAAAGATCCAGTAGCTATCAAGTATCCTATTGATTGTATATCTCCAGCTATTGAAGAATCCAGAGATATGCAAATATATTCTCACCAAGGATAGAGTTTCAAGTGTATAGAATCTTCCATGTAACCTCATAGTCGTACAATTGCTTTAATTTATTTTTCCTTAGAATAGTTGATTCTTTCCTTCTTCATTAATCATGTAAACAGAGTATATATAATCCTTCTTTTACCATTGTTATTTTTATCAAATACAAAAGAGTAAAATTCCTTGCTCATTCTTCTTCTTCAATTATTTTATGGTATCAGAGCTTTAAAAGGAATACTCTTTCGATCTTACAACAATGGCCAATTCACCCGCCTCAACTTCTTCAACCTCATCATCTCTTATTCCCACTCTCACCTTTTCTCAAGCTGTAGCTTTAACCACCACCTTCACCTTACCTAGCATCACTTTGCAAATCTCCACCAAGCTTGATGGACCTGCAGATTATCTCAATTGGGTCCAACACTTCACACCAATTCTAAAGACTCATGAGCTCATAGGCTTCATTGATGGTAGTGAGCCATGCCCTCCAAAATTTCTTATAGATGAAATTGGTAATACAACCGAAGTGGTTAATCCAAATTACTCACTATGGCAAAAGAAGGACCAATGTCTCCTTAGTTGGTTTAATAACACCATGTCTGATCGAATATTGTCTTCTCTCTATGGTCTCAACATTGCCAAGCAGGTCTGGCAAACTCTAGCCACAAAGGTATGCTTCTCAATCCAAGGCTAGAATTACCTACCTTAAGCGCCAACTACAAACCATCAATCTGGGTTCCAAATCTTATTCAGAATTTCTTGGAGAAATCAAATCATGTGCTCATTTACTTGCTGCAGCAGGACAATCCGTGGTAGAAAAGGACCTCATCTCCTATGTCCTTGGGGGCCTCAACCCTGCCTACACCACCTTTATTACCTTCTTCAACTTCTCCACTAGGACAACCTTTATGTCCTTTGAAGATTTTCAAGCAGAACTACTGAATCACGAGGTTCTACTTGGTCATCATCAACAATCACAGCAACTACCTTCTACTGAGTCAGCAACTTTGCCCTTTATTCTCAGAAACCAAAGTCCTCAACAGAGAACTTTCAGAAAAGCAAACCTGCAGCCTATCACAAAAGTGCCTATAATTTTGCTCCTCCTAGAAACTACTCAAGGGATGGCTACCAATCCAATTTCAGGAGACCTGAAGGCATTCAATCCTATGGAGGTAACCAGACTTATGGAGGAAATCAGCATCAGCACTCCAAATCCTTGCTTGGTTCACCACCCACACCTGCATCCTTCAACAGAACTTCCTACCAAATTTGTTGCAAGCTTGGACATCAAGCATTAATAGATTGCTTTCACAGGATGGATTATTTCTATCAAGGAAAGAATCCACCCTCTCAATTGGCTGCACTTGTTGCCAGAATACATTCAGCCGCATCAAATGAGGATGATCAATGGTATGCAGACAGTGGAGCTAACAATCATGTCATGAATGCCTTGGACAATCTAACACTTCAAGAACCATTTAAAGGTGATGATGATGTTGTTGTAGGTAATGGAACAGGTCTGGCTATCTCTAACATAGGCTATTTTGTTTTCTATAATTCCAAATTCCCTTCTCAACATTCTTTCAAATTGAATCATATCCTACACTGCCCTACTGCAGCAGCAAACCTATTGTCTATCCATAAATTTTGTGTTGATAACAAATGTTGGTTCATCTTAACAGATTCTTGTTTCATTGTGAAGGACAATCTCACGGGGCAGACTCTTTTGCAAGGGCCAAGTAGGGATGACCTATATCCAATCCAGCTTTCCAAGTTCATCAATAAAGTGAAGAAGTTTGTAGCTTTTCTTGGTGTTTCTGCTTCCTCCAGAACCTGGCACAGCTGTTTAGGACATCCTGCACCTCCCATCCTCAATAAAATCAAGCACCTTACGAAGCTACCTATTACTGGCTCTTCTTCTCCAGAGTCTCTCTGTGAACCATGTCAACTTACTAAGTCTAAATGTCTTCCCTTTTCAGCTTCTAATAATGTAACTTTGGAGCCCCTAGAGATTGTCCACTCTAATTTATGGAGCTCTCATATTTCTTCTATTAATGGACGCTGTTATTATGTTGTTTTTATTAATAATCACTCTAGGTTTACTTGGATTTATCCTCTGCACAATAAATCCAAAACCTTTGCATGCTTTGTTAAGTTTAAAAATTTAGCTGAGAACTTACTATCCAAGAAAATCAAATCATTTTAGTCTGATGGAGGAGGAGAATTCACCTCCAATCAGTTCAAGCAATATCTAAGCTCCAATGGCATACTACATAGAATCTCTTGCCCCTATACTGCTGCACAAAATGGCCTTGCTGAGAGAAAACATAGGCATATTATTGAAACAGGGTTAGCACTCCTAGCACACTCTCATCTTCCCCTTTCATACTGGGTTGATGCCTTCAACACAGCAATTTACCTTATCAATTGACTTCCCACCTCTGTGTTACGTCATCAATCTCTCTATGCAAAACTTCTACACAAAAATCCTAATTATACCTCTTTTAAGGTCTTTGGCTGTGCATGTTATACTCTCCTCAGACCCTACAATCGTCACAAAATGATGTATAGGTCTCAAAAGTGTATATTCTTAGGATATTGCTCCAACTATAGAGGGTATAGATGATATGATCCCACCTCTAAGAAAACCATTGTCAGTCGCCATGTTGTGTTTGATGAGAATACCTTCCAGCTAAAGATTGGATATCATCCTTGGCAGTGCCTTCTGCAACTGATCCTACTTCGCCTCAGGTAAGTCCTTCTCCAAGTATTTTTGCTACTTTGAATCTTCATCCTGTTCTAATTGCAACTAACACTATCCTCTCACTTGTTGCTAAATCTGAGTCTCCCACACCACCTGTTGTACCTGAACCTATACTCACCTCTGAATCACCATCGGCTATTTCACCTGCTGCTGCAAATAGTCCAGCATCTTCATTTGCCACACCCTCTCCTGCACCCAACCTTCAAACTAATTCTAATTCCTCACTCCTCATTGTCCCTCCTACTCCTACATTTGCTCCAATCCTCACCATCCAATGACCACCAGACTTCAAGCTGGTACTCGAAAACCTAAGCCATTTCCTAATTATAAACTTTATTTTTCAACCAAACATCCATTGATGGCTCTTCACTCTCAGTTTCCCTCTTCTAACTTACCTCTTACTCCCACCCAATACTCCCAAGCTGCTTAATTCCCTCATTTGTAGCAAGCTATGCAAGATGAATTTACTGCTATTCAAGCCAACAAAACTTGGACTCTTTGCCTTCGACCACCTTACAAGAACATCATCACCATTAAGTGGGTCTATAAAGTGAAACAGAAAGCTGATGGCACTCTTGACAGATTCAAAGCTCGACTAGTGGCTAAGGAATTCCAACAACTTGATGGTGTTGACTACACACACACCTTTAGTTGTGTAGTCAAATCCAGCACCATTCGAGCTATACTTGCCATTGCAGTTCACTTTAGTTGGTCCACAAGGCAATTGGATATTTCCAATGCCTTTCTTCGTGGTAATATTCTAGAGGAAGTCTTTATGGAACAACCTCCTGGCGTCATTGACAGCACCTTTCCTGATTATGAGTGCAAATTGCAGAAGTCCATCTATGGACTTAAGCAAGCCCCAAGAACCTGGTTTACCAAGCTTGTTACCACTCTTGTTGGTCTCGGATTTGTTGAATCCAAAGTGGATTAATCCCTTTTTATACTTCACAAATCTAAGTGCATTTGTTTGTCCTAATCTATGTTGATGACATCATTGTCACCGAGAATTCTACTTTAGCCATCACTGAGCTTATCAATTGCTTGAAACTCTCCTTTGCAATGAAAGACCTTGGTCCTCTACATTACTTCTTGGGAATTCATGTGCAGCATTAGTCAGCAGGCCTTCACCTCTCTCAAACCAAATACATTTCAGACCTTCTTGACCGTGTACACATGATAGGAGACAAACTAGCCAAGACTCCACTTCTAGCAAAGTCTTAACTCTCCAAATATGTTGGTGAACCTCTTAAGAATGCATCTGAGTATAGACACTTGGTGGGTGCACTGCAATACTGCACACTGACCAAACCTGATATATCTTTTGCTGTGAATCAACTTTGTCATTTTATGCATTCTCCCACTACAGAACATTGGACTACTGCCAAGGGAGTGCTCCACTACCTCAAAGGTTCAATTAATCATGGATTGCAGTTTAGTAAGGGTACTCTCAATCTCAATGCCTACATTGATTCTGATTGGGCTGGAAATCAAGATGATAGGAGGCCTACTACTGGCTTTGCACTTTTCCTTGGTCCTTGTTTGATTAGTTGGTGTGCCAAAAAGCAACCAGTTGTCTCTAAATTTGGCACAGAAGCTGAGTACAGGTCCTTAGCTTTTGCTACAGCTGAGCTTTGTTGGTTGCGTATGCTCTTCCAGGAGTTAGGCTTATATCTTCATGCTCCTCCCACTCTCTGGTGTGATAATCTTGGAGCACTAGCCTTAGCTTCAAATCCAGTGTACCATGCTCGCACTAAGCACATTGAAGTTGATTACCACTTCATTCGTGAAAAGGTTGTCAGTAAAGATGTGATCACTTGTTATCTCCCAACTTTTGATCAACTTGCAGATATATTTACCAAAGGTCTCACTACCAACCGGTTCTTGTTTCTTCGTGACAAGCTAAGGGTGTGTTCCTCACCCATCAGCTTGTAGGGGGGTGTTAAACATCATATCCCAGCCCTCAATGCTGTTGCAGTATACGAAGGACAAGTGCGCTTGAGTGCAGGCTCAAGCACAGCATCGAGCGCAGTTCCCGAAGAGAAAGTCGAGATTCAAGCCCAGTTGCGCTCGAGCGTAGGCCTAAGGCAATCGAGTGCAGATAGGCACACAAGCCTTGCTCTTCAAGACAAAAATCTAGTGGCTATCAAGTTTCCTATTGATTATATATCTCCAGCTATTGAAGAATCAAGAGATATGCAAATATATTCTCACTAAGAAAAGAGTTTCAAGTGTATAGAATCTTCCATGTAATCTCACAGTCGTACAATTGCTGTAATTTGTTTTTCCTTAAAATAGTGGATTCTTTCTTTCTTCACTAATCATGTAAACAGAGTATATATACTCCTCTTGTACCATTGTTATTTTCATCGAATACAAAAGAGTAAAATTCCTTGCTCATTCTTTTTCTTCTTGAATTATTTTACAATCTCTTTAATATCAATTATGCCAATATTTGATATTACTGTCTTTCCTTCATAATTATCGCCCTCTATTTATCATCTTCCTTAATTAAGCTTATATGGGTGGTTTAATATTTGCATCCATTTTGATTGTGACTGCTTCCATGTTAGCCGTTTGTACGGCCAACAAAGGGTGGCAGTTCCGCTAGCTTCATCCCTAATAGGCCTTTCAAAGGTGCCTCCATGCAGAACCCAAAATGTATACATGCAAGGGCTCCCCAACAAGATCATTGGAGGTAGATCCGAGAGCTTGCACTTCAACTTCAGCTACACTTGCCCTGTAGCCTTTTTTTCCCTATTCAATTAAAAAAAAAAAAAAAAAAAAAAAAAACTTCAGCTACACTGATTGGGGGCTCAAAAATGGTCCCTTTTACCTAAATGATCATACTTTAGGTGAGTTGATTATCCTTATTTATCTATCTTTGGGAATGTCTTGTCTGATCGCAATATTTCATAATTTTATTGTATGAACTGTTAGTGATTCAAACTGTACTTGTCTAAATAAAGAGACGGATTGTTTGGACAAGTAAGTCTCTTAAGAACTCTTATGCATTTAATGTCATATATATGTATATATATATGAGAAACATAGCACCGATGATGACAACATGTTAATGTTAATATTAATGTTACATGCAGTTTTCAAGTATGATCCACGTACCGACAGACAATACCACAATTCCTTAATGTATACTTACTACCAAACCATGAGAATTACATATTTATAAATAGGCCAATGCTCTTATTCACAGCCTAAAGTTGCTTCATTAAATCAAAGGAAAATGAGTTTTTTTGATTTATTTATTATTATTATTATTTTTAAGATTTCGCTGATTTTCTATCATCTACAGTGACGAAAGGCTCAAGCCCCACAATAGCAACACAATCAACATTGTCTCCAACGTACGAATACAACAAAGAAATTTGTCCAGCAGAAACAAGAACAAGATACAGGGGAGTGAGACAAAGACCGTGGAGAAAATGGGTAGCCGAGATAAGAGGCCCATTCAAAGCTGTCAGAGTCTGGTTAGGCACATTCGACATAGGAGAAGCCACCGCCCTACCATATGAAGAAGCTGCCCTCCGGTTCTGAGGAAACAAGGCAAAACTCAACTTCCCCATTCGCCCATTCTCCGACGACCGAGTTGGCCATTTTGGATTCTCCAAATACCCTTTTGGCCATTCCAACATTCACTGCTCTGGTCGTTCACTCTCAGGCACTCCATCATTTGCATGGCGTTCAAACTTCAACAAACTTCTTCAACTATTCTACGGCGTGCGTGCGCACAACTTGGGATGAGGGCATTTTGGGGAAAAAAGAGTCAATATTGATCACGTGCGACACTGTTCCGTCAGTTAAAATAGCTTTGACTGACGGAATGGTCAAATTGAAAAAATTTGAAAGTTTAGGAGATGCATTACAAAAATTGAAACATTAGAGGTCAAATTGAGAATCAACCCAAACTTTGAGGGGTAAAGTATAATTTTCCCTTAAATCAAGCAAGACAAGTTATAAGAGATATGTTCTAATATTCTCCCACTTGACTCAGATGACACATTTTTTAAATTAGTTAGGTAACTAAAATTGAATATAGATAATTAAGTACTAAAGCTTTTAATTTGATCACTTGGAGATACAATTCATGAATCATGGCGGTTTTGTTCTTATATCAACATTTACTTTTATATATATGTACTACAATGTATATTCCTCTCTTAATAAGATCCTTATGTGGTCTACTTCTTTATGAGTAACTTCCAATAGGCAATAAGTCATGCTGGGATTAAGTTTTGTATTAGGAGCAAATACTTTATGTGCACAAATAAAAATATTTTTTTAACAATGAAAAAGAGTACTGTAAACAATAAGAATTTAATCAAGTATAAAGCGAGCTCACTAATTCCACGATCTCTACATGTTTCAAGAATATCTTTATTGAGAGCCCTAGCCTTTTGTCGTGGGATCTACAGTCATAAACTTTTTACTTAGTATGTTCTATAGACACTTTGAGTTCCATAGTTCTCTATTCGACAACAAGATACTTTATGTCAATACGTTTTCCCCTTTTGTTATTATTATTATTATTAATTATTATTTTTTAAAAAAATACCTTTGATAATTGCTGAATCATCACAATAAATTCGTAATGGTTTGGATATTGAATCCACAACTTGAAGCCATGTAATAAATTCCTTAACCATTTCGCCTATAAAATTACTTCAAAGCATGCTATTGCTATGAGCTAATACTCCACCTCCATAGTAAACAACGCAATTATAGTATGTTTGGTGCTCTTCCATGATATGGCACCTCCCACCAATATAAAGAGTGTCCTGAAAATGACTTTCTAGAGTCTTGACAATCAACAAATTATGTCAGTACTGTCCAAATATCAAACCACTTCTAGATGGTCATCATGCTTAGTCAGCATATGATTCTTGGTTCCTTATAAATATCTCATTAATTTACAAGGAGCCTTCCAATATTCAATTTCTGGATTTCTTTGACATTTTCATTACAGTATATGCAATATCAAGTCTTAAAAAAACCTCTACATGCATCAAACTACCAACAGCAGATGCATAAAGAAATTTTTTGCCATTTTTTTTCTTTTCCAAAGCATTTTTTAGCAATTGATCGATTTAAACTAAATTTATCACCCTTCAAAATGGGTCCTGCATTAGGTATACATTCATGCATTTTGAATTTTTTTAAAAAAACCCTTTCAATATAGGCTTTATGAGACAGACCTAAAATCTGTTGAAACCTATATATTTGTAAATTTTTATGCCTAGAACACAAGAAGCTTCGAATAAATCCTTCATTTCAAAGTTTTGGGAAAGAAATTGTTTAGTGTTCTGCAGTGGACCAAAATCATTAGTTGCAAGTAAGACATTATCAACATCTAGGACTAAGGAAATAAATTTACTCCCAATGAATTTCTAGTATATGCAATTATTTATCCACAATGTTCTCTGTAAAGCCAAATAGAGTAATAAAATTATGAAATTTTAAATACTTTTGATGGAATGCTTGTTTTAGTCCATATATAGATTTATTTAACTTGCTAATGTAGACCAGAAAGCTAGGGATTTCATAAAAAGGGATGGTACATGGCACGTATGTTCCGTCTGGACAACCATTGTAGATTTGTTAAAACAAACTTATTTTGTATTACTGTTAGGGTTAGGAGTTTAGGCCTATAAATACATGTTTATAGCCCCAAGAACGAAGATTTTGATTATATTTCAGTTTTTATCAATAATAAGCCTCAGAGTCAGTGGCGAAGCCAGACATTTTACATTGTAGGTGCCGTTGAATTTTTATTTTTATTTTTTATCAAGGAACCTCTACAAGGTAGGTTAGGGATGGAACCAGGAAGTTTTATGGGAGGGGGCCAAAGAAAAAAAAAAAAATTTAAGTTTTTTTTTTTGTTGCATCATGTAATGAACTGATATTTTTTATATATTTTTTTCTTCTTTTTCTAATACTGATACTTAAATACAATGAGGAATTGATCTTAGAATTGTATCAAATTGATGTAGCGGGACTTAGTAGACTGCAGCAAAGAACAACAAACATGCAGTGGATAACTAATTCTAGATCTTGATTCTATAAAAGACATGAGAACTCTGCTTGAAAATCTAGACACTCTCTAGTATTTTGAAGGAAAATAGAGGAATAAACTCAACTCTGAGTATTCTCATTAATCAACATTAACTGCATTCTCAGGGCTCTAAGCATTTATTTATAGCCCCAAGACTCCTAGCCCTAATGTAACAATGAAATAAAGTCAGTTTAGAAATATACGGAAGAAAGTTAAACCAAATAAAAGACTAACAAATAAACATAATTCAAACCAAAGACTGAAATATAAGATAAAATAAAAAATAATAAAGAAACCTAATTCAAATAAAAGACTGAAAGATAAGATAGGTCGTCTTGATCTACCTTACAAATTCTCCAATTAAATGTGTAAATTCTAACAATCAATATTCTCAATATTTAATAACCAAAACATCCAAATTACATGACCGTACCACTTAGAATAGGACTTTCACTTTCCCTTTCTTATCTTCTTTCCGGTCAACACAATTCATAATTTAAGTAGTCTTGTAATTTGGATATTTTGGTTATTAAATATTGAGAATATTGGTTGTTAGAATTTAAACATTTAATTCTTGAATTTGACACAATTCTAAGCTCAATTCCTCATTGTATTTAAGTACTAGTATTAGACACAGATTTTTTTTTTGTTTTTTTTTTTTAAATTTTTGTTGGTGCCACGAGTCCCATAGGTAGGAAAAAGAAATTAAAAATCTTTGGGGGTGCCACGACTGTTGTGGCTTTGCCACTGTCCAGAGTTGAGTTTCTTTATAATTATTATCCTTCAACCCTAGATAGACTCTAGAGTTTTGAAAAGATTTCTTAAATCCTTGATAGATTCAAGATTTAATTAATGCATATCTCTTCTTGCTGTTCTTCTTTACATCCCACGATGTCAACCTTTATTATAACAAAACCCTTTTAAGTTATTTCATGTACACCTCTCTTTCAAGAATCCCATTCAAAAAAACCATTTTCACGTCCAACTAGGATAGCACTAAAGAATATGATGCTGCCTCCGAGATTAAAAAAACAAATGATAATTATGTGTAATGAAAGTATCATCATTACGTCAGCAAAAGTATATATATGTATATAAAATCGATCAGTTTTCTTAGCTACACCTCAATTAGTCCTCACCCACGTACGTTTGTCAATCGAATTCGGTTAAAGCCCCACCGTTAAATTGTAAATTTCCGTTGTGCTTTAATTGACTTTGTTTTCGTCAATTTCATACCTCAGCTCGGAAACATAATCAACAACATTAATGAATACAGCATTTTTTGCTGACCACCTTTTGCTTCAAACAACAATTTACTTCCTTTGTTGGATACATTTTCCACTCGATTTATAAATCAACTGAAAAATGAGCCTTTCTTTACCTACCAATCCAGGAAAAAAAAAAGGTCAATTAATTCGTTCGTTTTACACGAGCCTTTCTTTCTGTCGCCATCTTCCTCTCTCCTCTATTATAAATACCTCTTAACCTATCTATCTCTAATGCCAACATCTTATTTTACAATCTTTCCCTTCTGATTCAACCTCTTAAGTATTACTTAATTCACTCTGATAGAAGAAGACATGGGTGGTTTCACTTTCGCTCAGATCAGTCTCATCCTGATTGTTGCTGCTTCCACATTGACAGTTTGTAGGGCCAACAAAGAGTTCCGTCGCCCAAAATACACACACACCCCCCGCAAGATCATTGTAGGTGGATCGGAGGGCTGGCGCTTCAACTTTACCTACACTGATTGGGCGCGCAAAAATGGCCCCTTTTACGTGAATGATACTTTAGGTGAGTTCATTACATGCATTTTGTCAAATCATCTATATATATATATATATATATACGAGAAATTAATATAAGGTGTGTTTATACGATGATCGATGACAACATTTTTTTTGCATGCAGTTTTCAAGTATGATCCACCAACAGACAACACCACAATTCCTCACAATGTCTACTTGCTACCAAACCTTCGGAGCTTCTTAAAGTGTAGCTTTACAGGAGCGGAGTTGTTGGCCGACGTGACACAAGGAGGCGGACAGGGCTTCGAGTTCGTGCTGAAAAAGTTGAAGCCTCACTACTTTGCTTGCGGTGAGCACGACGGCACCCATTGCAGCGTTGGACGGATGAAGTTCTTCGTCATGCCAATGCTCCGTTGGTATTGATAGATAATAGAAAACGAGACACGGGAAAGTTGCTGCCTACTTAGTTGCTACTCTCTCTTTTTGACTCTAGCTGTGTTTGTCGTTTCAAATTAATAACGAGAGTTAATTAATTTGTTTTTCTTTTTCCTTTTTCCATATGGTAGTTTTTGATCGATTGAAATGAGAGTGAATAAATGCACCAGTTGCTTGGTATTTATGTTCTACGTATGTGCCTTAGTCCTTGCATCCTTGTTGTTTCTTATTGTATTTTCTTTTTTTGACATTTCCGTACAAGAGGGGGAGGGAGATTTGAACTAGTAATTTCTACTTCATTAAGCGTGGTCCTAGCCGATTAAGCTACCTCTTGGAAACTATTTCTTATTGTATTACATACTATACATATCACAAATTGTGTGAATCTTTTGTGCTTATACCATAAATAAGTTTTGGGCTCAACCGGCGTAAAGGTCTACTCACTAGAAGAGTTTAAAAAAAAAAAAAAAAAAAAGTCTAAGAGCCTCATGCCTTGTAACACTTGCAACCTAAAAACAAAAAAATAAAACAAGACCAGGAAAAAAGGCTCAGTAAGAAAAAACTCCAATCATTAAGGGTGAAAATTTAGAGGGTGTTTGGCAAACAACACCACCCCACGGTACTACACACATTTAAAAAAAAAATGAAAAATGAAAATAATGATTGATATAGGGAAATGAAAAAGTGGAATTGTAAAGTGAAAACATTTTGTTATGTAGTGATTTTTTTATTTAAATAGTAGTAAAAAGTAAATAAAGTGATATAAAAAGTGAATGATGTGATAAAAAAGTGAGAATGTTTTGATGTTGATTTTTTTGAAAAAAAAAATGAAATAAATAGTATAGTGGAACGTGGGAGAATGTACTAGGGTTTAACAAACAAGGCCTTAGAATTGCTAACTGCTATCCGCTTTCAAAAGTGGTTAGCGGTTAATGGATTTTTGAAAACCACTAGCTGCTAACCGCTTTTTTAAATATATATATATGATAATAAGTACTTGTAGTATAGTGGTAATTATTTGTATATCGTATTTAATTCTTTGTTTAAAATATTGATAAATATTGCATTTTTTTAATATTAGTTACTTTCGGGCTCCTTTTGTAGTAATTTAGCCCAATTTGTGATATATAGCAAATTTTGATGCCAAAATGGCCTTGAAAAGGAAAAAACAAAAACAATTAAAGTGAGCCCAAAACCGACCCAAAAAAAGCCCAACAAAAAAACGGTTAATAAAAAAATCAGTGTAGGATGCAGTTAACTGTTAACTGAGCGGTTAGTGGTTAACCGCCTAGCGGTTAGCGGAGGCGGTTAGTAAAATTTAATAATTGCCTAGACGGTTGCAGTTAGCGGTTTTAGCCACTAACTATAAACCGCAACTGCCTTTTTACCCCTACCAATCATTAAACATTTGAGTTATATTTATTTTCTTTAAAACTTATTTTTCCGTACAATTGATTTGAAAACACCCTTTGCTTATAAGTAATATTCTCATAGTATGTCTTTTCCCCCACACGGATAGAAGTAGATAAACGGGAATTAATTCTAACTCCCACATGATGAAAAAGAGTAAAAGGTCTCGAGAAGAAAATGATCCTATTTGGCTGCTGTACAATGCTAACATTAGGAAATGAAATAATCAGGAATCTCAAGTAACCGGCTGAGTCGCTAAAGTAGCTAAAGTGGTGATAAATCCTATCAGCAAAATAGGTCCTATAGAAAGTTCATCTATTCCCAATCTCTAGTAAAAATCAAAAAAATTGATCCATTTATAATCCTCCTTCAGTTGCATTAATCGATCGTCCAATTGGAAATGATTTCTTTTATGCCCTATGTACTCACTATTACACTATTATGCCCTATTTACTCAAGGGAGGAACATTTGCCTTGCAAGGGGGATAATTTGTATATGATATATGCAGGTTATCTATAGTATAGATTAAACTTTTTTCTTTTCTTTTCTTTCTTTTTTTTTTTTTTTCGGCAACAAGCCATTCATTCAACCAAGAAGAGGGCCCAAGGCCTTACAACAAGCCAAAGAAAGAAAGGGGATAGATCTTTTCCACTACAAATGGGATAAGATGGAGGGGGAGAAAGAAGTGGGAATGCAGCCCAAGAAGACTCTTGCCACGGCCCAAAACGCTACATGATGAGGTAGCTGGTAACATGGACAAAGTATTGGCAATAACAGATTCAATGTGCCAATCTAAAGTGATAGTAGGATTGTTGAGAGCAGAAATGACCACTGTTGAATCCCCTTCAAGATTGAAATTTTTCAGATGCAAAGAGGCTACAAGAGAAGCTACCAACCGAGCTCCTAAAGCCTCACCAAAATTAGGATCACTAGGGGGGTTGGTTTGAGAAAGAGCCTTGATAATCTTTCCTGTTGAGTCCCTGCAAACAGTAGCCTGCACTGAGAAGTTTTCTCGGATAGCAGTGTCAAAGTTGACCTTCAATGAGCATGCAGGTGGACGAGACCAGAACTCTTTGACAAGAGAGGAAGTAGACTGCCAATGTGACGCCCCGCCCAATGAGAATTCAATTAATTAGTAATTGATTCCACGACGTGCCATTCCAGCCATGTCCCCCCAAGACACGACCTCCAAAAAAACACCTTTCTCGTCGTAACGAGAAAACTACAGCAGAAGACTTTACCAAGACTATGGGATTAAGAGATAGTAAATGAAACATCACACAACAATACCAGAGATAAAGTACTACATCCATAATATGATAAATAGTCACCAAATGTACCAGTCATCAGACCGTCAACAAGAGGATAGATACAACCCCAAAATTAGATACATCAATATTATTCATAAAAGATCAACAGATCAAAGCCTAGACTTAAGCTTAAACAAAGCTAATGAGATCAGAATCTCAATCATGTCTGCACGGGCAGATCCTCCATCTTCCCACATTGCCCTAAGCCAAACGGGATCCATATCCTCAAAGATTACCCGTATCAGGTCCTGAGCATTCACTCAAGTAGTCTCCAACGGCATCTTTGTCTAGTGCAGCTAAACCGCGTAATTATTCATAATGATGGGGAAAGACATAAAATAAAGGGGGTAAGTCTATGACTTAGTGACTTTTAACACAGATAATACTCATGCCAGTTTTAGTAATGAACTCAGATGTTTAATAGGAAAAAGCAGTTCCATCATGACAGTTTATTAATGCATGATATATGTATAGTAATGATATATGCATATAATGTAGACAATGATCATAGTTCAACAGTATGGTCTACCTGAGATATTACCCATTCTCAGTAGGGTTGATGCTATTTCGAGGAACCTATAATACAATGCCAGTGTCCCAGCCATTGTACAACATACTGAACATAACATTAGTGGCACGATCGGGTCCCACCCCGAGTGGTGCACACCAACTAATAATGTCCGTCCTGTAGTGACCAAACCATTGGGAATAGTTACATCAAGGTCATGAAACCAATGGATCCAAAACCCCGTATAAGACAGCCATTTAACTATAAAGTTAACATGTATAGTAAGCCCATGGCCATTACTACTGCACGTACCGGTGTATCATGTCATATGCTGCAATTATTTTATTTGTATTTTACATGCATGTCATTTTACAATTCCCACTTGGTTAACATGTTTAGCACAACGCTTTTCTCAAAATAACAGAGTTCACATGCAATAAGTACAAACGGTGAGAGTTGTAAAATATGCATGTTTTCTCGATACATAAAATAGATGTATAGTGCATGGGAAAATAGCAATGAGTATTATGTGAGTTAAAACTCACCTGGATCGATACGTGTCTCCGAAAACTCCAAAAGATCCAGGTTCTCCAAATCTGTGAAAAACCTTCTATTAGTCATAATTCTACTAAACAACTCTAAAGTAAGGAAAACAGGAGATACGGGACGGTTAGTGAAAATAGGGTTTCCCTGTCACACAGTGACTGTACGTCCAGGCTCGAGAGCGTACGTCCACCGTGTAACAACAAGCCATACGTCTGGTCGTGATACCATACGTCCGTTGTATGGGTCCTCAGGGAGAACCTCATTTTCTCTCCACAGTCCGCCTATTCTCCAACTTATAGGGTTATTAGGAACACCTTAAAGCCTTCTAGTCTAGTTTATAGCCTCCATGCAACGTAACAACGCTAAGCTAACGAAAACGTTGACCCAAACAAGTCTTAAAAGTACAACTAAGCTAACAACTACAACTAAATATAAAATGAGCAGTATAACGACATAATTAAAAGCTATGGATCGAACGTTACCTCATTGAAACAAAACCGCAAGAGTTTCACCTCACGAACGTTTCAAACTCGCAAAACGTCTCACACACACATGCTCACAACACACTCAACACTATGAAAACACTCTGGAAACACTCTGGCAGCTTGGGGGCGTTCTGAATTTGTGAAAAACACAAAGGGTGTAGGGTGTTATCAGAAAAGCAGCGGACATCCGGCCAAGGGGCGTACGTCCGGTGGTTCTTACCCAGTGGTTCCATGACTACCTGGTACATCTAGGTATTAACTAGAAAGTACTCAAAAAGTAGCGTATGTCCGGTGGTCCCACGTATGTCCGCTTGTACGATATGCAAAGCATACGTCTGGTGGTCCCCCACTATACGTCCGCACTACAAACAACAACGTACGTCCGCCAGACCTAGCGTACGTCTGCCAAAAGTCCAAATCACCCCTCTAGTGTCCTTAGTGACCCAAAGCCCAAATTAATTTTCCCAACTAAGCTACTTACGCCTAGTTAATAATTTGGATCACTACAGCCAGGCTGTAGCATGATCCAGTGTAGTTTTCCTAATGGAGCTAGCTAGAGTAGTGAGATCAGGGATCAAGCCTTCATGGACAGCTTTGTTCCTAGCAAACCATAGCATATCACAAAAAACAGATGCAAAAATATGAAACAAATGACAATCAGTAAGATGTATGCCAAAAGAGGAATGAAGGTGTATGAGGCCTTTGATCTAGTTTGAAATGGGAAGAGAGGACCAAGCTGTGGAATCAAGAGGCCAAAATGAGGATTGATGAGTGCCTAAAAGTGCTTATTTGAACCCCTTAATTTACATTCGTTAGGCTCTTAGTATTGTTAATTTCTAATGTTTTGGTTAGTTTTGGTGTTTTAGTGTTTTGCAGGTTGTTAAGTTGCATTTGGGGCTAATGCCATCAACTCTGGGGCTTAAGACAGTTCAGGGAGCTTTGACAGCAAATTTGAGTTGAGCGATAATTCGCACCCGATGAGTCCCACAAAAATGACCATATCTGGAGTTGTAGACCTCCGATTGGGGTGATCTTGGTGTCTTTAGAAAGCTAACTCAAAGATCTACAACTTTGTATTTCACATGTGAGGGCTAATTCTGAAGGAAGTGCGTTCGAACGCACATTTTACGTTCGAACGCACTTGTGCCCATCAAATGCCGAAATTCATGCACGAGTGCGTTCGAACGCACTTAGTGCGATCGAACGCACCTTATCTGACCTGGCAGCGCAGAAACCCTAAATTTAGCCTATAAATATCTCCCTTTCTCTTGTAAACGAAGCTGACGTTTGGAAAACGCTTGGAGGCGCCCCTTGTGGCCTAAATCCTCCCCGTTCATCACTGTAAAACCCTCTAAACGTCATTTTATCATTTATTTTAATTTAATGATTTTGTTTATTTTGCTTTAGTCTCTTATTCTTCACCATGTTTTTATCTACATGTTTTTATGCTTAGTTTAATACTCCGTTCGTCATTTAATTTTATGTTTATTCGTTTCAATACATTTTAGTGACAAAAGTGTGTTGATTGTTGTTTGCAATTCGTTTAACGTCGACTTTCGCTGCAACCGGAGATACATCGGATGATTCGTCTTCGGACCAATATCCGTTGTGACCTCTAAACAGTGTTTGCTTGGTTAGTTCGACAAGAATTTGTAGCAACAATAGGATATGCATATGTGCTTTATCGACAGACGGATGTATGGACTAGTTAATAGCAAATAGAATACGCCTAGTAGCGTAATTTTTGTTGAAGTATGAACTAGGCATGTTTATATGTTGATTAAGTTGTGGTGAGGTAGATTAGGGACTTCAGCGTTTTTTTATTTCTTTGTTTTATTGCATTTTAATTTAGTTTATTTTTATGCACGTCACATGCTTGATATTGGGACTAGGTTAAGATAGGATTAGTTTAGGCACTTTAAAATTGGTTTTTAACGAAACACAATTCTCTGTGGGTTCGACCTCGCACTTGCACATCCGCTTATATTACAAACGACTCGTGCAGTTGGCGAGTACAATTAAATTTGTACATCAAGGATCTCTATGCAACTCTAGCAAAAATGCAGCTGAAAAATAGATGGGAAATAGAGTCTTCTTTAGTACTGCAAAGAGAGCATAAATATTATGATGAAGCAATTTGAAAGATGGCTTTTAGTCTAGCTTTTGAGGGAAGGAGGTTCCAAGCTATTTTCTAGAGGAACAAAATGAGTCTAGCATTGAGTTTAAGCTTCCACAGAGCTTTCCAAGTACTAGAATCGAGAGGAGAGATGATGGAGTTAGTTCTTTGGCTGCTAATCAACCTATAAGCAGAATTGGTGGAAAATGAGCCATTAGAGGATGGGGTCCAGAGGAAAGGAGAAGATAAGATATGACTGATAAGAATCTTAAGGATTTCTTTGACACAAGAGGGGGTGAACAAAGAAATGAGAAGAGAAAGATTCCAAGAGCCATTAGAAATTAAATCAGAGACCATCAACTCAGGAAAGGAGGCCCTGCTCAAAGGGAGAGAAATAGGAGAAAAGAAAGGCATGGTGGGAATCCAAGAGGAATTCCAAACAGAGAGGGCTGAGGAACTATGAATCCTAAGGCAAGCACCTAGAGATATGATAGGTTTGGACTTGAGAATGCCCTTCCAAAGCTAAGAAGAAGAAGAAAGGGAAGGGAGGGGAAAGAAAAGAACCAGTTTGGAGTTACTTACCTAAGATTTGAGAAACCCAAGGAGAGTCTAAACCTATTAGCAGCTTCCAACCTAGCTTAGAGATAAGAGCAAGATTGACCTCTTTCATTTTTCTGATACCCAGACCACCAAGAACCTTAGGAGTGCAGATGGAGTTCCAAGACTTGAGAGAGAGATTTTTGGTTTTAGAGGCAGGAAATCCCCACAAGAAGTTTTTAAAGACCTTATCAAGCTGGCTACAGATGCTGTTAGGAAGAAGGAAAGTGCTCATGGCAAAGGAAGGAATAGTAGCAGCCACAGACTTGATGAGAACCAACCTGCTAGCTTGAGAAAGAGTCTTTGCACGCCAACCTTCAACCTTTGACTTCACCTTATCAATGATATTGAGGAAAGCAGGCCTTTTAGAGTTTCGAAATAGAATAGGTAGCCCTAGGTAAATAGACCTAAAGGGGAAAGAAGAGAAAGGCAATATGTCCATAATCAAATCTGCGTGGTAGGATTGATGTTTCTAGAGAATTTTATGGAGGATTTGCCATTGTTGATCAGAGGCAATATTTTTTGAGGCAGGAGTGAATGCAGGTGGCTTCTTTAGGAGTGGCTTTGCCAAAGATCAAGAGATCATCAACAAAAAGGAGGTGGTGGTAGCTGTAGTGGTTCTAGAGATTTTTAGGCCCTTGAGATTACCTGCAGCTTCTTCTTTGAACAAAATTCTAGACAAAACTTCAACACCTAAGATGAACAAAAAAGGAGAGAGGGGATCTTCTTGCCTAAGGCCTCTGTTGGGGGAAAAATGTCCAAAAGGACTGCCATTTATAAGAATGGAGAAAGAGGAAGAGGAGATGCAAATTCTAATCCAGTTGATCCAAGAAGAGTGAAATCCTAGCTTGATCATAACAGAGAGAATGAAATCCCATTCCATTTTGTCAAAAGCTTTCTCCATATCCAAGTTGAGAAACATGAAACCTCCTTTCCTTTTTTGTTTTTGAAGGAGTGCAGCAATTCATAGGTCAGAATGGTGTTATCATGTATGTTTTTGGAAGGGACAAAGGCTGACTGCAAAGGGGAAATGATTTTTGTGAGCATGGTCTTCAATCTGTTGGCCAAAATCCTGGTGATGATTTTATAAACAAAGTTACACAAGTTTATGGGCCTAAAATGGTGGACAGTGTGAGAACCGGATTGTTTATGGATCAAGGCAATATGAGTGTGGTTTTGCTTTTACAACAGAAAGTGATTATGGAAAAAGTTGTTGATGCAGCCAAGAACCTCATCTTTGTCAATAGACCAGTTCTTTTTATAAAAGAGGGTAGTAAAGCCATCTGACCCAGGAACTCTGGTGGAACCCAAACTGTAGAGGGCTTGAACCACCTCTTCTTCAAGAGGAATGGCACACATGAATAGGTTATCTTCAGCAGTGATAACAAGAGCAAATAGGTTGAGCATTTCATCAACAATGGGAGGATCTGAGGTGGAGAACAGATTGGAGAAATGAGACACAAAATTCCCCCCAATTTCAGTTTTGGAAGAAACCCAAGCACCTTATGAGGTTTTCAGGAAATTAACAGCATTTGATCTCCTCATAATCAAAGTGGATGAGTGAAAATACTTGGTGTTGAGATCCTTGTACTGCAGCCAGGTTTCTCTGGATTTAGTTCTCCACAATGATTCTTCCTTGATCAAAAGATCATCATGTTCTTTCTTAAGCAAAGATTCTTATAAATTGGCCTGAGAGCTAAGAGGGAAGTGCTAAATCTGATCTAACTTGAGCAGAAAAGATTTGATCTTAGTTTGGATGTTGCCAAAATGAATGGTGTTCCATCTTTTGAGAGTAGCTTTGGTTTGATTTAGCTTTTTCACTAAGCAGACTGCTGGAGAACCAACAACAAAATGTTTCCTAGCTGCTGCTATAACAAGACCACAAGTGGGATCAAGGGTCTAAAATTCTTCAAACTTGAAGGGTCTAGGCAGGAAAGCAGAAGAGGTATTAATGTTTAAGGATATGGGGTTGTGATCAGAAATGGATGCTAGTAGATGAGTGAGGGAGAATTTCGGGTGTTGATGAATCCAGTCAAGAGAAGCTAAACCCCTATCAAGCCTTTCTTTAATGGTACTAAAACCTTGCCTATTGTTACACCAAGTCAAGGGGCTTCCAACAAAACCAAGGTCCACCATACCAAGCTGATCAATGAAACCTCTAAAAGGGTAATGAGATAAACTAGCCACAAGTCTGCCTCCCAACTTTTTAGATTGATCTAAAACAAAATTGATGTCCCCAATGCAAAGCCAAGGACTGACAAAATCCTCACCAACAACAGTGAGAGAGTCCCAAAAGGCAGGTTTGTTGAGTTTTTCAAGGGGGCACATATATAAGACAGAATCTAAGGGTAGTTTAGGGGGTCAAAAAAGCACCATGCAGTAATATTGTTTTTGTTTGTAAGAAAACTCTCAAGTTCCACACCTAATCTCCAGGTGAGAAACAGACCACCACATGAATCAATAGAAGCAACATGAGTCATAGAATAGTAGCCAAGACGATTGAGAATGGAAGAGGGGAGAGAATGGGGGATTTGGTTTCAGAAAGAAAGAGAATGTTAGGGTTATTTGATCTAATCAAAGCCCTAAGACCATGAATTGCAGCAGGTCGAGAGATCCCTTTGCAGTTCCAAGATAGAATTTTCATATGTTGCTGGGGGACACCAACTGGTCCCCCTGAATTGGTGGTATCAATGCAATCTTTCTCAGTAGAAACAAAACTGAAAACAAAAGGTGAAACCTATTTCTTTTTCCTTGAGGCTTTGATGAAATGTCTGGTTGCATGCTGCTGAGTAGAACTAGGAGTGGCATCCATTGGAATAGAGGCTTCCAGTTCAACAGGATTAGCTGTAGGCTGCAGAGAGCTGCTTGAGTCTTTCTTGTAGGGGAGCAATTCACTTGACAACCTTTCTCTCTTTTTCTTCTTGATCAGGAAGGGGTCATACCTAGGAGGTTTCACAAGCTTGTGAAGGCGAGGTAGAAATAGGGTGTTCTTTGGGGAAAAGGCTTTTTTGGAATTGTTTGAAGGTTTTTTGGCGGGTGATTTTGGGGTGCTAGAAGTGGCTGATTGTGAAAAGGTTCATGCTGATGTGGAGGGGAGAGATATGGGGAGATGTAATAAAGGGGAGAACAATAGATAATGAAGGTAGATTTTGAGTGGGAGGCTTAGTCATGTTTTGGTTCATATCTAACAAGCTGTGGGATTGAGTAGTAACTAGGGGTTTAGGTTGGGAAGTGGGAAGAAGGAGAGGTTGAGGTGGAGCTGTTATAATGGCTAGGGTGGTGAGTGTTGAGGCTGTGGAGGAGATAAACTTGCTTTCATTTAAAGCAGCAAAGGTGTGAGGTGATGTGTCTAAGTTTAGAGATATTTTCTGTTGTAGGGGACGTGTGGCAGCAGGTTAGGTTTGACGTTTGGGGTTAGGATTTGGTTAGCTTCATGGAACTGGAAGGATTCAAGTGACCTGAACTGGAAAGATGAAGGCTGAGTTGAGGTGCTAGCAATGGTGAGAGGAGAGGTATGGAGCAGATTAGAGAAAATGTTAACCTGCAGGGAGACTGAATATTTCTCAGGAAATTTTTCTTTAGGAGGTGCCATTCAGTGGATGAGCTTGTGGCCAATCCTACCACAAAAGGTGCAGTAGATGTCCAATCTTTCATATTTTAGAAAGATCCATAGAGGCTCACCTCCATCTCTTCAAAAAGTGAAACCAGGCTTTAAGGGGTTGTAGACTTTAATTTCCATTAGCAACATGAGGAAACTTTTGAAAGTTTTCTTGTCACTGCTGCTATCTTCAACTTTGATGAGGTTTCCCAGACCTTTTCCAGTGGAAATGGCAATTTTTGTGGTCATATTGATTAGTGGGAGGCCATGAATTTGGATCCAGAAAGGGGCTGAATGGAGGGGTGGCTCATTAAGGGTAGCATGGGGATGCCATTGCTGGGGAATGATCAGGAAGCCATTAACATTCCAAGTAGCCAGTTTTTGGATTTTGGCTTGGTTAGCTTGAAAAGAAATTTATTTGGTCCTAAAACAGCAAATGAGAAAGATACTGCAAATTCCCATGCTTTAGAGAGGGCTGCATACACAGATTGGTTGTTTTGAGTTTTTTGAGAGATGACAAATCCTACTAAAGGTAGACATTCGTCCTGGATAGTTGCTACAGAGAGGTTTTCAATCTAAGATGAGGGATCATCCCAAGAAAGAGCCTTAGTCTGAGCTATAAGACTGTCAATATCCTTGACAAGGAGGGGAAGGAGGAGAAACTGAAAAAGAGGTAGAAAACTATAGGAGAAACACTGAAGAAAAAGGGTAGAGCAGGCTGAGTATAGATGGTATGAAGATGATAAGAAGGAAAAGTAGCAGATGGAATGAGGGATGAGTATAAGCTTGAGAACAGAAGAGCATGAGTAGAAAAGAAGGGAAACTCAAAACGTTTTCCTTAGAGGGAGTTCTTTCGAGGAAAGAGAACTAAGCTATTTGGTGATGGTACTCAAACTCTTTGATAGTGATTAAACTAATTTTTAATAGGTCTTCAAATCGTTCATTTGAAAAAATTGAAACCTTTCTTATTGAATGATCATCATACTTCAAGATCTTGAAATTCTAGATCAATGGCGGAACAATGTATCACCATTTTTGTTCAATAAGATACATTGACTCATACCATACTAGAAAAATAATCGCAAGAACTCTTTTGATAACATGTATTCCTATTTCTCAATGATATCCACGTTCAAGACAATTGGCCGAATCCCACAAAACCATTTCATAGAAGTTCATTGATATATTCTTTTTATGAAGTAAATTGACTTTGATTCTTGAATAATCCACATGGCTTCTATTTCGATTGTAACAAAAGATTCTGTTTTTATGTGGCAAAGGCTCGTGCCAATCATTATGATTTTATATATTGACAATTCTTCAATATCTTGTTCATTCACAACAAATTATTTTCATTGTGCAGACATTATATATATATCTATGTTTTTTTTGGAGAGAGATACTATTTCACAAATTGAGTCACAATGTTGGGAGATAAAGAGATATGGAGATTTTACCAAAAGTACATTAATATACATAATTAAACACAACTTAAGCCAAAAAGCCTAAGCTAATGGTCTAAGGTCCACACTTAGGTATATTAAGCATTATTTTCTTTTATATTTTCTCAATGTGGGACATAACACTTACAAGCGTACTCACAACAATCTCCCCCTCACAACTCTAAACCCGAGTTGCGGGTGGAGGCATAATTCTAAACCCGACTCGTCTAGACACCCGTCCCAATAAAGTAACCATGGCTCTAATACCATTTGTTGGAAGATAAAGCGATATGAAGTTTTTATCAAGAGTACATTAATATACATAATTGAACACAACTCTAGTCCAAAAACCTAAGCTAATGGGCTAAGGTTCATTTAGGTATATTAAGCACTATTTTCTTTTATATTTTCTCAATGTGGGACATAACACTCACAAGTATACTCACAATATCACAAGTCTCTAACCTCTTCATACATACCTAAAATCCAAGAAAGACACGTACAAGAGATCTTCTACACGGCAACATAACATTATGATGGATTACCACATTGGCAGTTTGTAGGTGCACCTTCACGCCAACGTCCTTGAGTAGTTTTGCTTCCATCCCAGCATCGATACTAAGTTCATTCATCTTCAAACATTTCTTGGGCCAAAATTACCTCTCCACACATGTGCCTTAATCATACTTCTCATTAAACATCTTAGGCAACGTGTAGGTGGAGGGTATACAATCAGAACTGCGGGCCTTGGAGAGCACTGGTTTTATCCATGTATCACGGGATGCCAGAGTTGCTGCTCATGTGCTAGCAAAGATGGCTACCAGCCTACCACCCATGTCACAGATTATACCTGGTCGGAGGAAATTTCACCTAGTATCTGTTGTATTGTAAGGAGGGAAGAAGTTCCTCTGTTTTTGTGATCATTTTGATCCTCTGAGTTAATGAATACGAATCATCTTTGTTAAAACATAATAAAAAAGAATAGACCAACTAGCCTTTTCTAAACTAACCTGTTATTAAAGAAAAGGAATTTGAAATTTAGAATGTTGATCCTCTGTTTTATATGTAGACACACAGATTTGAAATTCAGACCAAAAACTCATTTTTTTGTCAAAATCTTAATTTATTATGATTTTCATTCACCTTAAACCTTATTATCTTAAATAAAAACATTTTATAGTTTTTCAAACAAAAAATGCCGTAAAAATTATTTTTAGTTATCAAAATTTCAAAATTCTTTTTGGGTCTGTCCAGAAAGCTCTGATTGCTACCAGCTAGTAGCCCATTTATTTAGTAGAGACCTCAACTTCTAGGCCTCTATTAGGTATATGTTATATTGCTCTGGTATCTTTTCTGAAACTCTATTCTTAACGAAAACTACATCTCATGGGTCAATTGCTTTGATACCACCTTGTGACACATGGAACCCTAACTCGGACGTTTGAGCTTGTTTTAATTACTACCAGCCAAAAAGATCAAACCCATTTATTTACGGTATTTTTACTAAATAAAAAAAATGATAATGTGCAATAAAACTGTCATCATTATGTCAGCCAATGTATAACCGGTTTCCTCAGCTTTACCTTAGTCCTCACCCACGTACGTTTGTCAATCGAATTCGGTTAAAGCCCCACTGCTTGTAAATTTCAGTTGTGCGCTGACTTTGTGTTGGTCAATTTCATACCTCGGAATGACAATATTGGACAATGATCATACCATATTTTGCTGACCGCGTTTTTTGGTTCAAAGAAGAATTAACTTTTTATTCATAAAAAAAAAAAAAAAAAAAAGAAGAAGAAGAAGAATTAACTTCCGTTGTTACCAACTGTAGAGTTATGACTTGTTCTTCAACAAGTCTTACTGTGGGCCCCCCAAATTTGCTGATTTGTTATTTCTCTCTCACGCATGCTTTTGTCTCTCATTAATTTGTTCTTCTGGAAGCCTTAAAGTAAATGGCCCATTTGTTAGTTGAAGCTACTCCATCCGGCCATTAAGAAAATGAAGGCAGCAACTTTTGTGACTTGGCTTCTCGAAGAAGCTTGGCCATTTTTTGATATATAGCCTTTCGGCTATTTTGGCTGAGCAGCACAGTGAAGCAGACAGAGAGAGCAGCTCCGTTTGAGGAAGAAGAGAGACTTGTGTTGCAGAAATCAGTACACCCATTTTATCATCGGTTTGATCTCACTTTTGTAGTGCTTTTATGCTTAGAGAATTTTAGAGAATATTTTCTCTTCTGTATTTAATTCTCTTTTGTATATTTGTGAGATTGGGTGTATTGGGGGCTTTTGGGTTTGAGTGGTTTTATTTGTACCACACTTTGTACTCCACCTTTTGATAATGAAATTCTCCTGGATCGTCTCCGCCAGTGGATGTAGGCATATTTTGCCGAACCACTTAAATCTTGGTGTCTTTGTGTGGCTGTGTTGTTTTTTCTATTCTGCATTTTCTATTTCTTTGTTGATCTTGGATTTACATTTGTCACAACAAACTGGTATCAGAGCATAGATCTTTATTTTGCGGGATGGCTACTGCAAAATTTGAAATAGAAAAGTTTGATGGTCAGAATAGTTTCAGCCTTTGGCGCATCATGATGCGAGCTTTGTTACGACAACAAGGATTGGCGAAGGTTTTGGAACCACAAGAGGAGAAAATTGGTATTTCAGCAATTGATGAAATTTTGGAACGTGGAGAACTTGAAGAAAAAGCCCATAGTATGATTTTGTTGTCTCTCTCAGATGGAGTTTTGAGAGAAGTTGCCGATGAAGAGACTACCGCTGGACTTTGGAAGAAGCTGGAGAGCTTGTACATGAAGAAATCCCTCACTAACCGTTTATTTCTTAAGCAACGGTTATATACCCTCAGGATGCACGAAGGTACACCTCTTTGTGATCATCTTGATTACTTTAATAGAATTATTTTGGATATGAAAAATATTGATATTAAAGTAGATGATGAGGATCAAGCACTGATTTTGTTATGTTCACTACCGGATTCGTTTGATAATTTTGTTAATTCAATGTTGTATGGTAGAGATACCATCTCCTTAGCTTATGTTAAATCTGCTTTGAATTATTTGGAGTTGAGGACAAAATTGAATAGTAAAGGTAGTGATAATCAGTCAGAGGGTTTATTTGTTAAGGGTCGTTCAGAAAATTCTTCTAATTTTAGAGGTTGATCCAGTGAGAGGGATTTAGGTAAAGATAAATCAAGAGGTCAATCACAGTCCAAGTCGAAGAAGAAAGTAAAGTGTTATTATTGTAAGAAGTATGGGCATTATAAATCCGAGTGTCCGAAGTTGAAAAATAAAGAGGAAGGTGATAAGCAAAGTTCCTCTTCTGTGGCTAGTGTTGTCAAAGAAAATTCTAAGGGTTCAGACCTTGTTCTTGCAATTTCCATTTCTGATGATCGTTCTAACGACAAGTGGGTCATTGATACTGCTTGTACATTTCATATGTCCCCTAAAAGGGATTGGTTTACTACCTATGATTTAGTCAATGGTGGTTCAGTCTTGATGGGAAATAATGTTGCCTGCAAGATTGTTGGTATTAATACAATCAGAATTAGGATGCATGATGGGATTGTGAGGACTTTGACAAATGTTCGACATATACCAGATTTGAAGAAAAATCTTATTTCATTAGGCACTTTGGACTCCCTTGGATACAAGTATTCCGGTGAAGGTGGAGTCATTCGGGTTAGCAAAGGCTCATTGGTTATAATGAAAGGTAACAAGGATGATGGCCTCTACTTTCTTCAAGGTAGTACGGTAACAGGTTCAGCTGCTGTATCTTCTTCAGATGATCCAGATTCAGACACTACTCATTTATGGCATATGCGGTTGGGTCATATGAGTGAGAGGGGTATGACAATCCTAAGCAAACGGGGTTTGCTTTGTGACCAGAAAACAGGATCTCTTGACTTTTGTGAGCATTGTGTGTTTGGGAAACAGTGCAGAGTCAAGTTCAGTACAGGCATCCATAGCACAGGTGGTACATTGGATTATATCCATTCAAATCTATGGGGTCCCTCTCAGGTTCCATCAAAGGGTGGTGCTCGATATTTTGTTACATTTATTGATGATTATTCGAGAAAAGTCTGGGTGTATTTTTTGAAGAAGAAAAGTGATGTGTTTGTCACTTTCAAGCAATGGAAGACATTAATTGAGAATCAGATTGGGAAGAAAATCAAGCGACTCAGAACAGACAATGGCATGGAATTTTATGGTGGTGAATTTAATAAATTCTGCAAGGATGAAGGCATCGCTAGACATCGCACAGTTAGTCATACTCCATAGCAAAATGGGGTCGCTGAGCGGATGAACAGGACTCTCTTGGAGAGAGTGCGTTGCTTACTTTCAAATGTCGGGTTGTCTAGAGATTTTTGGGCTGAGGCTGTCAATACTGCTTGCTATTTGGTCAACCGTTCTCCATCAACAGCCATTGATTGTAAAACTCCTTATGAGGTATGGTCTGGTACTCTTGCTGATTATTCCTTTTTAAAAACTTTTGGTTGTCATGCTTATTGTCATGTGAATGATGGTAAGCTTGAGCCTAGGTCAAAGAAATGTATATTTCTAGGCTATGCGGATGGGGTGAAGGGGTATAGATTGTGGTGTTTAGATCCTAAATCACCTAAGTTTATAATCAGTAGAGATGTTGTATTTGATGAATCTGCCATGCTTCACCCGAGAAAGGAGTCGGTTGTTTCTGCAGGAAAGGAGCAGGGTTCTAGCAAGGAGGTGGAGCTTCAGGTGGAGGCTTCACAGAGGGTACAAGATCGCACTCAAGATCAGCCTGTTACAGATGTTCATGATTCCAGTTCTGATGATGATGATCCACAAGAAGAGCAAGAGACCAGTATTGCTGCTGGTAGACAGAAGAGACAGATTAGGCCACCTCAGAGATATGGCTATGCAGATTTGGTAGCATATGCACTTACTGTGGCAGAAGACACTGGAGTCCAAGAGCCTTCCACTTACTCAGAAGCTGTCACAAGTAGTGAGTCTGCTCAATGGGTTATTGCCATGAATGAGGAGATTGAGTCTCTTCATAAGAACCAAACATGGGAATTGGTGAAATTGCCTAAAGGCGCTAAAACTGTTGGTTGCAAATGGATCTTCAAGAAAAAGGAAGGAATCCTAGGTGTTGAAGATGCAAGGTTTAAGGCACGTTTGGTAGCAAAGGGCTATAGTCAGAGAGAAGGTATGGACTTCAATGAAGTTTTCCCTCCTGTTGTTAGACATAGTTCTATTCGTGTTTTGCTTGCCATAGTTGCTCTATATGATTTGAAGCTTGAGGAACTTGATGTGAAAACTGCATTTCTGCATGGTGAGCTTGATGAAACTATTTACATGCATTAGCCAGAGGGGTTCATTGTTGAAGGTAAAGAAGATCATGTTTGTCAGTTGAGGAGGTTATTGTATGGTTTAAAACAATCTCCAAGACAGTGGTACAAGCGCTTTGACAGCTTTATGATCGGACATGGTTACACAAGAAGTAGCTATGACAGCTGTATGTATTACAGGCAATTAGCTTATGGTTCTTTTGTTTATTTGTTACTCTATGTGGATGACATGCTTATTGGTGCTAAAAGCATGTTGGAAATTAAAAGATTGAAATCTTTGTTGGGTGATGAGTTTGAAATGAAAGATTTGGGTGCTGCGAAGAAAATCCTTGGTATGGAGATTCATAGGGATAGAAAACCGGGAAAGTTGTACTTGTCACAGAAAAAGTACATTGAGAAAGTACTTGAACGCTTTGGTATGCATAATTCTAAACCAGTGAGTACTCCACTTGGCGCTCATTTCAAACTTTCAGCAGCATTAGCGCCACATAATGAGGAGGAGGAGGAGCAGTTCATGTCGCGTGTTCCTTACTCCAGTGCAGTTGGGAGCATCATGTATGCTATGGTGTGCACTCGTCCAGATATTTCACAGGCAGTCAGTGTTGTTAGTCGTTACATGGCTAATCCAGGCAAGGTTCACTGGCAGGTAGTGAAATGGATACTCCGTTATTTACGGGGCACTACAGATATTGGCTTAGTTTATGATAGAGGCAGTGGTATCAGTTCCAGTGTCATTGGTTATATTGATTCAGATTATGCTGGTGATTTGGATAAAAGAAGATCTCTGACAGGTTTTGTTTTCACTCGCTCGGGGTGTGCTATTAGTTGGAAAACGACTTTACAGTCGACGGTTGCTTTGTCCACTACGGAGGCAGAGTATATGGCAGCAGCAGAGGCAGTGAAAGAAGCAATTTGGCTCAGGGGTTTGGTTAGTGATCTGGGTTTGCAGCAGGATGAGACTGTTGTATTTTGTGATAGCCAGAGCGCAATTCATTTGACCAAAAATCAAATGTATCATGATAGGACCAAACATATTGATGTCAGATATCATTTTCTTCGGGAGGTCGTGACACAAGGTGATATCACAGTGAAGAAAATTGCTACGGCGGAAAATCCAGCAGACATGTTGACTAAGCCACTTCCAATTCTCAAGTTCAAGCATTGCTTGGGCTTGATTGGTGTTTGTAGTTTGTAATTACCCTTAGGGGTGTTGGAGGAGACGTCTAGAGGAGATTTGAGACTTGTTGAAATACAAGTCAAGGTGGAGATTTGTAGAGTTATGACTTGTTTTTCAACAAGTCTTACCGTGGGCCCCCCAAATTTGCTGATTTGTTATTTCTCTCTCACGCATGCTTTTGTCTCTCATTAATTTGTTCTTCTAGAAGCCTTAAAGTAAATGGCCCATTTGTTAGTTGAAGCTACTCCATCCGGCCATTAAGAAAATGAAGGCAGCAGCTTTTGTGACTTGGCTTCTCGAAGAAGCTTGGCCATTTTTTGATATATAGCCTTTCGGCTATTTTGGCTGAGCAGCACAGTGAAGCAGACAGAGAGAGCAGCTCCGTTTGAGGAAGAAGAGAGACTTGTGTTGCAGAAATCAGTACACCCATTTTATCATCGGTTTGATCTCACTTTTGTAGTGCTTTTATGCTTAGAGAATTTTAGAGAATATTTTCTCTTCTGTATTTAATTCTCTTTTGTATATTTGTGAGATTGGGTGTATTGGGGGCTTTTGGGTTTGAGTGGTTTTATTTGTACCACACTTTGTACTCCACCTTTTGATAATGAAATTCTCCTGGATCGTCTCCGCCAGTGGATGTAGGCATATTTTGCCGAACCACTTAAATCTTGGTGTCTTTGTGTGGCTGTGTTGTTTTTTCTATTCTGCATTTTCTATTTCTTTGTTGATCTTGGATTTACATTTGTCACAACACCAACAACCCATTTACATATCAGGATTTATATAAAATATGTTTGGCTTCTCGTGGCAGGAAAGAAGCCGAAATAATAATAATAACAAAAGGTCTCGTGGAAAATGGAACTGAAAAATGAGCTTCGCAATATTTCATTTTCAAACATTTACCTACCAATCCAGAAAAAAGGTCAATTTTGCACGAGCCCTTTTAGCTTTCTCTTCTCCCTCTTCCCGCTCCCCTCTATAAATACCTCTTAACCTAGCTATCTCTAATGCCAACATCTGGTTTTACAATCTTTCCTTTTTGAATCATCAATCTCTTAATTAAGTACTACTTAATTAATTCACTCTAATAGAAGAAGACATGGGTGGTCTCACTTTTGCTAAGTGTCTCATCCTGATTGTTGCTGCTTCCACGTTGGCAGTTTGTACGGCCAACAAAGTGTCCCCTCGCCCAAAATATACACAGGCCTCCCACAAGATCATTGTAGGTGGATCGGAGGGCTGGCGCTTCAACTTTAGCTACACTGATTGGGTGCTCAAGAATGGCCCCTTTTACCTAAATGATACTTTAGGGGGTCAATTTCGTTCCCATTTTGCCAGAAGCTATATATATATATAGGAATATATGAGAAATATAACGTATATTTATATGATCATTATTGATGACAACGTTGTTTTTGCATGCAGTTTTCAAATATGATCCACCAACAGAGAATACCACAATTCCTCACAGCGTCTACTTGCTACCAAACCTTCGCAGCTTCTTGACGTGCAACTTAACGGGAGCGGAGATGTTGGCCGACGTGACACAAGGAAGCGGGCAGGGCTTCGAGTTCGTGCTGAAAAATTGGAAGCCTCACTACTTTGCTTGCGGGTAGCACGATGGCATCCATTGCAGCCTTGGAAAAATGAAGTTTTTTGTGATGCCAATGCCCCGTTGGTTTAGATAGTTAATACATGAGACACTTAATTTCTACTCTCTCTTTTTATTTTATGTACGAGAGTTAATCTGTTTCTTATTTTTGAGTGTTTTTTCCCCTTCCGCTTAGAGACAATGTAACAGCTTTTGATTGATACAGATTAGAGTGAATAAATGCACAAGTGACTTGGTATTGATTAATTGGTGTTCTGTTGCCTGCCGCTGCTAAGGTAGATGGAAATAGAAAATTTGAGAAAAAAGAATATATAAGATATTATGTTATGTAGAGAACTAGGGGTGTTTGAAAAACAAATGATAGAAAATCCAAGAGATTACCCTAGCTACCTCATAAGAAACCTGAATTTCCTAGAAATGGTAGAGAATAAAAGATGGATTTTGAACCCGAAAATGCACTTACTAGGCATAAAGTAGTGACCATGGCGTGTACACCAAAAAAGGCTTTCTGAATTAGGGTCATATAAGGGATTCGGACATTTGTAGTAAAAGTTATGACTACTTTTCTGTCATATCATTAAACGAAAAATAGTTTTTAGTGACAAGTACCAAAAGTTCTCACTTTTTATTTGCATTTGCAGTACTGTTGTTAAAAACTCATTAGCGACAACTAAAATTCATAACATTACAGATCATTGCTAAAAATGTGTCACGTCTGATGACTTGTCTTTGCTATATATTATCAGTTTTCAATAACGATAGATTGTTATTGTTTGTAATGATTCTATCAGCAACAACAAGACAAAGTCGTCGTTGATATTATGTACGTCATTGGCAACTATAAAAGCTCCTACATATATATCATCGATGACTATGTCATCCCTAATGATAAATTTTGATCCAGTCATAATATACATTATATGTTAATGGTTATGCGCTATTCTCGGAATCCTAATAAATGACAGCAACGGTTTCGCACTCAGTAGTAATCAGCGCAAGACAAGACCATTAAATTCCACCAGACGTTACAACTAGATCCCAAATCCTCTGCTCGGTTGCCATTAACGACGTCGCCTGATAGTGTAGCCTTTATGATATGCCAAACAAAGCACGCGTTAAGAGGACGCCTCGGGGGTTGGCCAGTCATACCTCCTCCGATGCCTAAATTAGTGTTTGTATGAGCTTAGTGTAAGACTCAAAGTAAAGTATATTGTTTGATAGAGTGAACTCTCTGTAATCTTTGAAATCGAGCTTTTTATAGGCATCTGTTGTAGAGGTGTTAATGGCAACCTGGCAGAGGATCTGGGATCCAGGCGTAACGTCTGGTGGAATTCAATGGTCTTGTCTTGTGCTGATTACCATTGAGTGCGAAACCGTTGCTGTCATTTATTAGGATTCCGAGAATGGTGCATAACCGTAAAAGGTATTTAGTGTGTGGATAATAATCGTTTCGGGGATTGTGCTCCAATTCGACCACGTGGATTAGGGAGGAGCCTTTAAAGAGATAACGACTTACGCGCGGGGTAAACCACGCTGTGGATAATGTTGATGCTAGTCTCGGGAGTGAACGGGTCGGTTGAGCCCATGCGCTAAGGCATTCCCGAAACGACAGCCGACTTGATATGAGTGCGGCCCTTCAGTTACTAGACCCAGATTCCATAGGGGATGGGCTTTGGGCCCAAGAGAGAGGAACCGAAGATAATGGTATAACAGTTACCCCCTGAATTCCTTCTACCGAGACTTCGAAAGAAGAGAATTTAAATCATTTCTTTACTTGGGAGCAGATCTTCCATATATTCTGGCATGCTCGCATTCTACAACCAAAAATCTCAATTGTTTTGCCTATTTATGGAAGTGGATATCTGCACAGTCAGGATACTCAGACCTTTAGTCATATTTGCTTTGAATGCTTTGTTGTTATCTTCATAAATGCGCTGTTTTTGCGTCCACGCGTTCAGTAATAAATGGTCAGTTTTGGCCGCGGACGAACGGTCAAACAGATATCAGTCTGGGATGGTGTTTTTGTAGGTTCATGATTTCTTCACACTAAATGCATTGCCTGTTTCCCGAGGTTTTTCTCTTATAAAAAGGTCATTGCTGATTTTTTGGTCAGTGTCATCCTTTTCGTCTAAGAGCCTTCATCATTGGACACACATTCCCTTTGCTCTCTTGACCACGTCTTCCGCTCAACCTCGTTCTTCTCTTGATGGTGAGGTTGCCGATACTCAGTCTCCTGAGATTCCCTTGATTCATCGTTTCGGTGAGTCGTCGGCTAGGGTTCGACCAGCGGGTGAGACGTCATCTTCTTCCCAACGTCTGGATTTCCCTTGCTGCCAGAGGTCTCAATTTATGGTGGCGGATGAGAATGCTTCGCAACAACTACGATGGATCTGGCTTCTATGCTGTAGTTAAAACTACAGCACACATGCTATTATAAATTGAATGGTGGGGATTTTATTAAAGTAATTAAAGTAATTTTTTAACTAGAGCATATAAGCCGGATCTAACTACGACATCCCTCCATCCGTTTCTTCACATTTTCCTATCAAGTCTACCGGGATGATTGACAGACCTAGTGATATTTGCGTCTACGAATGCATGTTCATGGCCGGAGTCCATCTTCCGTTCCCTCTCATCATTAGGGCGCTATTGTCTTTTCTCCATGTGGTGCCTGGGCAATTAATGCCCAACAGTTGGAGATATTTCTTTTCCACCTTTTTGCTATGGCCTTCAGTGTTTCCTGGGGAGACTCTGTCTGTCCCGAAGGTCCTGAACATCTATGAGCCCCACGCTTACCCTACTTCTGAAACGGTGACGTTCATGGTTCGGGAAAAGAACCAATTCATTGAGCTCGGGAGCACCTACTCCAACAACAAGCACTGGGCAGAATAGTTCTTTTACGTTTCTAGGGCTTGGGAGGCTACTGAGTCCAAGACCCAGCCCTTAAGGCATTCCATTCCTCGGGAGTGGGAAGTTCCCTGAGAAAACTATAAGTTTATAATTACGCGTCACGCTCTTTTGTTTGTGTTTTCACTGACATATTTCTTCACATGGAAAGAGTGTCCCATGCTAAACTCGAAGCAACAAGGTCGGGTTGATCATATTTTGCAATTTTCCCAACTACCCTAGAATGCGAAGCGGATGCTTTTTGGGAAAATTGTTACCAACTCAGCTCTTCGTGAGCATTTGTGGTATCAGATACCCGTTGATAAGGTGGCCTGAGATTAGCAAGGGAATCCAAAGAAGCCTTCCCTTCCTTCCGAGAGGGTGGTCTCGGGCTCACGTGCCTGAGCACATAAAAATGTCAATGCCTTGAGCAAGCCGACAGTTGATCCTAAGTCCGTTTAGAAGGATGCGGCTACTGGGTCTTATACCCACCGCTAGGTTTGGGAGAATAGGGAGACTGCATCAACTGTCGGGGAAGGGTCTTCGACGGCTAAGAGGAAGCCTGGCATGGCTGCTCCTCCCTCGGTTCCGCCGCAGAAAAAAGGGCGAGTGGGGAAGGTGAAGGAACTACTACAGACGATTGCCTTTGTTCGTTCTGACTCAATTTCAGTGTCCTTTGGGCCCTTAGGTCACTCGAAAGAGGCTCAGGCTCCTAATCCTTCTAGGGAGGTGGTTCCTTTAGATGTGGTCCCTTTGGACACACAATCGAGGGAAAGGGGAGAACCGACTGCTGGACTGAGTGGGCCCGGTGATCTTCCTTTGCTTATAGGCGCAATGCTGTAAGTTTCGAACAGGCCTTCCGAACAGACTCTAGTGTATCATGGTCAGCTTCACAGAGGCCATTTCGGGAAGAGCTCCCCCATAATCTGATCTTTGGGGGATGGATTAAGTGGGAACCCTCTCCATGAGATTACAAGGTTGCTTATGACGGATTAAACCCAAGGGGAGGGTCGACTAACTCTAGAGATGCTGGTGGACAAGTTGATGCACTACCAGTACACTATGAGTTAAAGAAGTATCCTTTGCTTTCTTTGGTGGTCTTGATTATTTCTTTTTTTGACGTGATGATTCTTGGTAGTGTTTCACCCTTATGGTGAGCTGGTATAAGGAGTGCCAGGAGGGTTTGAGGGAGTACTCGGATGAGAGGGCCGAGTTATGTGATATGGTTCGAAAGTTGAGCAACCAGGAATGAGCCTCTGGTTCTCAAGGGATTGATTTTGAAGTGGAATAGCTTCGTCAATCCTTGGCGGCGAAGAAGGATGAGCTCATTGATAGTCAGTGAAGATGCACTGAGTTGAAACTGGTGAATGTTCAACTTTTAAACCGAGCAGATGACACTGACTCGAAGAACTATGAGCTAGCGAAGTATGTTGAGGAGGTGGATGATGGGTTTCTCAAGTTGTCTGTTGACCATGACAAGGTCACTGAGGAGTTGTGTCAGGTTTGTAATTTAGAGGAAGGCTTTCAGAAGCTCAATGAGACGCTTAAGGCCTAGTTATCGGCATCAGAAGATGATCGAGAGAAGCTTACTCCAGATTTGGAGGCTTCAAGGGCGAGGTGTGACCGGTATTGTCATGGGTTCCATTATTGGAAAGTTAAAGCCGTGCGGTACCTCGTTGAATTATCCTTCGTTCCCTGGCTTCGTGATCTATTGTGGGCTCATGAGTTTCACTGGGGCTTCGAGAATTGTCGGCATCTACTAATCAACTGAGAGTGCTTTGGCATTGATCTTGCTACCGTGGCGTTGGATTACTTAAGTCTTCCTACTGCTGCAATTGACAAAATGGTGGATGTTGGACGAGAGTTGATTCTAGAAGCTCCGAAAGTTAACCCACATGGGCACCGACCAACGCCTCTCCTACCCCCCAAGCCACTTAGACCCAAAGATGATCCTTCTAATGATGATGATGATGCTACTCCTTCTTCGTAGGAAGAATTTTTATCTTTTATGTTTTTTTTTTTTTTTTGTATAAAGAACATTTTCCCAGATGTGGGCTCCTCTAACACTTGGATTCAGATAAACTGGTTTTTGGATTGTTTTGAATGTTTGACTTTTGCTTCTGAGCTGTTTTAAAATTTGATTGGCGCTGTACTATTACCCCCCGTGACCGAGGATCTGAAGTGTTGCTTCTAAATCTTCGGTCATAATGTCTATTGCTATTTTGACATTTTAGGTTTCAGAGCTCAATATTACACTACGCGTGCTACTCGAGGGTGGGACACGTGGAGCTTCGAGTTTGGTGTCGTTTGATTTTTCCAAGCAAATTTTCATGTTCTTTCTTCCCGTAATCAATGTATGTCTTGTTTTCCCAAGGGTTTGTGGCTATAAATACCACTCTTGCATTCTTGTTTCCTCATAACTTCTTCTCACTTTTGTTTTTCCTTGTATCTTTATGGCGTCTTCTTCTAAGAGTTTGAGAGAAACGGAGTCCTCTGCAGGTTTTACTATTCATCCCCCTAATAGTGGTGTTTCAAGGCGACTGTTTAACATGTCAAATACTTGTGCTCCTTGTGATATCGACCCCGAAGTCACTGAGTTGCGCTTGCTGGTGGAGGCGCGTGAGAAGACTCTCGCTGAGCACTCTCACTAGTTGGCAAAGATGAGGAGTGATCTTGTGATGAAGGATCATCAGCTTGCCCTGAAAGACCGACAACTTGTGTTGCGGGATCGTCAGGTTGCTGACTTGGAGGCCTTTCTTGTTAACGTTCACAAGAGTCGTCAAAGAGAGGCTGCTAGTGTGCATTCTGGTATCCAATTGTATTTGAAGGAAGAAGAGAAGTGTTGAAAGCTTCGTAAGAAGTATTGACTGTGGAAGTCTCGGGCCTTTGAGAAGCACGGTGTGTCGGGCAAAAGCTTCGGGGAGCAGCAATTGGGATAAACCTCAAATGCGATAAACAGTGATGGCCCTGCTATATAAAGGCTCTTCCTTCCATCATATGCAGGATCTCGTATACAACTGCCCATGGTTTTCTCGTTCATCATATTCTTAGGCGCTTTCCCAATGTGGTTCTTTGTGCAATCTTCACTTTTGGGCATTGAGTACCAGATCGAGTCTGAGTGTCTGGTCTCGTGGAGATGCAGATTGAGCAAGTTTTGAAGTTGTTGTTGTCTTCTTTTGTAGCTTTATGTAGTCTTTGTGGCGAGCTTTGCCGATGCGTTTATCTGATCGGTTGTAACCTTTTACCTATATTGAAGTAAAAAAGGAATTGAATTTTACCTTTAATTAAATTATGAACTTTGCTTGATATGATTTCTTCTATATCCCAGGATACGTCTTCTTAGGTTGGGGTCGCCTTATGATTTTGGAGTTATGTTTTTTTTTTTGAAGGGTTTTCTCCCTCTCTGTAAGTTGAGTTGATGATTTTTTTTTTTTTTTTTGAAGGGTTTACTCCCTCTCCGTGAGTTGTGTTGATGATTTTTGTTTTTTGAAGGGTTTTCTCCCTCTCCATGAGTTGAGTTGATGATTTTTTTTTGAAGGATTTTCTCCTTCTCCGTGAGTTCGGTTGATGCTTTTTTTTTTTTTTTTTGAAGAGTTTTCTCCCTCTCCGTGAGTTGTCCTCAGGGTTCAACATAGTGCTCCCGAGTGTTGTCTTTGTTCATGTTTTTGCAAGGGTTGTCTCCCTTTCCTGAATAATATTCTTACAAAAGAATGAAGTGTTATTGGGCCCGAAGGTCGTTTGACCAAGGGTCCTCCGACGCTCAAGTAAGTGTTTATTCATAAATGCCTCATGATGTGAAAAGTACAAGCAATTGAAAAATAATAAAAACAAAAGTAATTCAATTATTAAAAGATAAGAGTTACGAAAAATATCTTTTAAGATGTTCAGTGTTCCATGGTCTCGGTAGCATCTTTCCATCTGTGTCTTGCAAGTAGTAAGCTCCTTGCCTCTGACTTTGGATGACTTTATAAGGTCCCTCCCATGTTGGTCCCAATTTTCCTTCTGCGGGGTTTCGGATTGCTATGCTGACTTTTCTAAGTACCCAATCTTCGACCCTGAGTTATCTAGGCTTGACCTTTTTATTGAAATACTTGGCTGTTTTTTGTTGGTAAGCCGCCATTGTTGTCTGTGCATCTTCTATCCTCTTAGATAGCAAGTCGAGGCTTAAGCAAATACCTTCATCATTCATGTTCGGGTTGTAATGCTTCACATGGAAGCTAATCAAGTTGATTTCAATGGGGATGACTGCTTCTGATCCGAAAGCGAGGGAGAAAGGGGTTTCTCCCGTAGGCGTTCAGACTGTTGTTCTGTAGGACCATAAAACTTCTGGTAGATAATCCACCCAAGCTCCATTTTTATCCTCGAGTTTCTTCTTCAGAGTCTTCACCAGAGTCTTATTCGTAGCTTCCACTTGATCGTTGGCTTAAGTGTGTCGGGGATAAGAAGTAATTCTGGATATGGAGCTCTACACACCATTTCCCAAATGGCTCACAATCGAATTGTTTTCCATTGTCAGTGACGAAGGTGTGTGGTATGCCATATTGACAGACTATAGATTTCCACAAAAAGTTCCTTATATTCCCTGTTGTGATGCTAGCCAGTGCTTTAGCTTCCGCCCACTTCGTGAAATAGTCTACAGCAACCACCACGAATTTGCAGCCTCCTTTTCCTGTCGGCATTGGTCCTACCAAGTTGACCCCCCATCGCGCGAAGGGCCATGGTGATGAGACAGGGCTTAGCTCTTCGGGTGGGCTAGTTATTGTTTGACAAAACCTTTGACACTTGTCGCAGTGCTTGACGACCTCGCTCGAATCTTTGTTCATCTTGGGCCAGTAGTATCCTACCCAGATTGCTTTGTGAGCTAGCATTCTACCCCCGAGTGACTGCCGCATACTCTTTCATGAATTTCTTTGAGTACCTAGGCGGCTTCATCTTTTGACAGACATTTGAGCGACCAACGTGTATCGTGCCAACTGTATCCTAATTTTCTGAGCTAGTTTGTTGTAAGTAGGTAGCTTCCCCGTTCTGAGGAAAGATAAAATATCACGTCCCCACTCTAGATCACCTTGCTCCTTTTCTATGTAGGCTATTTGATCTGCCCGACCAATGGAAGGCACAGCCAACTCTTGCATTGGTCTGTCGGATGTTGCAATTTCCTCCTTCGGTTGCAGAAGTGATTCGAGTGAGTGCATCTACTGCCGAGTTTTCTTCGCTTGGAATATTGGTAAAAGTTACCTTGTCGAATGAGCCCATGATTTCTTTTTCCTTTTCCAAATATCTCTTCATTTTCTCTCCACGGGCTTCGCATTTTCCTTTCATGTGTCCGACTACCACCTAGGAGTCACTTTTAACTTCCAAATTTTTTCGCCCCCATTTCTCGGGCTATGTTCATCCCAGCAATCATAGCCTTGTATTCGGCTTCGTTGTTTGTGGTGGTGAATTGGAATTGTAGTGCTGCCTCACACTCTTCCCCGTTGGGTCCTTTGAGAATGACCTCTGCTCCATTGTACTTTCTTGTTGAGGACCTGTCCATATATGCAATCCATGGTTTTTTTGGGGGTACTTCTTCTTCCTCGGGTACATTGTTGAATTCAACTATGAAGTCGGCAACAACTTGGCCTTTGAGTGAAGTCCTCAGGTGGAATTCAATGTCAAATTTCCTAAGCTCAATAGCCCAATTAACCAATCTGCCAGAGAGATAAGATTTCTGGAGGATTTTTCTCAGCGGGCACTCGATAAGAACTTTGATGGTGTAAGCCTAGAAGTACGGTCTCAATCTTCAGGCAGATGTGACCAAGGCGAAAGCTAACTTCTTGATTCTTGGATAGTGCTCTTCTGCTCCGTTCAATGCCTTGCTGGTGAAGTAGATTGGTTTTTGCACTCCTTGCTCCTTTCAAATTAGGGCTGAGCTAACTGTCGTGGGTGACACTGCCAAATATAGATACAGGGGTTCTCCTTCCACTAGTTGACTTAGGATCGGAGAACTAACCAAATATGTCTTCAATTCCTGGAAGGCCTTTTCGTATTCAGGATTCCATGAGAAAGCCTTTTTCAGGATTTTGAAGAATGAGAGGCATTTGTTGGATGACTGGGAGATGAACCGGTTTAGTGCCACTATCCTCCCTGTCAGTTGTTGGAGCTGCTTAGTGTACTGGGGGGCTTGCATCTCTAGAATGGCTTTCACCTTCTTGGGATTGGTTTTAATTCCTCGTTGGGAGACAATGAAACTGAGGAATTTCCTCGAGGCTACTCCAAAGGCACACTTTGATGGGTTGAGCTTCATCTCGTACCGTCTTAGTGTGTCGAAGGCTTTAGAAAGATCTGCTACATGGTCCTTGCCTTAGACGGTTTTGAAGAGAATATCGTCGACGTATACCTCATGTTCCATCTAATCTGCTCACGGAACATCTTATTCACCAACCTCTGATACGTGGCCCCTGCATTTTTCAACCCGAAGGGCATAACTTTGTAACAGTATAAGTCTTTATCCGTCATGAAGGCCATTTTCTACTGAACAGATTCATGCATGGATATCTGGTTTTAGCCTGAGAATGCATCCATAAAGCTCAATAGCTCATGCCCGAAAGTCAAGTCTAAGAGCAAATCTATCCGTGGCAGGGGATAATTATCTTCTGGACAGGCTTTGTTGAGGTCTGTGAAATCAATGCACATTCTCCACTTCGCGTTTGACTTCTTGATCAACACAACATTTGACAACCATGTTGTGTACTGAACTTCTTTTATGAAGCCTACCTCACACAATTTCTTGACTTCTTGTGCAGTTGCCTTGCTTTTTTCTACTGAATATCCCCTTCGTCTTTGCTGCATGGGTTTGAAGTTGGTATTCGCATTCAGCTTATGCACGATCGCCGAAGGTGATATACCGGGCATATCCTCATGACTCTAGGCGAATACATTGCTGTTTTTACAGAGGAACGATACCAAATTTTTCTTTTGCGTCGGATTTAGCTGTGATCCGACTCTTACAATCTTCTTGGCTCGCCAATGGAGAATTCTTCCAAATCCTCCACTGGTTCACCGCCCCTTAGTTGCTATTTGTCCTCCTTGCTGCAGCTTCCATGTGCCGATGCCTTCGGGCTATCTTTCAACGACATATCGTAACATTTTCGGGCTGCCCATTGGTCTCCCTTTACTTCCTCGACTCCGTGATCTATGGGGAACTTCATCTTAATGTAGGGTGTTGAAGTAATAGGCTTGAATTTTTTCAAAGCAGCCCTTCTAATGATAGCATTATAGGCCGATGGCCGGTTGACTAGAAGAATGCGTACCATGATGGTTGCTTGCTTTGGGAAGGTCTCAGCTAGGACCGGTAGTTCGATTGATTCGAGTGGCTGTACTTGCTCCCCTGTGAATCCCATGAGGGGATAGCTGGTCGGCATGATCTTCTCTTGCTCCAGATTAAGCTTTTTGAATGCAGACCAATACAGTATGTATGCGGTGGACGTTGTAGTTCGCTATAGTTAGCGTGACCACTAGGGCGTCTGTGTGTGGTTGTAATACACCCGTAAAGTCTTCATCTGAGAATCCAATAATCATTGGATCTCTCCTCGTCTGCTTCATAGGCTAGCCTATTGCATAGACCTCATGAACTCCTTCTACCTGTTGGGCATATGCTTTTCTTGCCCGATTTAACTCTCCTCCACCAGCAAATCCCCTGACAATGGTGTGGATTTCGGGGATGTTTGGTCAATTACGTTATTCCCAAGCTGAAGGCATGCGTCTTCGCTTATGCTTTTCCCGTCTTCCTCGATCTTCTCGAGGATTCTCATATCGACCTCCCCGGCCGGGGCTTCTGCTTCTGTATCACTGTAAGTGTTGAGTATGTCGCTGGTTGTGGTAATTGACTTCCTACACATAATCTTTTTCTGGGGTAGCCACTTTTCTCTGCTCCCCCAAGAATTGGACCAACTTCCCATTCTTGATAAATTTTTCTATAAGCTGCCTTAGAGCTATGCAACCTTCTGTGTAATGGCCGTTGGCCTCATGAAACTCGCAGTACTTGCTCGAGTTCTGATTAGGCAGGACCCCAGAATCTTTGGGGGTCTCTAGAACTCTAGGTCTCTTTAATCTCCATTAGTGCCTTGGAGATGTTAGCATTCAAGAGAGTGAAATTGTAGTCACTGAACTTCTTACGAGAAGGAACGGGGTCAGTTGCCCGAGGTTGGTCCTTCTTCTTTTCCTCTAGTTTCTTCGGAGCCTTTCGTGCAAGCTTCATGGCTTTCAATGTTTCTTCTTCATTTATAAAGTCCTCTACCTTGTCCAGCAGTTCTTGGAGGTCTTCTGGCTATCTTCACGCTATTTTTCGAGCCACGGGCTCGTCGATAGATATGCCATTATACATGGTCGAGAAGGTTACACCCTCGTTAGGGTCTTCTACCTTCAATTTTCCGGTGTTGAACCGAACCATGAATTCCTTCAAGCTTTCCCCTTCCTTTTGGTGGAGTGATAATAAATAGAATAAAGGCTTCTTCCGTTCTCTGGAACTGAGGAAGTGAGTGAGGAATGTTCAGGCCAGATCCTCAAAAGTGCTTACTGAGTTGGGCGTTAAGCTTCGGAACCATTCCCTAGCATTTCTCGAGAGTGTGGTGGGGAATGCTTGGCACTCGATTTCGTCGGGAGTGGCGTGCACCGCCAGATGCATCCGATAATTCTCCAGATGCTCTGTGGGATCACCGACTCCGCTGTAACTCAAAATCTATGGTGATTTGAATTTGCTAGGAAGTGGGTATTCCACCACTCACTTGGTGAATGGTGTTTTTGTTCCCGCAAACAGTTTGTTTACGACCGCCGCCTTGTGTTTCTCTTTCTTTTCCATGGCGGCCATCTTCATCTTTAGTTTTGCCAATGCTTTATCCACCTCACTTGGCTGGGTGGTTGTTGGCGATTTCTTGGCTTTCTCACCTTCCTTGGTGGTGATCCGCGGATTGCGCTCCACACGGTTGTTGTTGCTTTGGTGGTCGTTCTTCTGACGATCTTAGTTATCTACCTAGTGGCCTTGACCTTTGGTGGCATGGTTCTGATTCTCCTACTCCTCAGAATGCCCATTTGGGTTGTTTTTCAAGTGGGACAGCTCAGGTATCCAAGGAAGAGCTCTTCATTTTGTAACACCAGTCGGGGCACCTGTGCCTCCAATGAGGCGATTCGTTCCTTGTCCCCCGCGGCATTGGGAGGCGGGGATGGCCGTTGATTTCTCTGGGGTGCCGACTCATCTTGGCGTAGGGCACGACTTCTTGACCTCGTGTTCACCATAATCGCAGATTTTTATTTTTCGTAAGAACGAATTTTGTCGTTCCCACAGACGGTGCCAAACTGTTGATGCAGTTTCCGGTATGGTGAACTCCAAAAGCAAAACGACGTTGCCTAATAGTGTAGCCTTTATGATCTGCAAAACGAAGCACACGTTAAGAGGACGCGCTGGGGGTTGGCTTGTCGTATCTCCTCCGATGACTAAGTTAGTATTTGTATGAGCTTAGTGTAAGACTCAAAGTAAAGTATATTGTCTGATAGAGTGAACTCCCTATAATCTTTGGAATCAAGATTTTTATAGGCATCTGCTGTAGAGGTGTTAATGGCGACCAAGTAGAGGATCTGGGATCCGGGCAAAGGATCCGGGATCCAGGCGTAACGTCTGGTGGAATTCAATGGTCTTGTCTTGTGTTGATTATTGTTGAGTGCGAAACCACTGCTGTCATTTATTAGGATTCCGAGAATGGCGCATAACAGTAAAAGGTATTTAGTGTGCGGATAATAACCGTTTCGGAGATTGTGCTCCAATCTGACCACGTGGATTGGGGAGGAGCTTTTAAGGAGATAACGGTTTACGCGCGGGGTAAACAGCGCTATGGATAATGTTCATGCTAGTCTTAGAAGCGACCAGGTCGGTTGAGCTCACGTGCTGAGGCATTCCCAAAATGACGGCCCACTCGACATGAGTGCGGCCCTTCCATTACTGGACCTAGATTCCATAGGGGCTTTGGGCCCAAGAGAGGAGACCCGAAGATAATGGTATAACAATAAATAATGTGTTTTCTTTTCTTTTCTTTTTTTATTATAAAAAAAAGTGCCAATTGCTTCTTCTTTTGCCAATTACTATTTTTTGGTATTAGTCATTTAAATCGCAATTTTTATCTGCATAAAAGAGAACAAAACGAAAAAGAAAAAAGAAAAAAAGATTCAACCACAACCAAATCAACCAAAAGAGAAATTAACATAACTCATGAAAATATAGATATTCACTCAAAGCCAAAGGCCCATTGATTCTTCCTGCGAAACCTCCCTTTTCCTCTGCATGGTATGAAGTCAGATCCAACAAGCTCTTGAAGATGTTTATCCTTTCTTCCTCAATAATTTTCACACATTTCTATTAAGAATATCAAGGAACATGAGAAAGAAAAAGAAAAAGAAAAAGGAGAGATTTTATTTTAGCATGAAACAACAGGTGTTGATCACACATTTCTATTAAGAATATCAAGGAACGTGAGAAAGAAAAAAAAGAAAAAAGAAAAAAAAAGGAGAGGTTATATTTTAGCATGAAACAACATGTGTTGATCACGACACGGTACCTTTCCTTCCTCTACCACTTATAGCCTAAAAGATTGCCACAAGCTCTTCTAATTAATGGTGTCCTAGATAATCACATAGTTGCTCAAGTTTTCTACGGCTAACAATTTGATTGTAGAAATTGCTTTATCAAATGTAGGAGACACAACGGCGTGTGTGGCACACGAAGGCAGCGACATAGAATTGTAAGTGATGCGTGCTGGATTAATTAGATGAACTCCAAATTTTTTTCAAGGGCAAAAACTAACCTCAACGAAGCGTTTGTACCAGTGTACTGCTGTAACAATGAAAAACACCAAAGAAACGTTTAAATGAGAAATTGCATATATAGTCGGAGAATGGAGGTTTATCAGACGCATTGGGAAAACAGTGACTTTGATACTACATTTGTCAAACCTTTATAAATGATTGGTGTCAATATTTTGCCCATATTTTTTTCATGTCATTTTATAAATCAATCATTAGATTTATGAATTTATGTGAACCCTACATAAGTCAATGGTGGACTCCATAAATCTAATTGTTGATCTATTGAATTTGTAAGAGAGTATGAAAAAAATATAAAATAATGAATTTATTCATTCACTATATAGAGATGGTTAAAAGAATAAATTTTATCATTTTTCTATTCTAAACATACCCATTTATTTTACTATAAATATTTTACAAAACAAATAATAATATGCAATGAAGCTATCACCATTACGTCAACCAAAGTATAAAGAGTAATTGCCAATCTAATTCGGTTAATGCCCCGCTATTTCTAAAATATCCCTTGTGCGTTGAGTTTGTGTTTGTGTTGGTCAATTTTATAGCTCCGGCATATAAAGATTATGGACAATGATTGTAGTATTTTTTGCTGGCCCCTTTAATTCCGTTGTTACCAACCCATTTATCAAGATTTTATTATAAATGTTGGGAAAATTGAACACAAAAATGGGCTTCACATTGTATTTTCAAACACTTACCTACCAACCCAGAAAAAAAGGTCAACTTGGCCGTTTTGCACGAGCCTTTCTTTCTCGTCTCCGCTCTATAAATACCTCAAAGCCTATCTTTGTGAATCATCAGCCTCTTAACTTCAATCTTCCTTAAAGTTGCACTGTGATATATAGAAGATATGGGTGGTTTCAGTTTTGTAAGGTGTCTCATCCTGATTGTGGCTGCTTCCACGTTGGCAGTTTGTACGGCCAACAAAGAGTGGCAGTCGGGCTCCTATCAGTACCCGAAATATACACAAGCCCCCAACTAGATCATTGTCGGTGGAACGGAGGGCTGGCACTTCAACTTTAGCTACACTAACTGGGCTCTCAAAAATGGCCCCTTTTACATAAATGATACTTTAGGTGAGTTGCTTATTGCATGTTCCCCCCATTTTTCTATATTCTTTAACGTGTATGAATTTACATGATCATTGTTAATGTCGCATGCGCGCAGTTTTCAAGTATGATCCTCCAACAGAGAATACCACAATCCCTCACAGCGTATACTTGCTACCAAACCTTCGGAGCTTTATAACGTGCAACTTAACAGGAGCGGAGATGTTGGCCGACGTGACACAAGAAGGAGGGCAAGGCTTCGAGTTTGTGCTCAAAAAGTGGAAGCCTCATTACTTTGCTTGCGGGCAGCACGATGGTATTCATTGCAGCCTTGGACAGATGAAGTTCTTTGTCATGCCAATGCTCCGTTGGTATTGATATTATGTTTGTGTCGTCCTAAATTAATAACCAGAGTTAACCTGTTTCTTATTTTGTGTGTTTAATTTTTCCCACTTTCCCTTGGAGACAATGTAACAGTTTTTGATTGATTCAGATGATCATAGTGAATAAATTATATATGCTCATTAAATAAATCAGTAAATAAACAACTTTCTTCAATTTATTTGATAAGTGCAACTCTTATTTAGTCGTGGTACATTGGTTGCCAATGGATGCAAATATATGCCAATATTTCAAGACTTTTTAGATGGCGTCATAAACACCAACAAAAGTCACAGTCGCATTTCGAGACCCGATATAGTATTCCCCAAGATGCTCATGAACTTCACTGATCCTCGTGTTGCTATATTCCTTGTCAACTCTCACTGTTTCCAAAACAGTGCCAAATTGATTAATCCTTTTCCCGGTGGGTAGAATGAAATTGGTAGCCGGATTTATTACATTGACTGCCACCCAAAAATCTCCCAATTTGGTTCTCCTTATTCTATTTACTCTTCCATTTTGGAACTCTATGAAAGTTTCGGCTGTATTACATTTAGAACCTTTGATCCAAAGCCTCTTAATTCTGTTACCTATAAGCTCTCCAACAAGAACAAATGTACCATCAGCACTAACTGCAACACCCGAGGCTCCAGAAAGCCCCGACAGCAACACGCTAACTTGCTTTGTCAATGGATTGTATTTTAATAAACTTCCTGTTGCATCGCCATTATTTACTGCCTGAGTGAAATTTCTGCATGTGAGAAAGTAACCGTTAGAAAAATATTGGTATATATATCTTTGCAGAAAGTATATCTCCGGCCATTTGACCATGAGAAATTATTGGTATAACAATTTCTTTATATTTGTCTCATATTTTCTTATAAATTCAATACATCAACCATTATATCTGTAGGATTCACATAAGTTTACAAATTTAATGGTTGATTTGAAAAATGAAATGAAAATATATATATATATATACAAGAAAAATATTGACATCAATCATTTCTCTATATCTTATTTTGGCTGATACCAGTTGCATGCGTAGGTAGGAGAAATATTTTCCAATTCTTTTTTAGGCAAGATATATGCGTTAATTAATTAGGAGTACCTTAGCTGGTAAACTTTACTAAATTCTGTGAAGTAAACATCTCCTGTTAAAGGGTCCAGGCCTACGCCGTAAAGGAAGCGAAAGGGCACCCCGTTCACACCGCCGGCGAGTTTGGTTGCCAGCCCTCCCTTTGGTCCCACCACCATGAGTCCAGCATATGCATCCGCTACGTAGAACTTCTGCGTTAAAGGGTTGAAATCCAAACCTAATGGCCTCCCACAGGTGGATCCCAAATCATCATAATTACTTTTGCCATCACATACCGCACTTGACCTGAATCAATCACATTAATTTCCAACAAAAATACGTAGGTTAACGAGATCTTCATCAATATATATAAATATTTGTCTGAGTCTATACGTAAACATTATTATAAGTAGTAGTAGGGGAGCCTGTAAATATATATAGAAGGCAATGGAAGATGTTGCAAATCAACCTGGTTGGGGCGTCGAAGGCAAACTCTACAAAGCAAGCAGTGGCTTCTTCATATTTGAGAATTCGACCGTCCTGAACACTCACATAGGGTCCTCCACCTAATGAGTCGAAAGCAGAGGATGCAGGACCGTTGACACCTGTTGGCAATGGAAGCTTCTTAAAAGTTAATGAAAGAGCCATAGGAAGAGGAATGCACAAGAGAAGGATGAAAATGGGGAGCATGGCAACCCTGGTAAGGGAGAAAGCGAAAGAGATTATAGCCATATCTAGCTTGAATGAAGAAAGATGGCAACCCACATTGGTATTTATAGGCATGCAACTCATTAGGCCCAAAAGGAATATGCCCTAAAATGTAGTAGAGAGAAACATGGAGCATGTGTTTTTTTCTAATAAAAAAGATATGCGAAAGATACTAATCGTAGCTATTTTACGTAGGCGTGATCATAGTAGCCACAAAAGAGGAGGATCTAGAAAGTTTACCCGTAGACAGTCTCTCAAGACCGATTGAGTCATTGCTTGATCCAGCCTTATCAAGACATCAGTTGAACCCAAGTTGGCTTTTACTAATAAAATTGAAGATTTCTATTATGAAAGTTAAACTCTCACCCTATTACATGCCCAACAACTTTAGAGATTTATTAAAACTACTGAATGGTCCTATTATTATCATTGAACGAACATACAGGAGTAAGTGGTGGCGCAGCTTGTTGGAGGCCTAATCCAACAAATTATTAAAGCTAATTAATTGAGTTTTGTGTGAATATGTTGTCCAATACTTGCATTTCTAGGGTATTATATAATACGACTCGTGAATCATGCCCACATCATTTCTATGGTATTATATATAGAGCCTTACTGTTTTATTGACCTGGGCATGATTCACGAGTCGTATTATATTTCATCTCCTATACTTTCGCAGAGTATGAGGTACAAATTAATCATTCCAATGGTATTATATATACTACAAAAGGCATGAACGTGTTTATTTATTTTTTATTTTTTTGAAATGAATGAACGTGTTTATTGGGTGCAAGTCAACGGCACTTGATATGCTATATATGCACCCTTAAGTCTCCATCATGCAACGGTCGATTTAGGGGACAGCTGGTAGGGTGGATTTTTTTTTTTTTTTTTTTTTTTTTTTGAAAATAAATTTGACCCCTTTGAATGATTCACACATTTATGTTTAGACGCCCAATGTTTAAAAACGACGAAAAACCTCACAATGTATATGACGTTGGCCAAAAATATCATCCATCTATTTGAATGGAAACCATGACACGTACATGACCTTTATCAACCAAAACCTTTGAAAATGTCTTCGGGGTAAAGTGTAAACATAACCATAAACATAAATAATAATAATAATAATAATAACACTAAACCAAAATCTTAAAACAAAAATTTTATATCCAAAATAAAAAAGAAATTAAAAGAAAAAACAAAAAACTAAACCTAAACTAAAAATTTAAAAATAAATATATATTTTTTTTTTAAAAAAGAGAAAACAATAAACGTAAAACTTACACAAAAATAAATAAATAAATAAATGTGGGAGGTGATCAGATGTATAATACCCTAGAAACCCTACACTACAAAAATATAGGGTTTTAGTGACGGTTGGTATAGTGTCGTTTTAAGGAACGACACTAATACATCCCTTAAACGACACTAATACATGCCTAATAGTGTTGATTTTAGTGAAACCGGCACCCTATAAAAATGGGTATCGGTTTTGTTAAAATCGACACTATTAAATAGTGTCAGTTTTAGCGAAACCGACACCTTTTAAGAGGTGTCGGTTACTGTTGAACCGACACCTCTTTGAAAAAAATTAAATCCCCAGCGTCTCTCATCTAGCTAGCTCACCGCGTCTTTGTTCACACTCCATTTTTCACCTGCAATTCCAGGCTCCACATTTCCACCGCCAAGTCTCAGATCGTGGTCTTGCGACCCAAGGTCGACGTACGAGATCTCCCTCCTCTCCGGTCAGCTCTCTCTCTCTCTCTCTAGGTTTCCTGCTGATCGATGCCAAATATTATATATTTGACCCTCCTTAACTTATGTTTGTTAGGCTCTTAGTTTTGTTATCATCTAATATTTTTTGTGTTGTTTTAGTGTTTTATGGTGTTGCAAGTCCTTGCATTCAATTGTTGTTAAAAGGAGTAGAATTGAGCAAAGAATGAATCTTGGCCCCTGCCAGTGCGATCGAGCGCACTTGGTGCGATCTAGCGCACTGGGCACGATCGAGCGCATGCCTTGTCAGCCGCATATCCCTCGTTGCCCTAGCTGCCATTGCTTCATCCCCTGCGCCATGGGAATTTAGAGCAGTTACGTGCGCTCAAGCGCACATCCTGCGATTGAGCGCACATAGGGCTGCGCTCAGCGCAATGCCTGCGATAGAGTGCACCCCTGACCTGGCAGCACACAAAATTTTGTCTATAAATAGAACCTCGTTGTTTATTTATATTTTCATGTTTGGAGGCACCCTCAGAGGCCTAAATCATCTCTGCTCTTCACTGTAAACACTTCTAAACGTCACTTAATTATTTATTACTTTTATTTCTTTGTCGATTGTGTCTCTTTAGCATGGGAGGCTAAATCTTCAACTAAGGTTGAAGCCTCACCATAGATTTATTTATATGCTTTCATAGTTAGTTTGTACGTTAATCCGTCTTTTATTTGTCATGTGTGTTCGTCTCATTTCAATTTCGTGAGAAGATTGTATTGATTGTGCTGTAATTGTTTATTCAGAGTGTTTAGTTCGATGGATACATTTCATCTTTCGATTTACGTTCTTTTATCCATTGTCTTTTGTGTTAATCACATTCACATTGGATCCTTTAGACTAAGTCGGATATATTTTATCTTTTGTCGAATGGACGGATGCTTTGAGTATTTCAATAGGCACGATAGGACATACATAGGGTGTAAGGATATATGAACTAGCGTGACACTAGAACATGCATCGCTTTTAATCGATAGACGGATGGATAAATTAATTTGTATTTTAATATGGTGATGTGGATTCTAGACCTTAGTCTTTTTATCTATTTGTTTTTATGCATTTAAATTAGTTTACTTTATATGCACGCCACCCGTTTGATATTTGGAACTAGGTTAAGATAGGGATAGTTTAGGTAATTTTTAAATTAGTTTTTCCACAAAACTCGATTCTCTGTGAGTTCAACCTCGCATTTGCACAACCACTTTATTGCAAAACGATTCGTGCTATTGCGAGTATCTATTTTTGGTACGATCAAATTTTAGCGCCGTTGCCGAAGAATCGGTTGTTTTGTTTAAATTAATTTTTTTGCCTAGATTAATTTTATTTTTCTACTAGTTATTTTATTTTAGCAATATTTGTTTCGTGCTTTTGTATAGAAAAAAATCTTTAAAAAAAATTTAGATTAGTGTTTGGTTCTTTTGTGTTTGTTGATTTTCTGGAATTCGGTCTTTGTTTGTGCGATTGAGCGCATATCACTTATGCTCAAGCGCACTGCTGCCTTATGCTGCACTGTCTTGCGCTTGCGCTCAATAGCTTTCAAGTGTGAGCGAGCGCACATCACTAGCGCATAGCAGACCCGGACCAACGCTCAAGCGCAATGCGCTTTGCAATCGATCGTATCCTTATTGAGATTGAGCGCACTAGTAGACTGTCATAATCTTGAACATTTACGCTTGATTGCGTGATACCTGCACTCGAACGCATCTCGGCAGTCAGCACCAACAAACCTGAGGCAGCTAAGTGTTAATTTTTTTAAAATTTCTTGTTTTTTGTTATTTATCTTTATTTGTTTGTTTTATCTGCCTGTTTTTAATAGTTTATCTGCTGTTTTTAATTTTTATTAGTTTTTGTTTATTTTATTTTTGTAAAATTGTTATTGTTTCATGTGGGAATTTGCTTATTAAATTGTTTGGGTGAAACATGAGTCTTTCGTTCGACAATTTTGATGTTTCTCCTAGTTGTAGGACGCCAAATCCTATCAATTTTCACTCACATGAACCATGTTCACACTGCTCCAGCCCTTACCATAGTTTATGTGATTGTCCACATTGGAGACAATTTTCCAATTTTTCGCATGAGCAGATGAACACCAGTTTCTCTAATCCTGGGTTTGAATCAAATTTAAATTTTTATAACCCAGACTAGAGCAACCATTCTGATTTCTCGTGGCAAGCTCATGCTAGGAAAAATTTTGCTCCCCAATCTTATGGATTGCACCATCCTGAATATCCGCAGTCCAATAATTCATCTTCCAATCCTTCATCATATATCTATCCTCCTAAACAATCTTCGTTGGAAAAAACTCTCAAGGAATTCATGCAACTAACTGGCCAATCCTTGCAAGAAATCACAGATGCCACTGTGGCAAACACTGAAGCAATTGCAAGGTTGGAGAGATAGTTCGGTCATCTAGTTGCTGAATTCAACAGAATTGAGGAAAAGGAACTTCAAAGTTAGGAGATTACGAGAGGACAGTACATAATTGATGAGGATTGCCCCAACGATCCTCATCATGAGCATGTCCAAGCCACCACCACACGTGGGAGTGAGGAAATTGTTGATGATGCTGTAAGTGAGTTAAGCCTAGAGGACCCTGAGGTGGAGTGTTTTACTCAAGATGGAGATGATATGAACTTAGACAAGTTTCTTGACCAAGCTAAGACCTTTAATGAGCCGAGTCTTGACGATCCTTTGGAAGAGAGCTTTGCTCAGTTTGAATTTGGTCTGGATCTTGATATGCTACGTGAGCAAGCACATACCTTATTGGATCTCACTCCTAAGATGTAGACTAAGAATGGAGAAGAAGAGAACCAGGAGCAGATTGAGCCCCCGCCAATTTCAAATTGGTCCAATGACAAGAAAGTGAGTACTCAAGCTCACTCCTTCATCACAATCCCTCTCGAGACACAACATGAACCTCAAGCTTCAGTTTTTCAATGTCTCGAAGAGCCATCTTACGTAGCAATTTTCAAGGTATCACACACAGAAAGATGCAAATATAGGAATAGGCATACCAAGAAAATCTTTCAAAGCAAACAAATTGGCTATATAAGATAGCGAAGCATCCTTCCAGAGGGGTATCATATTATAAAGAATAAAGGATGGAAGGGATTGGTTGGACACCCATATGAACAAGGAAGGTGCGGTATTTTTTTTTTCATTTTTATTTTCCACATTTTACTTTTTGTCATTTTATTTTGTTTCTAACGACAATTAACCTTTTGATGTTTGTGCTTATGAGAAAAGATTGCTGTTGGTTTTTGACAGATGTTTTAGTGTTCAAGTTTGGGGGACGCCTTGACCTTTGCACACTCCGGTTCATCGTCCCACTATATTATATCTCTTGCCACATTAGGGACAATGTGTCATTTAAGTTTGGGGGTGTGGACAAACATTCTGTCTATCTTTTTATTTGTTTATTTACTTGTTTTGTTTTGTTTTTGTCTGTATATAAAAATTTTTATTTTGTTGCTATGTTGTTGATTGGGCACAACTTACATTGTAACTGTGGATGGTATGTCATTGGTGTGTTTAACTTGTTTGAACATTGCATATCATTAGAAATCTCGGTTTTTTATTCATGTGTTGGATTAGAGAGACTCCACTTGTTTGATTGTTATTTCACATGCACACTAATATTAGGGTCTGTGAGGTATGAGATTTGACTTTGAAGTATGTTTCTTGAGATTTTTAGGTTTTTGCGATGTGATGATAAAAACCTTGGCTTTAATCTATATATATATAAAAAAAAAAGAAAAAAAAGAAGAAAATCATAATAAGTTGAGTTTTTCATTGAGTAACCGGACATCTTGCCTCATTAAGCAATGAGTGTTCGCGTAAAAAGATGAGAAATTTCAGCTAAGTAATTGTATGGCTAGTTTAGGCTTCGTAGCTCTTTTGACTTGAGTAATTAAGCTCATAGGGATGTCTCTACATCTAGTGTCCTAAAACCGCCTGATTTGGGAGTCACTGGCCCAACACTCATTACATAAGTCATTTAGAAGCTTAAGGGAGTTAAGCATTGTACAGTCTACACAAAAAATTGCATCTCTCGATTCAAGTCTTGGTTGTATTTATCACATTGTTTTCCTATGAATTTTGGGATACACGTCTTTTGAGAATAATTGAAACCCCATAATTTTATGTTAGTTCACTTTGCACTTCATGGAGCATGTGTTGTTTTAATTTTCTAACCTTGAGTGAAATGATGTTTGGATGCCTGGATGATGTGGTTTGTATGCTCATCATGTTAAATTTGCTAATGATGTATGAACCACATGTTTGTGTGAATGGCTTTGTCTATTAATAACATAGTTCCAAATAATTGTTTGTGGGTGTCATTCTCAGAAAACCCTCACGAGACTTCACTCGTCCACTAGGGATGACTAGGGGTTTAAAAGGCTTGTTACATATGCTAAATGCAATCGTTTCTCCCATGAAAACGGATTTATGTTTCTTATTTTTATTGTGTTTTCATTTTTGTTTTATTAAGGGACTAGCAAAATGTAAGTTTGGGGCTATTTGATCGGTGTCAAATATTGTATATTTGACCCCCCTTAACTTATGTTTGTTAGGCTCTTAGTTTTGTTATCATATAATGTTTTTGTGTTGCTTTAGTGTTTTATGGTGTTGCAGGTCCTTGCATTCAACTGCGGTTAAAAGGGGTAGAATTAAGCAAAGAATGAATCTTGGCCCTTACCAATGTGATTGAGCGCACTGCGCTCGAGCCCAGGGAGCACGATCGAGTGCATGCCTCGTCAGACGCATATCCCGCGTTGCCCTAGCTGCCATCGCTTCATCACCTACGTTGTGGAAATTTAGAGCAGTTACATGCGCTGGAGCACACATCTTGCGATCGAGCGCACATAGGGCCGCGCTCAAGCACAATGCCTGCGATCTAGCGCACCCCTAACCTGGCAACACACTAATTTTTGTCTATAAATAGAACTTCGTTGTTTATTTATATTTTCACATTTGGAGGCGCCCTCAGGGGCCTAAATCCTCTATGTTCTTCACTGTAAACACTTCTAAACATCATTTAATTATTTATTACTTTTATTTCTTTGTCGATTGTGTCTCTTTAGCATGGGAGGAGGCTAAATCTTCAACTAAGGTTGAAGATGAAGCCTCACCATGGATTTATTTATATGCTTTCATAGTTAGTTTGTACGTTAATCCGTCTTTTATTTGTCATGTGTGTTCGTCTCATTTCAATTTCGTGAGAAGATTGTATTGATTGTGCCGTAGTTGTTTATTCAGAGTGTTTAGTCCGATTGATACATTTCATCTTTCGATTTACGTTCATTTATCCATTGTCTTTTGTGTTAATCACATTCACATTAGATCCTTTGGACTAAGTCGGATATGTTTTGTCTTTTGTCAAATGAATTGATGCTTTGAGTATTTCAATAGGCACAATAGGACATACATAGGGCGTAAGGATGTATGAACTAGCGTGACACTAGAACATGCATCGCTTTTAATCGATAGATGGATGTATAAATTAATTGTGTATTTTAATATGGTGAGGTAGATTCTAGACCTTAGTCTTTTTATCTATTTGTTTTTATGCATTTATATTAGTTTACTTTTAATGCATGCCACCCATTTGATATTTGGAACTAGGTTAAGATAGGGTTAGTTTAGGCAATTTAAATTAGTTTTCCATAAAACTCGATTCTCTGTGGGTTCGACTTCGTACTTGCACAACCACTTTATTGCAAAATGATTCGTGCTATTGCAAGTATCTATTTTTTGTACGATCACCTGCCCTTAGTAGAGTTTTTTTATTTTTATTTTTTTTTATAAAAGAAATTAAGAAGGAAAGAATAATGGAGAAACAAAGAAGGAAAGAATAACGGAGAAAGAAGAAAGAGTGGGTCAGTTGATTTTTGCTGGGGTATAATTAGGGGAAAAGGGAAAAAAGAAAAGAGAAAAAGAATAAAAAGAATATGGTGTGTTAAATTAAATGGGTGTTGTGTATTTTATAAAACTCATTCTTCGTAATAGTCCTATCAATTTTTCCCCTAATCCTTTTCGGCTTTATGAGTATATGATCATCTTTCACTCTTAATTTGACACAAAATTTGAGTTTGTAAAGTTGGAGAATTTGAATTTGCATTAGCTTGTGATTTGTTGGCTCTATTGCTTGCTAATTTGTTTAATAAACTGTTTTTGGGGGATTTTATCTATAACAGATTTTGTTTGTAAGGATTCTCAGCAGGAAAGAAAGTATAATCACATGGTCACTCTATTTAATGTTTTGTTTTACTCTGAAAATTGATAGTTTGGTCAAATTCAAAAGCCTTTGCCACAAGCATGGTAAGAGGCTGTCTTCTGTTATAAGATTTTAAATGCTTATACAGTGCTGCACAAATGTTTTGTGTTTATGATCGCCTTCGAAATCTCTGGCAACTAAATTTTTACAGTTTACTTGGTATCTTGTTAAGGCTCCCTGGGATTTAAGGTTGACTAAGCTAGTTTGTAAATTCACGGAATTCTGATGTATTTTTCTCTTATGTGTACCCAGCCACAAGGTATAAAATTGTTGTGAGTGCACTTGTAAGTGTTGTGTCCCACATTGAGAAAATATAAAAGAAAAGAGTGCTTAATATACCTAAGTGGACCTTAGCCCATTAGCTTAGGCTTTTGAGCTAGAGTTGTGTTCAATTATGTATATTAAAGTACTCTTGATAAAAACTCTATAATCGCTTTAATCTCCTAACAAATAGTATCAGAACCATGGTTACTTTTCTAGGACAGGTGTTTGGATGCTTCAGGTTTAGAGTTGTGTCCCGCTCCACAACTCTTGACGTGAGACACTCTTGGAAAGGTAAAAAGACTCACAAGTGAGGGGGAGTTTGGTCAATGTGAAGAGACTCACAAGTGAGGGGGAGATTGTTGTGAGTGTTGTGTCTAACATTGAGAAAATATAAAATAAAATAGTGCTTAATATAATTAAGTGGAACTTAGCCCATTAGCTTAGGCTTTTGGGCTAGAGTTGTGTTTAATTATGTATATTAATGTGCTCTTGGTAAAACTCTATATCGCTTTAATCTCCCAACAAATGTTGATAATGGCTCAAATTGTCAACAAGAGTTTACTTAGTGGTCAAGGTTTATTTACTTGCTGGCCAAGGATTATTAACTTATTGGTCAAGGCTTGTTTACTTGTTGGCCAATGATTGTTTACTTTTTGGTCAAGGCTTGATTACTTTGTGAAGAAGCAACTGACTCTATAAAAGGACATGCAATCTTTGTTGAGATTATCCCAAGATGTAGAAATCCAGAGCTCCTTCTTCAATGTGAGGAAGAGAAGAAGAGAGCTAGGGTGGGGATGGGGCAAGAGAGTGAGTTTGTTGTCTAATTCAATTATCATTTGTTGAGAGGAGTGTATGAGGCTTTTCTCTTGAGCAAAGTGTAATTAGGTGGTATGGGCATGTACTGTAAGTTGTAAGAATTTGCTCATAGTGGAACTCTCTTATTGGTGGACGTAGGCTAGGGAAGGCCTCTTTAATCTGAAATCAATAATTGTGAGTATAAGAGTCATTTTATTAACAATGAGAACAAATCAATAATTGTGAGTATAAGAGTCATTTTATTAAAAGTGGATTTTCCTTCTGGAAAACTTCACAAAATCCTTTGAACTTTTATTACTTTTGCAATTACTTTTTTAAAATTTAAAAACTCTCAATCTAATGTATCAGACGGTGGAAACAGCAAGTGCACCCTTAAGACCAGGCGAGCCATAACTTAACTGTCCATCCCACTAGGGCATCAATGGGAACCAAGGTGATTTATACTAAAGTTGCTTCATTAAATCAAGCAAAACAACTTATAAGAGATGTGCTCCAATATTTGCCCACTTTGTAGCTCACATGACATATCTTTAAAATCGTTTGGGTAACTAAAACTGAATATAGTATAATTAAGTACTCAAGCTTTTAATTTGATCACTCAGAGATACAATACAAGAATCATGGCAGTTATGTTCTTATATCAACATTTTCTTCTATGTAACACAACGCATAAATCTCTCTTAATAAGATCCTTGTCTGGATGTGCTATATATGATTCTTTATGAATGACTTTCAATAAGTCATGCTGAGTTTAAATACTATATTAGGAGCAAATACTTGATGTGCACAAATAAAAATATTTCTTTAACAAAGAACAAGAGTATTGTAAACAACAAGAATTTAATCAAGTATAAAGCGGGCTCACTAATCCCACGTTCTATAAATGTTTCAAAAATATCTTTATTGAGAGTCCTAGCCTTTTGTTGTGGGATCTACAATCATAAACTTTGTACTTAGTATGCCAGCTATGAGCTAATACTCTGCCTTCATAGTAGACAACGCAATTATACTATGTTTGGCGCTCTTCCGGCCATGACATAGCACCTCCCATCTAATATAAAGACGTATCCCGAAAATGACTTTCTAGAGTCTTGACAATAAAGTCTGTGTTTGAATATCAAACCACTTCTAGATGGTAAACATGCTTATAAGTCAATATATGATTCTTGGTTCCTTGTAAATATCTCATTAATTTTCTAGTAGCCTTCCAGTATTCAATTCTCCGATTTCTTCGACATTTCATTACATTCCTACAGTATATGCAATATCAAGTCTTAACCTACCAACAACAGATGCATAATGAATTTTTTTTTTTTTTTTTTCCATTTTTTTTTCTTTTCCAAAGCATTTTTTAGCAATTGACTTAAACTAAATTTATCACCCTCTAAAATTCATGCATTTTGAATTTCTAAAAACCCTTTCAATATAGGCTTTAAAAATCTTTTGAATCCTAAGTATATATATAATCATTATTACGTCAGCCAAAGTATATATAATCTGTTTTCTAAGCTACATCTCAATCAGTCCTCACCCACGTACGTTTGTCAATCGAATTCGGTTAAAGCCCCACTGTTAATTTGTAAGTTTGGGTTGCGCCGTAATTGACTTTGTGTTTGTCAATTTCATACCTCGGAAACATAATCAACAACATTAATGATTACAGCATTTTTTGCTGACCAACTTTTGGTTCAAACAACAATTTACTCCCTTTGTTGGATACATTTTCAACGCGATTTATAAATTAACTGAAAAATGAGCCTTTCTTTACCCACCAATCCAGGAAAAAAGGTCAATTTTTTCGTTTTGCCGGAACCTTTCTCTCCGTTCTCCCTCTTCCTCTCCGCTCTATAAATACCTCTTCACCTAGCTATCTCTAATGCCAACATCTTATTTTACAGTCTTTCCCTTCTGAATCAACCTCTTAAGTACTACTTAATTCACTCTGATAGAAGAGACATGGGTGGCTTCACTTTTGCTCAGTGTCTCATCATGATTGTTGCTGCTTCTACGTTGGCAGTTTGTACGGCCAACAAAGAGTTCCGTCGTCCAAAATACACACATACCCCCAACAAGATCATTGTAGGCGGATCAGAGGGCTGGCGCTTCAACTTTACCTACACTGATTGGGTGCGCAAAAATGGCCCCTTTTACGTGAATGATACTTTAGGTGAGTTCATTACATGTCCGCCCATTATATCTATATTATGAGAAATATATAAGGTGCATGTATTTATATGATGATCGATGACAACGTCAATGTTTTTGCATGCAGTTTTTAAGTATGATCCACCAACAGACAACACCACGATTCCTCACAATGTCTACTTGCTACCAAACCTTCGGAGCTTCTTAAAGTGTAACTTTATAGGAGCGGAGTTGTTGGCCGACGTGACACAAGGAGGTGGACAGGGCTTCGAGTTCGTGCTGAAAAAGTTGAAGCCTCACTACTTTGCTTGCGGTGAGCACGACGGCACCCATTGCAGCGTTGGACAGATGAAGTTCTTCGTCATGCCAATGCTCCGTTGGTATTGATAGATAATAGAAAACGAGACATGGGAAAGTTACTGCCTACTTAGTTGTTACTCTCTCTTTTTGACTCTTGTGTTTGTCGTTTCAAATTAATAACGAGAGTTAATTAATCTGTTTTTCTTTTTCCTTTTTCCATATGGTAGTTTTTGATCGATTGTAATGAGAGTGAATAAATGCACCAGTTGCTTGGTATTTATGTTCTACGTATGTACGTGATCTTGTTGTTTCTTGTTGTACTTCATACCTTACATATTACAAATTGTGTGAATCTTTTGTGGTTATACCATAAATAAGTTTTGGGCTCAAAGTTTTTTGCCCAATTGATGCAGCCTGACGAAGCGGAAGCCAATAAAACAGTCCAAGAAGAAAGATAAATAATTCCTAGGAGTTGAAACTCTCAAAACCTGGGAATTCTTCTTCAAAATATAGAGTCTATCTATAAATTAATGGAAAAGGGAAGAAAACTCAACTTTGAGATTCTTATTGAGAGAAAACTGATAATCAACATCAACTGAATTGTCAACAATGACTAGATGCCTTTATATAGGCTAGGCATCTCCTAAATTAACAAGGAAAAGTAAAACAAACCTAAAGGGAAAAGGAAAACAATTCCTAATAGGAAAAGAAAAACCTAATCCTTATTAAAATATAATCCTAATGGAAAAGGGAAAACTCTCTCCTTATTCTAAAAGGAAAATTAAAACACACATACATAATTAAAATAGTAGTTTTCTCAATTTCCTTATGCATTAGATCGTGTCACCATTTTTCGGGGTGTCTTCACGCTACCATCTTTCCGGGTCTTTCTCATATAGTCCCAAGCATTGTGGTCTACATCACCAACCGACATAAAGGTCTACTCAACAGGGTAAGAAAGAACCCCAATCATTAAACTTTTGATATTCATATTTCTCAATGATATCTCACGATCAAGACAAATGGCCGAATCCTACAAAGCCAATTCATCTAAGTTTATTGATATATTCTTTTTATAAAGTAGATGGACTTCGATTCTTGAATAATTCTNCAAAGGCTCGTGTCAATAATTATGATTTTATATATTGACAATTAGAACTGCGGGCCTTGGAGAACATCGGTTTTATCCATGTATCACGGGATGCCAATGTTTCTGCTCATGTGCTAGCAAAGATGGCTACCAGCCTACCACCCAAGTCACATATTATACCTGGTCTGAGGAAATTCCACCTAGTATCTGTGGTATTGTAAGGAGAGAAGAAGTTCCTCGATCCCTTTTTGTGATCATTTTGTTTCTATGAGTTAATGAATAAGAATCATCTTTGTTCAAAAAAAAAAAAAAAAAGTTGATCCTCTGTTTTATATATACACACACATTTGAAATTTAGACCAAAAACTCTTTTTTTTTTTTCTTTTTTCTTTTTTTCAAAATCTTAATTTATTGTGATTTTCATTCACCTTAAACCTTATTTTCTTAAATAAAAACATTTATAGTTTTCCAAGCAAAAAATGAAGTAAAAATTATTTTTAGTTATCAAAATTTCGAAATTTTTTTTGGGTCTGTCCAAAAAGCTCTGATTGCTACCAGCTAGTAGCCCCATTTATTTAGTACGGACCTCATCTTCTAGGCCTCGATATTGTTTTTGTACAAACTCTAAACGCCACAAAAAACGTACGACATTCATAACCAAGGCTCATATAAATAAAAGTAAGCCCATCAAATGTTGGGATCCGGATCCGGCCCCTCCAATTGTGAGTAATTGGAGAATCTCATTATATGAGATTTTAGCCATTCTAAATATCCAAGGGTCTAAATACATCTAGAATCATAAACTCAAAAACAAACCTAACACACCTGATTGTGTCAAATAATAAAAATGTTTATTAGATTTATTTTAAGAAAAAGCAAGGAGCATAAGCTTAATCTTAGCCATTCAAAATATCAAATGTTAAATATTTATGAGATTCTCCAATTATTCACAATTGAAGGGGATCCCAAATGTTGAGGTCTCTCCGGACCCATGGGTAGAAATCTCGACTCACATAGGGATCCACCTTGACAATATTTGTAAAATTGTGATTTTACAAGTTGAAAAGCAAGTAGAAATCTTTTTTTTTTTTTTTTTCTTGACTTGTCCATACAAGAGGAGAGATTTCAACTAGTAACCTCCACTTCATGAGGCATGGTCTCCAACCGATAGAACTATCTTTTGAGGACAAAAGCAAGTAGAAATCTAGGCTCTCATAGGGATCCTCATCGACCTCATCAACAATTTCTATAACATTCACAATTTTATAAGTTGAAAAGCAAGTCCATGACTCAGCAATAAAACTAACTGACTGCTATTTATATTTGATGTGAGCCAGTTTTTCCTTAAATTCGCTCTCATTCTTTTGAAAAACTGTTTTTCAAGGTCAAAGTGTATTTTTAAACATATGCAAAAAATTTCATAAAACTGGCATTATGCAAAAAAATAATAATTAAAAATTAAAATAGTGACGTTTGGAATAGTGACCATTTTCAAAACGTCTCTAAAATGCGGTGTTTTTCTGTTCAAACATCAGTATTCATAAACTAGTGACATTTGAATAGTATTATTACTCACACATCACTATTCACACTATTGAAAGACGCCGTTTCAATATTGTTCATGCATAAAAGGAGATATTTGAATAATGTTAATATTCATGCTTCACTATTCACATTTTGAAAGGAAAATTTTGAATAATGTTAATATTTACGCATCACTATTTTTTTTTTTTTTACATGTCCGCACAAGAGAGGGGAGATGATTCGAATTTGTGACATTCGCTTCATTAGGTGTGGTCCCAGCCGGATTGTGCTACATCTTGGGGACTACGCGTCACTATTTACACATGAAAGACGATGTTTTTTTTTTTTTGTAACAAACATTGCATTAAAAGCAAGAGAACATACAACCCTTCAAGGGAGGAGGAAAAATACATCAGGTGGACCTAAGCCACTGCAGAAAGAAGATGGATAGGAGAGAGGGGGAAAGGTGGGAATGCAGCCCGAGTAAACTCTTGCCGCGGCCCAAGTTGCCACATAATAGGCGCAGAAGTTTGCACTTCTGTTAATCTTCTTTGCTTCCCATTGAGGAGTAGGAGAAAGAAGAGTTAAAGTATCATGAATAAGGTGTTTTATGTGCCAATCAGTGATGATAGCAGGGAATAGCAGAGCAAAAATTACAATTAGAGAATCCCCTTCTGTTACAAAATGACTAAGTTGTTATTGAGAGGCTAGAGAAGCTGCTAGAAGAGCTCCTTGTGCTTCACCATAGGTCGGGGTGCAGGGAGGAGAGATTTGAGAAACAACTTTAACAATGGCTCCTATGTGATCTCTGCAGACTATAGCTTGGACTGAGAAATGGTCACGGATTACTGTATCAAAATTTAGCTTGTAGTGACCTTCCTAAGGAGGAATCCAGGCTTGCTCTTCTGTAGTAGAAACTGAACCCCAGGCTGTAGCATGAGCAGAAGCTGTTTTCTTGATGGAAAGGGCAAGTTTAGAGATGTCAGGAATAATTCCTTCATGAATTGCCTTGTTCCTGCAAAACCATAATCTATCACAAAGAACAGATGAAAAGATCTGAAAGAGATGAACATCATCTTTTGGAATGCCAAAAACAGCATGAGAAGAGATGATGCCTTGAACCCAGCTAGACAGGGAAAGGGAACTCCAAGCTTGGGAATCAAGGGGCCATAAAGAGGATCTCCATGCAATCCTTGCAAAGCTGCATCTAAAAAATAAATGGAGAAGAGAGTCTTCTTCCATATTGCACAGAGGACACAATGAATAATCAGAAGAAATAGGGAAAACTGTTTTGAGCCGAGCCTTGGTTGGAATGATATCCCAGGCTATTTTCCAGAAAAAGAGTTTTAGCCTAGCATTTAATTTTAATTTCCACAAAAGCTTCCACTGAGCAGGAACAAAGGGAGTTGAATAGGCTAAGACTCTTTGGGAACTAATGAACCTATAAGCTGAACTAGCATAGAACTTGCCAGTTGGGGATGGGGTCCAGAGGAATTCTGAGTTTGGGGAGGAGCTGATGACAGTTTTTTGGATTTCCCTAACACTATGGCTATCAAATAAATCTGATAAGAGGGGGATATTCCAGGTGTTATTTGGATTGATCAGATCAGAGAGGACTAGATTGGTAGAGCCAGGGGAACCTGGAATGATAGGAGCTGGAGTGAATGAAGGCACAGATGGAATNCTTGAGTGAGAAGCTTCCAGCCGAGTTTAGAAATGAGAGCTAAGTTGACTTCTTCCATTTTCCTTATGCCTAGACCTCCCAATGCTTTAGGAGAGCAAAGAGAGTTCCAGGATTTGAAAGAGAGGTTTCTGAGCTTCTCTGGAGGAAAATCCCACCATAAATTTTTAAACATTTGATCAAGCCTTCTACAGAAACTCTTGGGAAGTAAGAAGGTGCTCATGGCATAAGAAGGAACAGTAACTGCAACAGCTTTGATGAGAACCAGTCTCCCTGCATGAGAGAGAGTTTTGGCTCTCCAACCTTCCATCTTACCTTGGATCGAGTCAATAATGGTATGAAAAGCTGCCCCTTTAGAGCCTCCTATCAAAATAGGCAGGCCTAGGTAAATGGAGGTGTTGGGGTTGGGATTGAAAGGGAGTATATTAAGAATGGAGGAGGTGGAGGGATTAGTATTCTTGCTGAATCTGATAGAGGATTTTCTGGAGTTTATGGACTGGCCAGACCAAGAACAATATTTGTCAAGACAAACTTTTATACTCTTAGCTTCAAGGAGAGAAGCCTTACCAAAAAGCAGCAGGTCATCAGCAAATAGAAGATGGTTTATTGCAGGAGAATTTTTGGCAATCTTCATCCTCTTAACCTTACCAAGTCTTTCCTCTTTAAGCAGCAGTCTGGAAAGCAGTTCAGAACCCATAATGAAGAGGAAATGAGAGAGAGGATCTCCTTGCCTCAATCCTCATGAAGGAGAGAAAAGACCAAAGGGGCTACCATTCAGAAGAATGGAGAAAGAAGGAGAAGAAATGCAGGATTTAATCCATTGCAGCCAAGTGTCATGAAACCCCAAATGCTGCATGATGGAGAGAATCAAATTCCATTCCATCTTATCAAACGCTTTCTTCATATCCATTTTAAGGAACATGAAACCATCTTTCCCTCTCTTGAGATTGAAGGGATGAAGAAGTTCATGGGCAATGATGGAATTGTCTTGTATATTTCTCTTTGGCACAAAAGCTGATTGGAGAGGGGAGATGATTTTGTGGAGGGTGGACTTAAGCCTATTGGCTAGGATTTTGGATATGATCTTATAGGAAATGTTGCATAGGCTAATGGGTCTAAATTGGTTCACAGAATGGGCTCCTTTTTGTTTGGGAATCACGGTGATAAAAGTGTGGTTCTGCTCTTTGGCCAAATACTTGTGCTGAAAGAAGTCCCATACACACTCTAAAACATCTCTCTTAACAACATGCCAGTAAGTTTTATAGAACAATGTTGTAAAACCATCAGGACCAAGAGCTTTGGAGGAGCCTAGGCTTGAGAGGACTTTAAACACCTCATCTTCAGAAGGAATAGAGACCAGGAGATTGTTATCTTCATCAGTAATGATTGGAGGGAAGAGCTCAACCAGCTCAGCATCAATATCAGGAGAAGAGGAGGCAAATAAATTGACAAAATGAGTAACAAAATAGCCTCCAATATCTGCTCTATTTGAAAGCCAACCTCTTTCTCTGGTTTGCACAAAGTTAATGACATTAGATCTTCTTCTAATGACAATGGAGATATGAAAAAATTTGGTATTGAGATCAAAACAGGTAAGCCAGGTTTCTCTGGATTTCTATTTTCAGAGTGTCTCTTCTTGAAGAAGGAGCTCTTCAAGGGTGATCTTAAGGTAAGATTTTGTGGAGAATGTGCTGGAGGTGGGGAGAGTTGCTGAACTTTGTCAATCAAAGCCTGAGTGGTCTTTATTCTATTCTGAATTCTCCCAAAATGCATTGAATTCCATCTTATTAGTGAGGTTTTTGCATGGAATTGTTTCCTTATTAGACAATGAGCAGGGGACCCTTGAACTGGCTTGCTCCAAGCATCTTGAATAACCAATTCACAGGTAGGGTCTTGGATCCAAAAAGCCTCAAATCTAAAGGGTCTAGGCAAAAGGGCTGATTGACAGTCTGTATTGAGTAAGATAGGGTGGTGGTCTTAATTTGTGGCTAGTATATGGGTGATGGCATACTCAGGGTGGAGATGTATCCAACTAAGAGAAGCAAGGCCTCTATCTAGTCTCTTTTTTATAGAAGCAAGTCCTTGTCTTTTGTTGCACCAAGTATAAGGATTTCTAGCAAACCCAAGGTCCACCAAACCTGAGTGATCAATAAACTTCTTGAAGGGGTAAGAGGAGGAGCTAGCAACCACCCTACCTCCTTGCTTCTCGGACTGGTCTAAAACAAAATTGAGGTCACCAATGCACAGCCAAGGACAATCAAAATTATCACTAACAGAAGTGATGGAGTCCCAAAATGCAGGTTATTCTGTCAAAACCGGAGGGTCATATATACAAGAGATAATCCAGGGGGAATGAACAGGATCAGAGAGACACCAAGCTGCAATATGGTTTTTATTTGAGAGAAAGCAATCCAAGTCAACACCAGGTCTCCAGGTAAGGGCAAGACCCCCACTGGAGCCTATAAGGGCAACTTGGCACATATGAAAGAAGCCAAGAGAGTGAAGGATAGAAGAAATTTGAGGAGAGGAGGATTTAGTTTCAGAAAGAAAAAGGATGTCAGGACTATGGATCCTGATGAGCATCCTCAAGGTGCGAACTGCAGAAGGTCTTGAGAGACCTCTGGAGTTCCATGACAGAAGCTTCATGGAGGATTGGGGGACAAAACAATGCCCCCTGGCTTTTGAGAAGAATGAGTAAACTTCTTCCTGGTTCAAACAGCTTTGTATATAGAAGTGGGGAGGGGTTTTGAGAGGGAGAATTTTTTGTTGGTGGAGAGGTGTTTCAGTGAGTTCAGAGGTGTCCATATCATCAGATAACATTGGATCAAAGGAATGAGCAGCTGGGCCTTTTTGTGGGGGTTTGGGGGTCCTATATTTTGATGCCTTTTCTTTTTGGGTTGAGTTTTGAGGTTCTTTGGATGGATTTTTGGGGTTTCATGATTGGTATCTAGAGGTTCAGGCTGTTGTGAGAATTGATCAGAGAGGGAGGGTTTAGGAGATGTGATATGGTTTTTGGTAGGTGAGGGGGAGATATTTGATATGTTGGTTAATTCTGTTTGAGAGAATCTGATCTTAGATGGGCTTGAGACATGTTTCTTTCCTTGGGCTTTATTTGAGGCATAAGAGGGCCCAGCAGTGAATTGGTTTAGTTCAATGGAGATTGAACCAGGATACAAACTAGAGGGATGTGCTAGCATTGAACAAGTTTCCAAGGAGGTGGTGAGTGGGGTTAGGTGTTCATTAGCATGTGCATGTGGTGAGGAGGTAGCTTGCTTGGAGGAGTGTTCATTAAATGTGATGGAGGGTTGATTTGAAGGGTTGGTTGGTTCGAGAGCAGAAGGTGTAGAATTTTCTTTCTGGTGTGGAAGTGATGAGAGAGGAGAGAGCTGAGATGGTGATGAGTGTATTTGCTGCAGAGGGGGTGTTGAGTAAAGTGACTGCTGGGGTGGGGGTGAGATAATTGACTGCTGAGATAGTGGTGGGGATGAGAGAGGTGGTTGCAGGGTTGCAGGGTTGAGACTAGTGGTATTATGGGGACTAGTTTTGGAGTATTCTAAAGAGTTGGGTCCTGTTTCAAGCTGGATGGTGGAGATATGGAACAGTGAGGGTTGGGACAGGGAGGAGGATGGCTAAGGCACTGGAGGAGGTAGAATGTTGGAGAATATATTCACTTTAAAAGATATGAAATATTTCCCCGGGATGATTTCTTCAGGGGGCAAGGCAATGCTAATTGTGGTGCCCAATTCTACCACATTTGGTGCAATATATATCAAGCCTTTCATACCTGAAAGAGACCCAGATAGGTTCACCATCCACACGATTGAACATGAAGCCAGGCTTCAATGGCTCTAAGACATTGATGTTGACAAGAATTCTGAGATAACTCCTGAATGTCTTGCTTGCACCACTGCAGTCCTCCACCTGCAAGAGAGACCCCATTCCTTTTCCCATAGCTATAGCATTCTTCAGAGTTAAATTGGCCAGTGGAAATCCATGGATTTGGATCCAAAAGGGAGAATGATTGGTGGAAACTTCCCCCATAGTAATCAAAGGTGACCAAGTTTGGAGGGAAAGGAGATAGCCATTCACATTCCAGGTGGTTTGTTTAAGGATTCTGTCTAGCTGAGCTTGTTTGGAGAACCTAAACAGGAACTTATTAGGACCTATGGTAGCAAAAGAAAATGGAACAGCAAAGTCCCATGCTTTGTTGAGAGCTGCTTGAACCGATTGGTTGTTGTTGATTTTCTGAGAGATGAGCTGACCTATAAGAGGTAAGCATTCTATGGTAGTTGATTGTATAGGTGAGGTTTCTATTTGTGTAGAGGGATTCTCCCAAGAGAGGGCCTCTGTCTGTGATATTAGCTGCTCAATATTCATAGCAGAAGTTGAGCTGAGGCAGCTGAACTAGAGCATAATGAGAGTGAACAACAAATAAAAAAACTAAAAAGGCCAAAAGAGATCAGGAAAAGAAGAAGGAGGCAAGAGATAGGAGGTAGAGGGATGGTAGGCAGAGGGAAAGGGATAAAAAGCTGGAAGTCCGGCTGACTAGAGGAATGGAAGAGCTTCAAAGGGAAACTGCTTTCAAAGGGGAGCTAACTCAGGGGAGAGAGAGCGAGATTATGTGGTTTTGGTCGATCCAATATGGTAACTATGAAAGACAATGTTTGAATAGTATTACTATTCACATATCACTATTTACATTTGAATGTGTCTTTTGAACAATGTAATACTATTCAAACGACACTAAGTAATTTTTGAATAAATTGACGCTCAAAATTTGGGTTTATAACATCTACACATACCAAAAAACTTTAAAATTTCTCCATCTCTCACGCACACACATAAATAATAATAATAATAATAATAATAGAAGTGTGGCTGCCAAGGAGGGGGTGGCAAGTGAGCCACCCCCAAAGGTTTCCAGGGGTGGCCACGAGCCACCCCTTGATCTCCCTAAGGGTGGCCCACTAGCAACCCTAAAGGTGGTCAGCGCAATATGGAACTCTGCTATATTTGAAAGAGTATTTTTGTTCTTTTACTTTTCTCAAATGTAACTAACCGTATATTTTCATGTTCAAATCAATTTGAGTGGATCCTCATTCTGAATAATCCTCATTTGTGCCATAATGCCATTGATTTTTCCGTCAAAAATTTGATCTTGACACATGGAACCCTAACTCGGACGGTTGAGCAGCTTGTTTTACTACCAGCCAGAAAGATCAAACCCATTTATTTACGGTAGTTTGACTAATTAAACAGAAATGATAATGTGCAATGAAACTGTAATGATTAGGTCAGCCAATGTATAACCAGTTTCCTCAGCTTTACCTTAGTCCTCACCAACGTACGTTTGTCAATCGAATTCGGTTAAAGCCCCAGTGTTTGTAAATTTCAGTTGTTCGTTGACTTTGTGTTGGTCAATTTCATACCTCGGAACGATAATGGACAATGATCAGACCAGATTTTGCTGACCACGTTTTTTGGTTCAAAGAAGATCGAATTAACTTCCGTTGTTACCAACGACCCATTTATATATCAAGATTTATATAAAATGTGTTTGGCTACTGCTTCCTCGTACGTGGCAGGAAAGTAGCATCTAGCTAAGAGGTAAAAGAAGCCCAAATAATAATAATAACAAAAAGCCTCGTGGAAAATGGAACTGAAAAATGAGCTTCACATTGCATTTTCGAACATTTATACCTACCAATCCAGAAAAAAAAAAAAAGGTCAATTTGGCCGTTTTGCACGAGCCTTTCTTTCTCTTCTCCCTCTTCCCTCTCCCTTCTATAAATACCTCTTAACCCATCTCTGTCAATATTGCCAACATCTGATTTTACTATCTTTCCTTTTTGAATCATCAATCTCTTAATTAAGTACGTACTACTTAATTCACTCTAATAGAAGAAGACATGGGTGGTTTCACTTTTGCTCAATGTCTCATCCTGATTGTTAATGTTTCCACGTTGGCAGTTTGTATGGCCAACAAAGAGTCCCCTCACCCAAAATATACACAGGCCTCCCACAAGATCATTGTAGGCGGATCGGAGGGCTGGCGCTTCAACTTTAGCTACGCTAATTGGGCGCTAAAGAATGGCCCCTTTTATCTAAATGATACTTTAGGTGAGTTTATCACATGTCTTCCCCATTTTGCCAGAGATCTATATTCTTATATATATATATATATGAGAAATATAATATTAACGTGTATTTATATGATCAATATTGACAACATTGTTTTTGCATGCAGTTTTCAAATATGATCCACCAACAGAGAATACCACAATTCCTCACAGCGTCTACTTGCTACCAAACCTTCGGAGCTTCTTGACGTGCAACTTAACAGAAGCGGAGATGTTGGCCGACGTGACACAAGGAGGCGGGCAGGGCTTCGAGTTCGTGCTGAAAAATTGGAAGCCCCACTACTTTGCTTGCGGGCAGCACGATGGCATCCATTGCAGCCTTGGAAAAATGAAGTTTTTTGTGATGCCAATGCCCCGTTGGTTTAGATAGTCAATACACGAGACACTTGCTACCCTCTCCTTTTATTTTATATATGTTTGTCGTCTCAAATTAATAACTGTTTCTTATTTTTGAGTGTTTTTTCCCCTTCCCCTTAGAGACAATGTAACAGCTTTTGATTGAATCAGATGAGAGTGAATAAATGCACAAGTACGTCCTATATATACTGGTCCATGCATGCATCCTTGCTATTTCTTATTGTATTACTTACTATACATACTACAAAGCATGGAAGGGGAGGGGTAACTTGCGACTGGAGATGGAGATAATGTGTTTTTTTATTAAAAAAAAAATTGCTTCTACTTTTGCCAATTATACTTTTTTTTGGTATCAATGATTTAAATCACAGTTTTTGTCTGCATAAAAAAAAAAAAAAACAAAACAAAACAAAAAGAAAGAGAAAAAAAAAAATCAACCACAACCAAATCGACATGGACATAAGTCATGAAAAAATAGATGAGCTCATTTGAGATCTTCACTCAAAGCCTAAGGTCCATTGATTCTCCCTGCGAACCAGCTTCCTCTTCCTCTGGTATGAAGTCAGATCCAACAAGCTCTTCTAATCAATGGTGTCCTAGAGAATCACATATTTGCAGGACTAATTAGACGAACTCCAAATTTTTGTCAAGTGCATGCAAAAACTAACCTAGCTCGACGAAGCATTTGGTGTACTGCTACTGCAATGAAAAACACCGAAGAAAATCTTAAATGAGAAATTGTATAGTTGGAGAATGGAGGTATATCAGAGGCATGCATTAAGAAAGCTGTGACTCTCATGATACCATGTACGTAGAATTTTATATAAAATATAAAAAGTAAGAATTATAGTGGAAGCAAATAGAGAAAGAGAGAAAAACAAGTAAGGCTAGAGTTAAAAGTATTGAAGTATGTCAAACTGTATTACAATGATCTTTGTTCACATAGAGGCAAAAGAGGGGGGCAAAAAAATAAAAGAACAAAGAATAAAGGCGTAATAAATTATTGGTGTCAATATTTTGCACATATTATCTTATAAATCAACCATTAAATTTATGGACTTATGTTGACCTCATATAAATCAATGATGAACTCCACAAATCTAATGGTTGATCTATTGAATTTGGAGGAGAATATAGGCAAAATATTCATATAAAAAAAAAATACAACATGTCTAATGGTTGATCTATTAAATTTGTAAGAGAATATAGACAAAAATATTCATATAAAAAAAATTCAACATGGCAATCAAATCAATGAGAAATATTCTTACAAGGAAAATAGAAGCATCTTACACAACAATCCACTACACGCGCGCGCGCACACAAAAAAAAAAAAAAGTGTTTTTAGTGACGTGTCTACAATGCATGATTTTTTTGCACGTCACCATTTGGTGACATGGCAGTTTCTCACACGTTACCATTTAGTAACGGGTTAACTTTGACACGTTATTAAAGTTGTCAATTTTTTGTTTTTTTCCTTCAGTTTTCGATTTGGTAACGTGAATTTGACATGTTACCATTTAGTAATGTGTCAAAGTTGGCACGTCACTGTTTGGTGAAGTGTCAACTATGACATGTTAATAAATTTGTCAAATTTATTTATTTATGGGAAAATTACACTTTACCCCCTGAACTATCCACCCATTTTTACTTTTACCTCCAAAGTTTCAAGTGTGACACTTAACCCCCCCGAACTTTGAAATTGTGGCAATTTGACACCTTTGGCCTATTTATTCCCAAAATGCCCACATCACATTTTTTTTTTTTTAAAAAAAAAAAATCCAAAAAAGAAAGAAAAAACCAATATATATATGCTGGGGTGGCCGAACCACCCCATAGGTGGTGGCCGGCCACCCTGTTTGGCTTGGGGTGGTTTGGCCACCCTAGGCCGGCAGGTCTAGGGGCGGCCGAACCACCCCTTGTGGCCCAGGGGTGGTTCAACCGCCCCCAGACGGCCGGCCTGGGGGTGGTCGAACCACCCCCTGGCCAAACTGGGTGGCCAGCCACCCCCTATGGGCTGGCTGGCCACCCGTTTGGTTTTTTCTTTTTCTTTTTTTTGGAATTTTTTTTTTAAAAAAAAAAAATGTTATGGGGGCATTTTGGAAATAAATAAGCCAAATGTGTCAAATTGACACAATTTGAAAGTTTAGGGGGTTAAGTGTCACATTTGAAACTTTGGAGGTAAAAATGAAAATGGGTGGATAGTTCAGGGAGGTAAAGTGTAATTTCCCCTTTATTTATTTATTTATTTCATTTTTCAATTTGGTAATGTGTCAAAGTTGAAACGTTACTAAAGTTGCCAAAGTGTTATTTTTTTCTGAAATTAAGATACTAGTGACGTGGCACACGTCACCCCATTGGTGACATGCCAGCTGGACACACGTCACCCGTGGGCATTGGGAACAAGCGCCAGTTGCTTCCCGACCTCTTTTTCTCTTTTTCTTTATTCTTCCCTCTTTTTTCTTCTTCCCGGCCATGCGCTACCTTCTTCTTTCTTCTTCTCTTTTTCTCTCTACGCTCTCAAGCCCAATATACCACCCATGCCAGCTCCCTCTTCTCTTAGCTGGAAAAAAAAAAAAAAAAAAATATGAAGAAGAGAAGATCTGAATTTTTATTTATTATTATTTTTTTTTCAGTTGGGTTTGGGATTTTGAAATTGTGTTTGCTACTGGGTTTAGGTGTCTAAAATTTTTCTGGTTGGTTTGGTTTGATTTTTCAGGTTGAATCCACTTGGGGAACAAACATCGTATACTCTAATGGGTAATTTTTCTGATTTTTGTGGTTGATTTTTCTGTCATTTGTCTTAGCTTGTCAAAGTATTGATTTTTCTAGTTCTTTGGTGTTGTAGGTTTCTGATTTTGGGTACTCTCCAACTCCACACAATGAGTAAGTAGTAAAATTAGATTCCAAGTTCAAAACTTTTGATTGATCTATTGAAATTTTTGTAAAATTTTGCTTAAATTAATTTTTGCTGCTAGGTTTGAATCTATTGATCTATTCCAAGTTCAATAATTTTTTTTTTCAATTAAATTTTGATTTGTTGCTGGGTTTCAATTTTTGAAAATCATATTAACCTTTTATCAAGACCATCCTGATAACACCCATTTTACAGTCCACAATCAATAACCAACACATAAGCAAAACCATAAAAAGTGTACAAAAATAACTTGGACCAAACAAAATACACTAGATTTTAGGGTGATAAAATTTCTAAAGAGTTAACATTCCCAATCTAGGTTTTAGTTTTGAATCTAGAAACGAGTTTTGAGGCATTAGAAATAGGTTTTGATGTATTAAAAATAGGTTTTGAGGCATTAGCAAAAAATATATATCCCCTCTGATTTGATGTAATTGTTCTCACTTTTATTTAGGGTTTTAGGTTTTAGTTTTGAATCCAAAAAGAAGTTTTGAGGCATTAGAAACAGGTTTTAATGCATTAGAAATAGGTTTTGAGGCATTAGAAACGGGTTTTTGGGCATTACAAATATATATATATATTTTCCTCCGATTTGAAGTAATTGTACTCACTTTTATTTTTTGCATTTTTCTTAAATTGATAATGTGTCATACGGTAATTGAAGGCTACAAAAGGAGTGTTATCAAGATGGACTTGATTGTAGGGGCTCTCTTCCATGATATTGTTTGAAAAGAAAAAATTCTGAAAAAAAATTTGAAAAGACTTTCTTTTTTTAAATAATTTTTTAAACTTTAGTAATGTGTCAAGTGATGTGTCAAACATTGACACATTACTAAAGTCCCATTAGTGACTTCCAATTTGTTAAGAAAAATGATAAAGGTACAACTTAAATCAAACTTTAACCTAACTTTTCTCTTAAGTTTAAAAGAAAAATTGCCTGTGGAGGAGAGAGAGAGCCTTGAACTAAAAAGAGAGAAAAATTTGGTTTAGAAGTTAGGCCAAAATTGGGTTTAAGTTGTAGTTGTATCACACCTCATTTGTTAAACCGCCACACACATTGCTAATGACACATCACAAACTGTTAGTGACGTGTCAACAGGCTTGACATGTCACTAACGGGCCTTAAAAAGAAAATTAATTTTTTGTAGTGATCTTTCATCCATATTTTTTATAAATTCAATAGATCAACCATTAGATTTGTGAATTTATGTGGACCTCATGCAAATTCAATTGTAGATTTATCCATTTACTATGAAGATGGTTGAAAATGAATAAATTCTATCATTTTTCAAGAAAATAAATCAACTTAATATGAAATATATATTCTTTCAACCATCTTTAATTTTAGCCATCTTTTTTTTTTTTTTTTTTTGGGAAATCTAATATTGGATTAACCATTGGGTTCATGAACAACCCAAACAAATTCAAAGATGGTTAATTGATCATAGAATAAATTTTATTATTTCTCTATTCTAAACATACCCATTTATTTTACCCAAAAAAAATGATAATGGGCAATGAAACTATCACCATTAAGTCAGCCAAAATATAATGAGTAGTCAATTCGGTTAGTGCGCCCACTCTTTCTAAATAATATCCCTTGTGCGTTGAGTTTGTGTTTGTGTTGGTCAATTTCATACGTCCAGCCGAAAGATAATAGACAATGAATATACCATTTTTTGCTGACCCCTTTATTTCCGCTGTTACCAACCCATTTATCAAGATTTTTATTATAAATGTTGGGAAAATTGAACACAAAAATGAGCTTCACATTGTATTTTCAAACATTTACCTACCAACCCAGAAAAAAGATCAATTTGGCCGTTTTGCACGAGCCTTTCTTTCTCCTCTCCCCTCTATAAATACCTCATAGCCTATCTTTGTGAATCATCAGCCTCTTAACTTCAATCTTCCTTTAAGTTGAACTGTGATATATAGAAGATATGGGTGGTTTCAGTTTTGCAAGGTGTCTCATCCTGGTTGTGGCTGCTTCCACATTGGCAGTTTGTACGGCCAACAAAAAGTGGCAATCGGGCTCCTATCAGTACCCGAACTATACAAAAACCCCCAACAAGATCATTGTTGGTGGATCAGAGGGCTGGCACTTCAACTTTAGCTACACTAATTGGGCTCTTAAAAATGGCCCCTTTTACCTAAATGATACTTTAGGTGAGAGTTGCTTATAACATGTTCCCCCCATTCTTCTAGCCATCATGCATCTATATAAATTCTTTAACGTGTATTAATTTATATGGTCATAATTGTTAATGTTCCATGCAGTTTTCAAGTATGATCCACCAACCGAGAATACCACAATCCCTCACAGCGTATACTTGCTACCAAACCTTCGAAGCTTTATAACGTGCAACTTAACCGGAGCGGAGATGTTGGCCGACGTGACGCAAGGAGGCGGGCAAGGCTTCGAGTTTGTGCTCAAAAAGTGGAAGCCTCACTACTTTGCTTGTGGGCAACACGATGGGATTCATTGCAGCCTAGGACATATGAAGTTCTTCGTCATGCCAATGCCCCGTTGGTATTGATAGTTACTGCCTAGCTACTTGCTGGCATGCTGTTGCTGCTCTCTCTTTTTATGTTTTTGTCGTCTCAAATTAACTAATAACCCGAGTTAATCTTTCATCTTTTTTATTTTTTATTTTATTTTTGTGTGTTTTTCCCTTTCCCCTTAGGGACAATGTAACAGTTTTTAATTGATTGAGATGATAGTGAATAAATGCACCAGTGACTTGGAATTAATTAATCGGTGTTCCATCTACTTATATGTACGTGTGCATCCTTTTTGCTTCTTATTCTATTATTTATGGCTTTATTTGGATGTGCATTTGAGAAACGTAAAAAAATGAGCGGAACCACCCTAATTCTTAGCAGGGCTAAGGTAAAAAAAAAAAAATTAAAGAAAAAAAAATATTGTTTTATGAATTAAATAGACCTTAAAAATTATTCCCCCCTCCCCCCAAACTAAAACTTCTAGTTACGGTCTGTTTGTAGAAACAAGTACCCGTTTTGTAAATAAAAAATAAAAATTACTTTTAAGAGTTCAAAAAGCCAAAAAAAAAAATTTGCCAAAATTCATTTTTGGCGAAAACTTAAAAATGAATCTATTTCTCAAACATAATATATTTTTAACTTAAAAGCTCTATTTCTCAAATACAATACCAAACATGCTCTTACTCTACGTACTACAAAGCACATAAATCTTTTGTGGTGATACATAAATAAATATATGTAGGGTTCTATATATATATATATATATAAACCATTCAGACTTACATGACAAATGGTTAGAATATTTTATATTATTCTATTGTGTTGCCTTATATATTCTAGAGTTTAGAGCCTATTTGGGATTGCATTTGAGAAATAAAGCTTTTAAGTAAAAAAGAGCTTTTGGGCAAAAACCTTATTTTTATGTTTTTGCTAAAAATATTTTTTGGCCATTTTTAGGCTTTTTGGATTCTTAAAAGCGCTTTTAATTTTTTACCAAAATCATATTTTTTTTCTTCAAATGAGCCTTAAGAATGGTATGAGCATGTCTACATTTTTGTAATGACTTGGTAATTGCTTAAATAACTAGTTAATAAGATGCATCGTATGACATGGACGCTGGTACATGTGGAATGATGGTCATGAGCTTACTATATATACTTCATTTTATGGTCAAATGTGTATTGGGTGGGCTTTGGATCCAATGATTTCATGACCAAGCACAGCCATTCCCTAATAGGTTGTTATTATCCTTATAGAAAATCTGTTTCTAAAACCCAAAAGTGGCACAGCTGCTACTATAAACTTTGCTTAAAGGTTTACATGCTGTTATTAGGTTTGTTTGTTATCATTGTTAGATGCTCCATGCTTTTGAGTTTGAGGATTATACTTGCCCCTGTAACGATTTTGTAGTTTTCTTAGATTTGTTTTACCTTCCTATGCATTAATTTTGATAATGCTTAGATGGACAATTTTCGATTTAGCCACAAGTTAATTTAACTAGGGTAATGCCAGTAACCCTACCAGGTTAGCCAAGTTTTAATTTTAGGGGTGTTACACGCGCGCCAGGCTCTTCCCTTATAGTTGTATCCACGTGTCAGCCTCTCATAGTGCCATGTCAGCCCAAACCTCCAACTTGGTCCAAAATCGGTTTCTAGCCGGCCCAATAATTTCGGCCTCAACCCGACCCAGTAGGTCTCAAGTCAGTTTGGTCCACTGGGTTTCACAACTCAAACCGATCCCATCCAATCATTCAATCAAGTCATACCATCTCCAACCTGATCCAAAACCAATTTCTAACCGAGTAATCGGGTTTAAAACCGGTCCAAAACCAGGTAAATTCCTCCAACCCAGTCCAAGGCAGTCAACCCAGTTCACCGGGTTAGACCCAGGTCACTTCTTTTTGGGTCAAACCATATTCAATGGTCCATGGGTTTTGAGCAAAATTATTATGGCCCATGTAATTGGCCCATTCAAGCCTATCATATAAAGCTCCAATCCAAGTCTCAGCCCATCAAGCTTAATCCAATAATGCTCAAGCCCAAGTCACTGCCACTAGCAGCCACTACTGGCAGCCAACAACCACTGTCCTCTGCCTCCGGCCACCACTACTCCAGCGACCAATAAAAAAACCCTCTTTATTTCTCCTTCTATTTTCAAAACTCAAGCTTACACCAAGAGTTTGAGAGGATAAAATATTTAATATTATTCTATTATGTTGCCTTATATATTCTAAGGTTTAGTACGGTTTCTTGTTTATCACTCATTGCCTCTCTAAATATAGAGGCCTTTATAATCATATCAATATAATATACCAGACTCAATACAATGTAGTCATATATGCTTCCGCTCTCTCTCTCCTTCTTCCGCTCTACAATATATTCAATAATATATTTAACACAAACAATAATCAAAAAAGAATTACATGTCAATAGATTATATATATGCCCAATGCTCATTAAATAAATAAGTAATTAAATAAAAAACTTTATTCAATTGAAATACAAATGCCTTCATGGAAACTCACTCGCTTCCATGTTGTTCAACCCCTCAGCTTGCTTATTTGATCGATAACTACTTATAAAAGTGCGACTCTTATTTAGCAGCGGTGTTGGCGGTTGCCAGTAGATCCAAACATATTCCAATATTTCAAGACTCTTTAGATGGT
>CM017322.1:12468285-12606574 GCA_006937295.1 Carpinus fangiana
GCTTAAGCTTTTAATTATAGTCTCTTTGAAAGACTTTCTAACATGTTAATCTTCGTAACATAACCTATTAAGTCACTATTTGTTCCAAAAATTTGGACTAGAATATTATTGTATAGTTTTTATCAAATGAATAAAGAAAAAATTGTAACCCTTAGGATTTTATCCTATAAGTTATAGACCAAACAACATAAGAGAAGCCATTTGATTATCTTTTCTTTCATGGTATTATATCTATAGGCAAACGCCAGTTTTCGATCATGCATGTGGATTTCATTTTTTATTTCTTTCTATTCCGTTGTAGTCAATGAAAATATTACAAAACTCAAAATATTATGTCTCCTAGTTTGAAAATACTGCACTTCGTTGATTTGTTAATAACCTTTTTTCTACCTCAATCAAATAGGCTATTACAAAGAGTTGATTATGTCAAAGTCGATTATTTGTACAGTGTGAGCAAGTTGGATGAGTCTGGAGTGAAGTTTAATTAAGATGAGCGCAAGCAAATGGTTACTTGATATCAAATTCAAAGATGGAGTGATTGAAATACCATGCTTAAAATTATTGAGTCAAACGGAGTATCTTTTTCAAAACCTCGTGACCTTGGAGCAATGTCGCTATCTATGTAATTCTTATGTTACCGATTATATTTGCTTAAAACATTCACAGCAGCCTCTTCAAATTTTACTCTCCAAAATAATCAAAAGTACATTTTTTTTGTTATTTTAATAACTCACCTTNCGCATGCTGAAGCGATGGACTCCTAGGGCACCCGCGCAATACGCGGGCTGACGGGAACTGCGATCGATCGTGTCTCTGCGTTCGACCGTGAGTGCGTTCGAACGCACCAAGTGCGGTCAATCGCACTTGGCAGGGGTCCAAATCTTCACTTGGTGTCTTTTTGCTCTCTTGTGGCCAGCTTTTGTTGTAAAGACCTGCACAACTCAAAACACTAAAAACACCAAAAATAGTTAGAAATTAACAAAGCTAAAGGCCTAACAAATATAAGGTAAAGGGGTCAAATATACATAATTTGACACTGATCAGTGAATAACAAGAATTTCCTAAACACGCCCGCCCCCATTCCAGCCTCCTAAAGCAACCTGATTAGCACCTGAAACAAGAAATAAAACTAATGAGCCCAAGGGGGGCCCAGTAAGTGAAATCCACAACCATAGGCAGTTTTACTCCTTGTCCCGTTTTGAAAATGGAACTCATAACTACATATGTTCCCGGTATATTTTTAAATAATAAAATAACATAAGAAACATAAAGCACAATAAAAACATTATCATCAATAAAATTAATCATAAACTTTATCTCATACTAGGGCTCGTGTATACTGTTACCCCGCATACTATGGTTGCGAAGTCTTTGCGACCTGGGACGAGATATTGTGGCCGTAGCCCCGTCCCCTGGCCAGCCGATCAACTCTGGGTGCACTCAGCATGGCAAAATAAAACTGTGATGGAACCACCTTCTAGTAGAGCCTCTTTCAGCGGTTGCGCCTTCATCCTTAGCATCGGTACCGAGCTTCTTTCTTGTTTCTCTTGGGCCAAAAATACTCTCCTCCATACATGTGCCCTCATTGTAAAATTTTTTCTCATTTCTTGTACTTCTCTTAATACTTCTTTAGATACATCGTAGGGCATCATGTAGAAGGGTTTATCATCATTTCTCAAAATTTCTTAAAGACATCATTATTTTCTCAACACTACTTTTTCTCAAACTTATCATGCATGTAACATAATTCAGTAATATAAACAAAATGATCATTTGCAATTTGAAACAAGATTTCATAAATAACATGGCATGATGATTTTTTTTCTGGAAAGGGTAATAAATTCACTTACCTCTTAACTGTAGCAAAGAATTTCCCGTGACTGCTAACTAATCTCCTGAAGGAAATACATAAACATTACTACCCTCATACACATCATAGTAATGCATTATATTACTTCTATGAGTTGGCTTGCTAATCAATTGAGAATGAACTTCTTAAGTATTTGGGTATACTTCTCAATAATTTTCATAATTATTCTCTTTCATATTACTCATATATATACATACATATACACACACTTTAGATTATTCCATAAATATATATGTCCTATATTCATATATATATATATATATATAACAACTTGACTCCATATATACATTGATAGATCCCCATACATACATACATATATATATGTTTATAATTATAACAATTCTGTGCAGTTATTATTATTATTTTTTTATATATATCTTAAAGTATTACATATATATACATATATATATATATAATTTACAAAAGATAAAATTCTATTGCAGTCCATGATGTTCCTGATGGTATAAAACAGCATAAATCAATCTAATTGGAAGATTCAATTATATAATTATATGATTACAAAAGGTTCCATATATATTAGTTTTTTTTTTTTTTTTTTTTCCCATAGGAGACAAAATAGGTGTATACATATATTCACGTGAGGAGTAAAAGAAAGGAAGGCAAACCTCTCCTTCTCACTACAGGTCAAACACGGCAACCAAGGAATGGCATTACAAAAACATTGGCCCACTAGTTTTCTAAGAATGGATGTATGAATGAAGGAAAAAGAAGAAAAATTGTGGGTGTAAGGAGCAATACCTAGAGAGCAATAGACTGTGGTGAATGAATTGCAGAGTGAGGCGTGGAGGCTGCCCTTAGGGTTTTCTCTTATGTAGTTATATAGGTTGGGAAGGAGACACGAAAAGGGTTTTTTTTTTTTTTTTATGCCTCTTAGGGTTTTTTTTTTCTTTTCTTTTCTTTTCTTTTCTTTTCTTTTATTTATCTTTACTAAATTTTATTAATACTATTATCTTATTTTATTAATTATTATTATATATTTTATTATTATTATTATAATTAGTATTTGGGCCCATTCTCATTGTTAACCTAAGCCAACTCCTTCTTTTCTTTTTTTTTTTTTTTAAGAAAAAAAATACCCTAAAAATAAAATACCCTAAAAATATTTAGGATTGTCACAACATTTATGTGTGTAGTTTTTGACAAGTGCATTAGCGTCCACTGTCATACAAATAAAAAAAATAAAAAAATAAAGACTATTAGCGTCCACTATGTAGTTTTTGACAACTGCATTAGCGTCCACTGTCATACAAATAAAAAAAATAAAAAAATAAAGACTATTAGCGTCCACTAAAAGTGGACGCTAATAGTCATATATAAAAAATTAAAAAAATAAAAAATAATAGAGGCTATTAACGTCGACAAAGTGGACGCTAATAGTCATTCATATAAATAAAAAAATCAAGACTAAAAGTGGACACTAATAGTCCTATATAAATTTTTTTAAAAAAAAAATTAAGACTTAATTTTAATAGACTAATATAATTAATTAATTAATTAATAGACTATTATAGTAATTAAGATATATATCTAGGGTTATATAGTTAATTAATTAGGTGGCAGTTTAATATACAGTTAGCATTGATGACTTGTCAAGTTATGATCGATCAAACTTGATACAATTGAAATTGAAGGTTCAATCAAATATCTGATTGATCCTAGTGAAATTGTTCAATTAATCATGATATGATCAAATAAAATGAGAAACTAAAAAATAAATAAATAAATAATTTTTTTAAATGAAAGAAAATTAAAAAACTAATAATAATTAAGAAACTGTTAAAAATTTTAATATAGGACTTAATTTTAATAGACTAATATCCGATCAATCCTAATGAATCAGTTCGGTTGATTGTGGTAAGATCAAATGTTCAATCAAACATCCGATCGATCATAGTGAATTAGTTCAATTGATCGTAATATGATCAAATGATCAATCGATCATCCGATCGATCCTAGTGAATTAGTTCAATTGATCGTAATATGATCAAATGATCAATCGATCATTCGATCGATCCTAGTAAATTAGTTCAATTGATCGTGATAGGATCAAATGTTCAATCAAACATCCGATCAATCATAATGAATTAATTCAATTGATCATGATATGATCAAATAATTGACTCTAGTGAATTAGTTCGATTGATCATGATATGATCAAATGATCAATCGATCATCCGATCGATCCTAGTAAATTAGTTTGATTGATCGTGATATAATCAAATGTTCAATCAAACATTCGATCGATCCTAATGAATTAGTTTGATTGACTTTAATATGATCAAATGATCGATCGATCATCCGATTAATCCTAATGAATTAGTTTGATTGACTATGATATGATCAAATGATCGATCGATCATCCGATCGATCCTAGTGAATTAGTTTGATTGATCGTGATAGGATCAAATGTTCAATCAAACATCCGATCAATCCTAATGAATTATTTCGATTGACTGTGATATGATCAAATGATCGATCGATCCTAGTGAATTAGTTCAATTGATTGTGATATGATCAAATGATCGATCGATCATCTGATCGATCCTAGTGAATTAGTTCGAATGATCATGATATGATCAAAGGATCGATCGATCTTAGTGAATTAGTTCGATTGATCATGATAGGATCAAATGATCGACCAATCATCCGATCGATCCTAGCGAATTAGATCGATTGATCGTGATATGATCAAATGATCGATCGATCATCCGATCGATCCTAGGGAATTAGTTCAATTGATCGTGATATGATCAAAGGACTGATCAATCATCCGATTGATCCTAGCGAATTAGTTCGATTGATCGTGATATGATCAAAGGATCGATCGAATATCCGATTGATCATAGCGAATTAGTTCGATTGATTGTGATATGATCAAAGGATCGGTCGAATATCCGATCGATCATAGCGAATTAGTTCGATTGATCATGATATGATCAGATGATCGATCAATCATCTGATCGATCCTAGTGAATTAGTACGATTGATCGTGATATGATCAAAGGATCGATCGATCCTCTGATCGATCCTAGCAAATTAGTTCGATTGATCATGATACGATCAAATGATCGATCGATCATCCGATTGATCCTAGCGAATTAGTTCGATTGATCGTGATAGGATCAAAGGATTGATCCGATTGATCCTAACGAATTAGTTCGATTGATCGTGATAGGATCGATCCGATCGATCCTAGCGAATTAGTTCGATTGATCGTGATATGATCAAAGGATTAATCGATCATCCGATCGATCTTAGCGAATTAGTTCAATTGATGGTGATATGATCGAAGGATCGATCGATCATCCGATCAATCCTAGCGAATTAGTTCGATTGATAGTGATATGATCAAATGATCGATCGATCCTAGTGAATTAGTTCGATTGATCGTGATATGATCAAAGGATCGATCGATCATCGGATCGATCCTAGTGAATTAGTTCAATTGATAGTGATAAGATCAAATGATCGATCGATCATCCAATCGATCCTAGCGAATTAGTTCGATTGATTGTGATATGATCAAAGGATCGATCGATCCTAGGGAATTAGTTCGATTGATCATGATATGATCAAAGGATCGATCGATCATCCGATCGATCCTAGTGAATTAGTTCGATTGATTGTGATATGATCAAATGATCGATCGATCATCCAATCGATCCTAGTGAATTAGTTCGATTGATTGTGATATGATCAAATGATCGATCGATCATCTGATCGATCCTAGCGAATTAGTTCGATTGATCATGACAGGATCAAATGATCGATTAATCTTAGGGAATTAGTTCGATCGATCGTGATATGATCAAATGATCGATCAATCATAGGGAATTAGTTCTATTGATCGTGATATGATCAAATAATCGATCGATCATCCGATCGATCCTAGCAAATTAGTTCGATTGATCGTGATATGATCAAAGGATCATCCGATCGATCCTTCCTAGCGAATTAGTTCGATTAATTGTGATATGATCAAATGGTCGATTGATCATCCGATCAATCTTAGCGAATTAGTTGAATTGATCATTTTTTATGGTTGCAGCGTCCCAGTTGACTTTGTAGAGTAACTTAATAATTAAGGGTTATAATATATATATTACATATGTATCTATAGGGTTAATTAATATGTATCTAGGGTTACCATATATATATTAAGTATATATATATATTATTTCATATTAAAAAATAATAAATTAATATATATATTAATTAATGACTATATATATAATCCAATTAATATATATATTAATTACTATACTCTTATTAAAATATAAAAAAAAAAAAAAAAGAAATATAGGATTATCAGCGTGGACGCTAATAACCTACTATTAGCGTCGACTTTTACTAAAAAGTTGACGCTGATAGTAGGTTATTAGCGTCCACCGAGATGGACGCTAATACTCTTATGAAAAATTAAAACAATAAGAAGGCACGATCCATTCCCGCGTGCTTCTGGATTTTTCCCCGCCCAGCTTCCTTCCCAAAACTGAAAAAGCAAACCTCTCTTTCAGACTCTCACTCTCCCTTTCACCCTTTCTCAGACTCTCTCTCACTCTCCCTTTCACCCTCTCACCCCTCTCTCAGACTCTCCCTCTATCTCAGACTCAAAAAGCAAACCCCTCTACCTAAGAAGCACCTTCGTAGAGTCGGAGACTACCAAGCGCTGCTGAGTCGCTGACCGGCCACAACCACAAAGGCTGAACGCCAACCATCTGGCCGATCTGATTCTTTCATGCCTCCGCATAGCGAACGACGCCCCCTGCACCACAGATCGGATTTTTTTTTTTGTATTTGTTCAACTTCTTCTTAAAGTTGATGAATTTGTATTTGTTTGCTTTTGTTTCAAACTTGGAGAACTGGGGGTTTTGTATTAAGGGTTTTTGTTTTTCGTGATTTTTAATTTTTTTTTTATTAATGATGTTGCAGGCTTCAAGTTCGAGTTTACGATTGCTTTCTGCTAATGGGTGTGCCGGGAATCGTCGTTTCAGTGTCTTCAATGAGTTTTCAGAATGTTGATGCACAGTTTCCGATTGATGACGTGGCACGCTTGTTGGATTCTTAGTTCGAGTGCGCCAAATATAAATTGGCTTGCACAATGAGAGAGACAATAGGATCGAGGAGACCGGGGGTAAGCCCGCGGGGCCACTCCGATGCCTAAGTCAAGGTTTGCTATCGAGAGTAATAATAGAGAGCAACAAAAGCATAAGGGTGTAAAAGTTGCCTTACCAGAATATGTGGAGGTGACTTGCATTATATAGGCATGGAGTGGTAGTCCCCTAACCAGTAACTGACTCTTCCCTGATTTTCTGCGAGGCAGTTTGTTATCAAGGGATTTGAGTAGTTATCCGTCTCAAGATCTGATGAGATCAAGATAGGATTTGGTTGTTATGGCGTTTTAAATTTCGAATTCTCGCAAATAATGTATCTGATCCGTGGTTCCAGGTGCTTGGCATTTGAATTGGATAGATAAGATCGGGTCTCATGAATTCAAATTCCTGATCCCTAAATTCCAGGGCTTCGGAGGCCTCGGACTCGAAAGTCTCGAAGGTCTCGGACTTCTCGAATCAAGAATCCTAGGTCTCGGATGCTCGAGGCCTAAGGCGCTCTCGGATGCTCGAGGCCTGAGGCGCTCTTGGGCTCTGACGCAAGTGGGCTTCCACTTGGCCCGGTGAACTGTTGGGCCTGTTCTGTAAAATTGATCCATGACCCAACACAGAAAAAATGAAAGGCGAAGCTAACAGGTGTTTTTTGTTTGTTTGTATTCTTTGTTCGATTCCTTTTAAGCTTGTTTTATGTACAGTGATGGATAACCAATGTTGTATTGTAATGTTTACGCTTTGTTTGGTCGCTGGTCATTGTTTTTTTTTTNCCATTGGGTTGCCTCTTCTTGTTCATCATATATGCTTCTCCCTCAATTTTCTTTTGTATGTATGTTTACTTATATCAACACTTTATCTTTCATGTCTTCTTTAAACTCTGTTTGTGATCTTTAGTGTATGCATCAATACGTTGTTATTATTGGAGAAGAATTCGAGCATTAATACGTTGTTATTATTGGTTATTCAAAACGTATTCCTGTATGCATTTGGGAGAAAAAATTGTATGATATTTATCATTTATGGGTATATGTTCTGAAGCGTCTATTGTGATTTTGTTTGGTTCACGATTTGAATCATGAATTGTTCTATATTCTGTTTTACGAGGAAGCTTTTGCTCATTATTGCTACCTTTGAAATTATCTTGAGGTATGTTTTATATGTGTATATTTTTTTCTTATAAAATTTTGTAGTTGAGATGTGGGACGTGTGGAGAGGTGAGCCAGAAAGACACTTGTGTGACACTGGGGGAAACCGTTGCTCTCCCAGTTGGCAAGGGAACCACTAATCTCATTCAGAAGGTAACCTCTCTATCTCAGTCCACTTTATCCTCTTCTAATTAAACTGTGGATATTTATGGGTCTAAAATGTTCTCTCTTTTTCTTCAGTTTTTTAGTTCGATGGTTATAAGTTCTCAGTTGAGTTGAATTCTTTATGTTATTATGTTCTAAATGATGATAATATTAATATTTCAAATCTTGTGGTAGATCATAAACAATTTTTTTGGGCACATCCAAGTAAACAAGAAGTATATAAGAGAAACACCTATAAGATGAAATCATTATATTCTCACAAAGTCCGATGTTGCAATTTTTATTTTTGTTGGAAAGTTTGTTATTCGAATTGCAATAACCTTGTGGTAGAGTTGTAACTGAAAGAGAGGCCTTATTTCGTCAAGTGATTGATCATAACCAATTTTCTCTCATTAAAATGAGATCTACACTGTGAGAACTGGTAATGTAGATCTAGCATGATGATGACATAATGTCTAGAAGACAATTTCTAATAGAATAGTTCAAGGAAAAAGAAATACTATGTCAAGGAGAAAAGTTTCTCTCTTATGCGTCCCAACAAGAGTGGAACTTTTCTGCTTAAGACTTTTACGTGTTTCTTCTTTCCCTTTCATTGAGTGGAACTTTTCTGTTTTGGCTACCCAGTGAGAGTAATATAAACAGCATATTGTTCAATAGGTTCATTGTGATTTGAGGGGAAGTCTTGAGCCTCCTAGTAATGCAGTTGGCTTGATTGATCGAATTATTCATTGATGGCTGCTATCACATGTTTTTCTGGATTGCATTTTGGGCACATACTTGTGCATTTTAAGGTACAATGTTTCTTCTTACTTCATAACATTTATGCATATCTAAGATAATTATAGTTTTAGGTGTCTTATTGATTCACATTTTGTTGTCTTGGTGTGGCACTTTGATCTAATGAATTGTTTTTGTCTTGCTGTTGAAAGGGAAAAGATTTTCTAGGTGGGTAAAATTTATTGGTAGTTTGTCTGATTAAACTGGTTGGCAACTGGATCTTTCATATATAGAACCACTACCTTGCAATGTTGCAATTCTGAAATTCTTGAACCTTTTTCTTTTGGTTCAACTACTGCTCAATATGAACTATTTAAGCAAGAACATGACTGATATTTCTGTAATTTTTACATCTCTTGTCCTAAGCAATTGTTCGAACATATTGAATTCCTTTCTTAAAGGATAGTTATGATTTTGGATGCCATACAAGCTTGAGCATTGAAATTTGTTTTAAAATTTAATGTGAATGAGGTATGAGTTGCATTAGATGGATTACTTCAACTTAAAATATTCATCTATACTTTGCAGGATTAGACATTAGTCCAAGAGATCTTGCTTTGCTCTGCCAAAAGGTTTGGCTTTTCAGCATAAACTTCTGATTTATTCTTTGCTTCATCCTAGTATGTTTAATTTTTTTTATACCTTGTGCATATTATGCTACTTTATTTGTTGTTTCATTTTGTTTATTAGGTGGAGAATCATATTGTTGGAGCTCCATGTGGTGTGATGGACCAGATGACTGCAGCATGTGGTGAAGCCAACAAACTTCTGGCTATGGTGTGCCAGGTAAGTGCCATTAGTTCTGGAGAAAACAACTCTGCAGTGTTTGTTTTACAGATCAAAAAAATAATGTCCAATTTGATGTTGGTGTTTGTATATGTTTCAGCTCATAAAATTTTGAACTTCCATGTACTGAAAAATTCCTTGTTTGCCAATTCTATTTAAGCACTTGATTTAAATAGACTAAAAACCCTAGCAATTTACTCCTCTTGAAGAAGATGTACTCTTATTGATAAATACAACTCACAATTAAAATACTTGAGACACCCAACTAAACACTACTCCAATATATTCGAGAGGTAGGCAGAGAGATGGACTTCTAGTCCTAAACATTGTCTTATGAGCTGTCCAGGTTGCTAAATAATCTACATGGACCTGATCCATGTATTTGAACGTTTTTTTTCCTCAGTAACCTTAATGAAACATGATTACTATTTGTAAAAATGTCATCCCTAAGTGATCCATGTATTTAACATCAGAAAACATGTTTGTAGAAAGATGGAACTCAATTGATATATAAAAATGGATGGCATCAGCGTTGATGGCATTAGTGTCCAAATGTTGGCGCTAATACTATTAACGTCGACAAAGAGCCCTTTAGTGTTCAAAAATTGCCAACGCTAAAGGGCTGTTTTCTTGTAGTGCTTATTGTCAATTTTCTTGATATTTTATCTTCTATCTACTTTGCAATTTACTATGGAGTAGGAGTAGTGCTAGAGATATCTATTATTTGATCATGTCAATTTGAACTTCCAATAATATTATTATTTACAAATTTATCATTTCATTAATTATTTGAATATTTTTAAATTGCTTTTTCTTTTTCTTTTTTTTTAAAAAAAAGGGGGGTATTAGCGTCCAAAAGTTGGGCTAATGGTTATTTTATTTTATTTTATAATTTTTTTTTAACACTATTAGCGTCCACTTGGTTTGGACACTGATAGTTAATTTTTTAAAAAAAAATTTTAGAGCATTAGCATCGACACATAGTCGACGCTAATGGTTTTTATTTATTTATTTTTTTTAACACTATTAGCGTCCACTTGGTTTGGACGCTAATAGTTTTTTATTTTTTTATTATTTTTTATTTTTTTAAATTATTAGCGTTGACTCAAGTCGACGCTAATGGTTTTTATTTTTTTTTTAATTTGCCCTATTAGCGTCGACTTTTAATTTAGTCGACGCTAATAATGGAAGTCGATGCTAATAGTCCACTATTAGCGTCCACCATATATGACTTTTAGCGTCGACATAGTCGACTATTAGCGTTCACTTTGATGTCAACGCTAATGATACCATTAGAGTCGGACAATTAGCGTCGACAAAGAGCCCTTTAGCGTCCAAAAAATGTCGACCCTAAAGGGCTTTTTTCTTGTAGTGTGCTAGCTTCTTCGACAGACAAACAACAACCTTAAACCAACCTAACCACTAAGTAGGTGTAACAGTTGATAACTCTTTCACTAATTCGTATGGATATATGTTGACATTTAAGATTGCGTACCAACATCTTTCTTCTGCCTTAAGCAGTAGAGAATGGATAGGGTAGGGTTGGCACGTTTGTGGAGTCCTCTCACCATGGATGAAAAACGACTTTCAAGGGTTTTGTTATCTTGTACAAGTAAAGCTCTCCCATGATCAATTACCAAGTACGAAGCATAAAACTTTTTAATTTGACTCTTTACATTTAACTTTAAAACATAAATAGCTTTCGTTTTCAACTCTTTACATTTGGAGAGAATTTATTTACAAGAGTTAAGATTTAATTAATAGGGTAATTATCTTTTCCCCCGTCAACTACAACGCCTTAGCACTTTTTCCCATTAACTACAAATTGTGACACTCGATCCTATAAATTGCCATTTTGTGCCTAAAACCCCCATTCTGTCAGTCAAAGGCTCCTTCCATTAGTTAAAGGTGTTAACTCAGACGATCAACCCGTCACTTTGCTCCCATGAACTATAACGCATTTTCACTAGCTTTGACCCTCTAAATTAAAGCCTTGACTGATAGAATAGGCCTTGACTATCAGAAAGAGGGTTTTTAGCACAAAATGGTAGTTCATGGGGTTGAGTGTCACAGTTGGTAATTGATGGGAGAAAATGTGTTGTAGTTTATGGGGAGAAAAGGTAATTACCCCTTAATTAAGTTAATTTGTGTATTTTATAAGTTTTATTAAATTGTGTATTTTATAAGTTATGTTCAAATTTGAGAAAATGTAAGTAGAAAGTTGATAAATGATAAGTCACGATTAGCTAGGTTGGCACCTTGACTTTGTGGTACTTTTTCATGAATAGTTTTGATAACCATATAATTCACTAAAAAAAAAAAAAAAGGCTAATTAGTGGCATCCCCAAGGTGACGTGCAGAAGGAGATAAAAAATCATTATTGAGGTAGTGACATTTTTTTTTTGTAACGTGCAGGCAAATGACAACAAAGTGGATGACTAGAAGAAAAAAATAGTGACATGCAAATTTTCGCATTAAACCCTAAGAGTGACGTGCGAAAATTTTGAACGTCACCCTTAATAAGGTAACATGCGATTTTTTGCACGTCACCCCAATTGTGACGTGCAAAAAATGTAGCATGTCATTTCATTATTATTATTATTATTATGTATAGGAGATGTGCCATGCATTAAGAAAACCACGTTAGATTCAATAAGATGTTTGTATATATGACGGTGAACCACCTCATGAACATGACTCACAGCCAAAAAAATAACAAAAATTAAAAAGGAAAAAATACATTATACCCTTTTAAAGTTTACTAATTTTTTCATTTTCGTCAGTTAGGATTTTAAAATTGATAATGTTGCTCATACGTTACTTATATCCATCTTTTGACAAAAATTGACCAACATGCGTGCTATGAACTTAAATTCTTCAAAAAAATTTAAAAATTCTTTATTTGTGAAATAAAAATTTGTCGTGTTACACATACCTAACTTCCTTTAAATTAAACCAAAATAGAGCATTCACAATGAAGGAGTCAAGCAAAATTTTTATGCAAAATGACTCTTCAAAACTCATTTTTATCTAGTTTAGCTAATAAATTTTTAAATGTCTCTACATCCAATTAGCTATATTTATATCTATTCTATTAAAATATTATTTTTTTTACTCTTTATTTGGAAAAATTTTTGGGAAAGTTATTGGGAAAAAGTGGGAAAAGTTTTGAGAAAAAGAGTAAGAGAAACAATAAAAAATAAAGTGGCTCCCATTGAAAAGTGCTGGTACATTTAACTCCTTTTTTTTTTCTTCTTCTTCTTTTTGTTTTGTTTTGCTTTTTTTTTTTTTTTTTTTTTTTTTTTTTTTTTTTTCTTTTTTTTATTNTTTTTTTTTTTTTTTTTTTTTTTTTTTTTTTTTTTTTTTTTTTTTTTTTTTTTTTTTTTTTTTTGGCTTTTCCAATCAAATATCCATTTTACATTTTTTTTTTCTTGCTAATCCAATGTAGGAATTTTTTTACAAATCTGATTAGCCATTTTAGATAAAAGTAACATTTGGCTCTTCCATTATGAATGTTCTTAGAAAGCAATACTTGGGCCCCAATGGTGCAATTAAATATCTCGACATTACTAGGGATTAATAATCTAATTCAATTCAATTGGATGAATGAGTAACTTAATTTGTATATATCAAACGAGAAAAATTCTAAACATAATTACACGTCAGCCAAAGCTAAATAAACCCTAAACAAAAATAAAGCTGAACCAAACTGCAAACATGTACAGAACCAAATAAAGCTCCACACAACCAAAAACATTAGTCTCTGAAGACAAACACAACAAAACGTGAGACCAAAAAGAAAAGAAAGTGCATGTACATAAGCAATCATTTAATTTAATTATAATTACTAACACTATGTTACAACTAGCAAAACATGGCAAACTTTTTATATGAACCAGCAAATGGTTCATCGTTACTATTACAAATGCTTCTCTAAATCACTAAATGTTGTGGGAAGAAAACTGTTTTTGAAGATAATTAACCACATTCTTGTCCAATTGGAAGGCTTTGGTGAGAACAACAGCATTGATGAGAGGATTAGATCCAAATATTGTGTTTGCTATGGTAATACAGCTTGGATTTTGGCTACTGAGACCAGAAAAGGTAAGAGCATCAGTGCTTCCTACATTGAACTGGAAATGAATGAGACTAATTGGAAACACGAAGACATCTCCCGCATTTAAAACCTTTGTGAAGAAGCGATTATCTGGGCTGGATGTGACAAAGCCAACGTACAGGGTACCCTTTATGTAGTGAATCAAATAATTAACTAAGCTTAAGTAGCTTAGTCAAGGGATGAATTTGGGCTTTGGGGGTCACTAAAACTACTTAACGGGCAATTTGGACTGTAGTGCAGACATACGCTAGGTCAGGCGAATATATGCTGCTATTTTTAGTGCGAACGTACGGTGGAGGACCAACGAACGTACGCTCTACAAACCGTACAATGGACGTACGTGGGACCACCGAACGTATGCTACTTTTTGAAATACCCCCTGGTTAATACCTGGACGTACGAAATAGCCTTTGGACCACTGGGTAATAGCACCAGTCGTACGCCCCTTTGGACCGACCGTCCGCTGCTTTTTGGCCTTATAAATATCCCCTCATCCCCTCGCCCATTTCACACCCATCTGCCCCTAAACCCCTCTCTTTGCCCCCAAGCTGCAAAAATCCTTCATTTGTGAGTGTTTTGTGAGTTCGGAGCTAGTGGAGTGGAGGAACTCTTGAGATTTCACTTCAAGGAGGTAACGTTCGATTCCATAACTTTTTACTTACGTTGTTATGCTGTTCAATTGTTGTTCTATGTTGTTAGTCATAGTTTAGCCTTAGTTATGCTTTAGATCTTGTTTAGATTAGCGTTTTGTTAACTTAGCGTTGTTACGTTGCATGGAGGTTTCATTTCGACTTAGGAGGCCTTAGGAAGCCTTTGTTAGGCTTAGGAGTTAGTTTGGAGAATAGGAGGACGAGTGGAGAAAATGAGGTTCTCCCTGAAAACCTCGAAGCGGACGTACGGTCTTAAGACTGGATGATCGGTGTCAAATATTGTATATTGGACCCCCCTTAACTTATGTTTGTTAGGCTCTTAGTGTTGTTAATATCTAATGTTTTGTGTTGTTTTAGTGTTTTAATGTGTTGTAGGTCTTTAGTGCAAATTGTGGTTCAAAAGGGGGTAGAATTAAGCAAAGATGGAACTTTAGTCTCTGTAAGTGCGATCGAGCGCACTTGGTGCGATCGAATGCATGAGCCACAATCGATCGCAACCCATGTCAGCCCGTGAAGTCCGTGTTGCCCTAGCCAGCCCTATGCTCCATCGCTTCAACACTTGCGCCGTGGGAATTCTGAGGCAGTTACGTGCGATCGATCGTAATATGTGCGATCGAACGCAATGCGGTCGAATGCACAGCCTATGATCGAACTCACATGGCACTTTGATGCATTTGCAGTTGAACGCACAACCTACAATCGAACACACACGGCACTTTGATGCATTTGCGGTTGAACGCATGTCAGACGATCGAACGCATGCGGGCCTGCGATCGATCGCACCTCCTACTGTCGTACGCACCCCTGACCTGGCAGCACACTTTATTTTGTCTATAAATAGGACCCTTTGTATTTTCTTATTTCCTACGCTTGATAGACGTTTTGAGGCCTCAGTGGCCTAAAACCCCCTTGTTTTTCGTTGTAAACACTCCTAAATATCAATTTATTTATTGCTTTTATTTTCTTTGTTGATTATGTTTCCCTTTAGCATGGGAGGCTTCATCTTCAACTAAGGTTGAAGATGAAGCCTCACCATGGATTTACTTAAATGCTTTCATAATTAGTTTTTGCATTAATCCGTCTTGTATTTGTGATGTGTGTTTGTTTCGGTTCAATTTCGTGACAAAGTTGTATTGATTATGCCGTAGTTGGATAGTCTTTGCATTTGGTCCGATGGATATATTTCATCGTTTGGTTTACGTTCATTTATCCATTGTAGTTTGAGTTAAATCACATTCACATTGGATCCTTTGAACCTAAACCATTCATGTTTTGTCTTTTGTCAAATTGACGGATGTTTTGATTATTTCAATAGGCATGATAGGACACACATAGGGTGTAAGGATGCATGAACTAGCGTGACACTAGGCCATGTATCGCTTTTAATCAATAGACGGATGTAGAAATTAATTGTGTTAATTAATATTGTAAGGTGGATTCTAGACCTTAGGCTTTTTATTTCTTTGTTTTATGCATTTAAATTAGTTTTTATTTAATGCACGCCAACTGTTTGATATTGGAATTAGGTTAAGATGGGATTAATTTTGGCATTATAATTAATTTATCATAAACACAATTATCTGTGGGTTCGACACTCGCACTTGTACAACTACTTTATTGCAAAATGATTCATATAATTGGCAAGTACTATTTTTGGTACGACCAAATATTGGTGCCGTTGCTGGGGAATCGGTGTTTTGTTGGAATTGATTTTATGCTTAGATTAATTTTATTTTTCTACTAGTTATTTTATTTGTGCAATTATTTTTATTTATTTCGTGCTTTTGTATAGAAAAAAATTTTAGAAAAAAAATTAGATTAGTGTTTAGTTTGCTGTTTCGTAGTTCGTTCAAGTTTCTGGAATTCAATCTGTGATAGTGTGATTTCAAGTTTGCTGTTCGCGTGCCTGTGCTCTCCTAGTACACAGTTGCGTGCAAGCACGCCTTTCTGACAGACCGCAGTACGCTTGTGCGATCAATCGCACCTCTGTAGCGATCGAACGCATGTGCACAGACTGCTACATTTCTACGTGTTTACAATCGATCTTAGTGTCCTGTGCTCGAGCGCATCTCTGCTGACTGCACCAACATACTCGAGGCAGTGTATATGTCCAGTTTTCAATTTTTTTAGTTGTTTTGTCTTTCTTTTTTAATTTATTTTGGATTCAATGGTTTCGTAATCAAGACACAGCCATTCCCAATGGATGGCCACTATAAGACAGACGTCATTAGCAGCGTGGGCCACCTAAGGTCGAACTCAGTCGTGCCGCTAGTGTTACGTACGGTGTTGGCTACTCAAGGTCGGACTCAGGTGGCCCATACCATACATAACACTAGCGGTGTGGCCACCCGAGGTCGGACTTGGTCGTATATATATACATATAACTTGCATGATAAACTGTCATCTCACAATGTTGCATGTGTTTTATAAATAATTGAATCCACAAATTAATAACGGGTATGTCATGTGCATTTCTACTCACTAAGTCATCGAACTTATCCATGTATTATTTCTCCTTTTTCTCCATATGTACAATTATGCTGATCGTACAAACATAAAGTACTCGCAATAACACGAATCGTTTGCAATACAATAGTGTGCAAGTGCGAGGTCGAACCACAGGGAATCGCGTTTGTTAAGACTAATTCTACTTTAACCTAGTTCCACGGTTTGAGCGTTTTGAACGAACGAAAACATAAACTAGTTAAAAAGCTTTAAATCAAACAAAGAAAATAACTAATGTTTTAGAATCAGCCTCACCAAATCGAAAATACATGTTTACATGCTTTGTTCACTCATTCGTCTATCGATTACACTCTATGCATACTCTATTGCCACTATGAAAACTAGTCGAACCATTTGATGTATTTATCGTTAAAAAGTCATAATGGATATTTAATCTCGATGCAATCATCCATTGTATAGTTGATCACAGTGGATATTAAATCTCGATTAAATCATCCAGTGTACTTCCGGATTGAAACACAACGAATGTTGGACGTTGATGAATCACAAACAACAATCAATAGCAACCACGTCACTTAATTGAATTGAAACGAATATACAATATTTAAACGACGGAATGAAGATGAACTCAACATAAAAACATGTAAAATCTCAAAGGTGAGGCTTCATCTTCAACCTTAGTTGAAGATTTAGCCTCTCATACTAAAGGGATACAAATATAAAGTAAAAGAAAGCATTAATTAATGAAAGATAATTAAAAGATTTGATGTTTAGAGAGGCTCAACAGTGCCAAACAGAATGGTTCTGCTCTAAAAGGCGCTCTAGAAAACGTAGGTTGCAAAAATTCTATATTTATAAGCAAAATATCTGCTGCCAGGTCAGAGTCAGTGCGCTCGATCACACGTAACCGCTCATTAAACCCACATCGCAGCAATGAAAGCAATGGAGCTAGGGCGACACATGTTTCTCGGTTCTACATGGAGTACGCTCGATCGTGGCTCCTTGGGCTCGAGCACACTCGCAAGGATCTTCCATTCAAACTTCCACCCTTAAACCGCACTTTGATGTTAACGACCTACAGCACAATAAAACACTAAAACAAACAAAATCATTAGAAAACAACAAACCTAAGAGCTTAACAAACATAAATTAAGGGGTCCAAATAAACAGTATTTGGCACTCATCAAATACCCCTAAACGTACATTTTGTTAGTCCCTTAGCAAAACAAAATGAAAAACACAACAAAAACGAAAAACATAAATCCACTTTCGTGGGAGAAACGGTTGCATTTAGCATATGCAACAAGTCTTTTAAACCCTTAGGCATCCCTAGAGGACCATTGAAGTCTCGTGAGGGTTTACTAGCAATGATACCCATAAACAAAATATTTTTTAACACTACGTTATTGACAGACAAAGCCTATCACACAAACACATGGTTCATACATCATTAGCAATTTTAACAATTTGAACATACAAACCACATCATTCAGGCATCCAAACATCATTCAACTCACAGATGGAAAATTGAGACAACACATGCTCCAAAAAGTGCAAAGTGGGGTTTCAATTTTTCAAAAGGGGTGTATCCCAAAATTCATAGGAGTGCAACGTGATAAAAACAACCAGGGCTTGAATCGAAAAGTGCAATTTTTATTTTGTGTAGGTTATGCAATGCTTGACTCCCTTAAGCTTCTAAATAACTTATGTAACGAGTGTTAGGCTTGTTAGGCTAGTAACTCCCAAACCAGGAGGTTTTAGGGCACTAGATGTGGATACATCTCTAAGGGTTTAATTATTCAAGTCAAAAAGAGCAACGAAGCCTAACTAACCATACAATCACTTAGCTGGAATTTCTCATCTTTTTACACGAACACTCAAAGCTTAGTTAGGCAAGAGGTCCGGTTGCTCAATGAAAAGCTTAACTTATGATTTTTTTTTTTTAATAGCCAAGGTTTTTATCACACATCACAACAACCTAAAAATCTCAAGAAAAACACTCCTCAAGTCAAATCTCATACCTCACAGACCCTATGCTAGTGTGCATGTGAAAGATTAATCAAACAAGTGAAGTCTCTTCAAACCAACACATGAATAAAAAACTGGGATTTCTAATAATATGCAGTGTTCAAACAAGTTAAAATACACCAATGACATGCAAACCATAATTATGATGTAAGTCATGCCTAATCAACAACATAGCAAAATTTTTTTTAACAAAAACAACACACAAATAATCAAAAAGAAAGACAGAAATGTTTACCCCACCCCCAAACTAAAATGGCACATTGTCCCCAATGTGTCCAGAAATACAATACCAGAAAAATTGCGCAAGTTAGGCATAACGTAATTGAACGCTCCCCCAAACTTGAATGGCAGACACTTGACCTGAAAAACACAAAAAAAAAAAAAAAAAAAACTAAAAACAAAACAGACAAACAAAATCAAATCACAAGGAAAATAATGAGAGGTGCCTCCCACAAGCGCTAAGTTTAACGTCTTTAGCTAGACTCACCACAGGAGACAACAATTACTTTACATAACTTGGATCCTACAACAGAGTCTTCACCACCTCCATACTTCTTAACTCTAAGAATGGTTTTAATTTCTGTCCATTCACCTTAAAGGTGTTACCATTCTTGGGATCCGCAATCTCGATGGCCCCTTGAGGAAAAATTGACCGAATGATAAATGGGCCTGTCCACCGGGATTTTAGCTTGCCTGGGAATAGATGCAATCGTGAATTGTAAAGAAGAACTTTCTAACCATGTTCAAAAGATCGTCTCAAAATGCTCTGGTCATGAGCCTTCTTCATTTGCGCCTTGTACATCCTCGCACAATCATAAGCATCATTCCTCAGCTCCTCTAATTCATTAAGTTGGAGCTTCCTTTGTGAGCCAGCCTTCAAAAGATTGAAGTTTAGCTGCTTGATAGCCCAATATGCTCTATGCTCCAACTTGATGGGAAGATGACACGCCTTCCTGTACACAAGCAGATAGGGTGACATTCCAATCGGGGTGTTAAATGCTGTCCTATATGCCCACAATGCATCACCTAATCGCGGAGACCAATCTTTTCTAGTGGGATTCATAGTCTTTTCTAAAATGTGCTTGATCTCTCGATTGGAAACTTCAACTTGTCCACTCATCTATAGGTGATATGAGGTGGCAACCTTGTGAGTGATGAGAAACTTCTTCATCAACTGCTTAAAAATCCGATTGCAAAAATGCTTACCTCCATCAGTAATGATTGCTCGAGGCGTACCAAAACGAGCAAATATAATGCCTTTCAAAAATTTGACCACAACTCTATGGTCATTGGTCTAACATGCAACTGCTTCCACCCATTTGGACATATAGTCCATAGCGACCAAAATGCACAGATAACCAAAGGAGTTCGGGAAAGGTTCCATGAAATCAATGCTTTATACGTCGAAAATCTCAACGATCAAAATGGGATTGAGGGGCATCATATTCCTCCTAGAAATACTCCTTAACTTCTGATATAGCTCACAAGATATGCAATAAGCATGAGTGTCTCTGAAAAGGGTAGGCCAATAAAATCCACATTGTAAAATTTTTGCAGCGGTCTTCATTGCACTAAAGTGGCCTCCGCAAGCATGGTCATGATGAAAGGAGATGACATTGGATTGGTCAACCTTAGATATACACCTCCTAATGATCTGGTTGGGACAATACTTGAACAGATAAGGATCATCCCAGAAAAAGGTCTTCACCATGGACATGAATTTGGTCTTATCTTGTCGCCCCCAATGCAAAGGCATTTGGCCAATGACAAGATAGTTCACTATGTTTGCAAACCAATGTGCGAGATTGTGAGCAATGTGCATCAATTGCTCATCAAGAAAGGTCTTAGAAATAGGAGTGGTGTCCTCGGTGTAATCCACAGTCAACCCAGACAAATGATCCACCACCACATTTTCGGAACCCTTCTTATCCCGAATCTCTATGTCAAACTCCTGAAGTAACAAAATCCATCGGATCAAGCAAGATTTAGCATCTTTTTTTTGAAAAAAAAATACTTCAATGCTGCGTGAACCAAGTAGATGATGATTTTAGATCCTAACAAACAGGATCTAAACTTGTCCAACGCAAAAACGAATGCCAACAACTCCTTTTCAGTGGTAGAGTAATTGAGTTGTGCATTGTTCAGAGTCATGCTCGCATAGTAGATGACATGGGGGAGTTTATCAATACGGTACCCCAAAACAGCTCCAACCGCATAATCTGATGCGCCATACATAATCTCAAAAGGTACACCCAATTGGGTCGTCGAATAACTGGTGTGGACGTCAGAATCTTCTTCAGATCCATGAAAGCTTGCATAACTTCCTCATCAAATATAAATAGGGTCTCCTTCGCCAACAAATTACACAAGGGCCTGGTGATTTTGCTGAAATCCTGGATAAATCGCTTGTAGAATCCTGCATTGCCCAAGAAAGAGCGAATTTCTTTCACCGTACGTAGGGGTGGAAGGTTGGAAATCAGGTCCACCTTTGCTTTGTCAACCTCAATCCCTCGGTGAGATATGATCGGTGTCAAATATTATATATTGGACCCCCCTTAACTTATGTTCGTTAGTCTCTTAGTTTTGTTAATATCTAATATTTTGAGTTGTTTTAGTGTTTTAGTGTGTTGTAGGTCCTTGGTGTGAATTGTGGTTCAAAGGGGCGGAATTAAGCAAAGATGGAACTTTAGCCTCTATAAGTGCGATTGAACGCACTTAGTGCGATTGAACGCACTACGGTCAAACACAGAAGCCACGTTCGATCGCACACCTCATCAGCCCGCGTTTCTCGCGTCGCCTTAGCCGGCCCTATCGTTCATCTCTTCAACCTCTCACCGTGGGCAGTTACATGCGATCGACCACACTTTGTGCGATCGAACGCAATGCCAATGATCGAACGCACACTGCACAGCGATGCGCCTGCAACCAAATGCACAACACAAGATCAAACGCACGCAGAGTTGCAATCGAACGCACCCCCTGCAATCGAACGCACCCCTGACCTAGCAGCACACTAAATCTTCTCTATAAATAGGACCTTGATGTATTTCGTATTTTTCACGTTTGGGAGGCGCCTTTAGGGCCTCAAACCTTCTGTTTTCCACTGTAAAGCCCTCTTAAATTGTCATTTATTTATTTAATGTTTTATGTTGCTTTTATTTAGTCTCTTATTCCCTTAACCATGTTTTTATCTACATATTTTTATGCTTAGTTTAATACTCCATTCATCATTTACTATTTTGCTTGTTCGTTTCAATTCAATTTCGTGACAAAATTGCGTTGATTGTTGTTTATGAATCGTTTAACGTCAACAGTCGTTGCAACCGAAAATATATCGGATAATTCATCTTCGGACCAATATCCGTTGTGACCTCTTAAAACAGTGTTTGCATCGATTAGTTCGACAAGATTTCGTAATGACAATAGGACATGCATTAGTGCTTAATCGATAGACAGATGTATGAACTAATCAATAGCAAATAGAATACGCCTAGTAGCGTAATCATTTTTTATGTATGACTAAGCATGAAATTATGTATTTAATATGGTTAGGTGGATTGTAGACATTAGCGTTTTTATTTATTTATTTTATTGTATTTTAATCTAGTTTATTTTTATGCACATCAACTGTTTGATTTTAGGACTAGGTTAAGATAGGATTAGTTTAGGCCATTTAAAATTAGTTTTTTAACAAACGCGATTCTCTGTGGGATTCGATCTCGCACTTGCACACCCGCTACACTGCATAACGACTCGTATAATTGACGAGTACAATTAAATTTGTGCATCAAATTTTGGCGCCGTTGCCGGGGAATCGTTGTTTTGTTTAAATTGATTTTTTTTGCTAAGATTAATTTTATTTTTCTACTAATTATTTAATTGTGCATTTATTTTATTTATTTCGTACTTTTATATAGAAAAAAATTTCTTAAAAAAAAATTAGATTAGTGTTTGATTTACTGCTTTACTTCTGTTTAAGTCTCTGGAAAATCAACCTGTGATAGTGCATTCGATCGTACCTCTGTGCGTTCAAACGCACTTGAGTCTATTCCAGGTCAGTTGCATACCTGCGTTTGCCTAGTACGCTGCTGCGTGTGAGTGCGCGCCTCTGACAGAACCGCAGCGCGTCGTTGCGAACGATCGCACCTAGTTGCAATCGAACGCACGTGCACAGTCTGCTACATGTTTGCGTGTCTACGTACGATCATATGTTCCTGCGCTCGAGCGCACCTCAACTGGCTGCACCAACAGACCTGAGGCAGTGTATATGTTCAGTTTTAATTTTCTTTTTCTTTTTTTTTTGCTTTGTTTAATTATTAGTTTATTTTTATTTATCGTTTCTACCTCTTTTTATTTATTTACTTGTTGTTTTTAGTTTTTGTTGGTTTATTTTTATTTTTAGTTGTTTAATTAATTTATTGTTTTTGTTAGTTATTTCTTTAGTTTATTTTTGTTAGTTTTTGTTTATTTTATTTTATTTTTGTTGTTATTTTTTCATGTGGGATATTTTGAACTGTTTGGGTGAAGCATGAGTCTTCCGTTTATTAATTTTGATGTTTCCCCTAGTAGTAGGACATCAAATCCTACCAATTTGAACCCACATAAACTGTGTTTAGCCTGCTCTAGCCCGTACCATAATTCCGGTGATTGTCTACATTGGGGACAATTTACCAATTTCTCATATGGGCAGCTAAACTCCAATTTTTTCGACCAGGGGTTTGAATCACATTCTAATTCTTACACCCCTAACCGGAATAACCATTCTGATGTCTCGTGATATGCTCATGACTCGGGAAACAATGTTCTCCAATCTGATGAACTCCACCATCCTGAATATCCGCAGTTCAATACCCACTCTTCCATGCCTTTGTCATATAATCATCCTCCTTAAAAGTCATTAGTGCAACATTTTTCAACTACTCATATTGATGACTTAAAGGAGACAGCGAACCAACTCATGGCAGCTAGGCGTGCCCACACCCAGCCTCCTCACACTCACGCACATCATCAGTCATGTGAATATTGTTATCATCCTTCTCACGGATTTGATGATTGCCCATTCTATATTCATTACGTGACTCAAATTAACGAGTCTGCACATGAGAATGCACAAACCACCACCAAACTTGTTAGTGAGGAAAAGGCTGTCAGCAAGGTGGAAGAAAAGGATGAGCAATTTGAGCCCTCACCAATTCCAATTCTTTCTAATGAAAAGGAAGTGAGTACTGAAGCTCACCCCTTTGTCACAATCCCTCTCGAGACATATCTTGAACCTCAAGTTTCATCTTCTCAATGTCTCGAAGAAGCATCTTACGTAGAGATCTTACAGGAATCACACACAGAAGATCACAAATCTAGGAACTGTGTTCCTAAGTGGATTCCTCGAAATAAGGTCGACTACAGAAGATGGCGGAACATCCTTCCAGAGGGATATCAAATTCTTAAGAAGAAATGATGGAAGGGATTGGTTGGACAGCCATATGAGCGGGGAAGGTGCAGTATGTTTTCTTTTTTATTTTCCACACTTTAATTTTTGTCATTTTCTTTTTGTTATTTTATCTTATTTTGTTTCTAACAGCAATTAACCTTTTGATGTTTGATCTTTGAGAAAAAGATTGATGTTAGTTTTTGACAGGTGTTTTGATGTTTAAGTTCGGGGGACGCTTTGGACTTTGTACATCTCGGTTCCTCATCTCACTGTAATGTATTTCTTGTCACATTGGGGACAATGTGTCATTTAAGTTTGGGGGTGTGGAGAAACATTCTGTCTGTGTGTTTGTTTATTTTATTGGTTGTTTTGTTGGTTTTTGTCTGTATATATTTGTTTTTATCTGTATATAAAATTTTTTCTTTTTGTTTATTGCTATGTTGTTGATTGGGCACGACTTACATCATAACTGTGGATTACATGTCATTGGTGTGTTTAACTTTTTTGAACATGGCATATCATTAGAAATCCCAGTTTTTTATTCATGAGTTGGATTAGAGAGACTCAATTTGTTTGATCAATATTTCACATGCACACTAGCATTAGGGTCTGTGAAGTATGAGATTTGACTTTGAAGTGTGTGTCTTAAGATTTTTAGGTTTGCGATGTGATGATGAAAACCTTTGCTTTTAAAAAAAATTAAAAATAAATCAATAATAATAATAATAAAATCATCATAATAAAGAGTTTTTCATTAAGTAACCGGACCTCTTGCCTAGCCAAGCAATGAGTGTTCGCGTCAAAAGATGAGAAATTCCAGCTAAAAAAATTGTATGGCTAGTTTAGGCTCCATAGCTCTTTTGACTTAAGTAATTAAGCCCTAGGGATGTCTCTACATCTAGTGCCCTAAAGCCGTCTGGTTTGGGAGTCACTGGTCCAACGCTCGTTATATAGGTCATTAGAAGCTTAAGGGACTCAAGCATTGCACAGCCTACATAAAAAAATTGCATCTTTCAATTCAAGCCTTGGTTGTATTTATCACATTGTTTTCCTTTGAACTTTAGGATACACGTCTTTTGAGAATAATTGAAACCCCATGATCTTGTTGTTAGTTCACTTTGCACTTTTTGGAGCATGTGTTGTCTCAATTTTCCAACCTTGAGTGAAATAATGTTTGGATGCCTGGATGACGTGGTTTGTATGTTCAACATATTAAATTTGCTGATAATATATGAACCATGTGTTTGTGTGAAGGGCATTGTCCATTAATAATATAGTGCCAAATAATTGTTTGTGGGTGTCATTCCTAAAAAACCCTCACGAGACTTCACTCGTCCACTAGGGATACCTAGTGGTTTAAAAGGCTTGTTGCATACGCTAAATGCAATCGTTTCTCCCACAAAAGCGGATTTATGTTTCTTGTTTTTATTTGTGTTTTCAGTTTTGTATTGCTAAGGGACTAGCAAAATGTAAGTTTGTGGGTATTTGGTCGGTGTCAAATATTATATATTGGACCCCCCTTAACTTATGTTCGTTAGGCTCTTAGTTTTGTTAATATCTAATATTTTGAGTTGTTTTAGTGTTTTAGTGTGTTGTAGGTCCTTGGTGCGAATTGTGGTTCAAAGGGGCGGAATTAAGCAAAGATGGAACTTTAGCCTCTGTAAGTGCGATCGAACGCACTACGGTCGAACGCAGAAGCCACATTCGATCGCACGCCTCGTCAGCCCGTGTTTCCCGTGTCGCCCTAGCCGGCCCTATCGTTCATCACTTCAACCTCGCACCGTGGGCAGTTACGTGCGATCAACCGCACTTTGTGCGATTAAACGCAACGCCAATGATCGAACGCACACTACACGGCGATGCGCCTGTGACCGAACATACAGCACAAGATCGAACGCACGCAGGGTTGCGATCGAACACACCCCTGACCTGGCAGCACACTAAATCTTCTCTATAAATAGGGCCTTAAACCCTCTATTTTCCACTGTAAAGCCCTCATAAATTGTCATTTATTTATTTAATGTTTTATGTTGCTTTTATTTAGTCTTTTATTCCCTTAACCGTGTTTTTATTTACATATTTTTATGCTTAGTTTAATACTCCATTCGTCGTTTACTGTTTTGCTTATTTGTTTCAATTCAATTTCGTGACAAAATTGCGTTGATTGTTGTTTATGAATCGTTTAACGTCAACAGTCATTGCAACCAGAGATACATTGGATGATTCGTCTTCGGACCAATATCCGTTGTGACCTCTTAATACAGTGTTTGCATCGATTAGTTTGACAAGATTTCGTAATGACAATAGGACATGCATTAGTGCTTAATCGATAGACGGATGTATGAACTAATCAATAGCAAATAGAATACGCCTAGTAGCGTAATCGTTTTTTATGTATGACTGAGCATGACATTATGTATTTAATATGGTTAGGTGGATTGTAGATATTAGCTTTTTTTATTTATTTATTTTTTTGCATTTTAATCTAGTTTATTTTTATGCACACCAACTGTTTGATTTTGGGACTAGGTTAAGATATGATTAGTTTAGGCGATTTAAAATTAGTTTTTTAACAAACGCGATTCTCTGTGGGATTCGACCTCGCACTTGCACACCCGCTACACTGTATAACGACTCGTGCAATTGACAAGTACAATTAAATTTGTGCATTAAGATATAATGTGCCCCAGTACAATACCCTACTTAACCATAAAATGGCGCTTCTCCTAATTAAGCACCAGGTTCTTCTCCTTGCACCTCACTAAAACCAAAGTGAGACATTGCAGACACTCTTCAAAAGATGAACCGAAGACAGAGAAGTCATCCATGAAGATTTCCAAAAATTGCTCTACCATGTTAGAGAATATGCTGACTATGCATCGCTAAAAAGTAGCGGGTTGATGCAGATCAAAAGATAGTTCGGAGCTCCTCTGTGACTACGAACGATCACACCAAGCCAGTGAACGATCGCACCAAGCCAGTGAACGATCGTACCAAGTCAGCAAACGATTGCAGAACTTGTGCCAAAACGTCCAAACCTTCTGTAAAAGCGACTGATGAAGGGAGATCGACCCCCTGATCGTTCGCCCATCTACGAACGATCGCACTAGTCCCTGTGATCGATCGCACACGGGACATCTATGTTAATTTCTGCATTTTAGTTATTAATTAGGACTCTATTTCCTTGTTTCAAGTGTTTATTAAGTTTAAGGAGTCTTTATTTCGTAGTTTATCAAGTTTAGGGTTATAAGGGTTATTTATGTAATCTTTTTAATAGGTTTAGGGTTTGTGGCTATAAATATATGCTTATAGCCTCCAAACAATGCAGTTGTTGTTTATTATGATTCTGTTGAATAAGAATCTCAGAGTTGAGTTTTCTTTTTATCTTTCCTTGAAGTAGTAGATAGACTCTAGATTTTGAGAAGAGTTCTTAGATCGTTGATAGACTAAAGATCTAGAATTATCTATCCGCTGCGTATTTGTTGTTCTTCGCTGCAGCCCACTAAGTCGTACTGCATCAGTTGGTATCAAAGCTTAAGTTACTTTCCATGAATGGGGAGGAGCAACCGCTTTGCAGAGATAGACGAGGTGTACGTGCACATGAAGATAGCACGTAAGGAGCAATTGGCAATTCGTTTGCGGCACATGAGTGGTGGGTCAGAAAATTGTCGTCGCCAACCAAGACCGTGATTCGTGAGGGCAGAAGGCAAACTTATCGCTGAACATTGGCAACACAAGGAGGATCAATTCCAGGCTATGAGGGATCAGATTGAAGACCTTACTACCCAATTATCCAACTTGTGTGGCCACAAAGGGAGTGGATCTAGGAACCCATGTACAGAGCGTCGAACGCAGAGACGTCAGCACCTTGCGCAAGCTCCTACAAATCAGCGGGTGGGTAGATTCAAACTCAACATTCCAGAATTCCACAGGAAATTCCAACCTGAAGAATTTTTGGATTGGGTGTTGGCTATTGCAGAGGTTTTTGAGTTCAACGGAGTGCCCAATGAACGACGAGTCTCTTTGGTGGTACACACATTCCGAGAAAAAGTTGCTGTGTGGTGGCAACAACTGAAGCAAAATCGAGTACAAAAAGGCAAATTGAAGATCAATAGCTGGGAACACCTATTGAAAAAGATGCGAGCCGCTTTCTTGCCCCATAATTATACCATGGAGCGATAGCCACAAAATTGGAGACAAGGGTCTACGGCTGTGATGAAGAAAACTGAAAATTTGTACAAAAAAAAGGTGTTTAGGGAAACATGAGGTAAGGCAAAGAGTCCAAGACAGGCCAATTGGATCCCTACTTGCCGACCACAAATCCATAAACCGAATCCATATTCTGTGGAGGAGGAAGTAGAATTTGTGAATGAAGAGTTTCAAGAATCCTACTCCATTGATGAAGAGTTCGAGCATAAAGGTGTTGAAGATGAAGATCTGTCACAAGAACCTGTAGATTGGGATACCCCACTAGTCTATGATGATGACGTCAATGAAGATGAGCCAATTGAAGAACCTTTGGCATCCGACCTAGAGGAAGAGTTCGGAGAGGTGTTGAAGATGAAGATCTGTCACAAGAACCTGTAGATTGGGATACCCCACCAGTCTATGATGATGACGTCAATGAAGAAGAGCCAATTGAAGAACCTTTGGCATCCGACCTAGAGGAAGAGTTCGAAGAATATGGGTTGCATCCTATATTTAGCGGCCTCTACCCCGATGAAGATGGCCAATTGGAAGATGAAGAGCCCACGGATGGCATCGTCGATGAAGAGTACCCATTGGAAGATGGAGAGCCCACGGATGACATCACCGATTGTGAAGAAGATGACATCGCCGATTATAAAGAGGTTGAGTATGTTGATTTCCTTGGTGTTGAAGATATTTTAAATTCTCCTAATAATGATGTTGATGAATTTTATACGGATGAGGAGAATTATATGTTCATAAGGGAAGTAACAGTTGATCTGTTCATGAGCATTTTCATGGCACGTGGGAGAGAAAAGGAACAAGAAAAATATGGCAAGTTTGAAGAATTAACAAGTGGTGTGTAGGGCGTTCACGACAGACATCAAGGTATTCCGATGATGAGAAGCGTCACACTTATTTTGGGGTGTTGCCTTGTTTTAATCTTGAGGAAGGACAATTGGAATGAGTTGACCGGACATCCGAAAGACAGTGGAAAAGACTGGCCGAATTCGAGGATGAATTCTCTCCAACCTAGGGAGGATGATGCAAATCAGAAGATAGTTCGGAGCTCCTCTGTGACTGCGAACGATCACACCAAGCCAGCGAACGATTGCACCAAGCCAGCGAACGATCTCACCGAGTCAGTGAACGATTGTAGAACTTGTGCCAAAACGTCCAAACCTTTTGTGGAAGCGACTGATGAAGGGAGATCAATCGCCTGATCGTTCGCCCATCTGCGAACGATCGCACTTGTCCCTGCGATCGATCGCACACGGGACATCTATGTTAATTTCTGCATTTTAGTTATTAATTAGGACTCTATTTCCTTGTTTCAAGTGTTTATTAAGTTTAGGGAGTCTTTATTTAGTAGTTTTATCAGGTTTAGGGTTATAAGGGTTATTTATGTAATCTTTTTAATAGGTTTAGGGTTTGTGGCTATAAATATATGCTTATAGCCTCCAAACAATGCAACTGTTGTTTATTATGATTTTGTTGAATAAGAATCTTAGAGTTGAGTTTTCTTTTTATCTTTCCTTGAAATCGTAGATAGACTCTAGATTTTGAGAAGAGTTCTTAGATCGTTGATAGACTCAAGATCTAGAATTATCTATCCACTGCGTATTTGTTGTTCTTCGCTGCAGCCCACTAAGTCGCGCTGCATCACGGGTACATTGCACAACCCAAAAGACATGCGACGGTAGGTGAATGTCTCAAAAGGACAGGTAAATGTCATCTTCTCCTGATCTTTGGGGTCCACAGGGACCTAGTTATATCCAGAATAACCATCCAAAAAGCAATAATAAGCCCAGCTAAGCGCTCCACCATCTAATCAATAAATGGGAGTGGAAAATGATCCTTCCAGGTGGCGGCATTCAAGTTGCGGTAGTCTATGCAAACTCTCCATCCTGACTGAATACGAGTTGGCACCAACTCATCGTCTTTGTTCTTTACTACCGTCAATCCTGCCCACTTTGGCACTACATGAATTGGGCTCACCCATTTATTGTCAGAGATTGGATATATGATCCCTGCATCCAACAATTTAATTACTTCAGTTCTCATAACCTCTTACATAGCTGGGTTGAGCCTTCTTTGTGGCGCCTTCGACTGTTTGGCATTCTCTAACAAATGTATCTTATGCATCACCAACGAGGGGCTGATCCCCTTAATATCCTTAATGGTCTAGCCAATAGCTTCCTTGTGCTCTCTTAAAATATCCAATAATTCCTCCTCTTGAGCATCTGCCAAGTCTGAAGCTATAATCACAGGCAAAGACTCTGCTGGACCTAGGAACCGTGCAGGATTAGCCCAAAGCGGACAATATCATATTATTTAGGGCAGGGCGTTACATACTTGTAACAACTTAAGGAAAATCGCTAGCCACGTACATCTGCGCTATCACCCAAAAAAAAAACTAGTCAATTTGAGGCTTCCCTAGAAATCATTATAAAGCCTAGTTTCACCTAATAACTAGGCAATATGGGACTTAGTACTCATGACTATCTTTATAAACCACCAATTCTATATGGGTTTTTTTCTCATCTTCCCAATATGGGATTGGGGTGTTACAAACTCTCCATCTTAAATTTCTAACGTCCACATCATGCAATGCTCTAGTGCCACATGACCTGGTGTTACTAGGTAGCTCTAGTACCACTTATAATAGCCCAGGGAAAAGCGCTAGCCACATCTGCGCTATCACCCCAAAAGGACTAGTCAATTTGAAGACTTCCTAAAATTCATTATAAAGCCCAGTTTTACCTAGTAACTAAGCAATGTGGAACTTAGTACTTATAACTATCTTTATAAACCACCCACTCTATATGGGTTTTTTCTCATCTTCCCAATATGAGGTGTTACAATATATGCCTCATGTGGCATGTTTTGATAGTTATGTATAGACAATAAGGTTTAATTTATATAAGGGAAAAATACGTTTTAGCCCCCTCAACTAACACCCATTTACGTTTTAGCCCCTAAATAATCAAAAGTTGTTAAATGGCCCCCCCAACTACCAAACAGTTACGTTTTAGCCTGACAAAAACTAACGGAGGGGGCTAAAACGTAACTGTTTGGTAGTTGGGGGGGCCATTTAACAACATTTGATAATTTAGGGGGCTAAAACGTAAATGGGTGTTAGTTGAGGGGGCTAAAACGTATTTTCCCCTTTATATAATGACATTATGTTATGAATTAGAAATTTTGATATATCTTATATATATGTAATGTCTAAATTAAAGAAAAGAAAAATTTATTATATAATTTTTTTCATTGTGTGCATTAGACTTTGTTTGAGATTGCGTTTTAGAAATAGAGCTTCTAAGTCAAAAAATGCTTTTAGACAAAAGCTTCATTTTTAAACTTTTGACAAATGTGCGTTTTAGCTATTTTTAGGTTTTTCAGACCCTTAAAAGCACTTTTAATTTTTGATAGCAAATGAGCACTTTTTTTTTTAGGTGTGATACAGGCACAACTTAAGTCCAACTTTGGCCCAACTTCTAAGCCAAATTTCACTTTCTCTCTCTAATTTAAGGTTTTCTCTCTCCTCCACATCAGTTTTTTTAAAAAAATTTAATAGAGAAGTTGGATTGAAGTTGGACTAAAGTTGGACTTAAGTTGTGCATGTATCATTATTCTTTTTTTTTTCCCAAACAGATTTTTTTAGCGTTAAAAACAGTTCTAGACCCCTCAAATGCAATCCCAAACAAGCCCTTAGTAAGCAATAGAGGCATGTTTAATTTCCCACTTGCGGCTTCTAGTTGAAGCTGGGGCCTTACATGTTTGGATTTATAATCAAAAATATGTGACTTGTTTTTCTTTTCCTTATAAAGGTGGTCAGAAATAAAGGAATGTAGTATTTTTTTTTTTCTACATCAAAATATGAAATTAAAGAACAAGAAGGAAACAAAAGATACAAAGAAAAATCTGACACCAACTTTTGGTAATAGGGGAAAATACATTTTACCCCCCTAAACTATCCATCTATTTGCTTTTATAACCTCAATGTTTAAAAAGTGACATTTTACCCCCTCTAAACTTTTCAAATTGTTGCAATTCAACCATTCTGATTTTTTTTTTTTCAAAATGCCTCCATCCCAAGAAAAACAAAATTATTTTTTTAAAAAAAAATTAAAAAATCAAGGGGTGCTCGGCCACCCCAGTTAGGCCTGGGGGTGGTATCGACCGCCCTAGATTTGCCACTCCTTACTTTTTAAATTTTAAAAAAAATTATGGGGGCATTTTCGAAACAAAAGTCAAAATGGTCAAATTGCAACAATTTGAAAGTTTGGGGGGGTTAAGTGTTATGTTTTAAACATTGAAGGTCAAAGTGCAAATGGGTGGATAGTTCAAGGGGGTAAAGTTTATTTTCCTTTATAAAATATCGAGAATAAATCAACAATGTCTTATTCCTATATTCTAATTTAATTACCTAATTTTTCCCATATGTGAACGGAAGCTGTTAAGCAATTTTTTGGTGTAGGATGTGTATATATGGGTGAAAATTTACTTTACACCCCTGAAGTTTGAGGTGTTTTTCAATTTAAACCCCAATGTTTAAAAATTTGCAATGTACTACCCTAATGTTTCAAAAATTTGCAATGTACCCCCCTAATGTTTCAAAAATTTGTAATTAACACCCTTAGTTATTAATTGCCGACATAGGCGCAGGTGAGAGGCATCTACTCATTTTCTTTTTCATTCCAACACCCACACAACACCCAAAAGGAGTTCAAATGGGGTTGGTGAGAAAAAAAAAATCAAAATATGTGTTGGGTTTTAATGAAGGGCAATTACGTCATGTCTATAGTGACCCAAATAATTAACTAGGCATAAGTAGCTTAGTTAGAGGGTTAATTTGGACTTTGGGTCACTAGGATCTGTCAAAAGGGCATTTTGGGGAATTGGACATCTTGACTGGATGTACGTTAGGTTAGTTGGACATATGCCCCTGTCTTTTGTGCGGTTGTACGCGTGAACACCGGACGTATGCTATTGTTTGTAGTAACGGACATACGTGGGACCACCGAACGTATGCCCTTGTCTTTAGTGCAGACATACATGGGGGGACCACTGGACATACACTGATAGATAGTACGCCATACTCTATGAATAGTACAGCAGACGTACGCTCAAAAGTATCGGACGTATGCTACTTTTTGGATTGACAGCAGGGTAATACCTAGACGTACAAAATAGTCTTTGGAGCGCTGGATAATAGCACCGGACGTACGCCCCTTTGGACTAGACATCCGCTACTTTTAAGCCCTATAAATACCCCTTACCCCCTCGCCCATTTCACACCAATTCCGCCCCTAAACCCCTCTATTCGGCCCCAGGCCGCCTATAGACCGTTTTGTGAGTTTTTGTGAGTGTTTTGAGTGTTTCGGTGCTGCTGAAGGAGAAACTCTTGAGGTTTTGCTTCAAGGAGGTAACGTTCGGCTCCTTAGCTTTTTATTACGTCGTTATGCTGCTCGATTGTAGTTCTATGTTGCTAGTCGTAGTTTAGCCTTAATTATGCTTTAGATCTTGTTAAGATTAGCATTACGTTAACTTAGCATTGTTACATTGCATGGAGGTTTAATTTCGATTTAGGAGGCCTTTGTTAGGCTTAGGAGTTGGTTTGATAATAGAAGGACGAGTGGAGAAAATGAGGTTCTCCCTAAAAACCTCGAAGCGGACGTACAGTCCGAAGTATCACAGCGGACATACGGCCTTGAGCCTAGACGTATGGTCCAGAGTGTGACAGGAAACTTTATTTTCACCAGCCGTCCCATAGCTCCTACTTCCTTATTCTAGACTTGCTTTAGTAGAAACAGAACTAATGATATGCATTTTCTCAGTATTCGAGGTTATGGAGCCTTAAGGGAATTACATGGAGGAGCTTTACGACCCGAGTGAGTAGAAACTCACATGGATGCTTGTTGTTACTTTTCTTGCATTGCATGTCTATTTTATATATATCAAACATACATATTTTGCAACTCTCATGAAATTCATTTTGGAATTACTGGGAACTCTCTTTTGTGAAAACGTGTGTCGATTAATAAGATAATAATGAGACTTGTAAAACTGTGCATATAAAAGACTGATAAGACTAATTGCATCGTATGATATGGTATACCGGTACATGCGGTATAATGGCCATAGGCTTATTATATGGGTTAACTTTATGGTCAATGTGTGTGTGTGGAGGCTTTGGATCCAATGGTTTCGTGACCAAGATGTAGCCATTCCCAATGAATGGTCACTACAAGACGGACGTCATTAGTGGTGTGGGCCACCTGAGATTGGACTCAGTTGTGCCACTAGTGTTACGTACGGTATGCTGTGCAATGGTTGGGGCACTGGCATTGTACTAAAAATCTCTCGGGATAGCGTCAACCTTGCTGGGAAGGGTAATATCTCGAGTAGACCATACTGTTGAACTATGACTGTTACTCTATATTATAAGCATATTATATATATCACATCCATGATAAACTGTCACCTCATAATGTTACATGTGTTTTATAAATAACTGAATCCACAAATTAATGACGGGTACATCATGTAGATTTCTACTCACTAAGTCGTTGGACTTACCCTTGTATTATTTTCCTTTTATCTCCATATGTTCAATTATGTCGTTATAAATAGTGGTTATCGCGAAGCATCTGGTTATGTTAGAGGATTCGACCCGGGAGATGTTTGAGGACTTATTGCAAGCTTAAGCAAGTACTCATGGTAACTAGTACTTTTGAGTTATGTTGTAGACATTAAGACTTGATGCATGCTTGCATATTAAGATTTAGCATAGATCCCTTGTAATGATGTTATGTATATAGTGTGATTTCTGCTACTTTGATGATCTTTGGCTAGATGCTCTGATTGTATGATTCAATGATTATAGAACTTAATGGTTTTCACTGCTTAGTATCCTCTGTTTCGAGGAGTAGAGGTCCTTGTGTTTTGTTCGGAGTGGAATAAAGTTGGGAAACGAACCGTGAAATTAATTACCAATTAATTAATTATCAAGGCGTTACAATTTCACTAGCTAGGACAAATGCAAATTTGGAATACGCAACATAAAAATTTGACGTGAGACCCACGTGATGTCATTTCCATCTAAATAGATGGCAATTAGTAACGAAGGATGTTAATTACAAATTTTGAAAACATTAGGGGGTACATTGCAATTTTTTAAACATTGGGGTTAAAATTGAATATATATATATATATATATAAGTGTTACACATCCATCTCTTCCTCGTGTTTTTTTCTAAATATATTTTAGAATCTGTGAGACTTAATATCCTCTCATATATTCAATGGTGATCGAATTTGTCAATCTCTTGTATGCAGGTTGATAAGAGATGGGTGAAAGATTGTCAAATCACAACTTATTCTAAAAGCTTAAGCTAATAGGAAGAACTAAATTTAATCACAATGATTACTTTAACACTCTCCTCAGGTGTGGGCTTAAACTCTTTTTAATTGGTGAGGCCCAACACGTGAAATATTTAATTAAAATGAGAGATAAATGATGAAATTAAGGTTCGAACTCAAGAGCTTTGGCTCTGATACAGTTGGGTAGTCTTAAGCCTCTCTCAACCACAAAAGCTAGCTCGAGGGGTGAGGCTTTCCCTCACATTTATAAAGTGACCTCCAGCCCCTTCCACAATCAATGTGGGATAACCCCAACAATCTCTCCCTCACACACATTGGGCCCTAGGTCAGAGCAGCGACAACCCATTTCTCCCATACACTGTTGGGCCTAGACTTGTTAGTAAACCTAGGCTTTGATACTAGTGTTGGGTGTTCTGAGGCCTCTCTCAACCCCAAAAGCTAGCTCAAAAGATGAGGCTTTCCCTCACACTTATAAAGTAATCACCAACCTCTTCCACAACCGATGTGGGATAACCCCAACAATTGTTGGGTTGGGTTTCCCTCTTAAGTGAAGGATGGCCCAAACTTGTGTAGCTCATGTGTATTTTTATTAAACCCATATGGAGAGGCCCATTTGGGATAGGGTTTGGTAAACCTAACATCCTTTGTTATTGCAAAAGGAGAATAATAATTATAAAAAAAATAGAGAGAGAGAAGCTGCCACCAAAAAAAAAGAGAGGGGAAAGAAATTCAAAAACTAGACTCTGGAAATTTTGTCTAGCCTTGATCAATAGTTCCAATCGACAAGCGTTTGTGGTCCAATTAAGCTGCAGGGATGTTCATAACATGTGAATCTTTATTGTGAACTGTGGAGATTAGATTCTGAGCATTTTGTATCGGTTTTTGAGCTCATGAACCGTAGCCTCTGTTTGGGTGAGATTTTTCTTTATCTCTTATAGAAGTTGATATGTGCCAAAAAAAAAAAAATTATTTCTTGATGATAGTTGCTGATTGTATGCCTCTAATTGAGATTAGAAAAGACTCATGTATTCCCATTATTGTTGATAGTGGAAGTGTTTGGGTGGACTATGGTCCTGTGGTTTTTCCTTCTCACATCAGGAAGGTCTTGTGCTTGTGGTGTTTGGATATATATTTTCCGCATATATATTGCTCTATTTTATAATTTCCTACAAATTCACACAAAGAGGAAGTTTTGTGCATTGTTGTTTCTCCCAACATATACCATGTTAAATCATCACTTATCCTATAGACTTAAAAACAAACATTACTGTATATATAAGATTCTTACTACCATAATTTTACAGGTTGAAGTTAGAAAGTATTTACAACTTAATGTAGATCAACGAGCCTCGTCTACAGCTCGTCCAGACGAACCCGAGAGACTTGTCTGCAATTTCGTCTGGAGGCCATCCGGATGCCTATGTTATTTTTGTCTAACAACTCCAAAAGTACCATATTTAGAGTTTTCAACCTCCGATTGGAGCAATCTTTACGGCGTTGGAAAACTAACTCAAATTTTTACAAAGTCATGTTTCATGAGGTTTGGCTAATTCCGAAAGGGAAGATTTGAAAGGTGGATGACATTATGTTTAATTTATGCACTTTTATTAAGTGCCCAACCAAACGGGGGTGTTTCTTGTCTGGACGGGACTCGTAGAATTACAATTTCTGACTTTAATTTGTACTTTTATTAGGTTTAGGATTTGGGGCCAATAGATATATGCTTATAGCCTTCAGAAACACAAATTTGGTTTATATATGAATTTGTTTAATAAGAATTACTTAGAGTTGAGTTTATTATTTGTTTTCCTTCAAACCCAAGAGAGTATTTTGGTTTTCAAGAAGATTTCTTAGATCCTTTGATAGACTTAAGATCTAGAAGCATTTATCCGTTGCTTTTTGAAGTTCTTCGCTGTAGCCCACTAAGTCACGCTGCATTAATTGGCATCAAAGGTCAGGTTACTTTTCATGAATGGGGAGGAACGACCGTCTAGCAGACATGAGCGAAGTGTACGTGCGCACAAAGGCAGCACGTAAGGAGCAACTGGTGATTCGTTTGTGGCACATGAAGGAGAGGTTTGGTGGTCTAACCATGCGGAAGAAGGGGCGTGCGTGCACTCAACAAGGGGTCCCTACCGATCACCTAGCCGACATGGATGGTCTGAATGTTCGTCATCATCAACCAAGACCGCAGTACGCAGGGGCAGAAGACAAATTTGTTGCTGAACATCAGCAACACATGGAGGAGCAACTCGAAGATGTGGGGGATCACATTAAAGCCCTCATTACCCGAGTATCTAACATGGGTTGTCACAATGGGAATGGATTCGGAAACCCTTCTGCAGAGCGCCGAACATACAAACATCAGCACCATATGCAAGCTCATGCCACTCGGTGGGTGAATGGGTTCAAACTCAATATACCAGAATTTCAAAGTTGCTTGCAACCCGAAGAGTTCCTTGTAACAGAAAAATAAAAAATCGACAAAAAGAAGGTGCTTAGAGAGGCGGTGGAGAATAGGAGTCAATCGGTTAAGGAGGAGGAAGATGGATTTATTGAGGAAGATTACTTCGTAGATTAGGCCTTTCCACCAATCTACAACACCTATCCCGATGAAGAGGTGAGTTCTATACATCAAGTGCTTGATGAAAGTCCTAAAAGAGAAGTTTTTGATTTGGAAGTTGATTTCCTTGGAGTAGAAGCTATCTTGTCAAAGACTTTTAACCAAAGTTGTGATAAGACCTATAGGGCGGAGATGACTTTTCTACCAACGAGTGAAAGGGTCTTTGTGAGTACTTTGGGAATTCTCATGGTATGTGAGAAGGACAAGCCATGGGAAAAGAAAGGCAAGTCTACATGACAAGGTGAGGTGCGGGTCCTTCAATATAATCGTCGCATTACGCTGATGAATAGGGCCATCACATATAATACGGGGTGTGGCATTGTTGTGGTCTTGTCGAATGGAGAGTAGAACGAGTTGATAGGGCACCCGAAGGATCATGAAAAGGACAGTTCAAATTCAAGGGCGAATTGTAACGATCCCGATGGGCAAATCAATTATCAAGTAATTGATCCCATGGTTTGTTTCCCAGCCCTGTCCCTCGCAAAACAAGTCTCAAGGATTACACCTTCCTCGTCGTAACGAGAAAGCAACAGCGAAAGACTTTACTAAGACTATAGGAATAAGAGATAGTAATGAAACATCACACAACATGCACCAGAGAAACACGTAATAACATCAATGGCATCACATAGATAATCACTAATGTACTGGTCATCAAACCATCATCAAGTAGTAGTACAAACCCAAATAAAACATAACATCATTGTTCACAAAAGATCAATAGATCATAACCTAGACTTAAGCTTAAGAAGAGCTAATGAAATCAAAATCTCTATCATATCATAAAGAGCAGTGCCTCCATCCTCCCACATAGTTCTAAGCCAAACGAGATCCATGTTCTCAAAGATCACTTGTATCAGATCCTAAGCGATCACCCAAGTAAGCTCCAACGGCATCTTCGTCTAGTGCTGCTAAACCACACAATTATTTTTAATGATGAGGAAAGACATAAATAGAAGGGGTAAGTTTAAGACATAGTGATTTTTAACACAGATAATGCTCATGCCAATTTAGTAATGAACTCAGATGCTCTTTTAAAGAAAATGACAGTTTATATTATGAGTGATATATATATAGTAGATGGTATATGCATATGAGGTAAACAATAGTCATAGTTCAACAGTATGGTCTACCCAAGATATTACCCTTTCTCAGCAAGGTTGGCGTTGTCCCGAGGGACCTATAGTACAATGCTGGTCCCCCAGCCATTGCACAATATACCGTACGTAACACTAGCGGCACAACCAAGTCTTACCTCAGGTGGCCCACACCGCTAATGACGTTCATGCTATAGTGACCAGGCCATTGGGAATGGTTGCACCATAATCACGAAACCATTGGATCCAAAGCCCTCATTTAACACACACATTTGACCATAAAGCTAACATGTATAGTAAGCCCATGGCCATTACTACCGCATGTATCAGTGTACCATGTCATACGATGCAGATTATCTTATCTATATTTTACATGCATGTGTCTTTTACAAGTCCCACTTTATTAGCATATTTAGCACGTTTTTCTCAAAATGCCAAAGTTCATGTGCAACAAGTATAACAGTGAGAGTTGTAAAATATGCATGCTTTCTTGGTATACAAAATAGACATGCAGTGCATGAAAAAGTAACATTAAGCATTATGTGAGTTAAAAACTCACTTGGGTCGAAAAGTATCTCCTAGTACTCCGACCAATCCGAGTTCTCCAAATCTGTGAAAAATCTTCTATTAGTCCTACTTCTACCATAACAACTCTAAAGGAAGGAAAACAGGAGCTATGGGACAACTGGTGAAAATAGGATTTTCCTATCACACTCTGGCCGTACGTCTGGGTTCGGGGCCGTACGTCTGGGTTCGGGGCCATATGTCCACAGCGTCACAATGGGCCGTATGTTTGGTCACAAGACTGTATGTCCACTCCGACGTCTTTCAGGGAGAATCTCATTTTTTCTCTACTATCTACCTATTCTCCGACTCCTAAGGCCATCGTAGACTCCCTAAAGCCTCCTAACTTAGATTGAAACCTCCATGCAAAGGAACAACGCTAAGCTTAACAAAACGCTAACCTAAGCAAGATTTAAAAGCTAACGCTACAACTAACTACAACAAAACAACAAACGAGCAGTATAACGACGTATTAAAAGCTAAGGAGTTGAACGTTACCTCCTTGAAGCAAAATTGCAAGAGTTTTCCTTCACGAAAGCTCCAAAACACACAAGAACCTCACAAACTGGTCGTACCAAATATAAGTACTCGCCAATTATACGAATCATTTGCAATAAAGTGGATGTGCACGTGCGAGTGTCGAACCCACAGAGAATCGTGTTTGTGTGAGTTAATTCTATGCCTAAACTAATATTACCTAAACCAAGTCCCAATATCAAACAGGTAACGTGCGTAAAATTAAACTAGATTAAATGCAATAAAAACAAATAAATAAAAAGCCTAAGGTCTAGATTCCACCTCACCATATTAAATGACACAATTAATTTCTATATCCGTCTATCGATTAAAAGTGATGCATGACCTAGTATCACGCAAGTTCATGCATCCTTACGCCCTATGCATGTCCTATTATACCTATTGAAATACTCAAAATATCCGCCCATTTGACAAAAGACAAAACATGAACGGATTAGGTCCAAAGGATCCAATATGAAAGTGATTTAACACTAACTACAATGGATAAATGAACATAAACCGAATGATAAAATGTATCCATCGGACTAAATACTATGAATAAACAACTACGGCATAATCAATGCAATCTTCTCACAAAATTGAAATGAAACGGAAACACATGACAAATAAAAGACGGATTAATGTAAAAACTAATTATGAAAGCGTTTAAATAAATCTATGATGAGGCTTTATCTTCAACCTTAGTTGAAGATTAGCCTCCCATGCTAAAGGGAAATATAATCGACAATAAATAAAATAATAAATTAAAGAAATGATGTTTAGGAGTGTTTACAATGAAGAACGGGAAGGTTTTGGTCCACTGAGGGCGCCACAAACCTATCCCAAGCGTCTCCGAAGCGTAAGAAAATAATGAAATGAGGTAAGGTTCTATTTATAGACAAAATAAATGGTGCTGCCAGATCAGGTGTGCGTTCGATCGCAGGGGGTGCGATCGATCACAACCTGCGTGCGTTCGACCGCAAGTGCATCGCAGTGCCGCATGCGTTCGAGTGTAGGCATTGCGTTGGACTGCATTGTGTTCGATCGCACATAGTGCGATCGATCGCATGTAATTACCCACGGCGCAAGCATTGAAAGCGATGGAGCATAGGGCCAGCTAGGGCAACGCGAACTTCACGGGCTGACATGGCTTGCGATCGAACGTGGCTTCTGCGTTCGATCGCAATGTGCTCGATTACACTAAATGCGCTCGAGTGCACTAGCAGGGGCTTGACATCTCTTAGCTCAATTCTTCCCTTTAAGCCACATTTTCACGACAAGGACCTATAGTACAACACAACACAAAAACAACACAAAACATTAGATATTAACACAGTTAGAGCCTAACAAACGTAAGTTAAGGAGGGTCCAATATACAATATTTGACACCGATCACAAACACTCACAAAACACACATTGGCAGCCTGGGGGCATTTGAAGAGTGTGAGAAATGAAGGGGGTATGGGGTTATTTATAGGAGAGGGCTACCACCAACTCCCTGAAAACAGCGGACGTCCACCCAACCCTAGCGTACATCCGGTGGTTCTTGCCCAGCGATCCAAAGGCTGCCTCACACGTCCAGGTATTAACCACGGGGTATTTCAAAAAGTAGCGTACTTCCGATGGTTCTACATACGTCTGCTGTATGGTTTGTAGAGCGTACGTTCGGTGGTCCCACATACATCCGCTATACGGTTTGCAAAGTGTACGTCCGATGGTCCCTCACCGTACGTCCGTACTAAAAATAACAACGTACGTCCACCTGACCTAGCGTACATCCACACTACAGTCCAAATCGCCCCTTAAGTGGTTTTAGTGACTTAAAGCCCAAATTCATCCCTTAACTAAGCTACTTATGCCTAGTTAATTATTTGGGTCACTACATGAATTCTCTCTAACCTGAGGATAATGATGTAGGCCGACGAATCTCTTCTGCAAGCTCGTCTGCAGCCCATCCTGGAGAGCCTCATCTGCAATCTCGTCCGAAGACAGTCTTGACGCCTATGTTATTTTTGTTTGACAACTTTTACTAAAAAATGTCATATGTAGAGTTTTTGACCTCCGATTGGAGCAATCTTTACTGTGTTGGAAAGCTAACTCAAAAATATACAAAGTTATGTTTGACAAGGTTTGGCTAATTCCAATGTTTACTAGGTCAAAACGGGCTAAGTCCGATGTTTAATTTATGCACTTTTATTAAGTGCCCCTCCGAACGGGGGTGTTTCCCGTCCGGACGAGACTTGTAGAATTACAATTTTTTACTTTAATTCATACCTTTATTAGGTTTAGGGTTTGGGGGCCTATAAATACATGCTTATAGCCTCCAGAAATGCATATTTGGTTTATATATGAGTTTGTTTAATAAAAATTACTCAGAGTTGAGTTTCTTTTTTGTTTTCCTTCAAAACTTAGAGGGTATCTAGTTTTTCAAGAAGATTTCTTAGATCCTTTGATAAACTCAAGATCTGGAAGTATTTATCTATTGCTTATTGATGTTCTTCGCTATAGCCCACTAAGTCACACTGCATCACAACTGAATAAAGCTAGCTAGGCCACGCCAAAGATATGGAATGAGAAATTCATGTTTAGGCTGTAGAGGTTAAAGCATTAATGAGAAATATATTATAATTAGAATTTGGCGACGAGGTATGACAAACATTTACTTCTGAACTTTTTGCTATTTTTTCTTTTGAAAAAGTTAACTATTGGATGTAGTTGGCTGTTCTTTAATTTACAAATAAATTTGTAAGGTCACATTAGGTCTTAAGATAAGAAAGAGAGACATAGACGCAGATTAGCGGTAGATATACTCACAGGAAGATGCTGAACACATCAATTCTTAATTAAATTTGTTCAATTCCTTAATGGGTCAATTGTATTTTTAAATATAAATCATTAAATTATGGGGTAGTTTTTTTAGTACCTAAGCCAAATCGTTTAAGAATATCGTGTCCATTGTGGTTTACTTTCATAAATGAGCTCAAAATCATTAAGATCATCGGTTGCTAACAATGTGTGTATTTGTTCAATTTATTATTATTATTATTATTTTAATTAGATTAGATGATGCACAGCCACAGAATTGGCACAAACTTTGAAAGCACGTTTTGCACTGGGTACCCAAGGATGTTCAATTCATACAAATGGACAAGAAAATAATGGAAAAGTGAATTTTGTTGTAGTGTAAAGAAGAAAACAACAGCTCGTATAGATAGATGCCTGCATGAACCTGTGGAATCCTCTGATATTGAAATTCTTCCTGTCTTGCAGATGTAATGATCAATTGATGGCTTCTAGATGGAAATATGCAGGATATTTAGATTTTGAGAAGAATAGTTTTAAGCAAATATGAAACATATTTTGTTCAAGTTTTCAAATACAGATTGATGTAGGAATCATTGTGCGGGACCACGAGGGATTTACACTTGCAGCCAAAACCATGACCAAATTGGCAATTCTAGAATATGTAGCGGCGAAGGCGTTGGTTGAGTTGTATGTAGCGGAGTTTAGTCAAGATTTGGGGATTCAAAGTATCAATATGGAGGATGATGTGGTCCAAGTAGTGAATGCCATGAAAGCTTGCGAGTGGAATTGGAGTTGATATGAATAGTTAGTGGAGGATACGCGTGAAGTGTTCAATGCTGGTATATACACATTCTTGTTATTACTATTATGTTCTTTTCAAGTCATGATTCGAAGCATCTGTGTGGTTTTTTTTCTCATTTACCTTGGGATTACATATCAATGTAATTATCAACTAGAATTATGTAATAATGTCTTGTGATATTAACCAACTTTTCTTTGTGCAGTATTTGTGAATGGAAAGTTTTGCAAGGACCTAAAGCTTGTCACTGCCAATGATTTCTTTTTCAAGGGCCAAACATTCCAAGAAGCACTGCAAATCAACAAGGGTCGAATGTCACTCTTTTAACTGTGGACAAAATACAAGGCCTTAATACATTAGACGTATCATTGGCTAGAATTGATTTTGCACCAAATGGCCCAAATCCCACCCATATTCACCCTCATGCCACTGAGACTTTTGTAGTCATAAAGGGTACCTTATATGTTGGCTTTGTTACATCTAACCCAGATTATCGTTTCTTCACGAAGGTTTTAAACGCGGGAGACATCTTCATGTTCTCAATTGGTCTCATTCATTTCTAGTTCAATGTAGGAAGCACCGATGCTCTTGCCTTTTCCGGTCTCGGTAGCCAAAATCCAGGCCGTATTACCATAGCAAACACAATATTTGGATCTAATCCTCTCATCAATGCTGATGTTCTCACCAAAGCCTTCCAATTGGACAAGAATGTGGTTAACTATCTTCAAAAACAGTTTTCTTCCCACAACATTTAGAGAAGCATTTGTAATAGTAACGATGAACCATTAGCTCGTTCATATAAAAAGTTTGCCATGTTTTGCTAGTTGTAACATAGTGTTAGTAATTATAATTAAATTAAATGATTGCTTATGTACATGCACTTTCTTTTCTTTTTGGTAGCACGTTTTGTTGTGTTTGTCTGCGGAGACTGATGTTTTTGGTTGTGTGGAGCTTGAGTTAGTTCTGTAGATGTTTGCAAAATGGATAATCAGATTTGTTAAAAACCCCTATATTGGATTTTAAATATAAAAAAAAAAAAGGAGTTAAATGTAGCAGCACTTTTCAAGGGATAAGCCATTTTATTTTTTATTGTTTCTCTCACTCTTTTTTTTTTTTCAAAACTTTTCCCACTTTTTCCCAATAACTTTCCCAAAACTTTTTCCCAATAAAGAGTAAAAAAATAATATTTTAATAGAATAGATAGAAGTATAGCTAATTGGATGTAGAGGAATTTAAAAATTCATTAGCAAAATTAGATAAAAGTGAGTTTTGAGGAGCGATTTTGCATAAAAATTTAGCTTGACTCATTCATTGTGAATGCTCTAATTTGGTTTAATTTAAAGGAAGTTGGGTGTGTGTAACATGACAAATTTTTATTTCCCAAATAAAGAATTTTTAATTTTTTTTGAAGAATTTAAGTTCATAGCACACATGTGGGTCGGTTTTTGTTAGAAGACGGATTTAAGTAACGTATGAGCAACATTGACAATTTTAAAATCCTAACCGACAAAAATGAAAAAATTAGTAAACTTTAAAAGGGTAAAATATATTTCGTATGAGCAACATTGACAATTTTAAAATCCTAACCGACAAAAATGAACAAAATTAGTAAACTTTAAAAGGGTAAAATGTATTTTTTTCCTTTTTTCCTTTTTGTTTGTTTGTTTATTTATTTATTTATTTTTTTGACATGTCTACACAAAAGGAGAGAGGGGGATTCGAACTAGTGATATCCGCTTCATTAAGTGTTGTCTTAGCCAATTGAGCTACCTCTTAGGGACCTTTTTGTTATTTTTTTGGCCATGAGTCATGTTCATGAGGTGGTGCACCGTCATATATACAGACATCTTATTGAATCTGACATGGTTTTCTTAATGCATGGCACATCTCCTATAAATAATAATAATAATAATAATGAAATGACATGCTATATTTTTTACACATCACAATAGGGGTGATGCGTAGAAAATTTGCACATTACCTTAGGAGTGATGTGCGATTTTTTCGCACGTAACCTTATTATGGGTGAAATTCAAAATTTTCGCACATCACCCAATTCCGCATGTCACCCTTATTTGCACATCACCCTTAGGGTGACGTGCAAAAATTTGCATATCACTATGTTTTTTTTTAAAAAAAAGTAATTATCACTTTGTTGTTATTTGCTTGCACGTTACCAAAAAAACAAAAAAAAAACAAAAAATGTCACTATCCCAATAGTGACATTTTTTCTTTTCCTGCACGTCACTTTGAGGATGTCACTAATTGGCCTTTTTTTTTTTTTTTTTTGTAGTGAATTATATGGTTATCAAAAGTATTCATGAAAAAGTACCACAAAGTCAAGGTGCCAACCTAGCTAATCGTGACTTATCAACTTTCTACTTCTTACATTTTCTCAAATTTTAACAAAACTTATAAAATACACAATTAACAAAACTTATAAAATACACAATTGAACAAACTCTCTACTCAATGTTAATTAAGGGTAATTACCTTTTCTCCTCATGAACTATAACGCATTTTCACTTTACTCCCATAAATTATCAATTGTGGCACCCGATCCCATGAACTACCATTTTGTGCTCAAAACCCTCTTTCCATCAGTCAAAGGCCAATTCTGTCAGTCAAAGACTTTAATTCAGACGGTCAAAGTGACAATGCGTTATAATTCATAAGGGCAAAGTAATGGGTATACCATCTGAGTTAACTCCTTTGACTAACAGAAGGGGCCTTTGACTGATAGAATGAGTGTTTTAGGCACAAAATTGTAGTTTATGGGATCGAATGTCACAGTTGGTAGTTGATGGTGGAAATAAGATGTTGGTATGCAATCTTAAATGTCAACATATATCCATACGAATTTATGAAAGAACTACCAACTGTTACACCTACTTAGTGGTTAGGTTGGTTATATAAGGTTGTTATTACGCTGTACGTTGAAGATGAAAAACATGTTTCTTTCACTCCCGGCTATAAATAGACATATTTCCATGCAGCATCTCTCACTCCTCACAAGACCAAGAATTCACAGAATACAGAAGCTGAGAATCGTAGCCACAAGAAGGATGAAAGGGGTTCCTAATTGCCTTGTAGCTTTGGCACTCATGGCTTTGGCTTGCTCTGTTGCCTCTGCCTATGACCCTTCTCCTCTGCAAGACTTTTGTGTTGCACTTGACACTTCCACTGATGCAGGTACATATGTACACCTTCTTTATCTTATTTGAAGCATCTAGGTTATTTTTATCATCCTGGAGATCTACATATCAATGTAATTATGCTAGGAGGTATTACTCAAACAGGCCTTTTTAATTTCTGCATCACATGCTATAAACCATTATTATCTAAGTGTCCTGTGATATTAACAAAATTTCCTTTGCGCAGTGTTTGTGAATGGAAAGTTCTGTAAGGATCCAAAGCTTGTCAATGCCAATGATTTCTCTTTTCAGGGGCTAAACATTCCTCTTAGCACTGCAAATCCACTTGGGTTTAATGCCACTCTTGTGAATGTGGACCTATTGCCTGGCCTTAACACACTTGGCCTATCCATAGCTCGCATCGACTTTGCACCAGGCGGTGTAAACCCACCCCACACTCACCCTCGTGGTACAGAGCTTATACTAGTTATAGAGGGTACCATACAGGCTGGCTTTGTCACATCTGACCCGGATTACCGCTTCTTCACCAAAATCTTATATCCGGGAGACATCTTCATATTCCCAATTGGTCTCATTCACTTCAATTTTAATGTAGGAAAGACCCATGCTGTTGCTTTTGCCAGTTTTGGTAGCCAGAATCCTGGGGTTATCGACATACCAAATGGAGTATTTGGATCCAATCCTCCCATCAATCCGGACTTTCTTGCCAAGTCCTTCCAAGTGGACAAGAAAGTGATTGACGCTCTGGAGAAACAGTTCAATTAAAGAACTACCAAGTAGCCACATACAATGAACTGTTTGATGGCTTAAATAAAGTTTGTCATGTTTTCCTCGTTGTAATGTCCTAGCAATATATAATTATAATGAAATAAAATGTTTGCTTATGTACTCGATCTCCTTGTTTTTCTTTCGACGTAGCATGCATATGGTAACTAAGGTAGAGCGAGTGCATGATTAAACTGAATAAAATTTTGAATCCATGAAGCGTTTGGGATGGTATTTCTAACTTCTCGGCGCTTCCTCTTTTCTAAAAAAGTAAATTAATAAGCATTGGAATAAATAAATAGTAAAAAAGGAGAGAGAACATATTGAAAAGATTGCAAGTAGCAGAAGGTCCAATATCTGTGCATAGTATTTATTAACGTTAAAAACTACATTTTTATTCAAAAACTATCTAATAATATTGACGTGATTGTTTCAACCAACTCTTCAATCTATCATTGTTAAAAAATAAATAAATAATATAAGGGTCAGTTGGTGGAACCATGTCAACAATATTATGGAATAGTTATCGAATAAAAATGTAATTTTTAGCATTTGTCATCTTTTTTGTTCTTTTTTTTGAAAGAGCATTTGTCATCTTTATTTCCTTCTAAAAGTACCATCTTGTTGTGTTAATTCATCTTGTCTGTTTTAGGGTGGTCAATAGGCAACAAAGTAATTGTTATATATATATGGGTTACATAAATTTTTGAGCGGGGGGACGGGGTGTAGGGGAAGATACTAAGTCGTCAGATACTATATTAATGGCATTGAAATATCTTGACAAAAATGATCAAGACCAAAGTGGCAAGAATCAAGCGTAATATAGTATAAATAAAGATTTGCATAAGAATGAAAAGAATCATGCATAATAGTTGAAGATTATTTATTTGTCTACGAGTATTTTACTGGGAGAATACTCAAACCTTAGCCTATATAGATGCATGCTTGTGTTATTGTAAATGATCAAGTTTTAAAGAATGAATTAAATTTAGGGTTAAATACCTAATACCCCTTAGGGTTTCAAGACTTTATTTTTTCCTCCCTAGGATTTGATTTTTATCACAGGAAATACTTATAATTTTCATAAATTACTATTTTAGTAATTCCGTCCACTTGCTGTTAAGTACACTAAAATTTTGACATATGGCATAAGTGCCACGTCATAAATTATGCACTCAGCCACCTAATATCCCGGTAAGTAAATTAAAAACATTAACTTTTATTTGTTTAAAAAAGGAATTAATATTAATTAAAAATTGATCCTTTTTCAAAAAATTAAAAAATATATATTAATTAAAAATTAAAACAAGTACAGATTCAAAATACCCACACTCATCGAATTAAAACAAGTGTTTTCACTTTTCACGTATTCAATTCCTTCAAGAACAGAATGCCCAAACCTTAGGGTTGTGTTTGGCAATGGACTGGACTTGAGGAAGTGGATTGGTATTGTAGCAGATTTGATTGATGTGAGAAAAAAAGTAAGAATATTTTGTATAAAAAAAATGAAAATTTTTGTTTTGTAGTGATTTTTTTATTTGAATAGTAATAAAAAGTGATTGATGTAATATAAAAAGTAAGAATGTTGGGGTTGATTTTAAGAAATTTTTTTTGGGATTTTGGGTTGGTCCAGTCCGCTCCATTGCCAAACAAGCCCTAGGTGTCCTCTAGTTATTCTCCCAACCCAACCCCAATGTTCTCCAGCCGCAGCCATGAACCCAAGTTTTCTCCAACTTGGCCGCATCAGGGCTTGAAGGAAACGTAGTTGCAAGGTAGTATTCAAATCACGAATTTTTGCGTCAGACACAAAACTTAAGGAGGTAATAGAAACGAACCAAGTTCACCTATACGAGAGAGGGAACCCAAATCTTCTTCGACAGACAGACCCTAAGCTCAATCTTCTCCGACGAACCCAATCCATTCTAATCAATCAAGTTCCTTCACCGTTCAAAACCGACCAAACCACCGAACCAACCTCCGGCCACGATGATTCCCCAATCTCCGTTCAGACTCTAAGCCCGTTCTTCCACAATCTGAGAAACCCACGATCCTATCAAGTCTTCCAGAAGCTGGGTTTCCAGTTAGTTTGAAAATAGTGAAGAACTACACATGTATTTAAATTATTGGTACGGCCTTCAATGCACGTGTTATTGAATTGTCGTTTTGGGGTTGCCTAACAATGAATACTTTTTTGGATTGTTGTTTGGTTGGTGGACACATTGATTGATATTCAACTTTGATGACTACTTTCAGTGTTGATGAATAGTTGTATGATGGAACAGTAAACTTAATGCTTATAACCTTTAGGATGGATCTATTGTTGTATTTAATAGTAGATATGTTCAATTGGGCAGCTAAAAACTGTTATGCATCAACTACCTACCCGTTTGTATGAGTTATGGGTGGATTTTCATCTCGTAACTCTAATTAAGCAGATATCATATCTGTTATCCATACATACGTAGGCAAATAGCAAAAATACGGCCCGCACATGCATGGTTATAGATGGATTCCACAAAGTGCAGATGTGATTACCAAAATTTGGTTTTTGTAAAATTCAGATACGGATGTAGAATAATAATCTTTTTGACATGTCTGCACAAATAAGAGAAAATGGAAAAATATAATTTAAATTAATAATTTTTGCTTTATGACACGTGATTTCCAATCAATTGAACTACCCATTAAAAACAGCAAAAATAAGAATCTTATTCGCTTATATAATGCAATTTACACCCATACTTAACGTTATACATAGACCACGCCATTTAAAATTTTAAATAATATGAATAGGAAAAATTCAATCCGAATTATAAAATAGGCCCATCTATATAGATGGGTCTATTTTATATCAAATAGAGATATATCTCTATTTGATATAAAATAGAAAGAAATGCGTGTACTCATCAACATATCCACAACTTTTTTATATATTTTTTTAATAAAATAATAAAAAATAAAAAAAAGTTGTGGTCAGTTATAATAAGTACCATCTGGAGTATATGAAACGCAAATATATATATATATATATATTATTTACAAAACAACAAACTTTGTTCCTTGTGTAAATCAAAATTCAACTTTGATGACTACTTTATTCAATATTCAACTTTGATTGATATTATTGACTGATATTCAACTTTGATGACTACGTACTTTATTTAATATTAAATCAAAATTCAAAGATTATATATACTTTTTTAAGAAATACTTTATTCAATGGTCCTACTGCAAATTTTTGTTGTTTTCTGCATGTTAAATAATAATTTAACATGGTATTAATCTATTAGAGTAGAGGTAATGTGAATCTAGTCTTTTCATTTGCCTCACATTTCTATAAAATATTTTAGATAATAAGCCTAATTTATTGAGAGAGAGTTTGTAATCTTCCTATATGGCGATTTAAATTTTTGTTTTTTGAATGACAAAAGTATATGCATATGTAACCTCGTGCATTGTGTCTCACCCTCTAATATATGCTCTGTCGTGTGCTTATATGTGCTTTTCGTGTTCACCACTATCGATTTGTGCTTAGATATATAGATAATTCTTACATATAGTATTATATTTTATAACGACTGTCAAGATTAGTATATTTCACATAATATAGAGGTTCTGCCCTTACAATCCATCTACATATATATAGGAACAAATATGCAGTATTATCAAATTTGGACACCACACCCTATATATGAAAGCTCATAGGGACACTTGTCACTTTTCCTTCTATAATTTATCCATTGTTATTGGCTAGTTTTGGGGGATTTTCATTGTGTCAGGTCTGGCTATGAGAAGAGAGGGGGGAATTCTCCTATTTTAAGATTTGTCACTGATTTCAACCATTTGAAATAGCAGAGTTGAAAATGCCGGTTTAGTAGGACCTTCTATATATATATATATATATATATATATCTTTTGTTAGAAATAGAAGGAAAGGTGACAAGTGTCCTATGAGCTTTCATATGGTGGGGTGTCCATGCCTATTGCATGCATGTGTCCATGCCTATTCCTAGGGTTTAACTTGCACGCAAGAGTCCAATTACATAAATGGCTAAAATACGTGTTTGTTGTCAATGTACAAAAATGGCTACAACCCCAGTTGATCTTTTCATTCACCATCATGGATCCGGATTTGGAATATGTGAGAGGTGATGTGATGCCGGTAGAAAACAAGGGTTACCGTCATTTGTAAGAAAACTTGTGGATGGAGAATACATGCATCATGGTGGAATGACAATGGCTGCTTCCAAATAAAAACTTACACTAAATAGCACAATTGTGGGACTCACTACTACAACAAGAGGGCATTAATCAAGTGGGCTGCACACCAATATTTGGACAAACTTTCGAGACAACCGAATTTAAAACCAAGTGCATTGAAGGAAATGATCAGAAGGGATTATAGTGTCAAGATAACTTTGTTGGGTTGTAATCGGGTAAAGAGAATGGCATTGGATATTTTGACAGGGAGAATAGGTGAGCAATATAAACATGTGCGAGAGTATGCAAATGCATTAATGAAGTGGAACCTTGGCACATCGGCTTATTTACAACGAGATGGAAGATTCTTCCAATGAATGTATGTGTCATTGGTAGCCTGCAATCGGGGCTTCTTAGAGGCGTGTAGACCCATGATTTGTGTCGATGCTTGCTTCTTGAAGAGCGAGTTCGATGGCCAGCTACATGCAGCCGTTGTGCGGGGTACAAATGATGACATTTATCCTCTAGCATATGTTGTATGTGAGTGTGAAGATTAGCATACATGGACATGATTTTTTGAGTTGTTTATTGGAAGATATTGGCAATCCGCGAGTACACACTTGGTCATTCATGTCCAATCGACAAAAGGTATAAATTAGTTAAATATTATGTATTGTTTGTATTTTATTTGATGAACAATTAACATGATTTATTTTGTATTGATACTCAGGGACTGCTCAACGCCATGGAGGATTTGATGCCTGGTTTGGTGCATCAATTTTGTATCAAGCACCTGCATGCAAACTTCAAGAAACATGGGTACAAGGGCAAGGCATACACAGACGCTTTGTGGGGTGCAGCTTGGGCAACTAATGAGTTGCAATTCAAACACTACATGTCGGTCATTAGAGGTATGAGTGAAAATGCATTCGACTACATTAGAAAGATTGATCCATAGACGTGATCAAGGCATGCATTTACAAATTATAGTTGTAGTGATATATTAATGAACAATACTGCCGAATGTTTCAATGCGTGGATCCTAGAGGCAAGAGATAAGCCTATTTTGGGATGCATGGAATTAATAAGGCGGCAATTAGCACTACAAGATTTAAGCTCCCCAGCGTCGACTTATTAGCGTCGACACTAGAGTCGATGCTAATAGTCGTACCAAAATATGACTATTAGCGTCGACTCTAAAGTGGACGCTAATAAGTCGATGCAAATACTCCGGAAAATTATTAGCATCGACAAAATTACTATTAGCGTCGACATTAGTTGACGCTAATAGTAATGCATAAAAATAAAAAAAATTAGGACTATTAGTGTCGACAAATTGTGGACGCTAATAGTCCTTTGTAAAAAATAAAATAAAAAATTAAGACTATTAGCGTCCACTATTGTGGACACTAATAGTCTTATATAAAAATTAAAAAAATTAAAAAAAAAAATAAGACTAATAGTGATTTACAAAATATTAAAAAAATAACTATAAGACTATTAGCGTCCACTATATAGTCCTATATTAAAAATAAAAAAATAAAAATAAATAAATAAATTAAGACTATTAGCGTCCACAAGAAGTGGGCGCTAATAGTCAAATAAAAAAAAAATGCTAGGACTATTAGCGTCCACTTCTTGTGGACGCTAATAGTCATATATAAAAAAAATAATAATAATAAAAATAAGACTATTAGCGTCCACAAGAGGTGGACGCTAATAGTCCTATATATATATATAAATTAAGACTATTAGCGTCCATTAAGTGGACACTAATAGTCATATATATGAAAAATAAAAAATAAAAAGTTTTTAGAGGCTAACAACAAAATTGGTAGGCATATATGATATTTTAATGGGCAAGAATAATAAAAAAAAATTAAAAAAAATAAAACCATCGAGTTCAATTGAAAAGAAATAATGTATATCTAAAAATAAAAAAATGGTATATATATGTATATATTTAAAAAATTAAAAATAGAAAAAAAAAATTATAATTATAATTATAACCCAACAATTTTTTATTTTTTATTTTTTTCTATAGGACTTAATTTTAATAGACTAATATAAATTGTTAACAGTTTTTTTTTAAAATGTAATACTTAGACTATTAGCGTTAATGTCTACAGGTCAACGCAAATAGTCTTAACTATGAACGTCGACTAAACTGAGTCATATTAGCCCCAATAATATGCAATTATTTCTTTTATATAAATTTTGGATATTCGATCAAACATCCAATCGATCCTAATGAATTAGTTCGATTGACTGTGATGTGATCAAATGTTCAATCTAACATTCAATAGATCATAATGAATTAGTTCGATTGACTATGATATATTCAAATGATCGATCGATCATTCGATCGATCCTAGTGAATTAGTTCGATTGACTGTGATATGATCAAATAATCGATCGATCCTAGTGAATTAGTTCAATTGATCGTGATATGATCAAATGATCGATCGATCCTAGTGAATTAGTTCAATTGATATCCATCGATCTTAGTGAATTAGTTCAATTGATATCGATCGATCCTAGTGAATTAGTTCGATTGATCGTAATAGGATCAAATGTTCGATCGATCATCTGATCGATCTTAGTGAATTAGTTCGACTGATCATGATATGATCAAATAATTGATCGATCCTAATGAATTAGTTCAATTGACTGTGATATGATCAAATGATCGATTGATCATCCGATCGATCCTAGTGAATTAATTCGATTGATCGTGATATGATCAAATGTTCAATCAAACATTTGATCGATCCCAATAAATTAGTTCAATTAACTGTGATATGATCAAATGATCGATCGATCATCCGATTGATCCTAGTGAATTAGTTGGATTGATCGTGATATGATCAAATGATCGATCGATCATCCAATCGATCCTAGCGAATTAGTTCGATTGATCATGATAGGATCAAATGATCGATTGATCATCCGATCGATCCTAGCGAATTAGTTCGATTGATCATGATAGGATTAAATGATCGATCGATCTTAGCGAATTAGTTCGATTGATTGTGATATGACTAGATCCTAGCGAATTTGTTCGATTGATCATGATAGGATCAAATGATCGATCGATCATCCAATCGATCCTAGCGAATTAGTTCGATTGATCGTGATAGGATCAAATGATCTATTGATCATCCGATCGATCCTGGCGAATTAGTTTGAATGATCGTGATATGATCAAATGATCGATCAATCATCCAATCGATCATAGTGAATTAGTTCGATTGATCGTGATAGGATCAAATGATCGATTGATCATTCGATCGATCGTAATAGGATCAAATGATCAATTGATCATTCGATCGATCCTAGTGAATTAGTTCGATTGATCGTGATATGATCAATTGATTGATCGATCATCCGATCAATTCTAGTAAATTAGTTCGATTGATCGTGATATGATCAAATAATCAGTCAATCATTCGGTCGATCCTAGGGAATTAGTTCGATTGATCGTGATATGATCAAATGATCAATCGATCATCCGATCGATCCTAGGGAATTAGTTTGATTGATCGTGATATGATTAAATGATCAATCGATCATCCGATCAATCCTAGGAAATTAGTTCGATTGATCGTGATATAGGATCAAATTAAAAAAAATATATATATATATATAACCCTTCATACCTTCAAATATATATATAGATTTAAAAAAATTAAAGTTTTAATTTATACCTTCAACTATAGTTTTAAAAAAAACTATATACCTTCATTTATTTTTTTTTAAAATTAAATTATATATATAACCCTCCATACCTTCAAATATATATATATATATAGTAACTAAAAGTATAGGAAAAAAAGAAAAAAAAAAAAAGAAAAAGAAAAAAAAGACAAGGACGCTAATACTCTTATTAAAAAAAAAAATAAATAAAAGATGAGGACTATTAACGTCCACTAAATAAGTGGACGCTAATAAGCATAATAAACAAGTTTTTAAAAAAATTAAGACTTGGTGGACGCTGATAGTCCTACGTGATTTCCACCCACACCCCCGCGCGCTTCTTTTTCCCCGCCCAGATAATTTTCACCCCCACCCCCACCCCCGCGCGCTTGTTTTTCCCCAAAATTCAAAAAGCAAACCCTCGATCTCTCTCCTCTAAGTCGGTTCATGTTCCCAACCGTCTCTCAGACTCTCACTCTCCCTTTCACCCTCTCGCCCTCTATCTCAGACTCTCTCTCTCTCTCTCAAAATCAAAATCCCCAAGAAGTTCAAGAACCCCTCTCCCTAAGATCGGAGATTTTTTTATTTATTTTTTTCATTTTCCCCCTTCTCTCTCTCTCTCTCTCTCTCTCTCAACTCCTAGTTCTTCCTCGATCACCCATCCTTTGTTTCCTGGTAACTCTCCGCCATCCAGGGGATGTTATTATAGTTGGCAGCAAGTCCCAGCATTTCCGATGAGTAGTCACTTTTTTTTTTTTTGTTTTTGGATGGAGAGGAAATAATTAAATATTCTGCATTTTTATGTTTAAGGTCTAGTCCTTTCAATGGGTTTGTTTTTCCAAGTTCTGTTTTTTTATTCGTCAACACTTCCTGATTGTTGCTGGTGGTGCTTGGTTTCCTGGCTAGCATTAATGTTATTGATGAAGAAGCTAATGCTAAAATTCTGGCGTTTTGTGCAGTCCAAGATGGTTATTGAAGCAGGAAGTGCCAAAGATAGTTAAATCTATAAATAGGCAGCTACGTGAGAAATCCATCAAGACAAAGGTAGGAATCACTGATCGTTGTGGATCATAGGTAATGTTCCTATTATGCCTAATAATGTTTCATTTGTTTGCAGGTTGGTGCATTTTCTGTTTTAAAGGAACTTGTGGTTGACTTGCCAGACTGCCTTGCAGACCACATTGGATCACCCATTCCAGGAATTGGAAAAGCATTAAGTGTGAGTAAATTGTCTGCTGCAGAGAGTTTGTGTTGAAACTTGTCTACTTTTTCCTTGATGCAGAATTATCCCTCTTTTCCCTAATTTTCTTCTCTATTTCTTCTCCAGGACTAATCCTCTACCTCAAATTTGAAGATTGAAGCTCTTATACTACCAGATTGGTTTTAGCTTCTCATTCTCCTCCTGTTTTCCACCCTCACATCAAGGTATTAGCAGTAACTATGAATTTTATATATTTATTTATTTTTCATAAGTAATTGAATTTCGTTAAAAAGCACAAGGGCGTTACACAAGTATATAGTAAGTATAAAAAATAAATACTTGAACAGAAAAAGAAAAAATAACCATAAAGCCATGAAAGCAAGAAATATGAAAGTAATCATAGACAGCCATCCAGTGGTAAAGGGTATTAAAGAAAAATCCTTTAATTCCACCATTGCCCTCTTGCGGTTTTCAAAACTTCAATAATTTCTCTCTCCAGATACACCACATGAATTTTAGTTACTGAATTTATGAAATAATCGTATATTTCCTGTAGTAGCTTCCATCTTACATCAAAAGATGCATTATCAGTTTCTAGGGGGGCTAAGATGCTAAAGTTGATATTTGCTGTACTCTTTTAAGGGGGGCTAAGATGCATTCAAACTTGGTAGGTCAATGCTGCCTTAGTGAAGAGGTTTAGTTTCACCTCTGCTAGGAATCCTCATGTGTTCGCGTTGCTTCAAAGGGCCCCCTGCTCAAGTTCTGTGCACATTGTCAAAATGTAAACAGTATTCAGAAACAAAATCCAAACTCTACTTCCCATTGTCCTGATGCATTCTTTGTGAACATTTTCTTTTTTCTGATAGTCTTATTTCCGAATTTGCAAGCCTAAGTCCAAACCATGTGTCTTGGATTCCCCAAACTTATGTTCATGTTTTCAAAAAGAGGCTGATCTTAGTCCATGTTCTTGTAATAGGTCCAGCATCGTCATCTTTATTCTATGTATCCTACCTTCTATGTAGGATGGATCAATGCATTTAGAATCTAGTGCTTTATGGAAAGTGAAAAAAATATCCTACGTATCTGTCCATTTTGTTCTTTTGTTTTGGTAGTCCTCCTTTAGTTTGAGCCACTTGTTATCTTGTCTACTATATGCAGAGCTATTTAGTTTTTAGTGGACTCCTTTCATAGTAGAGATTTTGCAAGCCAAAGTTAAAACACTTATTTCCTAATAAAAGGTCCTAAAATCCCCAAATTGGGGAAATAAGAGGCCCATCTAACTCCATGTTCTTGGAATAGTTCAGACATCTTCACCTTCATTCTAGGTATCCTCATGCATAGGAGAGCTTCACATTTGATGAACTTTTGGTATTTAAATGCCTCTAGAATTTAGTGCCTTAAAGAAAGTAAGAGAATTATGCTACATGTATTCCTTTACTTAATAGTGTTATTGGTGTTTTGTTAAAATATATTGTTATGCTGTCCTCTTAACAGCTGTGAAGGTTGGTCCTTTGCATGTGCTGGAAATGTCTTTTAGCTGGGTTTTGTGCTAATGTTGCTTGTCTCTGTGGATACCACTTGCTTCAGCCTTATTTTCTAAATATGTGTAATATTTCTTCTCAAAAAAGACTCAGTCTGATATATATATATATATATAATTAAGTCTTTTCTTTGTCCCAATTTAGCTTTGAACCTGTAGTTGGATGTACTTCCTCCTCTACACTTCTAATTGTTCACAACACATACTGAGTTTGTATTTGTTGCATCCATAGATGCACCTTGAATTGCTAGAAATGTGAGTTGGTAAGGTGTAAGCAGAAATGCTGATTGATTGTTGAAATGCTTACTGAAATCCTCAAAGATGACAGTAGTACCAATTCAGTAAGTTTTCTGCTCTAGCCATTACCAGGTTCACATTCATGTGCATAAAATTCCTTCATTGTTGGATGCTAGATTTTTAGTATTTGGTGATCATTTCTGTTAACTCCTGTGATTTTTAAGATTTTGAGTTTGTGAGTTATGCTTCTGTTGTGGTTTTTCAAATTAATGTAGGTTGCACAATGTATGACTGGAAAATAGATCGGCTTAATGATGATGAGAAGTTTATGATGTCAATGGACAGCACAGCTGTCCAAATTTCTCTCTTATTGCCCATAATTGTTTTCCTATTTTAGCCCACGATTGTTTTCTTATTTTTCCATTTATTATTTTGTACAGTTAGCATATATTATTTGACAGATTATAGTTTACATGCATAGGACTAGAATCATGCGGAAACTTATTTCCTTTCCATGTATAGCACCCTTGTAAAGTATATATAATATACAGAACCCAAGGCCAATGGGGATGCAATTCACATCATATTTCATGTTTTGTCATGGTATCAGAGCACAGTAGCTAGTTTTTTTTTTTTTTTTCCTCGTATTTTCTCTCTTCTTGGTTTCGGATGTGCCGCTGGTGTGTTTCGGTCAAGTCTGTGGTGTACTCGTGACATTGTTTCTCTTCTTTGGTGCTGTTCTGCGTCTCTTGGTCCAGTCTGTGTGGTCCTGTGGTGTCAGCGCAGCCTTCTCTTGGTGGTTTTGGTGTTTCGCTGGCTTGGGTACTCTCGAAATAGTGGTCTGTTCTTCTCGGCACAATCCTCTCTGCCCAACTCTCTCGGAATAGTATTTTGCAGCTTGTCTTGGTGTTTTCAGCAGCCTCTGTTTGAGGTATCAGTGGTTTTCTCGGTAGTTTCTGGGTACCGGTGCAGTCTGTTCACTTTTTTTGGTTTATTTTTCTCGACCTCTCTACGTTACAACATAGTTGGGTTCTATTTATTTTCTATGGATTCTGCACCTATGTGTGTTAAGTTTACAGGCACCAATTATTCTACCTGGGCATTCCAGTTTGAATTTTTCCTCAAGGGCAAAGCTCTTTGGGGTCATATTGATGGCACGGATGATGAAAAATCATCCACTTCTGACAAATCTAAGGCTGACGGGTCCTCTCCTTCATGGGCTGTGCTTGATGCACGCATCATGTCTTGGCTTCTTGGTTCAGTGGAGTCCCATATTGTCACCAACTTGCAGCCCCATCGATTTGCTCAATCCATATGGGCTTACTTGAAGAAGGTTTATCTTCAGGATAATGATGCTCGTCGCTTTCAGTTAGAACATGCAATTGCCATGTTTCAACATGGTAGTCTTTCCATCCAGGATTATTACTCGGCCTTTCTGACTCTTTGGCATGAATATGCTGCCTTGGTTACCGTGGCTATTCTTGTTGCCGCTCTTTCCACTATTCAGACTCTTCATGCAACTACCCAACGTGATCAGTTTCTTATGAAACTTCATCCGGAATATGAATCTGTCCGCTCCGCATTATTGAATCGATCTCCTGTTCCTTCTCTTGATGTTTGTTTTGGTGAGTTACTTCGTGAAGAACAACATCTTAGTACTCAAGCTATTCTGGAGCAATCTCATGGCAGTTCTGGGCCGGCAACTGTGGCTTTTTCTGCCCAAGGACGTGGACCACCTATGCATTCTCGAAACTTGCAGTGTTTCTACTGCAAGGAATATGGGCATATTGCTGCTAATTGTCTTAAACAATTCTGCTTTTATTGCAAGAAGAAAGGTCACATTATCAAAGAATGTCGTATTCGTCCCCAGAATCGTCCGGCCCAAGCATTTCAGACTTTGGTTCTTGTTCCTCATGCCACGCCTTCTGCTGCAATTGTCTCTCCTTCCGATGCGTCCTCTGTTCCTGCCTCTCCCTCACCCGATTACTGCACTCCAGCAATGGTGCAACAAGTTCTAGTTTTAGCCTTATCAGCCATGGGGTTCCAAGGTAACCATTCTACTAAACTCTGGTACGTGGACTTGACAGTCTCTAATCACATGACTCCTAATCCCACCGCTTTGTGTCATGTTCAGCCCTATGATGGTCAATCTGTTATTAAGACTGTCAATGGTAGTTCTTTGCCAATAGCTACTGTCAGAGATGCCTCTTCTGCGCTAACTGATGTGTTTCTTGCTTCTCAGCTTTCCATGAATCTTATTTTTGTTGGCTAATTAGTTGAAAACAATTGTGATGTTAAATTTTTTGGTAATGGTTGTATTGTGCACAGGACCAGGTAACGGGGGAGCTGATTGCGAAGGGACCTAAAGTAGGGCGCTTGTTTCCACTATTTTTGCCTGTTCCAGCTTTCTCTCTAGTTTCTTTTATTATGTCTTTTGCTTGTAATAATGTTTTAGATCTTAGTATGGTGTGGCATCGTCGTTTGGGCCACCCCAATACTCAGATCTTATCTCATGTATTGAATTCTGGTTTACTTGGTAATAAAGACCGTTATTCTTTATCTCTTGAGTGTGCTTCTTGCAAACTTGGTAAAAGCAAAACTCTTCCCTTCCCTTTGCATGCTAGTCGGGCATCACATTGCTTTGACCTTATCCATAGTGATGTTCGGGGCCCTTCCCCGGTGAGTTCACATGAAAATTTAAATACTATGTGACTTTCATTGATGATCATAGCAGATTTACTTGGATCTATTTTTTTCGCTCTAAATCTGAGGTCTTTCGTACTTTCACTGAGTTTTTCGCGTATGTTGCCAATCAATTTTCTGCTTCTATTAAGAAATTACGCACCGATTCTGGTGGTGAATATTTGTCTACTGAGTTTCAGGCTTTCTTGGCTTCTAAGGGTATTCGAACGCAAAAATCGTAATCTCCTAAATGTGGTATGTACTCTCTTGTTAGAATCATCTGTTCCATCCATGTTTTGGGTAGAGGCCATGAAAACCGCTACTCACTTGATTAATCGTTTACCTTCTCAAGTCCTACATATGGAGCCTCCCTATTTCCGCTTATTTGCTAAGCAACCTAGTTATGATAACCTTCGTACTTTTGGTTGTGTTTGTTTTGTTCATTTACCTCCTCATGAGCGACATAAATTATCTGCTCAATCTGTTCGATGTGCTTTCTTGGGATATAATGTGTGTCAAAAGGGATTTGTTTGTTATGATCCTACCTTATATAGTACTCGCATTTCTAGGAATGTTATTTTCTTTGAAAATCAACATTTCTTTCTTGTGTCCTCTGTGCCATCCTCTTCTATTGTGGTTCTTCCCTCCTTTGAGGAGCAGCTCTCAGATCCTCATCCTGTCAATTCTCGATTTAAACTAGGTATTGTGTATACAAGACGCTCCTGCCCACAGTCTCTTCCGGTGGCTCAACCGATATCTGATCCTATCACACTCCAGATTCAGCCAGTGACAGCACCTCCAGCGCCTTTTGTGTGTCGCTCTTCTCGAGTGTCTGTCACCCCGGATAGGTATGGATTTCCTTCTAGTTCAGCTCTTACTGCTTCATTGGCCAACTTTGATATTCCCACCTGCTACTCACATGCTGCCAAGCATGATTGTTGGGGACAAGCTATGCAGGAAGAAATTGCCGCTCTAGAGGCCAATCACACCTGGGACATTGAGCCCTGTCCTCCTAATATTTTGCCTCTGGGTTGCAAATGGGTTTACTCAGTCAAAGTCCGATCTAATGGAAGTTTGGACCATTACAAGGTTCGGCTTGTTGCTCTTGGGAATAATCAGGAGTATGGTGTCAATTATGAAGAGACCTTTGCTCCAATGGCTAAAATGACTACTGTTCGTACAATTCTCGCCCTTGCTGCTTCCAGTGATTGGCCTCTCCATCAAATGGATGCCAAAAATGCTTTTCTTCATGGGAATCTTAAAGAGTGTATTTACATGAAGCCACCCCCGGGATTGTTTTCTTCTCCGACTTCAGATGTGTGTAAGCTTCATCGCTCTCTTTATGGTCTCAAATCTGAGGGCCTGGTTTTATAAATTCCGCACCACTTTATTACAATTTTCATTCAAGCAAAGCAAGTATGACACTTCCTTGTTTCTTCGGAAAACCGACATGGGTATTGTTGTTCTTTTGGTTTATGTTGATGATATTGTGGTCACTGGTTCCAATTCCGCTTTACTTGGCCAGCTCAAAACTCATCTCTCAGAGTCATTTCATATAAAAGATCTTGGGTCTCTCACATATTTTCTTGGTCTTGAGGTGCATCGTAGTCCCTCTGGAATTTCCCTCGATCAACATAAATATGCTCGTGACTTGGTGGCTACAGCTGGCCTTCAAGAGGCTCTTTCTGTTGATACTCCCATGGAATTACATGTCAAGCTTTGCAAAGAGGAGGGTGACTTACTTGCTGACCCCAGTTTATACTGGAAGTTGGTGGGTAGCCTTGTTTATCTCACTATTACTAGACCGGACATTTCTTTTGCCATCCAGCAAGTCAGCCAATTCCTTCAGACTCCTCGTCATCTTCATTTGACTGTTGTCCGTAGGATCATACGCTATGTGCACGGCACTCCTACCCGTGGCTTATTCTTCCTTGCCAGCAATTCTACTCATCTTGCTGCTTATAGTGATGTTGATTGGGCTGGTTGTGTGGATACCCGTCGCTCCATCACTGGTTGGTGTGTGTTATTAGGTGATGCCTTGATCTCCTGGAAAAGTAAGAAGCAAGACAGAGTCTCTAAGTTATCTACAGAATCTGAGTACCGCGCAATGTCACTTGCTTGTTCAAAAATTATTTGGCTTCGCGGTTTGCTTGCTAAGTTAGATTTTTCTGAGACCGATCCTACACCTTTACATGCAAATAATACCGGTGCTATTCAAATCACGGCCAATCCTGCTATCATGAGTGCACCAAGCATATTGAAGTGGACTGTCACTCTATCCGGGAAGTCTTTGAAGCTCGTGTTATCACTCTTCCACATATTTTCACTGACCTACAAATTGCTGATATCTTCACCAAGGCTCTCACTCGTCATCGACATTGCTTCCTAAGTAGCAAATTGATGCTTGTTGATCACCCTGCATCAATTTGAGGGGGGCTGTCAATGGACAGCATAGCTGTCCAAACTTCTCTCTTATTGCCCATAATTGTTTCCCTATTTTAGCCCACGATTGTTTCCTTATTTTTCCATTTATTATTCTGTACAGTTAGTATATATTATTTGACAAATTATAGTTTACATGCATAGGACTAGAATCATGCGGAAACTTATTTCCTTTCCATGTATAGCACCCTTGTAAAGTCTATATAATATACAGAACCCAAGGCCAATGGGGATGCAATTCACATCATATTTCATGTTTTGTCATATGAAAAGATCAAAATATAATCAGATAGTAAAATATAATATGGTTGGTTGGTTAGCTGGATTAGTCTGTACATAGATGAATATGCATGCACATTTATTTATTTACACACGTGTACGTCAAAAACTAAATGGCATGCCAGTTTTTATATTTCATTTTGATTACTATATTTTTCTTTTATGCCTAATTCTATAAGATGTGATCTCATTTTCAAGATTTCATTTTTAAAAATGTATTGATAATAACTAAGGGTTTCAGGAGGCCCCTCTACCCCCCCACCCACACACACACAAATCTTTGGTTGAGGATGTGGTAGACCTCAGGATGAAATATGGCATGTGTTTGGTGCACTTGCATGCAATCCCTAGTATGACAATGAAGGCTTGAAGGAAATTTTAATTCTCTCTCTCTCTCTCTCTCACACACCAGTGCACACACTTTCTGGTTTTACATTGTGAGACCAATATATCTTTTTTTACTCTGCCACTTACAATTGCTTTCATTATTACTTTTTAGGCCAAGCAGCACCTTTCCTTGCTATGCCTTGGTGAAACAGGTTTGTGTTTTTTCTTTAATTCATAATTTTCCCCTTAAGCACTTCAAGTTTTGACTGTATTTTTCATTCATTCTTTCTTTATATGGTCGGTTATGTTTGATATTTTGTCCAGATTGTACGAAGTTGTATTTGGCATACTTGGTAAGGTTTGTCCTACTCTTATTTCTTCCACAAATATTTACCTGGAGAATGCTACTTTCTTTCTTATTCTTTTTAGTTAATAGAGATTAATATGTTTAGAAAGGTGGAACCATGTTTATCGTGTCCACACTAACAATGCGTATGGTTCTTGGAGGGATGTGTTGTGTGGTTTGTTTTCTTGGGACTTGCTAAATACCAGACTGATTATTAAATTCTAGTATCTTGAGATTGCTAGCACCAATTATGACATGCACTGTCTATGGAGGTATTCTATTTGGAGTCACATACATGAAATTTGCTCTTGTAGTTCTATGTTGTATCTAATATTATCATTTTGAGTGTATGCATCTCATAAACAAAGGAGAAATAATGATGGAAGAAATACTTCAAAGAAAAGAAATAATTATCGAAGAAATGAGTATAATGAATAGGAATTAGATTTATATTCATATTTTTATGTAATTTGATGTGCCATGAGTGTAAATATATCCTTTGCCCTTGGTTGTAAGAAGGTGGATTGGTATTGTAAGAAAATTGTGACTGTAGGGTTTGGGTTGTGCTTTAGGCTTGTAGCTTGGGAGTGGTTCGATAAGGCTAAGGTTTTATTGCTGAATTTTGCTGGGTATTTTTGCCAATGGTCTTTGGACCTAGTGATACCTCCTCACCCTATAAAACAAGGGGCAAAGGGTGAGTTCTGGGTTCATTCTCATATGGGCTTGTGAGTTGTTTTACCTGTTGACAAAAAAAAATGTAGTTGTAATATGTAATGTGTTGTGCTGAAGGTGTTGTAATTTTGATCCTAAATTCTAATCAAGGGATGAGGTCACCCATTTACTTAATTGTGCTGTGATTATGAGATTTTATACTTACTCTTTGATCTATTGGCTAAGATTTTCTCTTACCTAGATTTTTTTTAGATTAACTTTTTGATCAATTGGTTACCATGCTCTCTCTTGATGTCTTTTTGATAATGTGGATTCTGAGCTCTAGGGGACAAGGTTGCCAACTAGTGATGCAGAGATTATGATACTTCACAGAGGAGGATTAATAGCTTATGTTTTCAAGCATTCCATGTATAATTTTTCTGCTTTTCTTGTTTTGTTGATCGTGAATGAATAATACTACTCTTCATTACCCAATGACTAGATAAATTTTGTTATTAATTTAGCATAAATAATTTTATTATTTCCTTGTAGCCGTAGTGAACGTCGCGATAGCGACGTTCATGGAGTGGGAGTCTACTGGCTTATGGGCGTAATTAAGTTTGCAGGGGGGGAATGATTAGGTTGTGGGGGCGTGGGGGCAACGCTCCCGCCGTATGGTATAGGATATTTTAGGGATTTTCCTAATGCATCCATACAAGTGTATTGCCTAGGTGCATCCATATTGAGGTTTTAAAATTGCTTCTTTTATTTTATTTTTAATTATTAGGATTGTTTTATTTTTTTTAAAAGTTTTTTAGGACCATTAGCATCCACTGTAGTGGACGCTAATGGTTATTTTTTTTTAAAAAAATTTAACTATCAGTGTCCACTTTGTTTGGACACTGATAGTTAATTTTTTTTTTTTTTTTTTTACAAATTTTGAGACTATCAGCGTCGACGCTGATAGTCTCACTATCAGCGTCGACATTTGCCTCCGTCCATTCAGGTTTTAGCGTTGAAATATAAGGACTTTCAGCGTCGACTAATAGTCGAATATTAACGTCCACTTGAGGAGGTTGACGCTAATGATACTATTAGAGCCGGACTTGTAGCGTCGACCTTATTAGCGTCCAAAAGTCGACGCTAATACTATTAGCGTTGACTTTTGGAGTATTAGCGTCGACAAAAAGTCGACGCTAATACCCTTATTTCTTGTAGTGTAGTGGGCAGGTTCAATCAAAAAAGGGCTGGTGCAAAAACTTAGACAAATGTGATTTGCCCTAAGATTGTGAAAAAATTGGAGAGAAACAAGTTAGAGTCAAAAAGCTACATTTGCCATTGGAATAATTGTAACGCCTCCAAAATTAGCTTCGGCTAATCCGGTGGAGTCACTGGCAATTCACCCAGTTGAACCAACGTGTGGTCAAATAGGTAATCACCCTTATAAAAACTGTCAGAGTAAATGCAAGGAAGGTGAATAAATCTGAGAGTGCTACAATTCATCAAGTAAGAACGTAGAGCTAATAAACAATAAAGACAAACCTGTAACTATAGATAAAGCATAGCCAATCAGGTAATAGCAACTCTAGCCACTTCCATAACGGTGAATCAGATTACCTAAAGAATAATAACCGCGTAAGTCTAACGACTTAGTAAGTAAACCCTACACTTAGGTATGACATGAGCCCAATTAGTAAAAGTAAATGTGCAATTCGAGTAATAACCAAAAAGAGGGCATTACCTCTGCTAATACACCATTTCATAGGTTTTAGGGTTTTTAAAGCTCTATGGTGTAGAATCGGCGATAATTGCCTAATTGTTTTGATGCAGAAAAGAATAATGCTTTATAGGTCATAACTTCTATACATGATCTACCCGAGATATTACCCATTTTCAGCAGGATTGATGCTATCCTGAGAGACCTATAATACAATGCCAGTGCCTTAGCCATTATACAACATATCGTACGTAACATTAGTGGCACAATCGGGTCCGACTCCGAGTGGCCCACACCAACTAATGACGTCCGTCTTGTAGTGACTGAACCATTGGGAATAGTTGCATCAAGGTCACGAAACCAATGGATCCACAGCCCGTATGACACACACATTTGACCATAATAAGTAGTCTATATAATAAGCCCATGGCCGTTCATATCGTACGTACTGGCGTACCATGTCTTATAATGCATCTTATCGGTTTATTTAATAACGCAGTTACCGAGTAATTACAGAAAAGTAGGCATGCTCATATCATACGTGTGGTCAATCAACTGACATATCCTACGTTTTATGTAAAAATGGTATACGTGTTTACTTACCTCGCGCACTCGAGCGAATCCTCCGACTAAGCTAACTCCTGTTATAACGGATACAAGACATCGTTATTCTAAGCCGTATGAAACCTAGAAATATAGCTGAGCCTAAGCATACACGTGCAAAACTCAAGAACAGGTGTTCTGTCCACCGACCGTACGTCCGACCTCAATGGCGTACGTCCGCTCAGTGTTAAGCATACCGTTTCAAGATTCGGACAGTGCATGTTTCTAATGGCTTTCATAGACCTCTAAACCTTTTTCAAACTAGTAAAACAGAACGTGCAACATAGGGAATTACAACATAATGAACCTTTGAGAAAACCCTTTTTAAAACATCGTTATCCCTTGAAAACATTAGTGAACACTTGAAAATCATCATCACGGCAGAAACACAACATAAATCAGTGATAAATACGAAGGGAACAGAGTTTATCCTAAAGCTACGCATGGACATGGCCTCCTCTCCTCGGAAACTCTTCGTTGAAGCTCTCTCTCTCGGATTTCTCACTCAAAACACTAAGGAAAGGCTTTGGCAGCCTAGGGGCACACCAGGAGAAGGAGGAAGGCGTGAGAAATGAGAGGAAGGGCGGACTATTTATAGGGAATATTCGCCACCAACTCTCTGACAAAGTAGTGGACGTTCGGCAACCCTAACGTACGTCCGGTGATCTTTGCACATTGGTCTAAAGGGTATCTCGTACGTTCCAGGTATTACCCAAAAGGTATTCAAAAAGTAGCATACGTTCGATAGTCCCCCATCGTACGTCTGCACTACAGACAGAAGCGTACGTCCGCCAGACCTAGCGTATGTCTGTCCCCTGTGGGTCAGTGTTTGGCTTCTATTTCTAAAGGTTCCAAATGTGATTAAGTTAAAGCTAAGGGCTTTGGGTCTCGTTAAACTCATTTGAAAACCTCTATCGATTACTCCTAAGGGAAGGGTTTTGGTTTAATAAAAAGGTTGGCTTTTATCGGGATATTACAATAATAGATTACAGTTTGAGGTCAACCATAGTCATGAGCCTAGGAGGATTGTTGATCTAGGGAGAAAAACATGTAGTTGTGGTAGATGGCAACTCAATAGTATTCCATGTCCCCATGCAATTTGTACAATTTATTTTCACAGGCAAGTTCCTGAGAAGTATGTCAGTCAGTGGTATTTGATGGATACTTTTAGGAAGTCATATGCCCTCGATATATATCCGATACCATCAGCTTACAATGAGTGGCCTATTGATCATGATGTGGAACCTATACTACCCCCTATACCCAAAAAAACAAAGAGGTAGGCCTAGAAAGGTGAGAAGAAGAGGAGAGGATGAAAATGAGCCTATTGAAACAATCAAGGTGACTTGTAAGGGGTATGGTGTATGTTGTGGAAATTGTGGTCAAACGGGTCACAATGCTAGGAGTTGTCGCCAACCAAACAATCCAAATAAGAAGATTTGGCCCAAAAAGGTTGTGAAGGCAAAGCCAAACAACGAAACTGAGGTTAGTTATTTTAACAAACTATTAATGTTGCCTTTATTTAAATAGTGAGCGTGCACTTATGACATTGTCCGTTTTCTCCAAAGCGCGTGTTCTCCTCTTTCTTCGGTTCCCAATCGTCTTCGCGAAATCGCTGGAGCTACGATTCTCTCAAGAATCTCGACCAGATCTCTCCGGCCATCCAGACTCATCTCAAACAGGTACTGATTTTCTTTAAAGATTTAGCCTGTTTAGGGTTTGTTTGGACTTCAGAGATCTTATATTCTTTTCTTTTTATGACGATTTCTTGGAGAATTTTTTTTTTCTCTTTTGGTTGCTGTGAAAATTGATGGGAGAAATGAAAGAGATAGAAGAAGACAATGTTTTTTTTTTTTTTCATTGATGCTTTAATTTTTTTTTTCTATGTTTATGGTTGAAACCGATTTGCGTTAGCCAAAGCAATATATATGGTTTACTGAAATTTTGTTTTAAGAAAACAGAGGAAAAGGAAAATAAATGAGAAATATGATTTGGATGCTTCCTGATAGCTATCTACGCTTTCAATCTTATTTTTCTGTGGTGGAGATATTTGTATGAAATTCTTTGGTGAAATCACAGCCAAAGATTAAGTGGTGTACTATGTTCAATTGCTGTTCTGCAGAACATGTATTTAACATAACCTGTGATTGCTTATTGCTAACTAAGCAATGGAAATATACCTTTGATTGAGGTTTTACTTTTGTTCTTGATAGTCCAACTTTTAGAAACATGTTTCTGTTTCTGAATTGTTCTTGATAGTTCAACTCACATAATTTGGGTGCAATCTTATGCATAATTAGTTTAAATTGTTTCACAGGTGCTCTTGACAAACCAAATTTCAATTTTTTTCATTGATGATTCTTTTGTTATACCAGTCCATGGTTTGTTGGGCTTGTTCAGCCTCTGGTGGGCTTATCTTCCATTTCAGCAAGCCAGTTTTTTTTTCATGGCTTGCTTGCAAGTTGAAACATGATACACTCAATCTCTGCACTTCCCTGCTCTGTCTTGGAACAAATTATAAAACGTGAAGTTACTAAGGTCAAGGGTTGATGACCAACTTCTAGTTAAATAATCTGACATTATGATATGATGTGACAGACCTATATCATTCTATTTGACAAAAATTCTGTTCTTTCACTGATCAGCATTTGGTGGTTGTAGCTAATGCTATGGTTGGACCACGGTTGTGGGTAGGAGGACTCTTTAATTGCTCAGGCAAAGCGTAATGAGAATTTTATTGACTACCCTTTGAATCCTCTTCAGGTAGATGGGAGTGTTAATGAAGTTGTTTTCTGCATTTTGTGATTAAACAACCTTTGCTTTTTATCTTGTGTTTACTAACAATGGCAGCTCCACCTGTTCCATCTCTCTCTCTCTCTCTGTACATGATATGAAATTGCCTACAGATTGTGGAGTTTCTAGCATGATTTCTGAATCCTCTGCACTTTGACTCTTTAAAATTCTTTTTGCTGTTCTGTCATGACAACTTTAGTATGAAAAATCAGACTGAAAGAATTAATGGAATGTGTTTTGTGTTCATTAAAATATCAATTCATATTTGTTGAGGATGGTCATTGCCATGATGTGAGCTGATATAACTTTAGTTGGTATTTTCAGCTTCACTAAACAAGATAAGCTTTTGCTTCTTATCTTGTTTAGTTCGTATCGCTATATCAATCTCATTATCATTTCATATCAACAGGAAGCCCTCAAGGCATTGTGGCATGCTGCCTTCCCAAATATTGCTCTCAAAGGCTTGATTTCGGAGCAATGGAAAGAGATGGGGTGGCAAGGTCCTAATCCATCACCGACTTTAGGTAGAGTTACTATCTCTTTCAATAGTAGTTTGCCTTACATTTTTGCTGGTCCTTTTTCCATCTCTTATTGATGAAGCAACTATTAAACATATGAAGTGGGTTGGGAATCATGCAAGATGGAAGGAAATGTTGTTATTCAGGTTTTAATTATTTTTTACATATAATCATCCTACTAACAGGAGAATAGGATCTTCCATAGCATGAATAGACAGCACATGAAGATGGATTAGCTCCACTGTGTTTCTAAGTGGCACTTGAGTCCATCTAATTCCTCACTGCTGTTGAGGTATTTGTATGAAATTCTTTTTTTTTTCTTCCCCTTTTTGGATTTCATGATACAATGTTTCATCTTTTATAATCAATGTTGGTATTGGCTTTAAAATCCATGTGGTTTTGCTGGAGATTACTTAAATCCATCTTGATATGTAGCTCTTGGTTTTTACTTATTATTTTTTTGTATTTCCTTCACATTTTCAGGTTGATGCCAGATATCATCAACTATGTTTTAAACATAGTCAAATGTAGCAGAAATATCAGTGTAAGATTTGTTATGAATTTTTTTATGCAGGAAAGCATATCTTAAACATCTTATATTAGTTTTGCGCATAACTTGCTCTGTTTTAGCACCAAAACTTCATTTTGCAGCCTGCTGAAAATTGTTTTTAATCATTGTGTTTGTGCTTTCATGTGGTACACTGATACCGTGTGGTTCTTAGCTTGATTTTGTTTTCTTGTGCAGGAGCTTGATTAAACCCCCCATGCCAGGTTAAAGGATGAGTTATTTATTTAAACCCCCCATGCCAGCTCCCTCATCTGAGAGTGTTCAATCAGTACCTGCCGGAGGATAAGGTCATTGATATCAGGCTATGTCTCTGGTTGGTTACCGTGAAAATTGTAAGGAAATGAGAAAATAAGTATTTTTTTTGGTGTTTGTAAGGCTATGTCTCTGGTTGGTTTTTTTGGAGTTTTTTTAAAGTTATGCTCCAATGCATAATACTGGAGATGTTTCTTTGGTCAAATTCTTAATGCCTTCTAGATTGCAAGTTGTTTAGGTTAACCTAATGTTATCTAGGTCCAACTGGAGCCTATTGTCCTGCAAATTAGATTTTGACATAGGGTTCTATGTCAAAATCTTAATCTGAATTTGGTTTGAGTTGGTTAGGTACTTTGGTTCAGATATGGGACAACGAGCCAACTATGATTCAACCTTTTGTGCATACTTATCATGTAGAAAGTATGATATTCTAGTTGTATTTAGAATTTCAATAATTGGTCACAAAGTTATTGCTGTAACATGGAAATTTTGGAATGGGATTGTGGAGTCTCAGCACACTTAATGAATTCCAAATGACCTTAACTGCTGGTGAACTATCAAATCATTTGCTCTTTATAAAACTCTTTGTGATCATTTCTGCTTTTCAATTTGATATCAGGTTTAGGAGTTGGAAGGAATCTGATGTATGCCAACTAAAAATTGATGATTGGATGCTAATCCGTCTTCCATTTTTTTCTTAAAACTTTTTTCTGTAAGTTACTTTTCTAGGGCCTTGTTTGTTAACATACAAACCATTACAACACATTCCCCCACATTTTACCACATTGTTCACTTTATTTTTTTCAAAAAAAAAAAAAAATTAAATTATTCACTTTTTATATCATATAATTTACTATTCAAATAAAAAAATCACTACAAAACAAAATTTTTTATTTTCCAATACCACTTTTTCATTTTCTCATATCAATTATTTTTTATTTTTTTTAATACTTGAACAGTGCTCAACAGTGCACTGTAATGGGACGTCGTGGAATGTGGTGTTTGTTAACAAACACCCTCTAGATGTTTGTGGTTCCTTAAACAGAGTTTTATATACAAGTTTTAGGTTCTTGAGGGAGCTTACAAGACCTTTGCCATCAGATTTTAGACTCATGAACCTGCATTTTTTTTAAAAAAAATATTATTTTAAATTTAGTAATGTGTGTGACACATCACCATTTGGTGACATGTCAGTTTTTGACATGTCACCAAATGGTGATGTGTCAAAAATTGACATGTTACTAACTTTAGTAACGTGTTAGTTTTGACACGTTACTATATTTTAGTAACATGTCAAAAATTGACATGTTACTATTTGGTAACGTGTTAGAAATTGACACGTTACTAAAATCTCAGTTCTAACATCCACATCTCTAATCTGTTATACACGTTATGAATAGCACGTCACTAATGGTCAGTTAGTAAAAAACATGTTTTTTGTAGTGAAGGAAACAAAAGATGCAAAGAAAAATCTGACATCAACTTTTGGTAAAAATTAAGTGGTGGCCAGCCACCCCAGTTAGGCCTGGGGGTGGTATCAACCACCCCAGACCAGTCGCCCCTTAATTTTTAAATTTTTTTAAAAAAATTTATGGGGGCATTTTGGAAAGAAAAAAAAGTCAAAATGGTCGAATTGTAACAATTTGGAAGTTTGAGGGGGTCAAGTGTCACGTTTTAAACATTAGAGGTCAAAGTGCAAATGGGTGGATAGTTTAAGGGGAAAAAGTTTATTTTTCCCTATAAAATATATCGAGAATGAATCAAGGATCTCTTATTCCTATATTCTAATTTAATTACTTAATTTCTCCCCTATGTGAACGGAAGTTGTTAGCTAGGCAATTTGTAGGGATATATATATATGGGGAAAAATTTACTTTACACCCATGAAGTTTGAGGTATTTTTCAATTTAAACTCTAATGTTTAAAAATTTACAATTTACTACCCTCATGTTTCAAAAATTTGCAATGTACCCTCTTAATGTTTTAAAAATTTGTAATTAACACTATTAGTTATTAATTGCCAGCATAGGAGCAGGTAAGATGCATTTGCTCCTTTTCTTTTTCATTCCAACACCTATACAACACCCAAAAGGAGTTCAAATGGGGTTGGTGAGAAAAAAAAAAAATCAAAATATGTGTTGGGTTTTAATGATGGGTGATTACGTCATTTCACTAACTAGGATAAATGCAAAATTGGAATACACAATATAAAAATTCGACGTGAGACCCATGTGATGTCATTTCCGTCTAAGTAGATGGCAATTAGTAACGGAGGGTGTTAATTACAAATTTTAAAAACATTAGGGGGTACATTGCAAATTTTCAAACTTGGGGTTAAAATTTAAAAATACCTCAAACTTCAAGGGGGTAAAGTTAATAGATATATATGTGTGTACATATATATAAGTGTTACACATCCATCTCTTACTCATATTTTTTCTAAATATATGTTAGAATCTATGAGACTTAATATCCTCTCATATATTCAATGGTGATCGAATTTGTCAATCTCTTGTATGTAGATTGATAAGAGATGGGTGAAAGATTATCAAATCACCACTTATTCTAAAAGCTTAAACTAATAGGAAGAGTTAAATTTAATCACAATCATTACTTTAACACTCTCCACACGTGTGAGTTTAAACTCCCTTTTAATTGGTGAGGTCCAACATGTGAAATATTTAATTAAAATGGAAGATAAATGATGGAATTAAGGTTCAAACTCAAGAGCTTTGGCTCTGATACTGTTGGGTAGTCTTAAGCCTCTCTTAACCACAAAAGGTAGCTCAAGAGGTGAGGCTTTCCCTCACATTTATAAAGTGACATCCAGCCCCTTCCACAACTGATGTGGGATAACTCTAACAATCTCTCCCTCACACACATTGGGCCCTGGGTCAGAGTAACGACAACCCCTTTCTCCCATACACTGTTGGGCCTAGACTTGTTAGTAAACCTAGGCTCTGATACCAGTGTTGGGTGTTCTTGGACCTCTCTCAACCCCAAAAGATAGCTTAAGAGGTGAGGTTTTTCCTTACATTTATAAAGTGACAACCAACCCCTTCCACAACCGATGTGAGATAACCCCAAAAATTGTTGGGTTGGGTTTCTCTCTTAAGTGAAGGATGATCCAAACTTGTGTAGCTCATGTCTATTTTTATTAAACCCATATGGAGAGGCCCATTTGGGATAGGGTTTGCTAAACCTAACATCCTTTGTTATTGCAAAAAGAGAATAATAATTAAAAAGAGAGAGAGAGAAGCTACCGCCAAAAAGAAAGAGGGGAAAGAAATTCAAAAATTAGAATCTGGAAATTTCGTCCAGCCTTGATCAATAGCTCCAATCGACAAGCGTTTGTGGTCCAATTGAGCTGCATAGATGTTCATGACATGTGACTCTTCATTGTGAATGGTGGAGATTGTATTTTGAGCATTTTGTATCGGTTTTTGAGCCAGTGAACCGTAGCCTTTGTTTGGGTGAGATTTTTCTTTATATCTTATAGAAGTTGATATGTGCCAATAAAAAAAATTGTATGATAATTGCTAATTGTATGCCTCTAATTGAGGCTAGAGAAGACTCATGTATTCCCATTACTGTTGATAGTGGAAGTGTTTGGGTGGACTATGGTCCCATGGATTTTCCTTCTCACATCGGGAAGGTTTTCCACGTAAAAAGTCGTGTGTCTTGTGCTTATGGTGTTTGGATATATATTTTCCGCATATATATTGCTCTATTTTATAGTTTCCTACAGATTCACACAAAAAGGAAGTTTTGTGTATTGTTGTTTCTCCCACCATATACCATGTTAAATCATCACTTATCCTATAAACTTAAAAACAAACATTGCTGTATATATAAGATCTTACTACCATAATTTTGCAGGTTGGAGTTAGAAAGTATTTACAACTTAATGTAGATCGACGAGCCTTGTCTGCAGCCCGTCCAAACGAACTCGAGAGCCTCATCTAGAGGCCGTCTGGACGCCTATGTTATTTTTGTCAAACAACTCCGAAAGTACCATATTTAGAGTTTTCAACCTCCGATTGGAGCATCTTTATGGCGTTGGAAAACTAACTCAAAGTTTTACGAAGTCATGTTTCATGAGGTTTGGCTAATTCCGATGTTTATTAGGTCAAAATGGGATGTAAAGGGAAGATTGGAAAGGTGGGTGACACTATGTTTAATTTATGCACTTTTATTAAGTGCCCGTCCAAATGAGGGTGTTTCTTGTCCGGACGGGACTCGTAGAATTACAATTTCTGACTTTAATTCGTACTTTTATTAGGTTTAGGATTTGGGGCATATAAATATATGCTTATAGCCTTTAAAAACACAGATTTGGTTTATATATGAATTTGTTTAATAAGAATTACTTATAGTTGAGTTTATTATTTGTTTTCCTTCAAACCTTAGAGAGTATTTTGGTTTTCAAAAAGATTCCTTAGATCCTTTGATAGACTCAAGATTTAGAAGCATTTATCCGTTGCTTATTAAAGTTCTTCGCAGCAGCCCACTAAGTCACGGTGCATTAATTGGTATCAGAGGTCAAGTTACTTTCCATGAATAGGGAGGAGAGACCGTCTAGCAGATATGAGCAAAGTGTACGTGCACACAGAGGCAGCATGTAAGGAGCAACTGACAATCCTTGGAGTAGATGCTATCTTGGCAAAGACTTTTAACCAAAGTTTTGATAAGAGCTATGGGGCGGAGATGACTTTTCTACCAACAAGTGAAACGGTCTTTGTGAGTACTTTGGGAATTCTCATGGTATGTGAGAAGGACAAGGCACGAGAAAAGAAAGGCAAGTCTACACGACAAGGTGAGGTGCGGGTTTTTCAACATAATCATTGCATTATGCTGATGATTAGGGCCATCACATATAATTAGGGGTGGACAAATTAACCGGTTACCGATTAACCAACCGATTACCGATATTAACCGAACTGATATAACCGTAACCGATAGTTATCGGTCAGTAATCGGTCGGTCAAGAATTTATTATTGGTTAATCGATATGACCGATAAATATTTTTAATTTTTAATTTTTTTTTATAATTTTATACTTTTTACTCTTTTGATTTTTATTTTATAATATAAAAAAGATGTAGTGGATCAATATAAAAAAAGATTCAATAAGCTATTTTAGCCATATATATATTTAAGCCCTCAAAAGGGACCAAAACAACTAATTTTTAATAAGTTAATTTAGGCTTTAGCCCAACAAAAAGTATTTAACCTCTCAAAACAACTAATTTTGGACCCAATTAGCAACCAGTAAAAAGCTCAATAAAAAGTTAACAAAAACCAGTTTAACCGATTATCGATATGACCGATTAACTGATTAACCGATAGCTTATCGGTCCGTAATCGATAACCCTATTAACCGGACCAATATGACCAATACCTAGCCCTACATATAATATGAGGTGTAGCATTGTTGTGGTCTTGTGGAATGGAGACTAGAACGAGTTGATAGGGCACTCGTAGGACAGTGAAAAGGATAGTTTGAATTCGAGGGCGAATTCTCTCCAATCTAGGGAGAATGATGTAGATCGACAAACCTCGTCTACAAGCGTGTCTGTAGCCCATCCAGACGAGCCTCAACCCGAAGTCTCATCTGCAATCTCATCCAGAGACCGTCCTAATGCCTATGTTATTTTTGTTTGACGACTTTTACTAAAAATGTCATATCTAGAGTTTTTACATCCGATTGGAGTAATCTTTGCGGCTTTGGAAAGCTAACTCAAAGATATACAAAATTATGTTTGACAAGGTTTGGCTAATTCCGATGTTTACTAGGTCAAAATGGGCTAAGTCCGATGTTTAATTTATGCACTTTTATTAAGTGTCTGTCCGAACATGGGTGTTTCCCGTCCGGATAGGACTTGTAGAATTACAATTTTTTACTTCAATTCGTACTTTTATTAGGTTTAGGGTTTGGGGGCCTATAAATACATGCTTATAACCTCCATAAACGCATATTTGGTTTATATATGAGTTTGTTTAATAAAAATTATTCAGAGTTGAGTTTCTTTTTTGTTTTCCTTCAAAACTTAGAAAGTATCTAATTTTTCAAAAAGATTTCTTAGATCTTTTGATAGACTCAAGATTTAGAAGTATTTATCCGTTGCTTATTGATGTTCTTCGCTACAGCACACTAAGTTACACTGCATCATAATTGAATAAAGCTAACTAGGCCCACACCAAAGATATGGAGCAAGGAATTCTTGTTTAGGCCGCAGAGGTTAAAGCATTAATGAGAAATATATTATAATTAGAGTCTGGCGATGAGGTGTCACAAACATTTACTTTTGAACTTTTCGCTATTTTTTCTTTTGAAAAGTTGACTATTGCATGTTGGGAGTGCGATTTCAATAAGTGCGATTTTAAAAATTGCGTTTTTAAAAATTGTGTCTTTTAAATCGCCACTTTTTAAAATTGCACAGACGTTTGGTAAAACAGGCTAAAAAGTATATTTTTTTTTTATCAATCGAGTGTTTGGGTAAAATTAGCATATAATTGCGATTTCAGACCAAATAGGTAAATATTGCCTTTTAAGTGAAATCGTGATTTTGGTTTAAATTCGCACTTTTTCAAATAAGCATCATCTAGTCAGCTTATTGAAATCGTAGATTTTTTCACGATTTTAAAATTGTGTTTTCAAAATCGCAATTCCAAACACTCCAAAATTGTGATTTGATTTAAAAACGTAGATTATTTTTTTAAAAACGCACTTCCAAACGGACCCGTAGTTGGCTGTTCTTTAATTTACAAATAAATTTGTAAGGTCACATTAGGTCTTAAGATAAGAAAGAGAGATAGACGCAGATTAGCAGTAGATAGACGCACACTAGGAAGATGCTGAACACATCAATTCTTAATTAAATTTGTTCAATTCCTTAATGGGTCAATTGTATTTTTAAATATAAGTCATTAAACTATGAACTTCTAAATTTTATAAACAAAATATTTCTTAATCGAAACATCATGAATTGACCGAGTGCTTGCGTGCAGAACTTATTTAACACCAGCAGGCAGCAACAGTAACGCATATATAACAAAAAAATGGTGTACATGTATGCATGACTCATCAATAATCATCAAATAAAAATTCAACCTAAAGTCTAAAAAACATTCCGCGTATGAAACATTATGACAGAAGTTTTAATTTATATTTCTGTCCCAAATTAAACCAGGTCGTTGGCCGGAGGAATTTATCATGGTGTTATTGGAAGACTTGCCTGGAATTTATCAAAACCACAAGGATTCGTGGTTCTTATATATATTCTAGTTTAAACCATATTTTTTGTTATAAAAGGTATTTGTGGATTGGAGAAAGGAACATTAGAACTACACACTTCAATTAATTGAAGTGGTCGGATTTGGCTGCATTTCAAATATCTGCAAATTAAGTAACGGCCGGCTCACCCGCAAATATAAAATCTAAGACTTACCAAGTCTTAGAGGCTCCATCCAGTGAAAAACATAGACCGGTTCATTTACTCCCGAAAATAAATAGACATGTTCCCATGCTTCATCTCTCATTCTTCACAAAACCAAGAATTCAGAGAAAACAGAAGAAAGGGATCATAAACCAGAATAAGGATGAAAGGGTTTCCTAATTACCTCGTAGCTTTGGCACTGATGGCTTTGGCATGCTCTGTTGCCTCAGCCTATGACCCTGCTCCTCTGCAAGACATTTGTGTTGCAGCTAACACTTCCACTGATGCTGGTATATACACATTCTTGTTATTACTATTATGTTCTTTTCAAGTCATGATTCGAAGCATCTGTGTGGTTTTTTTTCTCAATTACCTTGGGATTACATATCAATGTAATTATCAACTAGAATTATGTAATTATGTCTTGTGATATTAACTAACTTTTCTTTGTGCAGTATTTGTGAATGGAAAGTTCTGCAAGGACCGAAAGCTTGTCATTGCCGATGATTTCTTTTTTCAAGGGCTAAACAATTCAAGAAGCACTGCAAACCAACAAGGGTCGAATAACTCTGGACAAAATACACAGCCTTAATACATTAGGTGTGTCATTGGCTCAAATTGATTTTGCGCCAAATGGCCTAAATCCTCCCCATATTCACCCTCATGCCACTGAGATTTTTGTAGTCGTAAAGGGTACCTTGTACGTTGGCTTTATTACATCTAACCCAGATTATCGCTTCTTCACGAAGATTTTAAACGTGGGAGATGTCTTCGTGTTCCCAATTGATCTCATTCATTTCCAGTTCAATGTAGGAAGTACTGATGCTATTGCCTTTTCCGGTCTCGGTAGCCAAAATTCAGGCCGTATTACCATAGCAGACACAATATTTGGATCTAATCCTCTCATCCATGCTGATGTTCTCACCAAAGCCTTCCAATTGGACAAGAATGTGGTTAACTATCTTCAAAAACAGTTTTCTTCCCACAACATTTAGAGAAGCATTTGTAATAGTAACGATGAACCATTAGCTGGTTCATATAAAAAGTTTGCCATGTTTTGCTAGTTGTAACATAGTGTTAGTAATTATAATTAAATTAAATGATTGCTTATGTACATGCACTTTCTTTTCTTTTTGGTAGCACGTTTTGTTGTTTTTGTCTGCAGAGACTGATGTTTTTGGTTGTGTGGAGCTTGAGTTGGTTCTGTAGATGTTTGCAAAATGGCTAATCAGATTTGTTAAAAAAACCCTATACTTGATTATCAAAAAAAAAAAAAAAAAACACTAAATGTAGCAGCACTTTTCTAAGGGATCGGAGCCATTTTATTTTTTATTGTTTCTCTCACTCCTTTTTTTTCAAAACTTTTCCCACTTTTTCCCAATAACTTTCCCAAAACTTTTTCCCAATAAAGAGTAAAAAACTAATATTTTAATAGAATAGATAGAAATATAGCTAATTTGATGTAGAGGCATTTAAAAATTCATTAGCTAAACTAGATAAAAGGGAGTTTTGAGGAGCGATTTTGCATAAAAATTTAGCTTGGCTCCTTCATTCTGAATGCTTTAATTTGGTTTAATTTAAAGGAAGTTGGGTGTGTGTAACATGACAAATTTTTATTTCCCAAATAAATAAATTTTTTTTTTTTGAAGAATTTAAGTTCATAGCACGCATGTGGGTCGGTTTTTGTTAGAAGACGGATTTAAGTAACGTATGAGCAACATTGACAATTTTAAAATCCTAACCGACAAAAATGAAAAAATTAGTGAACTTTAAAAGGGTAAAATGTATTTTTTTTTCATTTTTTTCCTTTTTGTTTGTTTGTTTGTTTGGTTAGTTTTTTTTTTTTGACATATCCGCACAAAAGGGGGGAAGGGGATTCGAACTAGTACTTCCGCTTCATTAAGCGTTGTCCTAACCGATTGAGCTACCTCTTGGGGACATTTTTGTTATTTTTTTGGCCATGAGTCATGTTCATGAGGTGGTGCACCGTCATATATACAGACATCTTATTGAATCTGATGTGGTTTTCTTAATGCATGGCACATCTCCTATAAATAATAATAATGAAATGACATGCTACATTTTTTGCACATCACAATAGGGGTGATGTGCAAAAAATCACATGTCACCTTATTATGGGTGACATTCAAAATTTTCGCACATCACCCAATTTTGCACGTCAACTTTAAGAGTGACGTTCAAAAATTTGCATGTCACTATTTTTTTTGCGAAAATTTGCATGTCACTATTTTTTTTTTCCTAATTATCCACTTTGTTGTCATTTGCTTGCACGTCACAAAAAAAAAATATCACTACCCCAATAGTAACATTTTTTCTTTTTCTGTACGTCACTTTGGGGATGTCACTAATTGGCTTTTTATTTTTTGTAGTGAATTATATGGTTATCAAAAGTATTCATGAAAAAGTACCACAAAGTCAAGGTGCCAACCTAGCTAATCGTGACTTATCAACTTTCTACTTCTTACATTTTCTCAAATTTTAACAAAACTTATAAAATACACAATTAACAAAACATATAAAATACACAATTTAACAAACTCTTTACTCAATGTTATTTAAGAGGTTTACCTTTTCTCCTCATGAATTACACGCATTTTCACTTTGCTCCCATAAATTACTAACTATGACACCCGATCCTATAAACTACCATTTTGTGCCTAAAACCCTCTTTCCGTCAGTCAAAGGCCCATTATGTTAGTCAAAGACTTTAATTCAGATGGTCAAAGTGATAATGCATTGTAGTTCATGGAGGCAATGTAACGGGTACACTATCTGAGTTAACGCATTTGACTAACAGAATGGACCTTTTTTGACTAACGGAATGGTGGTTTTAGGCACAAAATTGTAGTTTATGGGATCTGGTACTACAGCTGGTAGTTAATGGGGAAAATCAGATGTTGGTACACAATCTTAAATGTCAACATATATCCATACGAATTTGTGAAAGAACTACCCAACTGTTACACCTACTTAGTGGTTAGGTTGGTTATGTAAGGTTGTTATTACTCTGTCGAAGAAGAAAAACATGTTTCTTTCACTCCCCGCTATAAATAGGCATGTTTCCATGCAGCATCTCTCACTCCTCACAAGACCAAGAATTCACAGAATACAGAAGCTGAGAATCGTAGCCACAAGAAGGATGAAAGGGGTTCCTAATTGCCTTGTAGCTTTGGCACTCATGGCTTTGGCTTGCTCTGTTGCCTCTGCCTATGACCCTTCTCCTCTGCAAGACTTTTGTGTTGCACTTAGCACTCCCACTGATGCAGGTACATATGTACACGTTCTTTATCTTATTTGAAGCATCTAGGTTATTTTTCTGATCCTGGGGATCTACATATCAATGTAATTATGCTAGGAGATATTACTCAAACAGGCCTTTTTAATTTCTGCATCACATGCTATAAACCATTATTATCTAAGTGTCCTATGACATTAACAAAATTTCCTTTGTGCAGTGTTTGTGAATGGAAAGTTCTGTAAGAATCCAAAGCTTGTCAATGCCAATGATTTTTTTTTTCAGGGGCTAAACATTCCTCTTAGCACTGCTAATCCAATTGGGACGAATGCCACTCTTGTGAATGTGGACCTATTGCCTGGCCTTAACACACTTGGCCTATCCATAGCTCGCATCGACTTTGCACCAAACGGCGTAAACCCACCCCACATTCACCATCGTGCTACAGAGCTTATACTAGTTGTAGAGGGTACCCTGCATGCTGGCTTTGTCACATCCGACCCAGATTACCGCCTCTTCACCAAAATCCTAAATGCGGGAGACGTCTTCGTATTCCCACTTGGTCTCATTCACTTCCAATTTAATGTAGGAAAGACCAATGCTGTTGCTTTTGTCAGTTTTGGTAGCCAGAATCCTGGGGTCATCGACATACCAGAGGGAGTCTTTGGATCCAATCCTCCCATCAATACGGACTTTCTTGCCAAGTCCTTCCAAGTGGACAAGAAAGTGATTGACGCTCTTGAGAAACAGTTCAATTAAAGAACTACCTAGTAGCCACGTACAATGAACTGTTTGATGGCTTAAATAAAGTTTGTCATGTTTTCCTCGTTGTAATGTCCTAGCAATATATAATTATAATGAAATAAAATGTTTGCTTACGTGTACCAGTTCTCCTTTTTTTTTTTCTTTCGACGTTGCATGCATATGGTAACTAAGGTAGAGCGAGTGCACGATTAAACTGAATAAAATTTTGAATCCATGAAGCGTTTGGGATGGTATTTCTAACTTCTCGGCGCTTCCTCTTTTCTAAAAAAGTAAATTAATAAGCATTGGAATAAATAAATAGTAAAAAAGGAGAGAGAACATATTGAAAAGATTGCGAGTAGCAGAAGGTCCAATATCTGTGCATAGTATTTATTAACGTTAAAAACTACATTTTTATTAAAAAACTATTTAATAATATTGACGCGATTATTTCAACCAGCACTTCAATCTATCATCATTAAAATTAATTAATAAATAAATAAGTAAATAATCTAAGGGTCAATTGGTAGAACCATGTCAACAATATTGTGGAATAGTTATTGAATAAAAATGTAATTTTTAGCATTTATCAGCTTTATTTCCTTCCAAAAGTGCCATCTTGTTGTGTTAATCCATTCTTGCTGTGTTAATTCATCTTGTCTGTTTTAGGGTGGTCAATAGGCAACAAAGTAATTGTTATATATATATGGGTTACATAAAGTTTTGAGTGGGGGGACGGGGTGTAGGGGAAGATACTAAGTTGTCAGATACTATATTAATGGCATTGAAATATCTTGACAAAAATGATCAAGACCAAAGTGGCAAGAATCAAGCATAATATAGTATAAATAAAGATCTGCATAAGGATGAAAAGAATCATGCATAATAGTTGAAGATTATTTATTTGTCTAAAAGTATTTTACTGGGAGAATACTCAAACCTTAGCCTATATAGATGCATGTTTGTGTTATTGTAAATCAAGTTTTAAAGTATGAATTAAATTTAGGGTTAAATACCTAATACCCCTAAGGTTTCAAGACTTTATTTTTTCCCCCCCTAAGATTTTGATTTTTATCACAGGAAGTATTTATGATTTTCATAAATGACTGTTTTGGTACTTCCGTCCACTTGCTGTTAGTTACACTAAAATTTTGACATATGGCATAAGTGCCACATCATAAATTATGCACTCTGCCACCTAATATCTTGGTAAGTAAATTAAAAAGGGGTTTGCTAGGGGTTCTCTCCCTAATATTCTCCTAGCGTACTCCCAGTCTTACGTAGAACATGATTTAAGAAAAAATAAAATTGTAGTACCATTTTTTTGCTAACAGATTAATTTTTATGAGTTAATATTTAAGTTCTAATGCTTTAAAACTTGTTTTTGGATTCAAAACTAAAACCTGAGGGTGGAAGGTTAACCCTTTAGGGATGATATCATCCAAAATTGATTTGATCATCCTAAATTTAGTGCTAATACCTCAATTTTGGTGCTAATGCCTCACATTTTGTGCTAATGCTTCAAATTTGATGCTAATACCTAAAAAAATCGGTGGTGGATGCCACTACAATTTTATTTTTTTCTTAAATCATGTTCTATGTAAGACTGAGAAAACGTTAGAAGAACACTATGGGGAGAACCCTTAGCATTTTTCAATTAAAAACATTAACTTTTATTTGTTTAAGAAAGGAATTAATATTAATTAAAAATTGATCCCTCTTCAAAAAATTAAAGTTAAAACAAGTACAGATTTAAAATACCCACACTGATCGAATTAAAACAAGTGTTTTCACTTTTCACGCTTTCAATTCCTTCAAGAATAGAATGCCCAAACCTTAGGTGTCCTCCAGTGATTCTCCCAACCCAACCCCAATGTTCTCCAGCCGCAGCCATGAACCCAAGTTTTCTCCAACTTGGCCGTGTCAGGGCTTGAAGGAAACGTAGTTGCGAGGTAGTATTCAAATCGCGAATTTTTGCGTCAGACACAAAACTTAAGGATGTAATAGAAACGAACCAAGTTCACCTATACGAGAGTGAGGGAACCCAAATCTTCTCCGACAGACAGACCCTAAGCCCAATCTTCTCTGACGAACCCAATTCACGCTAATCAATCAAGTTCCTTCACCGTTCAAAACCGACCAAACCACCGAACCAACCTCTGGCCACGATGATTCCCCAACCTCCATTCAGACCCTAAACCCGTTCTTCCACAATCCGAGAAACCCACGATCCTATCAAGTCTTCCCGAAGCCGGGTTTCCAGTTAGTTTGAAAATAGTGAAGAAGTACACATGGATTTAAATTATTGGTAAGGCCTTCACTGCACGTGTTATTGGATTGTTGTTTTGGGGTTGCCAGACTATGAATACTTTTTTGGATTGTTGTTTGGTATTCAACTTAGATGACTACTTTATTCAATTTGTGTTCTTTTAAGAAATACTTTATTCAATGGTCCTACTGCATGTGTTAAGAACTTCTGTTGTTTTCTGCATGTAAAGTTTTTTTTTTCTTGTTTGTATTATTTTGAATGTTGGAATTCTGTTAAGAACATTTCGTTTTCACCATATATATTGTCTATCTAGCGGATATGTTATAATATAAATTAAATAATTAAATTTATTTTTTCTATTAGCTTAACCTTTACGATAAATGATAATTTAACATGGTATTAATCTATTAGAGTAGAGGTCATGTGAATTCGGTCTTTGTCATTTACCTCACATTTCTATAAAATATTTTAGATAATAAGCCTAATTTAATAAGAGAGAGTTTGTAATATTCCTATATAAGTGGCGATTTAAATTTTTGTTTTTTTAAATGACAAAAGTATATGCATATGTAACCTCGTGCATTGTGTCTCACCCTCTAACATATGCTCTGTTGTGTGCTCATATGTGCTTTTTGTGTTCACCACTATCGATCTGTGCTTAGATATATAGATAATTCTTACATATAGTATTATATTTTATAACGACTGTCAAGATTAGTATATTTCACAGAATATAGAGGTTCTGCCCTTACAATCGATCCATATATATATAGGAACAAATATGCAGTATTATCAAATATGGACACCCCTATATATGAAAGCTCATAGGGACACTTGTCACCTTTCCTTCTATAATTTATCCATTGTTATTGGCTAGTTTTAGGGGATTTTCATTGTGTCAGGTCTGGCTCTGAGAAGAGGGGGGAATTCTCCTATTTCAAGATTTGTCACTGATTTCAACCATTTGAAATAGCAGAGTTGAAAATGCCGGTTTAGTAGGACCTTATATATACATATATATCTTTTCTTAGAAATAGAAGGAAAGGTGACAAGTGTCCCTATGAGCTTTCATATGGTTGGGTGTCCATGCCTACTGCATGCATGTGTCCATGCCTATTCCTAGGGTTTAACTTGCACGTAAGAGTCCAATTACGTAAATGGCTAAAATACCTGTTTGTTGTCAATGTACAAAAATGGCTACAACCCTAGTTGATCTTTTCATTCACCATCATGGATCCTCCAGCTAATTGGATTTGGAATATGTAGGAGGTGATGTGATGCCAGTAGAAAACAAGGGTTACCGTCTTTTGTAAGAAAACTTGTGGATGGAGAATACATGCATCATGGTGAAATGACAATGGCTTCTTCCAAATAAAAACTAACACTAAAGAGCACAATTGTGGGACTCACTACTACAACAATAGGTCAGGGCATCAATCAAATGGGCTACACACCGATATTTGGACAACTTTTGAGACAAACCGAATTTAAAACTATGTGCATTAAATGAAATGATCAGAAGGCACTACAAAAAAAATGGTCACTAGAGTCGCCGCTAATTAATGACCAAAAAGTTGCCGCTATTAGGAAATAGGCCGACAAATTGCCGCTATTTGGTGGTTGCTAGTAATCGGACGCTAATGCCAAATAGCAGCGACTTTTTGGGTCGACGCTAATGACCCCTCATTAGCAGTGACCTAATAATGTCGCCTCTAATAATTTTTTTGTCGCCGAAAAAAAAGTTCAAAATAACTTTGTAGTCGCCGCTATTGGTATATCATTAGCGACGACCACCAAGTTGCCGCTAATGGTATGTCATTAGCGGTGACTTCAGTGTTGTCACTAATGATTTGAGAAAAATAATTTTTTTAAAAAAAGTAAATACCGGTGACAAAGATTTGCCGCTAATAGTATGTCATTAGCGGAGACATCATTGTTGCCGCTAATGGTATGTCATTAGCGGCGACATCAGTGTTGCCGCTAATGATTAGAAAAAAGAAAAAATGTCAATAGCGGCAACTTGCAAGTTGCCGCTAATGATATTAAAAAATAAAAAAAAAATAAAAAATGATCAATGATCGCCGCTAATGATAAAAAAAAAATTAAAATTAAAATTAAAATTAAAATTAAAATTAAAAAAATTAAAAAAAAAACAGCATCTATATATATACATATATAAATTCTAATATATATATAAATATTAAAAAATATATATATATATATATATATATAAGTGATGACCACTCGTTGACTATTTTCACCCATGTACTTGTCCAGCCAACATCAATGCTCCACCTGATTGTTCTGAAGTGCATAAGAATATATACATAATATGATATGAAAGATGGTAGATTGAAAGATTTAAATGACAGGAGGCATGAGTAGTTAGATTCTTTACTTCATGGCCAAGTCATTTAGGTTCCAACTGATAAATAACATGGCAAAGTACATGGCCCCAAAGGCGAATACCAGGTGGAAAAATCCGTACTTGTAAGGAATATCACCCTCCTGTTGAACTTCATCTTTGCGAAACTGGAAAGAACAAATAATTCTCATAGTATCTTGGCAGATAAACATAATTGCAATAATTCTCATAGTATATAATTGTATTTTTTTTTTTCTTTTTTTTCCAGTTGCTTTATTGATTGAACTTCCTAAAACTAAATACATGTTTTCCAGCCTTTTATCAACAATCAAACAAAATTTGTAGGAAAGATTGTTTGAACTAGCTCATGCAAATGGTGGAAACAAAGTTGCAGCTATTTATTCATCCAAAAAACAAATTGCAGCTGTTTGAGCTTTTCACTTTAATAGATAACATTTTTAGTGAGTAACCACTGCAACTGAAAATGCCTTTTTAGGGAGAGATGGCAGAGTTTGCTGACTAGATGTTACTAATGATTGAATTTTCTAGCTTATTGCATACACTGACGGTTGGTGACATCAAATAAGAAATAGAAACTCACCTGAAATGATTGTGAATCAATCCCAGTTGAAAAGGTTGCCATGACAATTGCACATATTGCCATTAGGAACCTCTGGAAGGTCAAGACACATACAATATTATTGTTTAGCTAATTCACATTCCAAATTTTTTTTCTTTTTTTTTCTCTCTGTGCAAAATTTCATATGTATAAGTATTTGATGCATCAAGGACAAGATAAATAGCATGACACAGATGTTTTTATTGTTAAGATGCCAGCAATTAATCTTTCAGTTCTGACCTATAGGGCACTTGAAACAGGTTCAATTATATTTGCTGCACATTAAACTATGACGTTTCGAATCTGTTGGCTCTGGCTTTTAGAACAATTTCAAGACAGGATATGGATTTTTGTTCCTCCAAATACTAAGAAGAAGAAAAAAAAATTGGAAGCATTTCATCTACATGAGTGTTTAGATGTGCCCCCTGGCTTCATAGGCTTCATTCTTAAATGAGGTGCTTATCTTTATTTTTTCTTGAAGCGAACTCCAAAATACGTACCTACTTTTTCACAATAACAAGTAATTTTATGAAATTGAAGCGAACGCCAAACTCTGTAAGGCACATGTTCACAGCAAAAAAATGAGACCTGTCCAGCTTGTGTCCATTTGTATAGAAACTAGCTACAAGCAGATGAACAGAAACTTTTAATAATAATCCAAATGTGTATATTATTATCCAAAGGTTATCACCACGATGGTCATTTTTCAATCAAGCCTTGTCCATCAACTTGAGATTGGATAAGCAAATTTTAGAACTCAGGAAGCAAATCCCACAACATTCAACAGAAAATCTTAAAACCAAAAAAGCAAATTCCTACATGTAAACAGCTTTCAAAAAAAGAAGGACAAAGCAATGTAAAAGGAACCACTAACAAAGAAGCTCACCACCAACAAAGAAGGCACCTGCTCAAGGAAAACAGAAAGTGACGACTCAAACCATATGCCAAACAAAACGCATCAATTTAAATTGACACACACACACACGACCTTCCACATATCCATGAGTAGATTCATCATCCTCACAATTAACCTTCCATAGAGTTCAGCAAATGCAAGATAACCATAGCAGATACATAACCCAAACTAAAAATTTCTCCAAGCATATTATTTCACAAAATAAACCTAGTTTATGACCCCTCAAATCATACTCTTAATACTAAGACATTCTCACCATGTGCATCACTACCATAACTCTAGGAGCCCATCACCACTCATATGAAGACAAGACCAAAATTAGAACCTTCTAAGTCTTGCACATTCATTTTCATTCAAAAACCCAACTTTCATTTAGATACCAAATGAACCACAAAGCATAAAGAAAATTCAAGCAACTCTAATTGGCTTGCATGTAATGATGAATACACAATCAAAAGCAATATAGAGACTGCACTAATTAAAATTCTACCTGAATGTCAGCAATGAGGGACCTTCATTGTTATCATGTAGCAAAAAGAAAGGACCTTTCTCCCCTACACACACACAAACACACATCCAAATTTCTATTGCTTACAAATAGAAGATAGCTTGGAACCTACATACCTTCGGCATCAAACACCAGGTTGGAGTAGCCCACCAGATCTATTTCCCTTGTAAGGAGCAAAAATGATTGATAAGTTGTGACCACCAAACCCAAATGAATTAGACAACGCACTACAAAAAAATAGAGGTTTGGTGATGGTTTTTTTGTGATGATTTAGAGCTAAAAACCATCACTACAAAGGTAGTGACGGTTTTGTAGTGACGGTTCCAAATGGTAGCTAAACAAGTGTTGGTTTAAGCAAAATCGACACTAATTAGTGTCAATTAGTGTCGGTTTGTCCAAACCGACACCTTTTAAAAGGTGTTGGTTTAAAAACCATCACCTTCAAAAAAGTGTCGGTTTTTTTAAAAACCATCACCTTTTAAAAGTTGTCGGTTTTTTTAAAAAACTATCACCTTTTAAAAGGTGTCGGTTTTTTTAAAAAACCGACACCTTTTAAAAGGTATCGGTTTTCTAAAAAACCATTACTAATTAAAAGGTGTTGGTGTTTTAAAAAACCGACATTGTTTTTTTTTAATATATTTTTTCAGATTTTTTTTTTTTTTTTATTTACCAATTTTTTTCCTAGCTTCTTGCACAATAATGCAAGAAGCTGGCCAATTGTCCATCTTAAACATAATTGGAATTCTATAAATGCAGAGAATCAATAGTAAACTACATTAGACTATATTAGAATCAATAGTAAACATAATTGGAATTCTATAAATGCAGAGAAGCAATAGTAAACTATATTAGATTTAGGTAGAACAGAGAATCATAGTTCACTTTAGCTAGTTTCTCTTTGAGCTCAAGAATGTCATCATTAGATTTCTCTTCATTTAAACGTGCTTGCTCTTCAGCCTTCAGTCTTGCTGCTTTCTCCTCTGCCAACTGTTGCTCAAGCCTAGTCGTTGTCTCTTTGAGCTTCAACTCAATCTACACAACAATACATCAATCATCAATAAACATAATTAACTAAAATAAAATCCAAACTAAGTATTTTTGCAAAGCAAGATCCAAACTGCAATCCCTTCTGCATAATTTTTTGTATTACTAACAAACAAACAATAGAAACACCCAGTTAAAACCAGCAAGAACAAACTGCAATCCCTTCTGTAGAACAACATTACAATAACATGTACAATCAATCCCCCTAAATCTATATACAGACAAAGCAACCAAACAATCAAGGATACAACAATAATTTTATAGTAGCAAAGAATGATTCTTTTCTTTCTTTTTCTTTTGTTTTTTTTGTTTTTTTTTTTTTTGTAGTAGTCCACATAGAGTTGCAGACGTATTTGGTACCAAGTGATGCGGAAATGTAGTGTTGCAGCTTCTTCTATAAGTTGGCATGATGTAGTTTCTATGGGAGTTCAACACTGGCAGAAGAAAACTAAGAAGGCTAGCTTATGCCGTTTAGTTTTGGAGCTACAATTTGTGGAGAAAAAGAAATAGAAATGAAATTAGGTGTGGTGGCCTTCGTCTACCTGAGGACAAAGGTCTGCAGAAAATTCAAAGGGAAGTGAGAGCTCCAGTTGCAGGGAGGGTTAAGCTTTGTAGAACAGCTGTGAATGAGGATTTAACACTGATGTTTTGGTGTAGCTTAGAACTTGTTTGGCTTTGTGCTTCTGAAGATAGCTGGTTTTGTGTTTAGTTCTCTTGCAGAGTTTTTTCTTTGTATTGTTTCTGTGTAACTTCAGCATATTGCATAATTCCCTTTCAATTTTCTTGAACGCATGCAGTGTGTGTTTGGGGCATGGGAAGCAGCTTACAAGGCTGAAGGAGAGGAAAAGACAAGGGCTATAGAGTCTGCACAAGAATCACTGGCGTTTCTTGAGAAGCAGATTGCAGGGAAGAAGTATTTTGGTGGAGATGATATAGGGTTTCTGGACATAGCAGCGGGTTGGATTCCTCATTGGCTTAGTGTTATGGAAGAAGTCGGAGGCATGAAGTTACTTGAAGCTGAGAAGTTTCCATTGCTCCATGAATGGGCCCACAACTTCATCCAAATTCCACTCATCAGAGAATGCATTCCCCCAAGAGAAAAGCTTCATTTCCTTGTAATGTTTATTCTCATTTATGACCAATTCTTGCCTCCTAAAAAATGTGAGGTGTCTTTTATTGGAAATATTATTAAGTGTTTTTATTTTCTATATGAGATAGAAACAAACCACCGAGAAACTTATACCAAAAAACCTATTTTCTATACGGAATTACCTGTTCAAATTGTGAAATTTATACCAAAAAATAAAAAATAAAAAAGGAAAACGAAATATTGATTCAGTCATATACATACAAATAGAAATATATTCGTACAGATTTATCACTGCAGTACTACAGCATGTACTGACATGAACATAGGGGTATGTTTGTGTGCCATTTAATAAAAGAGAACAAACTAAATATTCTAAAGTTCTTGATAAAATCTGCTCTGTAGCTCATAAAATCATTAGATTATAAAAGTTATGCAATTTATTTTCGAGAAGAATGTGGTAAACAAATACGCGCACACATATATATAAGAGAAAGACATATGCATAAGACAAGGAAAGACCACAAACCACATTAGACTCAATTATAAGAATCACTAAGCTGAGCAAAGCTGCATATATATATATATATACAGCAAGCAGTTCCACAATAGATGGCTAATAGGGCATAGAAAAATTGGCACCAAAATTTGATTTAATAGACAATACCAACTATGGTAGTTGAAGCATTATGTTCAGGGGACTAAATATATATTGATTTAATCTTGTACAATATCATATGTCATTCTCACATCTTTCCTCCAGAGACAAAAGGCAGGAGACCATATTCAATTTAAATATATTTTCATTCTTAGTTTTTTCTTCTTTTGGTAGATAATGTCATCCTTAGATAACAATAACAATCATTTTGAACAATTCCAATAACTCTTGGAAAACTCTATTCTAGTTTGGGTATAAAATAAACCTACTCATTAATGTACCTTCCAAGAAGGCAAAGAAACAGAGCATTTAAACAGTCAAACAAGATACGGACAACAAATCAGAGTAAAAAGGCCTAATTAAAATGTGAGACACAGAAAATAAATAAATAAATATTCATATTTATCAATAATTTAGAGGAATAAGAGTTGGCAAAAAGTATCTCAGGCATGCATGTACAGAACTCAAAGACAACTAGTGCCACTTACCAAATAAGATATGAATATTTGAACAAGATGCACATAACAATTGATAGAAATGAAAAAGGACCACATAACTCAACTAAGCTTTGATACCAACTAAATTGGGGAAATAAGAATGTCAAATTAGTGACTAAAATTTATTGTTTGAATGAATTGACGTAAACAATTAGAAAAAAATTAAGGGGACAGCCAATGTTTTCAACTAACTGGTTATTTACTGCTCATTGTAACCAAAGCAATAGTTTACAACTTGCATGCATCAAGCAGTGATGTAATGTACAGGAATAAGACTTCATGAAACACTTCCAAATAATTGAGGTTGAAAAAAAGGATTATGCTTCAACTACCACTTATCTTGGCACCAAAAAATCAGCAAACAAGTTACATTCTGTTCATCCCCTTGGTACCCAAGTTTTTTAGTCAACACTTTTTAGTCAAGAAGTGGTCATCTTAATTTCATCACTCCTTTACTTTAAACCTTGCCTGCCAAGCAATGCATGTATTTTTCTAAAATCTTCTATGCACGTAAAAGAAATATTATGCGCATAGAAGATTGGTAAAGTGAAGTAGCCTTGGCCAATCACAATCCAAACATTCTGTTCATCCCCTTGGTGCCCAAGTTTTTTAGTCAACACTTTTTAGTCAAGAAGTGGTCATCTTAATTTCGTCACTCCTTTACTTTAAACCTTGCCTGCCAAGCAAGGAGGAATACAGTCCCTCTCATTTGTTTAGTTTCTTGTCGGTGTGAGGGAGCTCTATATATGACTTTATATTGGGATTGGTCCACATCATCAGAACTCAGTGACCTGAGTGAGGAATATAGTAAAAGAAATGAAACAGGAATGACAAGTAACAGCTTTGTGATTCCCTGATCAACTTATTTCCAAAGTTTAAGGAAGCTGCATGCTCTTGTCTATAGACTATATATATAGGTCGCTCATCACACTTGATTCTTCCACAGCCTTTCAGCTTACAATCATTCTTTTTGTTTCTTTATTTGACATCCAGAAACCACCGGCCGGAACAAAAACACAAATATATATATATATATATATATATCAGAAACTGATCAAAACCATCCCTTTCAAAAGCTATATAGCTTACCCAAAAAAGAACACGTCCAAATACCTAGAAGCCGCCCAAGAGCTCTCAATCTTAGAAACTCCCATTAAAGAGAGGTACGAAAATGAAGACATAAAGATGTTAATTATATAGACCCTGAGAAGCAATTTATTTTGGTGCAATTATAACTCTGAAATGGCAATTTTAAAGGCAACATTCAGATGTGTAAGTGATCTCATTTGTTGGGATTTCTCAATTTACAACCAGACGACCATGCCTCCAACCGTACATCTCAGCTTAATTTTGACCTTCAACATGTTCATTCGGTCAAGATCCAAACGATCGATTCTTTCAACCGTACCGAGTTGATTTAAGAGTGTTGACACTATTAAGGCATAAGGCCTTCCGGGAATTGTAAATCATGCAATATATACCTTAAGAAAAACTACTTTAACAAAGAGAATATACAATTTTTATTTACAGAAATGAAATGCTGCCTATAAGAAGAAAAACAGGGATATAAATTTGATTCCATGAAGATAAGTAGAGAATATATACACGGCATGTACAGGTATATCCTAATCCAAGTTGAAGGAGCAGATTAGCATAAAGCATATCTCATAGATCAATGGTGTAAAGAATCAGCAGGTATGAGAGATCTGGAAGGGCAATGGAGAATCAGAGTTCAACTCATGGATAGTAACAAACTTAAGAATCAATGGGAAAACCAAAAAAAGGCATGATAGACAAAGAAAGCAGTCCTTGAAAAGGCAAAACTCCAAGAACTGAATTTAGCAAACTGCATGAGGCTCAATAATCGGAAACTTCAAACAGAAATTTCATATTAAAAAATTTGAGAAATCTCACCGATGGTCCTCGGAAATGGCCACAGCCGATGGTGCTTCGGCGACGGAGAGGGAAAAAATATAGATTAGGGCAAAAGTGAAGTGAGAAGAGGGGTTTAGATCTTTGGTGCGAATTTTCACTCGTTCCCGAGTGTTTTTTTCCCTGATTCTGGGTCAACCGCCGGGTTATTACTTTCCGAGACCCTGCGAGCAGTTTTGGGAAGATTGGCTGCAAAGGCTTCACCGGGCGATGGCTACTGATGTGCGAATCAATCAGTCAACTGCTGTGACAAGTGAGATGGGTTCCTTCTACTACTTCCTTCTACAACTACAGATTCGTGAGAGAGCTGGATGAAGCTACAGATTCTTCAGAGAGCTAGATGAAGCTACAGATTCTTCAGAGAGCTAGATGAAGCTACAGATTCTTCAGAGAGTGTTGAACCCCAGGGAGGCTCCCTGGATTTGCAGTCCCGCAGCCTGACTAAATTGAAGTTAAATCATCACGTTTAAGGAATAAATAATGTCATGGAACATCATGATATCAATGAAAAGTGACAAAAGATACAGTGGGCAAAGATACCACGCCTTCATCTGGGTTTTCCAGGTTGAGATTTGGATGAACCCACCCTGTCCGTATTGCCTATATGTGGAAACACAATAGCATGCATATCAATAAGCAAAAAACTGCAATATCAATACCCAACTCCTAACGTGATTAGGGAAAAAAGATCTGGAAACCAAATCTGACAGCACACAGGCTGCAGTTCCTTCTTAACTGGTTATGGAAAAACATTTGCAGCTTGCAGTTGTTCTCAGCTGCATTTCCAAATAAGTGCATTCTTTGGAGAATCCTTTTATATCTGCATTCTAGATCATTTAGAGGAGCAAGTGATTCTGAGGGATATGGGCAGATAATTTCAAGCTATGAGTAAAATACTTTGTCTATCTGGTGCGTTTGTTTTTTAATTATTCTCTAGGGTTCCAAGAATGTAACTAGACAGCCTCAGAATACCATTAGATTCTCATAAGATTTGCAGCTTAACAGATTTCAGACACTTTCATGACAACCATTTGCAATGCTAATCATTCCAAATCAAAGTAATCAATTGTTGGAAGTCTCACATTGCTTGGATATTAAGGAGATGAGCCATTTATAAGGGTAAAAGGAAATCTCAACTCTTGAGCTAACTTTTGGGTTGAGTTACGCCCAAGACCCATTTTTAACATGGTACAGAGCCAAACTCAATTGGCTGTGGCCCACCGTCTCCCATTTGTTGCACGTGTTGGCTTAGATGTCCTCTCTCCACAAGTGAGAGGGTGTGTTGGAAGTCCCACATTGCTTGGGTATTAAAGAGATGAGCCATTTATAAGGGTAATGAGAAATCTCAACTCTTGAGCTAGCTTTTGGGTTGAGTTAGGCCCAAGACCCATTTCTAACATCAATGTCATCTAATTATTCACTTACAAATAGCACACAAGCTTGGAATCTTATTTAAAATACAATAATATGAGATACAGAAAGTACCCCCTCATAGTCTTTCGCAAGATTGCTTATCCGAAAATATACCACTGAATAAATCTCAAAAACTTAGTGCAATAACTGATCATATATTGTCTAAAAGCCTAATAGCTGAAAGCTGAGAAACCAGGTACTTGAAACTCGATACCTAAGACAAATGAAAAATGCGAAGAACTTAAAATCAACATACTTAATAGCCTGGCAATACATTTCTACATATCTTTCTGAGAAAGTACTTAACATCACAATGAAAACATGTAGTAGTACATAACTCCTTCCACTAAACTAAGTAATGCTACTTCTATATAACATTGATTTGAAGTGTCCTAGAAAAAATTTCCTCCTTGGAATAGGCGTGAAGAATCTAAACTTTCTAAACATATATAGATTTGATGTACAATACCACAATTTAAAAGCACTAAGAAACTTATGTAAAGAAAAATATAAGTACATATAACTGAAAAGGAAACAAGCATCTCAACACACTAAGTTAATAAACCACTATATAAAGCCAAGCAGGGTAAGCAGTTTGCATACCACACTTCTTACAGTGAAAGAAATTTTCACGACCACCAATTCTGAAAAAATGAATATATATATATATATATATAGATCACAAGAACAATTCAATTAACACTAGACATTTGTCCAGAAAACTGAAATCAAATCATAGCAACTGTGAAATATACACATTTTCAGCTCACTTACCTACAAATGCCACATTCTTCACAGTGAAAATGGTGCTTCTGGGTCTGCATATATAGCCACATTACATATATAGGCATCAAATGCCGAAAACTTAACACCTTCTAAAACTCAAGGAAGTTAGGTCTGCTTTGACTAAATAACTAAGGAAGTTAGGCCTGGATTACAGTGTTGAGATAACTTTGTTGCGTTGTAATCAGGTAAAGAGGATGGCATTGGATATTTTGACAGGGAAAATAGGTGAGAAATATAAACATGTGCGAGAGTAGTGATGAAGGGAAGGGGGGACCGGCTGGGGCCATGGTCCAACCCCCCAATTCCAGGAAAAAAAAATTCCTGTAATTTTTTTTTTTTTTATTCCGGTACCCCCCATTTAAAAAAATTTTGCTTTGGTACCCCCCCTGAATTTTCCTAGCTCCGTCAACAAGAGTATGCAAATGCATTAATGAAGTGGAATCTTGGCACATCAGCTTATATGGATGGAAGATTCTTCCAACGAATGTATGTGTCATTGGCAGCCTGCAAGTGGGGCTTCTTGAAGGCGTATAGACCCATGAGTTGTGTCGATGCTTGCTTCTTAAAGAGCAAGTTCGGTGGCCAGCTACATGCAGCCATTGCGCGGGATGCAAATGACGACATTTATCCACTAGCATATGCTGTATGTGAGTGTGAAGATCAACATACATGGACATCGTTTCAAGTTGTTTATTGGAAGATATTGGCAATCCGCGAGTACACACTTGGTCATTCATGTCCGATTGACAAAAGGTATAAATTAGTTGAATATTATGTATTGTTTGGATTTTGTTTGGTGAACAATTAACATGATTTATTTTGTATTGATACTCAAGGACTACTTAATGCCATGGAGGATTTGATGCCTGGTCTGGAGCATTGATTTTGTATCAGGCACTTGCATGCAAACTTCAAGAAACATGGGTACAAGGGCAAGGCATACAAAGACGCTTTGTGGGGTGCAGCTCGGGCAACTAATGAGTTGCAATTCAAACACTACATGTCGATCATTAGAGGTATGAGTGAAGATGTATTTGACTACATTAGCAAGATGTATGAGTGAAGATGTATTTGGCTCCCCTAAACCAGACTTCCCAGGAGGTCACCCATCCTGATACTACTATCGCAGAAGCACACTTAACTGTGGAGTTCTGATGGGATCATTACCATCACGGCTTTAAAACGCGTTGTTGTCATTGTGGGTGTAAGTATACATATAAGCACATCCCCATCTCCATACCCAGGCGATGTGAGACGTCACAATCACCCCTTCTTAGGACCCAGCGTCCCCGTTAGCGGCCTCATGGGATTAGCCCACTCTTGGCATCCGTCCCAGCGATGCGTCCGCTAGCTGGCGGCCTCATGAGATTAGCCCATTCTTGGCATCCGTCCCAGCGACCTTCATGGGCTTGTGCACGCTCCCCCATCTCAGGCTGGACAATGGCTCTGATACCATATGTAACATCCCACTCCAATGACACACAATATTGTCCGCTTTTGGCTCCCTAAACCAGACTTCCCAGGAGGTCACCCATCCTGGTACTACTCTCGCAGAAGCACGCTTAACTGCGGAGTTCTGATGGGATTATTACCATCACGGCTTTAAAACGCGTTGTTGTCATTGAGGGTGTAAATATACATATAAGCACATCCACATCTCCATACCCAGGCGATGTGGGATGTCACACAAGGCATGCATTTACAAATTATAGTTGTAGTGATATATTAATAAACAATACTGCCAAGTGTTTCAATGCGTGGATCCTAGAGGCAAGAGATAAGCTTGTTTTGGGATGTATGGAATTAGAGGAAAATTCACTTTACCCCCTGAAGTTTCAAGGGTTTTTCAATTTTAACCCCAAAGTTTTAAAATTAACAATTTACCCCCCTGAAGTTTCAAAAAGTAGCAATTTAAACCCTCCGTTAATATTTTCCGTCAAATTGGACGAAAATCTGTGAAATTACATAATTACCCTCAAGCTTTTTTTTTTTAAAAAAAAAAAATTCGTTCATTTAGACGGAAAAAGTTAATGGAGAGTTTAAATTGCCACTTTTTGAAACTTAAGGAGGGTACATTACCAATTTTGAAACTTTGAAGTTAAAATTGAAAAATTCCTGAAACTTTAGGGGAGTAAAGTGGATTTTCCCCATGGAATTAATAAGGCGGCAACTAATGGGCAAGTTCAACAAAAAAAGGGCTGGTGCAAAAACTTCGACAAATGTGATTTGCCCTAAGATTGTGAAAAAATTGGAGAGAAACAAGTAAGAGTCAAAAAACTACATTTGCCATTGGAATAATAGATTGTAGTTTGAGGTCGAACATAGTCATGAGCCTAGGAGGATTGTTGATCTTATGAGAAAAACATGTGGTTGTGGTAAATGGCAACTCGATGGTATTCCATGTCCCTATGCAATTTGTACAGTTTTTATTTTCATAGGCAAGTCCCTGAGAAGTATGTCAATTGGTGGTATTTGATGGATACTTTTAGGAAGTCATATGCCCTCGATATATATCTGATACCATCAACTTACAATGAGTGGCCTATTGATCATGATGTGGAACCTATACTACCCCTTATACCAAAAAAACAAAGATGTAGGCCTAGAAAGGTGAGAAGAAGAGGAGAGGATGAAAATGAGCCTATTGAAACAATCAAGGTGACTCATAAGGAGTATGGTGTACGTTGTGAAAATTGTGGTCAAACAGGTCACAACGCTAGGAGTTGCCGCCAACCAGACAATCCAAAGAAAAAGATTTGGCCCAAAAAGGTTGTGAAGACAAAGCCAAATAGTGAAACTAAGGTTAATTATTTTAACAAACTATTAATGTTATCTTTATTTAAATAGTGAGCGTGCACTTATGACATTGTTTGTTCATATGGTGTAGCAGGGAGGATCACAAGATGCAGAAGAACCCACCACCACTGTCGACAACACAGGCCCAATTAGCCAACCAGTAGGGGTGAGAAATGAATTCATTATGTCTTTAGTTTTTAATGTCTCTTGTTGATATTGATGTGCTCGTATTTCAAATTGGAAGATCACAAGCAGGAGGACAATTCAAAGCAGATTCACGTTTAGGACAATATAGGGCAACTCAATAGATTATTGAGTTCTGGGATATTTGAAAACTGACACCTTGTAGGCTTGTAGTTTCTGGTGTGTTTTTCTTTGCATGAGGAATGCTGCTGGCACTTTCTAGATATCCATATGAACAAATTATTTCCAGAAACTATCACTTTGTGTACTTTAATTTTTCTTATTGTCAGATTATAAATGCATATTTCTGTCACGGGATCCAAAATAATTAACAAGATTGAAATGAAAATGGTGTTGTCCAACCTGCACACTATTACAGCAATAATGTCAATGATATTGGAAGATTGGGGAAATGTTAATGATACCAGGAAATTTTAAATTATGGAAAATTTGGATGAGTTATCACCATTCAATTTGGATGAGTTTACGTTTCATAAGTAGGGTTACATGTTATTTTACATAAGTTAAAAAGATACATCATTACACAAAATTCATTTGATAAGTGCGACACAAACAACCAACAAAATCAAACACCATGACAAAAATAAAGCATACATAAAAAATTTCTCTCTTACTCTAAATATGGCATTTTCCTTCTCCAACTCTCTAATCTTTTCCATATATATGACATCTTCATTCTGGATTTGCTTAACCCTTGATCAGGTAGTTGTCATTTTCATTCAACAGATCTTCAACCCTTGCCATGCAACTGTCCTTGATCAGTGCCAAATATTGTATATTTGACCCTCCCTTAACTTATATTTGTTAAGCTCTTAGCGTTGTTAATTTCTAATGTTTTAGTTTGTTTTAGTATTTTATGGTGTTGCAGGTCTTTGCATTCAAACTGCGGTTAAAATGGTGAAAAATGACAAAAAGTAAAGATTTGGCCCCTGTCAGTGCGCTCGAGCGCACAAGGTGCAATCGAGCACACTGTGCTCGAGCCCAAGGGGTGCGATCGAGGGCATATCTCGTCAGCCCGCAAAGCCCGCGTTGTCCTAGCCACCATCGCTTCACCCGCTACGCCGTAGACTTTCAAAGCAGTTATATGCGCTCGAGCGCACTTCCTGCGATCGAGCGCACATAAGGCTGCGCTCGAGTGCGCCTGTGATCAAGCGCACCCCTGACCTGACAGCACATTAAATTTTGCTTATAAATAGAACATTGTCTCATTTTTATAAATGGATGTTTTGGGAGGCGCCTTTAGGGCCAAAAACCCTCTGTTCTTCACTGTGTCCCTCTGTTCTTCATTGTGTAGTCCTTTTAAACGTCATTTTATTTTATAATGCTTAGTTTTGTTTTACTTATGTCTCTTATTTTCATGAAAGGCTAAATCTTTAACTAAGGTTGAAGATGAAGCCTCACCATTTAATTATATTCATGTTTTTATGCTTAGTTTAATACTCCATCCATAGTTTAATGTTTTGTTTGTTCGTTTCAATTCAGTTTCATGACAAAATTGTGTTGATTGTTATTTATGAATTGTTAAACGTCCAATATCCGTTGTGATTGGTCTGGGGTATATCGGATGATTCTATCGAATCCAATATCCGTTGTGATCAATGATACATCAGATGATTCGATTTCGGTTCAATATCCGTTGTGACCGTTTTACGGTAAATATATCTGATGATTCGACTAGATTTTAATAATAGCAATAGAACATACATATGTGATTTATCGATAGATGGATGTATGAACAAAGTGTTAGCGCTAAGAGTAGGTGTATCCTAATCGTTTTGGAAGTATGAACTAAGCATGTTAATATGTTTGTTAGTGTGGTGAGGTGGATTCTAGACCTTAGTATTTTTATCTATTTGTTTTTTAGCATTTAGGTAAGTTTATATTTATTGCAAGCCATTTATTCAATATTTGGAACTAGGTTAAGATAGAGTTAGTTTAGGCATAGAATTAGTTTTTCACAAACGCGGTTCCCTGTGGATTCGATCTCGTACTTTTGCAACGCTACACGAACAACGACTCGTGCTATTGCGAGTACATTAAATTTGTACATCAGTCCTTTTCATCCTCCAGATCTCTAACCTTCTCCAACAAAGCAGGTAGGACCACCATACTCCTCTTACAAGTTGGTTTGTCATGTCATTTGAAAAATTTGCAGGCATCATTCCTCTACATAACAGTCACTCATGTCAACGGTAAACAAAATCTAGTAAAATACGGTCCATCTATGTAAATACCAAATAGAACTCCAAGCAAATATATATCTGCCTAATTTCTTCTGATGCTTATAGAATCACAAGCAAAAGCCATCGCTGTCATCAGTGCAAAATCCATAAAGCAGTTACACATTAGTAAAAAAGATTATGACTTAGAATATTTATAATAATAATAATAATAAAACAGAAGATAATAGTTTTTGACAAGGAAAAGAAAAATAAAAGCCTATTCTCTTATACCCAAAAAAAGAAAGAAAGAGGTTATAAAGTCTATAATATGGTACAGAAAGTAAAATATAAAAAATTACGTTGTATATATCCTTTCAGGCCAGTTTATCTCTATACACAGACAAACTCGACTCCAGAATTTCCTGACACATGCATACCAACCTAATTTGAAATAAATTACCAACTTAACTTCATCCAATTATGACAAAACCTATGCTTAACCCCATTTGCAATTTGAAGATATACCTTCAATAAGCAGTTATGACTTTCTGATAGCAACCAATGTTTCAAGTATAGATGCATCAAATGAAATTAAAATGGCAACTACCAAGATATTTTTTGTTCTTTGCTTTCAGCAAATAGTTTATTGTTGAAATTTTGCTGGCAAACAAGATTTGTAATGGAACATGGTACATTAAAAAAATACACATTGTGGGATCATTCTATAATAATGAAATCTTATAGCTTTAGCTCCAGGCTAAGACAGAATTTCCAAAAACAGATATAAATATAACCATACCAGAATTTCTGACATTAAAATACCAAATAATGATTTACAACAAGTATTCCCGAAAGAAAATTTGTTAGACGCGTATCTAAGATAAATTGGATATAATACGAAAATAAGAACAGCAAGACTGTAAGTTATACCGTGACTTAAAATACAAGAAATAGAACTGACTTAAATTACGAAAAAGAACGGAAAAAAAAGCAATGAAAATGGTAGATAATACATTTTTCATGGTTGCATAGATTTAAAGCTTTCCCATAACTAACTACCGTCCCAAAGTTTTTGGTATTTTCTTGTCTTTCCATAATTTAACGGCTGGCGCATTTTGTCATAGTGGAGGACCTAACTCCAATTGAAAAACCTCATATTGTTTATGTTGGATATTAATTTAAATAATTAAATTACCGTTTCCTATCAATTTAATTTTTAAAAGATAATTGCAAATTTAATACAAAAGAGTAACAAGGCGGAAATCCACTATTAAAAGTTGAGTACAAGAGAGTAACAAGGCAAAAAAACCACTCAAACCCAAAGCTCCAATTACACCCAATTCTCACTTTTGTCCAAAAAAGAATAATAACAAAAGGGAAAAAAACACTAGACTCTCTCTTTCTTGCTCTCACTTTTTCTCTGGATTGTTGGCACACTCACCCTTCTTTTGGTGCTTCACTGATTCACGTTTTTGGCACACTCTAAAAACACAAGGCCTTTATATACTGCACCATAGTCGGTTGTAGTCTCCTAGTACAAGTCAGACATCAAATCCAATTAAAACTTAGACTAGGAGTTCACGCGAGCAGAGAAAAGGAATTCCAACATCAACCAGGAGAAACTTCTCCAAAACCAAGTAGAACTAGGAGATAACTTATAGCCACGCACAAGCCAACAAAGGTAAAAGCAACACTTGGGCCCACACATATAGATAGGTTTAAAGACACCTATACTCTAACAATCTCCACCTTGACTTGAAACCCATCAAGTCTAACAAAGCATATTTCCTCCGGATGTCTCCGCCTCAGCCTCTAAGGGCAATCACTCTCCACAAGTGTCACTCAAGCCCAAGCGCCTCTTGAACTTGAGCATAGGACTTGATTTAGACATTACACCATGCCTCCCTATCAGTCTTGTAGACCATACAGCTTTCTCTAATGACTTTTTCTTCTTGTAGACCCATCTGCACCCTTTAACCTTCTTTCCCTTGGGTAATTATGCCGATTCCCAAGTTTTACCTCTCTGCACTAACTCCACCTCTTTCGGCTTTCCATCCTAAATAGAAGATGGATCTCCACTACTAGCTGTCAGAGCAAAAGAAACTATGTCCTCAAAGCCATACCTGTCTGATGCCTTTTGATTACATTTCTCTTTGCCTCTTGCTAAAGAATAACACTCTTCCCGGTGCTGTAAGTGTCTTGAAAACTCTTCGTCATCACATTCATCCGTGAGTGAATACTGTTCATCAAGCTCCACCTCCACGAATTGTTTCTCTTTCTGAGTTGTACTTTCAGAAAGCTCATCTAAGTTAACAAACTCAGACTTTTTCGGTTCGTGCTCTGTAACTTCAGGTTCTGCACTTGACCCATCCTTGTACATAGCATACTCATTAAAAGTCACATTCAAACTTCTAATGATCTTCCGATTTTGATCATCCCAAAATCGATAACTGAAGATATCATCTCCATATCCAATGAAAAAATACTTTCTAGATTTAGCATCTAGCTTACTCCGAGTATCAGACTCATCATACACATACGAAGTACAACAAAATACTTTCAAATGTGAAAGATTTACCTCTTTTCCACTCCAGACTTCTTCCGGTAGTCTATGGCTTAGGGGAACGGAAGGCCTCCTATTTATCAAGAATGCAGCAGTGCTAACTACATCAGCCCAGAAAGTCTTTGGTAACCCAGCATGCAATCTTATACTCCTAGCACACTCATTGAGGGTCATGTTCTTGCGCTCAGTCACGTCATTCTGTTGTGGCGTTCCCGGGATAGTTTTCTCCATTCTAACCCCATTCATTGATCAAAACTGTTTAAACCACCTATCTTCGTATTCTCCTCCATTGTCTAATCTCAAACACTTGAGCTTCAAGCCCGTTTCAGTCTCAACCATGGCCTTCCATTTCTTAAAAGTTTCAAATACATCAAATTTACTTTTCAAGAAATAAACCCATACCAAACTGCTTGAGTCATCAATAAATGTGATGTAATACCACGAGCCTCCAAGAGCCGCAACTGGTGCAGGACCCCACAATCCATGGGTACTAGCTCCAGCTTTCCAAGCTTAGGTGCTTTGTCAACTTTCACAAAACTCACATTCTTCTACTTTCCTATGATGCAGCCTTCACACAAATCAGACTCAACTGACTTCAACTCCGGTAGTTTCCCCTTTGACATAAATACTTTCATCCCTTTCTTGCTCATGTGCCCAAACCTTAGGTGCCATAGTTTTGAGTCAGCACTCATATCTGCAACAACAACTATATCCTTGTTGTTCGTGGTCATATAGAGGGTACTTGTCTTATGACCACGAGCCAAAATCCTAGCTCCCTTGTTGACCTTCCACTTTCCACCGTCAAAATGAATTGAATGTCCTTCCTCATCAAGCTATCCCACTGAAATTAGATTCTTCTTTAGCTTTGGAACATGCCTGACCTTCTGCATTTTCCATACCGAGTCACTATGAACTCTAATGCGAACATCACCTAGGCCCACAATATCCAATGCTGTTCCATCAATCAAATAAACCTTCCTGAAATCTCCAGCCATATAATTTTTGAGAACTTTACGGATCGGAGTGGTATGAAAAGAAGCTCTTAAGTCCAAGACCCAAGAATCAAGAGGACTCTCAATAGATAGAAGAAGGGCATCATACACTTCTTTTGTTGCCACGACATTTGTTGTGTCGTTGTCAATCTTCTTCTTTAGATCTCTACAATTCTTCTTGAAGTGGCCTGTCTTGCCACAGTTCCAACACTCAAGTTGTTGTCCAAATCTGGATTTGCTTCTCCCTTTTTTGGAATTTGATCTGCCTTGACCAGAGTTTCTATCTTGTCCTCTGCCCCGAGTCTCGAGGTTTAAAGCAGCATCAGAACAAGAGGCTTCATCTACATCTCTTTTGCGAACCTCTTCACTAAGAATCAAATCACTGACGTCTTCATAGCTCAGTTTACTCTTCCCTGCAGAGTTACTCACAGCCATCCTTACGGCTTCCCAGCTATTTGGCAAAGACGCCAAGACAATCAACGCATGAATTTCATCATCAAAATCAATTTCAACTGATGACAATTGATCCGTGATAGTGTTGAATTCATTGAGATGATGTGCCACCGAAGTCCCCTCTGCCATCTTTAGGTTGAAAAATTTCTTCATCAGGTGCACCTTGTTGTTAGTCGACGGCTTCTTATACATGCTTGACAAAGCCGCCATTAGACCCACTGTGGTCTTCTCCTTTACAACGTTGTGTGCAACTTATTTTGACAATGATAACCTAATAACTGCCAAGGCTTTATGATCGAGTAGAGCCCACTCGCTATCATACATGTCATCAGGTTGTTCTCCCAAAAGAGGTTGACGAAGATTCTTCCCATAAAGAATATATTCAATTTGCATCTTCCAATATGCGAACTCTGTGCCGTCGAACTTCTCGATCCCTATCTTTCCTTCTTCTTTTGCCATCGTTCCCACTCGAACCAAAAGCTTTGATACCAATTCTTAGGAAATTAATCCTATTTTCCAGGACCCGTGAAATGCAAAAAATAAGAAGAATGTGGAATAACAAAGATTAGGCAATCACACATGACACAAAGATTTAAGTGGTTCGGCTTAATAAGCCTACATCCACTGGCGGAGACGACTCGGAGAAAATCCACTATCAAAAGACGAGTACAAGAAAGTAACAAGGCGAGAAATCTTATTGCTTTAGCTACAGGCTAAGACAGAATTTCCAAAAATAGATATAAATATAACCATACCAGAATTTCTGACATTAAAATACCAAATAATGATTTGCAACAAGTATTCTCGAAAGAAAATTTGTTAGACGCGTATCTAAGATAAAATGGATATAATATGAAAATAAGAATAGCAAGATTGTAAGTTATACTCGGACTTAAAATACAAGAAATAGAACTGACTTAAATTACAAAAAAGAACGAAAAAAAAAAATGACAAAAAAAAATTGTAAAAGAAAAAATCGCGAAGAGCCTGAAAAAGTTGTTACCTGAAAAATCATCAATAGATATAGAACAATTACTTCAGACAGCAACAAATCACATCATACTTCGTAAATGAAAAATTAGGTGCAGATTTTTTGTAGAACATACCTTCTCAAAGCTGCGGGAAACTTCCTTTTGTTTCGAAACCAACATTCGACTTGATGCCATCACATACACAGATCGGCCGTGGGAGCAATATCTTTGTTATTTATGTGGAAGACTTGACGGGATCGTGGGTTTCTCAGATTGTGAAAGAATGGGCTTAGAGTTTGAACGGCGAAGGAACCTTGATTGATTAGAATGGATCGGGTTCGTCAGAGAAGATTGGGCTTGGGTCTGTCTGTCGGAGAAGATTTGGGTTTGTGGTCGGAGAAGATTTGTGTTCCCTCACTCTCGTATAGGTGAACTTGGTTCGTTTCTATTACCTCCTTAAGTTTTGTGTCTGACGCAAAAATTCGTGATTTGAATACTACCTCGCAACTACGTTTCCTTCAAGCCCTGACGCGGCCAAGTTGGAGAAAACTTGGGTTCATGGTTGCGGCTGGAGAACAGTGGGGTTGGGTTGGGAGAATCACTGGAGGACACCTAAGGTTTGGGCATTATGTTCTTGAAGGAATTGAAAACGTGAAAAGTGAAAACACTTTTTTTTTTTTAATTTTTTATTTTTAACAACACTTGCATTAGAAAGAGAACAAAATACAATCCCTTCAAGGGGGAAAGAAAACAGAAGGCAGTGCACTACCACTACAAGTAGGAGGAGGGAGAAGAGAGAAAAAAAATAGGAATGCAGCCCGAGTGAACTCGAGCCGCGATCCAATATGCCACATGTTGGGCGCTCTGAAGGATTTTCTTTTTACTTTCTAAATATGGAACTCAACATTAACAAGTGCAATCACAACAAATTAATGGGTTTCACTCCATCAACACTTGTTCAATGGCATCTGTTTTCGAAATTGCAGAACCAAAATTCAAAAACCTATGATCAGATACTGACCAATTTCGATGGCTTTTTAGTTCGGTTCAAAACCTTAATTAGCTCCTCCTACTCTAGATCAAATGATTAAATCCGAACACATTACTTAGTCGTATAATTTGTATTATGCTAGATAATATGTCTGTTGGTAGATAATATATTTTTCATGGTTGCATAGATTTAAAATACCAAAGTTTTTGGTATTTTCTTGTCTTTTCCATAATTTAACGGCTGGCGCATTTTGTCATAGTAGAGGACCTAACTCCAATTGAAAAACCTCATATTGTTTATGTTGGATATTAATTTAAATAATTAAATTACTGTTTCCTATAATTTAATTTTTGAAAGATAATTGCAAATTTAATATGGTAATTTAGAGTAAATGTTCTGAATTTTAACCTTTACTCTACAGTTTTTCAAACACATGGTGGATTCAAAAGTTTTTTTTTTTTTTTTAACAGAACTTTCAATAAACAGGCTGAAACCAGCTAACAGCAAACAAAGAACAAGAACAAGCTGAAAACCAGCCATGCAAAAAAAAAAAAAAAAGAAAAAAAAAAAAAAAACCCTCATTAAGGAGGGTATAAGGGGGTGGATCTTTTCCACTACAGATTGGGATTGAACTAGGGGGAAAAGAAGGGAATGAAGCCGGGGATAACTCTTTCCGCAGCCCTATATGCCACATAATGGGTGTAGAAGTTTGCACTTCTATTGATCTTTCTAGCCTCCCAAAGAGAGGAGACTTGAAAACTGGACAAAGTTTCATGAATAAGATGTTCAATATGCCAATCCACACTAAGAGCTGGATTCTGCAGAGAAAACACAACAAGAGTAGAATCCCCTTCTAATATAAACTTGTCAAGATGCAGGGAATTGGCCAGGACACCCGCAAGCTTGGCTGCTTGAGCTTCTCCATACACAGCGCTGTAAGGAGGGCTGACTTGGGTAAGAGTTTTGATGATCTCTCCATTGGAATTTCTACAAACAGCAGCTTGAGTGAAGAAACCTTCTTGGATAGCAACATCAAAGTTCACTTTACACCAACCTTGAGGAGGTTTAATTCAGGCTTCTTTAGTTGGATGAAGCTTTGAAGACCATGCTTCATAATGCTCCATAGAGACACGCCTGATATTGGCTGCCAGAGAAGAGACTTTAGGAATGACACCCTTGTGGACACAAGGAGTTCATCAGCAATCTGTTAGGAAATTAATCCTATTTCCCAAGACCCGTGAGATGCGAAAAATAAGAAGAATGCAGAATAATAAAAATTAGGCAATCACACACGACACAAAGATTTAAGTGGTTCGGCTTAACAAGACTACATCCACTGGTGGAGACGACCTGGAGAAAATTCACTATCAAAATATGAGTACAAGAAAATAACAAGACAAGAAAACCACTCAAACCCAAAGCCCCAATTACACCCAATTCTCACTTTGCCCAATTACACTCTCTTTCTTGCTCTCATTTTTTCTCTCAATTGTTGGCACACTCGCCCTTCTTTTGGTGCTTCACTGATTCACGTTTTTGGCACACTCTAAAAACACAAGGCTTCATGCCTATATATATTGCACCATAGTCGGTTGTAGTCTCCTAGTACAAGTCAGACATCAAATCCAATTACAACTTAGACTAGGAGTTCACGTGAGCAGAGAAAAGGAATTCCAATTAACATCAACCAGGAGAAACTTCTCCAAAACTAATTAAGTAGAACTAGGAGATAACTTATAGCCACCCACAAGCCAACAAAGGTAAAAGCAACACTTGGGCCCACGCATATAGATGGGTTTAAAGAAACCTATACTCCAACGCAACCGTGTAATTTCATTATCATTATATATTGCTATGACGTTACAACAAGACAAATTAAATGGCAAACTTTATTCAAACCATCTTTCGTTGTGGCTATAACATATAGTTATCTAATCATTATCCCTCGAACTTTTTTTGAAGATAGTCAACAACATTCTTGTCTAATTGGAAAGCCTTGATGAGAACATCCGGATTGATAGGAGGATTGGCTCCAAAAACATTATTTGCCATGGTGATGAGTCCAGGATTTTGGCTGTTGAGACCGACAAAAGCAACAGCATTGGTCTTTCCTACATTGAACTCAAAGTGAATGAGACCAATTGGAAAGACGAAGACATCTCCCACGTTTAGGATTTTGGTGAAGAGGTGGTTATCCGGGTTTGATGTAACAAAGCCAACATAGAGAGTACCCTCTAAGACTACTAGAATCTCAGAGGCACGAGGGTGAGTGTGGGGTGGAATCAAACCGTAAGGTGCCAAGTCCAAACGAGCTAAGGATATGCCTAGTGTGTTGAGGCCAGAGATTTCGTCCACATTCAAAATAGTGACATTTGACCCGAGTGAATTTGCGGTGCTTCTAGGAATGTTTAACCCCTGAAAGAAGAAATCATTGGCATTGACAAGCTTTGGATCCTTGCAGAACTTTCCATTCACAAGGACTGCATGCAAAAAAAGTTTGTTAATATCACAAGACACTTACATATTCAAGTAATCCCTCCTAGCATAATTACATTAATATGTAGGCCCCAATAAGGATGTGAAAAAACAATCCAGACTATTCTTTTTTTTTTCTTTTTTCTTTTCTTTTTTTTTTTTCTTTTTTTTTGTAACAAACTTTGCATTAAAAACAAAAGAGAAACATACAACCCTTAAGGGGGAAAAAATATAGCAGGTGGATCTAAAAAAATACAGACTCTTCAAATGACTTCAAAAGAACAAAATAATAACAACAACAATAATGTGTATATACCAGCATCAGCGGAAGAGTTAAGTGCAACACAAAAGTCTTGCAAAGGAGCAGGGTCATAGGCAGAGGCAATGGAGCATGCCAAGGCCATTAGTGCCGAAGCTACAAGGTAATTAGGAAACCCTTTCATCCTTATTCTGGTTTATGATCCCTTTGTTCTGTACTCTCTGAATTCTTGGTTTTGTGAGGAGTGAGATATGTTTCATGGGAACATGTCTATTTATAGCCGGGAGGAATGAACCGGTCTATGTTTTTCACTAGATAGAGCCTGTAAGGCTGTAACACTTTGTAAGTTAACGATTTTTTATTAGTGGTTGAATCGGACGTTATTTAACCACTTAATTTGCAGGTATTAGAAATGCAGCCAAATCCGACCACTTCAATAAATGGAATAATGCCGATCTGATGTTGCCTTCTCCAATCCAAACTTATGTCATTAAACTATCTTGTTTTGCTATGCTAGAAAAAGCTTTCCCAGATAGTACCATCATATGGCATTTGCCATTTGGTATACTCTTGTCTACTTGTTTTTGTTTTTTTTCTCATCTAGTTATGGTTCTCCGGATTTGAAATGTTCGCAGGTATTAGGTTGGGGGGTTTGTCTAGACTGGATTCAGTCGGACCAAGGTGTATATGGAGAGGGAATTTTAGTATTGCCTTTTTAAGGCAAAATGAGNGTGTTCTCTCTTCTTTGCTGATAGAGGAGAGAGGGATAGAGGGATTAAAAAGACAAAAAAAAAATAAAAATGATGTGGTATATTTGTTTTTTTTTTTGGGTTAATTGGTCTTATTTTATAATGGGTTTATTATATTGGGGCCCTATTTTAGAGGCCTTAAGTTTTTATGGAAAAAAATTTTGGGCCTTATTTTAGAGGCCTGAAGTTTTATGGGAAAAAATTTTGGATCTTATTTAAAAAAATGGGCATTAAATTAAAAAAATAGGCCTTATTAATTTTTTTTGGGACCTTATTATAAAATATTTTGGGCATTATTTATTGGGGGCCCTAGGAGACGGCCTAAGTGGCCTAGCCATTGGGCCGGCCCTGAGGTTGGGGGGTTTGTCTAGACTGGATTCAGTCGGACCAAGGTGTATATGGAGAGGGAATTTTAGTATTGCCTTTTTAAGGCAAAATGAGCGTACCTGAGTGACTGAGTCAATATCCTTTCTTTCTTTATATATATAGGCCATTATCTCTACCCTTGATCTCTTAAGATTTTAGGGATTCGTCCCGAAGAGGTAGCTCAATTTGGCTGAGACCACGCTTAATGAAGTGGAGGTCACTAGTTCGAATCCATTTCCATCCTCTTGTGTGGACATGTAAACAAAAAAAAAAAAAAAAAGGATTTTAGGGATTTATGCCAACAAGTTGTTACTAAAAAAATAGAATTTGACATTGGAAATATACAAAAAGTGTGGGTGATTAATATAACATTGTTGAGCCCAAATCTATGGGCTTAAACTTTTGAGTTGTGTGGTGTCTCAACATGTTATATTATAGATTCATAAAAGGACCACCCAAAGGTATTAATCTCTCAATAATTGATATCTTAGCCAAGTTTAGTTTCTTAAGAAAGCTGTGGAATGCGTCTGTTTTAGATTTGTGCCGGCTCCCACAATTTTTGTCACGCGTCGAAATATAAAAAGACTCATGTGATGGGGGAGATTATTGAGTATATGTGTGAGTGTAAAAAGAATAGGGTTAACTACTTTATTAGTATTTTGATTTACACGTTTTTTTTTTTTGTTTTTTTCCCCTATATTTTTAAGACAGCCCAATGTAATACCTTACCTGTGGGAAAATACAAAATCGATACCTCGTTAGTTTCTGTCAATCCCAATTAACGGAATTCCATGTCATCTGTCACGTGTCACTCTCCAAATATGCTACGTGTCTTAAAAATAAAAAATAATTAATAATAATAAGCCTAAAATTAAAATTAAAAAATAAATAAATAAAAAGGAAAAGCTTTTCTAGGAAACCGATTCCATGTTGGAAATCTCAGCTTCACTTGGAAAGAAAAACTTTTTTGGGGTGCTGCCAGCGGGAACTGGGAGAGCAAGGATGGTGGAGGGTCGGCGTGTAATTGGAAAGAAAAGTGTAGATGAGGGTTAATTGGTTAAATGCTTGTAACCAGCTAGGGGTGTCAACCCGGTCCGGTTTTCCGGTTTTTGGCCAAAACCGGGAACCGGAACCGGGGTANATAAACCTAAAATTAAAATTAAAAAATAAATAAATAAAAAGGAAAAGCTTTTCTAGGAAACCGATTCCATGTTGGAAATCTCAGCTTCACTTGGAAAGAAAAACTTTTTTGGGGTGCTGCCAGCGGGAACTGGGAGAGCAAGGATGGTGGAGGGTCGGCGTGTAATTGGAAAGAAAAGTGTAGATGAGGGTTAATTGGTTAAATGCTTGTAACCAGCTATTTTATTTTAAAAAAATAGGGATGATACAACTCCAAACTATTTTGCCCAATTTGGTGACAACTTTTCCCTTCTTCCTTTTTTAGGTTTATTATTATTTTTTATTTTTTAATTAGTTTTAATTTTTAAGATACGTGGTATATTTTGGGAGTGACACATGGTAGATGCCGTAGAATTCCGTTAATTGGGAGTGACAAAAACTAACGATGTATCGATTTTGTATTTTTCCATAGGTGAGATATTACATGTGGTTGTTTTGGAAACACAAGGTGAAAAAAAATAAAAAAGTCCAAACCAAAGTAATAATAAAGTAGTTAAGCCAAAAAAATAGAATCACACATTGGAAATATATAAGAAAAATGAGTGATTAATATATTATTGTTAGGCCCAAACCCATTGGCTAAAGATTTTATGCTGAGAAAGTACGGAGTTTGTCAAAGATTCATTTCAACAGAATAAGTTGAAGTTCTAAGTATAAACCTATTGACCCTCCATTATATTACAAAAGCATGTCATTCATTTCATGTATGAATGTATTTTGATATATATATTTTTCATATGTATTTATAAGAAAATATGTTTTGAAAGAAAATGATTTTTGAGAAGCAGGTAATTAAGCTTTGGAAGGAAAACTTAATTTACAAAAAAAGAACAATGTTAGGTGAAAAGAACGATATTAGGTGAGAAGTTTGATATATACGCAAAAACACGGAATTAAGGGATACCGTTGGCCAATACCGATGAATGTTGATTTAGTCAGATTATACATACATACATACATACATATATATATATATATATGGGATATGTCGTTGTCTCTAGGACGCCACTGACGTGTTCAACCCATGCATTAATTTTATTTAAATTTAAACGCCACATACATCCATTCCCATAAGGAATAACCAAGTAAAGCCGTCAAATTTGGCTGCATTAATTAATTAAACAACCAATATTAATTACCAAGTCTTAATTAGAAACCTTCTTTCTCCGTGCGTGGAAGTTAAAAACATAAGACCCCTTCCTTCATATAATCAGTGACTCCCGTCCATCTATAAGTAGGCGTCCTCCAATGCAACATTAATTCTCACAATAAGATCGAATACACAGCAGACATACTCAAATTAATTAAGGTGGTGGTCGAGATAACCTCAAAAATGATGAAAGGCATTCCTAAGACGTTGCTACTAAGTGTGGCCTTGTTGGCTTGGGCATGCTCCCTTACCTCTGCCTTTGACCCCAGTCCTCTTCAAGACTTCTGTGTTGCAATTAACGATACTTCTTCTGATCATGCTGGTATATACGATCACTCATTTGATCTTCTTCTTTTCCCCTCATGCATCTTAGGACTCTGCATACTAATATATATATGTATATATATATATATTTCAACCATTCATTATTTGGAAGCCCTTTGTGATCTGCAATATATAACAATTGTTTTTTTTTCCTACTGTAGTATTTGTTAACGGAAAGTTTTGCAAGGACCCCAAGCTTGCCACTGCCAATGATTTCTTCTTCTCAGGGCTAGACGCTCCTAGAGACACCTCAAATCCACTCGGGTCGAATGTCACTCTCCTCAATGTCGACAAAATACTAGGCCTCAACACCTTAGGCATATCCTTGGCTCGCATTGACTTTGCACCATACGGCCTAAATCCTCCCCACATTCACCCTCGTGGTACTGAGATTCTTGTAGTCCTAGAGGGTACTCTATTGGTTGGCTTTGTCACATCCAACCCAGACAACCGCTTCTTCTCCAAAGTTCTAAACGCAGGAGACGTCTTTGTCTTCCCAATTGGTCTCATTCACTTCCAGTTTAATGTGGGGAAAACCAATGCAGTTGCCTTCGCAGGTCTCAGTAGCCAGAATCCTGGGCTCATCACCATAGCAAATGCAGTATTTGGATCAACTCCTCCCATCAATGCTGATGTTCTCGCAAAGGCCTTCCAACTTGATAGGAATGTGGTCAATTATCTTCAAAAAAAATTCTAGTGAGATAATAATTAAATAAATATATGTAATAATACCCAATAACGAATCATTAGATGGTTCGGATTGAGTTTGTCATTATTTGATTCCCTTATTGTAACGTCATAGCAATAAATTAATTGAAATAAAATGATAATTTCTTATATTTACTTTCTCTGTCTCTCTTTGTGATCGAGTAATAATGGAGGAAGAACAATTGCACCATTGGGTCACGGCCTGACCCATGGCAGGGTTTGGTGGTAACCCTGATGTGGTTCTGCTTCACAACTAGACCTACAACGATGCCTAGTGGTCACCTCATTGTGGGTGTATTGAGCCATGAGTCACAAGGTGGGTATGGTTATCCACCAGACCATTCTTTATTGTTTTTAAAAAAGAAAAATTAAGCATATTTGTAAATTTCACATCCCTTCATTAGGATTTTAACTTAGAAGTCCCTAACAAAGAGGTAACATCGCAAAAAATTAGAAATATGATACACTAAATTAAGAGTTTTAATACTTTTGGGGGAACATGCAAAAGCGATGGAAGTTAAGGGGATTAAGCGGTTATTTTAATAGCTGACATCTGGGTAGCAAACTGTGTTCTAAAAACTGTCTAATGACATTTGTCATTATAAACATTGATTAAAGGTATTTTTGAGTGAGGGCTCATTTATAAAAATTGTTAGTATACTCATACTTATTGAGTCATGGAATCACACATCTACTAGTAAAATTGGGGTAATTTAACGAATGTCTTTTTAGAAAATGAAAACTAGTAAGTGTATTTGGACTTTTGTCCGTGGGACTAGAATGAGGCCACTATCTTTGAAAGGGCTGACTTGAGCAAAGTCAATTTTTACTATAAATGTGAGAATATATATTCCTCATGTGGCATGTTTTGGTATTTATGTATAAACAATATGGTTTAATTTATGTAATGACATTATGTTACGTATTAGAAACTCTGGTATATTTTATAAGTTTGTAGTGCCAAAAAGAAAAGAAAATTTTTTTACATGATGTTTTCTATTGCAAGTATTTAGTAAGTAATAGAGTCACGTGGAAAAATCAGATATTTCCCACTTAGGGCTTGTATTTCACTACCAAAAACCAAAGTTGTTTTGACAGGCCATTTTTGGCGTGTTTCGAATGTTAAAATATATGAGGTCAAAAAAGTCAATATTTTGAAGTGGCAATTTCCGAAACGTAAAAATTTTTTGACGTGGCAATTATTTATTTATTTTTTCTGGGGAGGGGGGTGAATTATTTGGGGTTTTAAACATTTTATTTTATTTTAGGGTTAAATACATAATTCCCCCCTAAGATTTCATAACGTTATTTTTTTCCTCCTAGAGTTTGATTTTAATCACAGGAAGTTCATGTGGTTTTAATAAATGACCAAATTGATTATTCTGTTAATTGACCGTTAGTTGACTTAACGAAAATCCACATGAACAAATGAAAATTNGAAGTGGCAATTTCCGAAACGTAAAAATTTTTTGACGTGGCAATTATTTATTTATTTTTTCTGGGGAGGGGGGTGAATTATTTGGGGTTTTAAACATTTTATTTTATTTTAGGGTTAAATACATAATTCCCCCCTAAGATTTCATAACGTTATTTTTTTCCTCCTAGAGTTTGATTTTAATCACAGGAAGTTCATGTGGTTTTAATAAATGACCAAATTGATTATTCTGTTAGTTGACTTAACGAAAATCCACATGAACAAATGAAAATTTGACACCTAGCATAAGTGGCCACGCCATCAGTGATGACATGGCCACCTAATTAAATTTTTTTAAAAAAAATAAAAAAAATAAAAAATATACTTTTTTTCAAAAAAAAAAAAAGAGGAAAAAAAATTTCCGGTCACCCCAGACACCTCTACGGTTTCATTAGAGAACGTGGAGAGATGTAGGTGTTCCAATCCACCCCCATGCCCAAGAATAGCTGCCCCTTTGTTGGAATTGTGAGAAGTCTTGAGGTGCTTGGTGATGAAACTAGGGTAAGTGACAACAGCATACCAGGATTTGCTTATGCATTTGCAGCAAATCAATGATTTGACAAGCAGCCTTGATAGGATTTCCATTGACAAATCTTCTAGTAGATCCCTTCCCCACAATTCCCTTGGCTCCAATGGTGGTTTGGGGTGGTTTCGGCCACCCCCAAATGGTTGAATTTTTTTTTTTTCCTTTTTTTTAAAAATATATATATTTTTTAAATTTTAATTTTTCTTTTTTTAAAAAAATTGAATTATGTGGTCATGTCATCACTGATGGCGTGACCACTTATGCTAGGTGTCAAATTTGTATTCATCCATGTGGACTTTCGTTAAGTCAACTAACGGTCAACTAACGGAAAGACCAATTTGGTCCTTTATTAAAACCACAAACCTCCTGTAATCAAAATCAAACCTTAAGAGAAAAAAAAAATAATAAAGTTATGAAATCCTAAGGAAAATTAGGTATTTAACCATTTATTTTATTTTATTTCTTATTTTTCTTTTTTAAAATTTTTTCTGGAATTTTTTTTTTCAATTAGAAAATTTATTAATTTAATTTATTTTCCATTTCCCTCTAGATCTACAACCCCTGCTTCTCTCAATATCTCTCCATGACTGTCTCTCTTTCTCTCGATCTCTACGGCCCCAACCCCTGCTTCTCTCTTTCATTTCCTCTTCTTGGTAAAAATTTTGTCAAAAAATTGGAACTACATATAGCAAAAGCATCGGAACCCAGCTCACCATCTGCATATCAGAAAAGCCAACCCAGAATCAAACCAAAAATTGGAAACCCAATCAAAATCAAAGAGCGAAAAAAATCCCTAACCCAGTAGAGAAAAAAAAAAAATAAATAAATATCCCAAACCCAGTAGAAAAGAAAGAAAAAAAGAAAAGAAAAGAAATACTGACCTGTGCAGGTGGGGCGAAAAGAAAGAAAAAGAAGAGAGAGGGACAGAGCTGCTTGGGCGGGAGAGAATTAGAAAAAAGGAAGGAGAGAAAAGAATTGAGCTGCTAGCCAACTATATAATATCACTAAAACTTTTTTGACGTGCTACATTCTAACGTGTCAAAAAAGTTCAAATGACTTTTTTTTTTTTTTTTTTGATGAGCATCTTGGAACACTTATTTTGAAAAAAATAAATAAAAAAATAAAAACTTTTTTGACGTGCCACATGGGCACGTTGGAATTTTCAGACGTGTCAGCATGGACACGTCAGAATTTTCTGACGTATTAGCATGGACACATCAAAAAATGCAAATGATTAATTTTTTTTTTTTCTGAGCATCTTGGAAAACTTTTTTTGAAAATAAATAAACAAATAAATTTGAACTTTTTTAACGTGCCACATGTGTAACGCCTCGAAAATTAATTAACTGGTAATTAATTCTACGGTTCGTCTCCCAGCCTTATTTCACTCTGAACAAGACTCAGAGACCTCTACTCCTCGAAAACAGAGGATACTAAACAGCGGAAGTATGAATCATACAACCAGAGCATCTAGCTAAAGATCATCAAAGGAGCGGAAATCACACTATATACATAACATCATTACAATGGATGTATGCTAAACCTTAATATGCAAGCATACATCAAGTTTTAATGTCTACAATATAACTCAAAAGTACTAGTTATCATAAGCACCCGCTTAAGCTTGCAATAAGTCCTCAAGCACCTTCCGGATCGAATCCTCCAACAATAACTGGATGCTTTGCGATACTTATTATCTATAACAACATAGTCGAATATATGGAGAAAAAATGGAAATAATACAAGAGTAAGTTCGATGACTTAGAGGCTTTTGCTGGGTCTTGATTGGTTTCTGTTAGGTCTTGATCGGTCTGGGTTTTTGACCATCCCTCTCTGCGCTCTGAAGTTGGTTTGAAGTCAGTCGATCTGCACTCTTCGACCATCTTGATGGTATGGGTTTTTTATGGTTTTTGAAGTCGGTCTGCGCTCTTTGAAGTCGGTCTAGGTCTTGATGGTTTTTGAAGTGCCCAGTAACAATTGCGTCAATAGCATATTAGTAGCTCTTGATTGAGTTACAACGAGCTCGGAGGATTGTTGCAGGCGTTTATAAGTGCGAAAGAGAGAAAGAGAGAAATGCTGTCTTTGTGGTGCGAGAGAGAAAGAGACGTGAGAGAGAGACGTGACAGGAGAGAGAGTGTTTCTATTTATGAATATAATACTCATCAGGATTGCTACAGTGGAGCATAGCATATTATTATTTAGGGATCTGATGAGTGGCAAATATTTTATATTTGGGCCCCTTAACTTATATTTGTTAAGCTCATAGCTGTGTCTTTTTTTAATGTTTTTGGTTAGTTTTGGTGTTTTAGTGTTTTGCAGGTTGCTAAGGTATATCTAGGGCTAATTTCATTAATTTTTGGACTTAAGACAGTTTGAGGAGCATTGGCAGCAAATTTGAGTCGAGTGATGATTCGCACCCGATGAGTCTCACAAAAAAGGCCATATCTAGAGTTGTAGAACTCCGATTGGGGCGTTTTTGGTGTCATTGGAAAGCTAACTCAAATATCTACAAAGTCACATTTCACAAGAATTGGCTAATTCTGAAGGAAGTGCACTTGAGCGCACATAGAGTGCGATCAAGCGCACTTGCGCCCATCAAGACTAGAAATGCGTGCTCGAGTGCGATCGAACGCACTCGGCCAACCTGACAACGCTAAAACCCTAGAATTAGCTTATAAATACTATCTTTTTCATTGTAAACGCACGGGGGGGAGCCGTAGAGTCCAAAACTTCGACCCAGAGTCGTTCTTGAGCTTTTCGAACGTTTTTCTTTGTAAGTTTTTGTTTCTTTATGATTTCAGTGGATTTGTTTATGTTTTTTGTTATCATGAGAAGCTAAAACCTTCAACTGAGGTTTAAGATGAAGCCTCATCATTGATTAGTTCTTTATTTCTCATGTTTTTGTTCATACAATTCCGTCTTTAATATGAAGTGTTTTCTTTTTAATCTAGTTGTGTGACAAAACTTGTATTGATTGTTGTTTATAGAATTGTTAAAACATTAGATATTTGTTGTGTTTCATCCAACGGATACATCAAATCTTTTGATTGAAATTGAATATCCATTGTCTTTCGTTGTTCAAACGGATACATTGGATCTTTTGATCTCAATTGGATATTCGTTGTCTTTCGTAATAGAGTTGAATTCATCGAGTCTTTCAATAAGATTTTATAAAAACAATAGAAAATGCTTTGGGTTTTAATTCTTGACGGATTTATGAACAAAACATGAGAGCATGAATTTTGATTTGATGAGGTGAATTCTGAAAACCTTAGTGTCTTTTTTATTATTTGTTTAATCAATTTCATTTTCAGTTTATGTTCATTTTGCATGACAAAACCTTTCGATCTTCGGAACTAGGTTAAGATAAAATCAATTTAATTAGGAAATTGATTTTTACAAAAACACAATTCCCTGTGGATCGACCTCGCACTTGCACAACACTTTATTGCAAACGACTTATGCTATTGCGAGTACTTTTATTTTTGTACATTATGATCCATATAGGGAATTTGCTGTATGACTCTTTTTGCAATTTTTTGGACCTATTCCCTATACAAAGGGAACAGACTCCCTTATAGGGAGTCTGCTGGGAATGCTCTTAGTGAGGAGAAATGCATATGATGTACCCGTCGCAAATTTGTGGATTCAGTTATTTATAAAAACACATGCAACATTATGAGATGATAGATTATCATGGATGTGATATATACATGCAACATTATGAGATGATAGATTATAACTGTTACTCTATATATAATATAGAGTAACAGTTATAGTTCAACAATATGGTCTACCCAATATGTTATCCATTCTCAGCAGGATTGACGCTGTCTCGAGGGACCTGTAGTACAATGCTCGTGCCCCAGCCATTGCATAACATACCTTACATAACACTAGCAGCATGACCTCGGCCAGCCTCGGGTTGGCAATAACGCTAATGACATCTATCTTATAGTGACCATCCATTGGGAATAGCTGCGTCTCGGTCACGAAACCATTGGTTCTAAAGCCGCCCCACATACACACTGACCATAAAGTTAACCCGTATAGTAAAACTATTGCCATTATTCCGCACATACCGGTGTACTATGTTATACGATGCAATTAGTCTTATCAGTCTTTTACATGCACAGTTTTACAAGTCTTATTATTATCTTATTAATCGACACACGTTTTCACAAAAGAGAGTTCCTAGTTTTGTCAAAATGTATTTCATGAGATTTGCAAAATATGTATGTTTGATATATATAAAATAGACGTGCAATGCAGGAAAAGTAATAACAAAGCATCTATGTGAATTTGTACTCACCCTAGTCATAAAGCTCGTCCATGTAATTCCCTTGAGGCTTCTCAACCCCGAATATTGAGAAAAGACCTATTATTAGTTTTATTTCTACTAAAACAACTTTAGAATAAAGAAACATGAGCTATGGGGCGGCTAATGAAAATAAAGTTTCCTGTTATACTCTGGATCGTATGTCCGGGCTCAAGGCCGTACATCCAGTCACGAGACCATACTTATGCTTCGACGTCTTTCAGAAAGAACCTCATTTTCTCTCCACTGTCCGCCTATTTTTCCACTACTAAGGCCATCACAAACTCCTTAAGGCCTCTTAACTTAGATCGAAATCTCTATGCAAAGGAGCAATGCTAAGCTTAACAAAACGTTAGCCTAAACAAGATTTAAGGCACAACTAAACTAACACTAACTACAACAAAACAACAGTCAAGCAGCATAACGATGTATTCAAAAGTTAAGGAGTTGAACGTTGCCTCCTTGAAGTAAAACCTCAAGAGTTCTTCCTCCGGTAGCACCAAAACACTCAAAACACTCACAAAATAGCCTACAGGTAGCCTGGGGGCGAAGAGAGGGGTTTAGGGGTGGAATTGGTGTGAAATGGGCGAGGGGGTATTTATAGGGTTAGAAAGTAGTGGACGTCCGGTCTAAAGGGGCGTATGTCCAGTGCTATTACCCAGCGGTCAAAAGGCTGTCTCGTACGTCCAGGTGTTATCCAGCGGTCAATCTAGAAAGTAGTGTACGTCCGGTACTTTTGAGCGTATGTCCGTTGTACTATTGACAGAGTACGGCGTACTATCTATCAATGTATGTTCGGTAGTCCCCCTCGTGTATGTCCGCACTAAAGACATGAGCGTACGTCTGGTGGTCCTGCGTACGTCCGCTACTACAGACAATAGCGTACGTCCGGTGTTCACGCGTACATTCGCACAAAAGACATGGGCGTACATCCGCCTAACCTAGTGTGCGTTCGGTCCACAAGTCTAATTTTTTAAAATGCCCTTCTAACAGATCCTAGTGACCCAAAGTCTAAATTAATCCTCTAATTAGGTGATTTAAGCTTAATTAATTATTTGAGTCACTACAACATGAGCACGTTAGAAAAGTTCAAATGATTATTTTATTTATTTATTTTTTTTCTGAGCATCAATCTTGGAACACTTTTTTTGGATGGCAGGGTTGATTTTCAAAAACTGCCTACATCATTCCTACGTATAGAACAATATTTTATTTTTTTGGACTGAACGAAAAAAATAAATAAAATATAAAGGAAACATATTAATTAGTGGCATAAGAAGAAAGAAAGGTCAGTTTGAAGGAGCCTGTGCCACAAATTGGGTCATTTCTTTCATGAATATTTGTTAGTGGGATTTTTATTTCCACACTTGACAGTGACATTTATTTCTCTTTTTCTCTCTATTTCACAAGTTTTTCGTTAAGCATGAAGAACAACAGTTACTGAACAGTATAAATTTATCGAATAAATAAAATCTACAGTAAAAAGAAGTTTCATGTTTTTATTCGATAAAATCTACAGTAAAAAGAAATTTCATGTTTTTTTTTGTGGTCAGCAGCTTTTATGTAGGAGGGAGAGGGAAGAAAAGAGAAAAAAAAAGAAAAAATGGGGGCAGCTCAATTTGTTCATTCCCAAGGAGTTTTTTGACGTGTCAACAGGTGACACGTCAAAAAATTATATATATTAATATATATAACTTTTTTTTTCTTAATATATATAATATTTAAAACGTATCAAGCCTGCGATCGAGTACAAGCAGTGTTGTGTGATCGATTGTTGTGACAGAGACGTAAACAAATTTACATAAAAGAAGTGTGATTGAGCGCAATCACCATTGTGCGATCGATCACTGTGACAGAGACTACAGCCATTTATTGAAGAGATGTGCAATCGAGCGCAATCACCATTGTGTGATCGATTGCTTTGACAGAGACTACATCTATTTACAAAAGAGTTGTGTGATCGATTGCAAGCCGTGTGCGATCGAGCTCTGTGATAGAACCAGTGGCCATTTAAAAGTATATATATATTTAGAAGTATATATATTTAAACTATATATATTTTAAGATAAAGGTAATTTCACTTAACCCCCCTGAACTTACGCGCCTTTTGCAAACACCCCCCCAAAGTTTAAAAACTCTCACTTTGGTGTACCCAACTCTTATTTGCTTCCAATTTCCCCCTTCCGTTAGGATTCTCTCTGAAATCCTAACAGACCCAGCCGCATGTGCCACACATGTGACTAAATTTTCACCTAAAGACATTTTTACCCTTGAAATGCCACCCCTGAACACGTGTACAAACACCCTTAACCCTTCTTTCTTAAAATCCCGACACCCATAACCTTTCTTTCTTAAAATTACAATACCCATTTGTGGTTCTATAGCCGAACCCTAAAATCGAACCCATTCGACGAACTTTGAAATCCCTCTTCCACCCAACCGAAATCGCAGTACACACTCATCTAAAATCACCATTAAAAGCCTTGTAATCATGTTATGCCTTGAAATCGCATAGCATTGAATCATTTGAAGACCCTGTTGAAGTTGAGTGTAGTTGCTTTAGAATCTTCGTCGACCTGTCTGCTTCTTCACTGCATTCCAGGTGTAGTCACTTTTGTTAAATTAAATTGGTCATTTTATAGGTATGCACACCGATTAGCTGTACTGCCTTTTATTTTTAGTGTTGCTTATTTGTGNCACCCCCCCAAAGTTTAAAAACTCTCACTTTGGTGTACCCAACTCTTATTTGCTTCCAATTTCCCCCTTCCATCAGGATTCTCTGTGAAATCCTAACAGACCCATCCGCATGTGCCACACATGTGACTAAATTTTCACCTAAAGACATTTTTACCCTTGAAATGCCACCCCTGAACACGTGTACAAACACCCTTAACCCTTCTTTCTTAAAATCCCGACACCCATAACCTTTCTTTCTTAAAATTACAATACCCATTTGTGGTTCTATAGCCGAACCCTAAAATCGAACCCATTCGACGAACTCTGAAATCCCTCTTCCACCCAACCGAAATCGCAGTACACACTCATCTAAAATCACCATTCAAAGCCTTGTAATCATGTTATGCCTTGAAATCGCATAGCATTGAATCATTTGAAGACCCTGTTGAAGTTGAGTGTAGTTGCTTTAGAATCTTCGTCGACCCGTTTGCTTCTTCACTGCATTCCAGGTGTAGTCACTTTTGTTAAATTAAATTGGTCATTTTATAGGTATGCACACCGATTAGCTGTACTGCCTTTTATTTTTAGTGTTGTTTATTTGTGGGTCATGTGCTTGTCAAAAGTTTGTGGGTCATATACTACTGTTGGGTAGAGTAAATAAAGGGTTCACTTTCTGTGGTTGTATTGATGCTAGCAAAAGGTTAGACTTTTGGCAGTTTTTAATTCCCTACTGTCGAGTTTGAATAAAGTTGACTGTTACTTTAGGGTTTTTGAGCTTTAATGCTTTTTGGCATGTTCTGGATGGTTTAGAGTAAAATACAATTGCAAAAGGTTATAGATTTTGGCATGTTGTGAATTTAAAGTTGACTGTTTGTTTAGGCATGTTGTAGATGACGCATATATCACTACCTACTGTTGGGTTTAGAAAAAAGTTTAAGAGGTTATTGGTTGTGTAATATTTAGGGTTGTTTGGTGATTGACTATCTGATGTTGTGTAGTGGGGCTTACCATTGTGGTCCCCTTGCTGATGTTTGATACAGTCACTTGTTTTAGCATATTGTTGTGTGAACTAAGGGTGACTATCGGATCTTTTATTGCAAATGTGGTCCCCTTTCTATCTTTGATTATTGTACATATGTGGTCCCATATTAAGATGTGGTTGTTGCTGTCTGTTTCCCAACCCTTAAAGGCTGCATGCATTATTTATAACCTACTGCATGCATTATTTATAAGCTATTGCATTTATCATTAAGCTACTACATGCAATCACTACCTTTATTAAAGGGTTTAGGGTTTCATGAAATAAATAGTAATTGTGATTCTCAACGTGGCAGGGCACATAATGGCTAGTGACCTAATAATTTTTTAGATGCATTACAAGGGTTATTTCAACAGGGAAAATAGATGTGCATATGTGGGTGGGTTTGTACATAATCACTCAATTAAAGAGGTACATAAGATGTCTTTCTTTGATATAGAGGAAATATGTAAGGATTATGGTTATAAGTATGGTGAGCTCATTCACTATAAGATACCTGATCGGTCGTTGGATGATGGGTTAAAGCTTATGTCAAGTGACCATGATGTAAGTGAAATGGTTTCACACCATGAAGGGCATTGTCTAGCCGAGTTGTATTTGGTTTCATTTGAAGCTGTTGACGTAAATGTGGAAGATGACAATGCAGAAGAGGATGAAGAATATGAGAGGGCTGTAGTATACCAAAAGGATGCTTTCTGGGATGAGGTCCTTAGTGTAGATACTGATGGCAGTGAGTCAGATGTGGATGAACATGTAGAGTCTGAAAGAGTGGGTGGTTCTGGTGGTGTTGGGTATGAGGGAAATAGGGATGATGAGCCAGGAAGGGGTGAAACTGAGAAAGGAGTTTCTGATGGGGAGCCACATATGGAAGAATTAAGGGGGGAAGATGATGTAGATGATGCTGATAGTGAAGATTGTTGTCCAAGTGATGTGCTCAGGTCACCCATTCCCAGTGATAGTGATGTTGAGGATATATCAAGTCGGCCTAATGTGACCAAAATGGTTCAATTTACCAAAGAAGACTTGATAAATCCAGTGCTGTAGGTTGGTCATATATTTGTTGATGCTAATTTGTTTAGGAAAGCAGTGAAGCATGCAAACATTTTGAAGGGGAAGGATTTAGAGTTCAAGAGGAATGAAACAAAAAAAAATCATAGCAGTTTGCAAAGACAAAAGGTGCAAGTACAGGGTTTATGGGAAAAAGTTAGTGGATGAGTTGACATTTCTCTTAGTGTCATTGTATCCAAAACACTCATGCACTAGGAGGTACAAGAATCACATGATCAATTCAGCTTGGATAGCTGAATGGTGCATGGAATCATTTAGAAACCAGCCAAACCTGCCTATAGATGTTTCGATGAAGGAGGTGAAAGCCAAGTGGAATGTTGATGCCCACCCTAGCTCATTGTATAGGGCAAGGAAAAAGGCGCAACAAAAAATTTATGGGAAATTGGACGAGCAATACCATCGATTGTGGGACTATTGCACAATGGTTAGAAATACAAATATAGGCAGTTGTTTGATTCTTATGGTTGATAGACCAATGCCCGAGGTCTCATGCAAGTTTAATTTTCATATGACACATTTGTTTGAAATAGAGTATGATATATTTTATCTTACCATGTGTGCAGGGCATAGTACCAAGCCTCGAACTGGTTTGTCCTACAGCCGAGCACCGTACATGTGTGAGACACATATATGCCAATTTCAGAAGTGCCGGTCACAAGGGGCTACTACTTAAGGACATGCTTTGGAAGTGTGCATCATCTTATACTCAAACAGAATTCCATAATGCAATGGAGGAGATTAAGTCCGTAAGTGAGCCTACATACTCCTACCTTTCAAAGATTGAGCCTAGTACTTGGTGTCGGGGATGGTTCAACACCATGTCCAAGTCCGATTTGGTACACAACAATTGCGTCGAGTGTTTCAACTCATGGATTTTGAAGTACCGTGACTTGACAATACTGTCAATGTTAGAAGGGCTTAGAAATAAACTGATGATGAGGTATGTCAGGAAAAGAGAATTGATTGCTGCCATGGATGAAGGTAGTCTAGGGCCAAAAATATTGGCCAAGTTGGAGAAGGAAGAGGATGATGCCAGCCATTGTTGGTGCATATATGCTGGTGCTGGCATTTTTGAGGTGGAATGTGTTGGCAGACGATTTGCAGTTAATGTGGAGGGTAGAACATGTGGCTGTAGGAAATGGGATGTCACTGGTATACCATGCAGTCATGTCATATCTACAATCTTATACCATGATGGCAATCCAGTAGACTACCTTAGTCACTACTATAGCAAGGCCTACTACCTGAGGACATATCAACCCATAATCTATCCCGTGCCAAGTCAAGATCAATGGCCTAGGAGCAATCAACCAATTATTGAACACCGAAGTCAAAGGTTGCTCCTGGGAGACCTAGAAAGGTCAGAATTAGAGGGGTTGAGGAGCCAAAAAATCCAAACACAAATAGGAAAGGGGGAAACAAGAACCAATGTGGGCAATTTAAGAAATGGGGTCACAATAAGAGGACATGCCATGTAATGCAAAGGAGGAAAGAAACAAGAGAACGAGTACAAGAGTACTACAGATCCACGGTAGGCATTGATTGGAATATTGATATGGTAAAGTTGCATACGGTTGTGCAGTGTTTTGTTAAATACTGTTTCATTATTTTGACAAGTTAGTCTTTAATTGTTATTGTTTTGTTAAATATTGTTAAGTTCATTATATTGCAGTTGGATGATTCATACAACACTGCACACGGCAGTGGAAGCAGAAGTCAAGTGGAAGGGGAATCAACAAGTCTTGGAAGAAAGAGAAAAAGAGTAGGTAAAAGTCAAGGGGGAGGGAAATCATCAAGCACTGCACAACCGTCTGCTTCCCAACCAAGTGTAGAACCTTCTGCTCCAAGTGGACTTCCTGCTTCCCAACCAAGTGCAGCCATTGTAAGGACTTCTTATTCTATTATTTCATTTCATATTGAAATTGATTATGCAACATTGATGTGCTTCTATTTTGATTTTTTTTTCTTTCCAAAATCTGCAGGTAGTTCATGCAGCACCTACAATATCAAAAGCTGCTTCCCAACCAAGTACAACACATGCTGCCCCAAGTGGACGTCCTGCTTCCCAACCAAGTGCAGCCACTGTAAGGACTTCTTATGTATGTAATGATTATATAGTATAAGATAGGGTTTAGATTAGCCACAATCTTGTATATAATGATTATGTAATATAAGATTTTAATGAGGTTATTATTACTTTTTTTTTTTTTTTTTTTTTTCAAATTTGCAAGCAGGTCCTACAAATAGAACCAGGAATAATCACCTTGGGTTAGCTACCAGATCAAGAGCTGCGGGTGGTTTAAGGGCAGATGCTGGCAGTGTTAGGGACCCTAACCGCAAGGGCAAGTTTGTGATCGATATCACGGGGGAGCCTGCTGGACCACCAAAAATTCCAGGAGGTGGACCATTATGTTCCTGGGGACTGCCACGAGCAGGTAGTATAACCTTTAGGGTTGCCCCCCTGATTTTGATATACCCAAATCCCAAACGGCAGCAAGTGACAGAACTCCACCTAGCTTTGAAGGAAATGCGAAGACCGCGGACAATGACAAGGGAAAAGGAAGAAAGAAAATATGGCGAATATGAAATGTTTGTGTAGGAAATGAATGTCATGTAATATTTGAGTGACATGAAAACAGTTAGATGTTTGCAATCATTTCTCTTAGTGTGACATGAGAACATTAGCCACTGTAATGGTTGTCTGGATGGATGGTAATATTTTGTGACATTAAAACATTAGCCAATGTGATGGCTTCTTGGATAGATGCTAAGGATAGTTGTAATATTTTGTGACATGACAACATTTGCCAATGTGATGACTTTTTTGATGGATGCTAAGGATAGTTGTAATATTTTGGTGACATGAAAACATTAGCCATTGTGATGGCTTGTTTTATGGATAGTAATCATAATTGTAAAATATTGTTTGCACAATGTTAGACACTGTGATGTTTTGTTTCTATGGATGATAATTGTGGATGATGGCAAATGCATTATGACTACTTGGATTGATGTTAATATATGTAAGTTACAATGGGTTCACAGAATAGTAGGTAACTTACTTGCCTAAGACAAAAATAGTGGGTAATACCACCTCACAAAATATCATTACACATTTAAGTCAAGATACATTTCAATAGTTTTCATTACAAATTACATAACATGCTCAAGACAACATAAACCTTGAGGAATATCTATTACTCACAGGAAAAAACATCAAAACAGCAACAACATCCAGTGAACATGTTAAGGCAAACCGATACTTCATCTTCCTTGCATGAAACTTGTTCTTCTGCATTTGTAATTGCATTTCAAAATTGATTGATGCAACCTCCATTTTCGACTTATATTCAGCAAGTTCAATCTTGCATTTCAAAATTTCATTGGAGATGGTTGTTCCAATCTGTGCACGTTCAGTCTTCAAATTCTCATGCCACTCAAACAGCTTTGACACCACTCTTTTACCATGTTGGCAAATATCAAGATCCACCCATTTGAAAAACCCACATCCATGGTTGTCTACATTTTACATAATCACATCAACATAAATAAGATCAAACACAACGAATAAAAACAAATCAATCCAAGCCATGTGTCAATATACACAGCTAAAAAAAATTTGCTAAATCAAAAAAATTCTCAGACAAAATACACAACCCAGCTCAGCAATATATCTACAAACTGCAAATACCCAGCTAACCGAATAAAAAAAAAAAAACCCAAATCAGACAAAATAGCCAACCAACACAGTTGTTAGAAAAAATTTGCCAACTTATCATGGGTTGCGAGAAAAAAATAAGAGAAATCTTACCACATAATTTCCATATGTATAAAACCTTCTACCAAAATTAGGTAGCGTGAATGCTGTTAAGATGCGTGATCTCCTCCCACATTTGCACATTGGATTGTTGGTTCCAGCTCCTGTGTTGGTTCTAGCTCCTGCGTCGCTAAGGTCACACACTTTGCTGTCTGATTGATCCATAGTAAACGAAGGGTTCAGGGTGTTTATATCAAATGGGTATCAGACAAAGAGAAACGAAGGAGGAAGAAAAACGAAATGGGCATATGGAGAAGAAGGAATGGGTCGCGATTTTTTTTTTTCTTTTAACTGTAGGCATGGGTGTCGGGATTTTAAGAAAGAAGGGTTAAGGGTGTTTGTACACGTGTTCAGGGGTGGCATTTCAAGGGTAAAAATGTCTTTAGGTGAAAATTTAGTCACATGCGCGGCACGTGCGGCTGGGTCCGTTAGGATTTCACAGAGAATCCTGATGGAAGGGGGAAATTGGAAGCAATAAGAGTTGGGTACACCGAAGTGAAAGTTTTTTAACTTTGGGGGAGTGTTTGCAAAAGGCGCGTAAGTTCAGGGGGGTTAAGTGAAATTACCACTTTAAGATATATATATTATATGTATATAATTTTAAATATATATATAGATATATATAATTTTTAGTATACATATATATATGCATTCACCAGGTGCCACATTCCGCTGTCGCTGGCCGCCCGCCCGCCAGCCTCTATCTCTTCCGGCATTCTCCACCATATTTAAGCCGGATCTTCATGTCCACGAGCACGAGTCCAAGACGTCAGCTGTACCTCAACACTTCTTTTGAAACCTATCTTTCACGTCACTTCGCTTACTGAACCTCAAGACGTTAGCTAACCATTAGGCTTTGCAAAGTTGAACTCTAATTATGGAAAGTTTAGGGTTTCTTAACATATTTTGATTAAATACGGAAACTGCCTAATTAACTAACAAATTAAATATAAAAAGTTTAGGGTTTCTTAAATTATTTTTATAAATCTATATGGTTTAGCTAAATTAATTAAGGGTTAAATACCTTATTTTTTGTCCTATAGTTAACCTAACGGACTGACAAGTGGACAAATGAAAATTTAACACTTGGCACAAGTGGCCACGTCATCAGTGATGACATGGCTACTGCATTTGATTTTGCATAATATTATGTATTAATGTAATTAACACAATTAATATTATTAATTTTAATAATTATATTAATTTTGAAATTTTTGACATGGTGGCTTTTCACTACGTCAAAAAATTTTGACATGGCATTTTACAACGTCAAGTGGAATATAATTTTTTTTTTGGAAAAATTAATTTTAATTTTTTGACGTGGCAATAGTGACATGCCAAAATTTTTTATCGTGTCATTTTTGCCACGTCAAAAAATTTTGATGTAGCAATATTGACACGTCAAAAATTACTTTTTTGACGTGTTACTTAATGCCACGTCAAAAAATTTTGACGTGGCATTTTTGACCAACCACCTTACACATCAAAAACACCCTATTTTTTTTGTAGTGTTTGAAGCTTTTGGTAACAGGAGCAAAATATAAATATCCACGATCACTCCGGTATCTCCCTTTCCTATAATCTAAAGTGTATCCATATTCCTTCAATGGGTCTAAAAGGTGATCTGTTTTTGGCTTGGAAGCATGGAATTGAGCTTGAGCCTATTGATCAAGACTCTCATTAGATTTCTTATTTAATTTATTCGAATCCTCTGCATTGCCCTTGGTTACTCTCGTTTATTTATGCTCCTCACTTGAGCCATAAGAGAGTAGTGGAGTTTTGGGAGAAGACTACTGGGTTTGGCTTTTCCTTGCTGCTGCTGGGGGATTTTAATTGCATCATATCCCCATCGGAGCCCTTTTTGATGTAGAACAATAGTTACCCATACTTTCGGTCAAAACGAGAATAACAAAAATATCTAAAATGAATAATGACGCTTAACCATAATTTTACACATTCTAAGACAATTAAAGTATAATTAAAATAAAAGATTGTCACGATTCCTATTATGTCAATTATATTTGATTTTTTATTTTAGATTGTTGTGATTCCCATTCTAAGAGAATAGAAATATAAAAGGAAAGATTGTTACAATTCCCATTCATTGTCAATTATATTTGATTTTTTTTATTAAGATGTGATACAACCACAACATAATTAAATCTAACACAGACCCAACTTTTCTCCTATGTGTCATTTAAAAAATTAAAAAAGAACAAAATTGAATTTAAAACACCAAACTTTAATTTTTATTTTTATTTTTTAAATGACAGGAGGGAGAGAAGTTGAGTCATTGTTGGGTCTATGTTGTGACTTTAACATTTCTCTTTTTTTATTTTAGAATTAAGATTTTATTTGTAGAAGATTTTATTTAATTATAACTTTATTTCATTTCCTTGCTATGATTATATTTAATTACTTTAATTATTTCATTTCCTTATTAAGATTAGGTTTACTATTATTACTAAGATTTGATTTACTTTCTCTATCTGTTTTTTTTTTTTTTTAAAAAAAGGAAAAATCATTCCAATCTCATTAAAAAATGATCACGAGCGTAAACACTTTTACATCACAGAGCAAAAAGCTCTGATAAAATTATAGCTGAAACTACGAGGTTACAAGTCATAGATGTTTACATAAAAATCAAAATTTAAATCCTATCTATGACAACAATATCCGCTACCCATGATTAATTTTTAGTTGTAACATCAGATCTGTTCCAAACAGATTCAACTTAATGCATAGGTAGTTCATCTTTCTAGGCTCTGGTAGTAGAAAATCCATATATCACTACAAAAAAAAAGGTCATTAGCGGCGACCCAAAGTGGCCGCTAATGACCTAAAAGTGGCCGCTATTTACAAATAGCGGCGACCTGTGGCCGCTATTTGGTGGCCGCTAATAATCCGACGGTAATGCCAAATAGCGGCCACTTATAGGGTCGCCGCTAATAACCTCTAAATAGCGGCCACTTAAAGTGGCCGCTAATAACCATTTTGTTGGCCGCAAAAAAATCTGGAATGTGCCGTGAGTCGCTGCTATTTGGAACTAAATAGCGGCCACTTTCAAGTGGCCGCTATTTGATTCCAAATAGTGGCCGCTATTTAAATTAAAAAAATTTAAAAAAATCATTAGCGGCAACAATGAAGTCGCCGCTATTTAAATTAAAAAAAAAAAAAAAAAATCATTAGCAGCGACAATGAAGTCGTCGCTAATGATATTAAAAAATTAAAAAAAATTAAAATTAAAATCCTTATAATAGATGTTAAAGAGCAGTTATGGAAAATGCATCAAGCCTATTTATAGTCAAATGGATTTAATTAAAACAATTAAAACAAGTGGATTCATGGATTCATTTCTTATCATAAAACAAAAAGTGAATCCTATACATGTAAATAAATGCAACTTGGACTAAGCATAAGGAATTCAAATGCAACTTGAACAAAAAGACCATCACTTAAGGCATTCATTGAAATAGTAATCAACCACAACAACCATATCATTTAACGTTTATGATTTACTACATATGCATGCACCATAAACATACAACCTTAAAAGTTAAAACATAAAATTTATCATTCAATCTCACATGTTAAAATAACTAAATATAGGAATCTAGAATCGAAGCGCTGGACATCACGCTGGCTGCTCCTGTCTCATCTTCTACACCAGCTCGAACTATTCTACTCTCCATAAATCAGCATCTTCGTCAACTCCTTATCCCCCCTCAGACAAAGAATAAACCCCAAAACCCTTCACCTGAAGCAATCTACAAAAACTGAAAACACAAAGAACAAATTTAAAACCCACCAAACACAATCAAAAGAGCTAAACCCAACACAAAACACAGAAAACTAGTCACCCATCAAAACCCTTCACTCTTTGATGTCAGGTCATTTCCAAACGAACTAACTTGAATGATAAATTTTAGCAAAGTGTGGCCACATAAGTCGGTCAAATTATTTAAGATGTCCAAATTAATCCCTGGTAAAGGGCCCACCATGTTAATTAGCAAATCACATATTTAAAGTTAATCAATTAAGTTTGTTGACTACAAGTTAAACCCCAAGGCACAATATCAAAAACCTAACAATTTGTTTTGTAGCGGCTCAATGCTTCACAGGATCTTCTTTTGAAAGAAGATGAAATATTTTTCACTTAAATATTTACTATATTTTTTTTCATAACCTATAAAACTCTAACTATACAAGATGAAACCAGTGGCCTCACCCTCCAACCCTAGATTGGCTCTTACATATGTACTAAACTATCNAAAAAAAAAAAATTAAAAACAACAAATTTAATTTAAAAAGAACGATTTACGAAAATTATTTTTTAAACGGATTTTTTTTAACAAATTTTTTTTTCATTTTGTTTTTTAGAAAATGAAAATTTTTATTTTCTTACACGGAAATTGTTATCTTTTTTTACAAACAGAAATTTTTATTTAAAAAAGTTATAAAAAAAAATCAATTTTTATAAAAAAAAATTGAAATTTTTTCATTTTTTTCTTATACAAAGGAATTTTTTTAAAAAAATTTAATTTTCCACCCTTTGGATTTTTTTAATTTTTTTTTTTTTTTAGTTTTATGTTTGTTTCTAGAAGTTTTAGTATTTTTTTTACTAAGGGTAGTTTTGTCATTGGGGGGAACATTGACAATGTTTTGGTAGTTTGGGGGGGACATTGTCAATTTAGTGGTAGTTTGAGGAGGGTTTGTAGACTTTCCCCAAAATAAAATTACAGTTGTCAGTACAATCTACTTATGCACTAAATTGTCCATTTTACTTAAATGCTATATTACAATGTTTGTGAAGAGTAAGAAAAGTTGCATCTCTTTCTCGGGTGTTATGCTGCAGTAGCTTTTGCTATACTTGCTTTGGTGATGTACTTATAATATACCTGTTGCGCTCTGCACTTAGTGACAATGGTAATGTTCTCATTAGGGTTATGTGATATACCGTGTACGTGTAAGACGTGGTGGACGGAAGCGACCAGTTCCCAAGGGTATTGTGTATGGCAAACCCACAAACCAGGGTGTCACACAACTGAAATTCCAACGCAGCAAGCGCTCAGTTGCAGAGGAGCGGGCTGGACGTAAACTGGGCGGTCTTAGGGTTCTCAACTCTTACTGGCTGAATGAGGTATGTATAAACTGTATTGTATTTCCAAACAACTTGTCATTCTTTTTTGTAACTCAGGACTTCTGAATGATGGTGGGAACCCATCAATTGAATGTCTTATAAACAGTTGGTAAAACATTGTAAGGAAATGGGTTGTGTACTGGTGTTTGGACATGGGATTTTCATGTAAAATTTTGTATTATCTTTGCCATCAATGTATAACGCACCCACAAGGCTTGCCATGTGTGGTTACATTTATAATTTCACTTTTCCTCCTTTTTTTTTTTTAGGATGGATCACTTTTAGTATTTTGATGCTTAGTAATCTCATTTTTGCAGGATTCTACTTACAAATACTATGAGGTTATCTTGGTTGATCCTGCCCACAATGCAATCCGCAATGACCCAAGGATCACATGGATCTGCAAACCGGTTCACAAGCACAGGGAACTTCGAGGACTCACCTCTGCTGGTAAGAAATTCAGAGGTCTCCGTGGGAAGGGACACACTCATCACAAGGCACGACCTTCAAGAAGGGCAAATTGGAAGAGGAACAACACTCTCTCTCTTCGCCGCTACCGGTAATTTGCAAGACAGTTTTGGTGCTTCTATCATTGTCCTAGCTTTATCGCTTGTAAGATTTTAGTTTTACGAAAGTAGAGTTGTTGAACATGGTTTCTAGTTATGTTCAAACTTCTGCGTTTTGAGCTTGTTGAATTGGTTTGGGATCTGTCACCCCATAGCAGCAAGCATTTGAAGCTTGCAGACCTCTTGTTACTGGATTTACTATGTTCTTTTTGTTAAAGAAATGGTTTCTGCTGATTCTTTTTGAAGGATTAGCCTTTTGGACCCAAAGAACATAAGCAAGAAACCTTTTAGGTCAAACTTTGGTAGTAGCAAATATAATCTTTGTTGAAGAACAAACATTTTGAGCCCATTGAATATAAGTCTTTTGGGTGGTACAACCACTCTTTGTTCTTTTTTGTTTTTTTTTTTTTGTTTTTTGTTTTGGCCACAATTTCAATTTATTTCTTGCGTTTTTAATTTCGGCAATAATTCTTAAAATTGTTCATGTGATTCAAATTAATTCTACGATTTAATATCATTCAAATAATGTATGATTCATATGTGACGTGAACATCCGTTTAACCGACATCACATCTGTTTGTCACTTGCATAAGGAAAAGTTCATGCATCGATCTTCAAACTTCCAGTGCCAATGTTCTTTCAAACGACCAAAATTGTCAATATCATTCCCTAAAAAAAATATTCTTCACATAAAAATAAAACTAAAAATATTTTTTAAAAAAGAGACGCTTAAGAAGAGATGGGTGGGCGTTAGGGAAGATTTGTCTTTCGACCCAAATATTTTTATTGCCTATGTGTCTTTTATATGGGCCTTAGGGAAGATTATTGGGTATGAAAATATTCCAGCCATTGTTGGGAGATTGGGTGGCCAACTAACGGTAGTAAGTATGCCAATTTGGTGAAATAGAGGACTGTTAAATATATTCTGAAGTGTTCAATTATTTTAATAATAAAATTATTATTAGATGTTATATGTACTTTCATTAATTTATTATTTAATTTAATAGTGATTTTCACTACTACGTCAAGAAATAAGCACTAACGAACTCTCAAACATATTTATTTGTAACATTTCTCATTTATTGAATGCTTAGCGGTCCAACTAGGGGTTCCTACTTGCACTTCGTGTAGAAATCAGGGGCAGAGACACATGGGGGCGACCCAGGGGCGGTCGCCCCAGGTAAAAAATAAAAAATAAAAAAATTCAAGCAAAAAAATATTTCCAGGCTCCAGTACGCCCCTACCAAAAAAAAAAAAAAAAAAAAACTGAACTCAAAAT
>CM017322.1:12607109-12623604 GCA_006937295.1 Carpinus fangiana
CTTATTTGTTGTTATGCACGGGATAAAACCCATGACACTTGTTCTTTACCTTTGTGCATAATAATGTTTATGATGTTTTACTACTCAATTTTTACTTTTAACAAGTAAACAATTTAAAAAATAGTTTGTGCTTTGAATATTTTGTTCCAAAATAACTGATTTATCAATTTAGCATATATTTATGAAGTCAGATAAATTTGCTTTTTGTGATACAAATATTGTAATATAATTTCCTTTTTTGATTGTATTTACCATATTATAATAAAAATATAATATATAAAGAGAACAAAAAAAAATTATTTTATTATTATATTTTATTATTTTATTGGAGCCCCTGGTAGAAGGAATTCCTGGCTCCGCCACTGGTAGAAATAGACTTTGTGTAGGCTCTAGTTGCATAAGAGTGATGTAATAAGCAAAAAAAGAAAAAAAAAAAAAAGAAAAAGAAAAAAAAAGAAAAGAAAAAAAGAAGAAGCTTAATACCCTTCAAACACTTAATTTTAGGAGTCGTCACTTACTCTTTAATCTTTATGAGTTATTAGAGGTGATTGTCTAACGTGTGATTTTACGTTCGTGACTATTAGGTCTCTTCGAACTAGTTGGCACCACTAGATTGAGTTGTCCCAATCATTCCTATGGGTCAAGAGGAATTGACCAAGAAGACAAAGTGAAAGAAAAGATAAAATAAGAAAGAAAACTGGAGATGCCAAGCCATGCGTTTAAAGGAGTAAGAAAAAAAAAAAAAATTTGGGCAGTTTAACCGGGCAGATGCAGTAAAGAAAAGAGAAAAAATAATAAGAAAAGAATAGGCTTGCAGTTGAAAAAAGACAAAAGAAAAAAGGAAGGAGGCTGCTTTTTGGAATCGAGCACGGCAGAGAGAAAAATAGTAGAGGAGTTGTCTTTTCTCTCTTTTTGTTGAGGATAGTTTTCATTCAAATTGTGTGTAATTAAATACTTTAGTTATGGCTTAATTGAAACTCTAGTCATGTTTTCTTAAGGATTTTAATTTGCCTTGTTGCAACTATTTGTTTGATCTTATGCACTTGGGAGTTAAAACATACATTTAGAAACTTATTATTTAGGCTGATATTTATATAACAAGTTTTTGGCGCCGTTGACAGAGATTGCACTAAATTGTGTTTAATTATTATTATCATTATTATTATTTCATTTAGTTTAGTTGTTTCTGTATAGAAAAAAAAAAAAAAAAACAAAATTTCCAAATATATATTTACTTTTTACGTGATATATTGTAGGATTGAAATTTTATTTATGTAGGGTCGTCGGTCCTAGAATTTAGCCATCAGTGTATACGATCCAGAGATTGAACGAAACCTTAGACGACTTCGAAGGCAAAAAGGAGAATCTAAAAAAGAAGAAAGATCAAAATCTGAGAAAGTAATGGAGGAAGAACAAGCAGAAAATCCACCGGTTCGAAAGCCAATGAAGAGTTCATTTATTCTACAAAACCTTAATCAACCATCATTCATCGCCTACCAACCAACAGTGTAGAGCAACTTCAATCTATCTCCTCATTTACTTATATTGTGTCACATTACAAAGGCACACCTTCTAAGGATCCATATTTGCACATTAGTGATTTCTTTGATCTCTGCAAGACTCAAAATATCCGGGGCTTAACTCTAGAAGGAATCAAGTTAATCATCTTTCCTTTTTTTCTTTAAAAGATAATGCTAAGTTGTGGTTGAACTCTTTGCCTACAAGTTCCAATGTTCCATTAACAATTGGTAGGAGTTGGCCACTAAATTTCTAAAGAAGTTTTTTCCAATTCAAAAGACAAGGCAACTTAGAAGGGAGATTCAAACCTTTCAATAAAACGATGGAGCTAGATATTGTATTTGAAGCACGAGAACATTTCAATAAACTGCTTCTCAAGTGTTCACACCACAATCTATCTCAAGATGATCAGATATAAGCTTTTTATGAAGGTTTAAATGATACTAATAAAAGAGGAAAAATATAAAAAGGCTCTTCAAACTATCAGTCATTTACAATTTAGTCTCATAATGTTCAAAAAGTGATAAAGTAGCCCCCAAATTACCAACCAGTTGCAATTTGGCCACTCCGTTGGTCATCACTGTCAAATAGGATGAAAAATTCAATATGACATCGTTTTGGCAAGGTTAAGTTACTAAAATGCCCTTTTGAAAAAAAAATAAATTAAAAAACACCCCCTAAAACGACGTCATTTGGCAAACCCTAAAATAATAATAATATTTTTTTAAAAAAATAAACGAATGCCCTCTGTAGATCCAAGAATATTTTGAATTTTCTTTTTAATTTTTTGGATGATTTTGGGTGATAATGGATATGAGATTGGCTGATTTGTTGTGGTTTTGATTGAATTTCCCGATTGGGAGGAGGAAGAAGTTTTGTACGCATCAGATTTTCAGTAGTGATTGGTTGTTTTGGTTGTTAATTTTGATTAATAAACAATTTAGAAGATATTTAGTTCTGATTGTGAATAGTTGTGCTGGGTTGTGATTTAGTCTGAGAGGAAAACATATTTGTTTTGGGATTGGGTGTTCTGATTTCTGTTTGATTTTGACACTGGTGACCGGAAATTTGAGAGTATCCTTGATGTTGCAACTGAGTTTTTGTAAAGGTTCGTACCGATTTGGTGTTGTGTGTGCGGGATATTCTGAGTACGTGTTGGCAGAACGTATGATTTGTTTGAGGTTGTAATTTTTGGTTTGATTTTTTTTTTTAAATTTTTTATAAGTACCTTGTGAAACCATAAAACCCAAACAAACTACATAAGGGTAGAAAACAAAGGAGGATCTGCACTAGGAGAAGCAGAAATTAAAGAAGGAAAAGAGGACATGGGAATGCTGTCAGAATGGGATCCGATTGCGGCCCAACGTGCCATTGAATGGGCACAGAAGTTTGCACTTCTTGAAATCTTTCTGACCTCCCAAAAGGAAGCAGAAGGAATAGAGTCTAGAGAGTCTAGAATGATAAATGAGATCCTCCAATCTCTAACGAACTTTGGATTTTGGAGAGAAAGAACCACCACTTCAGAATCACCTTCAATGATGAAGTGGTCCATTTTGAGAGAAATTGCTAAAGAGATAGCCAGTTGAGCTGCCATGGCTTCCTATTCATTTGGGGAGTAGGAGGTGCTTATTTGAGATATTGCTTAAAGAATATGCCCCTTTTCATTGCGGCAGACCGCAACTTGTGCCGTGAAAGAGTCTCGAATGGCCATATCAAAATTTATGTTGACCCAGTTTGTTGGGGGAGGGGTCTAGGTGTCCTCCAGTGTTGAGGAAGAGGAGTGCTGGGCTTGAAAATGCTCAAGAGTAATTTTGTTGATATGCTTTGACACTGAGATAGCATCATAAGAATTTCCATCATGGTAAGCTTTGTTTCTATAAAACCATAAAATATCACATGCCATGGCTACAAAGATTTGAAACTTGTGTTGATATCCACTAAAGGGATACCAAAGGAGCTTCCCGGAGAGATGATTAGATTGATCCACTCCACCAATGATGTAAATTGAAAAGCTGTTGAATCCAGAGGCCAAAAGGAGTGATGCCAAACAACATGCGCAAAATGACATTCGAAGAATAGATGGTGCAGGGAATCATATGCCACATTACAGAGAGGACAAGAATAGTCCGTGGTGGTGATGCATATCTGACTTAGCCGCTCCTTTGTTGGAAGAATATTCGAAGCTATTTTTCAAAGGAATAATCTCAGACGATCATTAAGATTTAATTTCCAGATAGACTTCCAGAATTGGAAAAAATTTAAAGAAGAAGCGTTATTGGAGGATACCTCAGAGAGAAATCGATAGGCTGAAGAAACCGTGAATTTTCCAGATGTGGAGGGAGCCCAGATATAATTTATACCAGTATCCACAGAGATGCGGATTTTGAGAATCTCTTTAGCTGAAATAGTGTCAAATAAATTATGAATAGCTGGGGCTTTCTAGGTAGCAAGAGTGGGATCAATCAAATCCTTTACAAGAAAAGCCGGGAGATGTTTGTTGGGAGGAAATTTTGGCCTAGGCTTAAAGGATGGAATAGAGGGAACCCAGTTTGAAGACCGAATTGGAGCCGTTGAATTCCTGGAGACCCTTAGGCAGGCTCCCGCTGATATAAATGGTTTGATCTTTTGGATGCCTTTCCACAGCCAGGAAGTAGAAGATGAGATCGAAGAAGATAAGAAGTCCCCATACTTAATATATTTATTCTGAAGTTGTTTGACCCATAGACAATCTGTTTTAGTAATCATCTTCCAACCCAGCTTAGTAATCAAGGATAAATTAAACTCATGCATTCGGCGAAACCCTAAACCCCCTTCATGTTTCGGAAGACAGATAGAGCTCCATGACTTCAAAGAGAGATTTCTAGCTCTATCCTTTAGGAATCCCCATCAAAAGTTTTTAAACATTCTGTATAAGGAAGAGCTAAACGATATAGGCATAAAAAAGGAGCTCATAGCATATGAGAGAATAGAAGTAGCCACTGATTTGATGAGCACGGTTCAGCCTGCCTGGGAGAGAGTTTTAGTACGCCATCCCTCAATTTTCCCAGAAACTTTCGCCAAAATATCTTTAAAGGCTCCCACTTTTGATTTACCAAAAAAGAGAGGCAAACCAAGATATTTTGAAGAATTCAAAGTCCTCTTGTATGGAAGAATACTGCTTATACTGGCGATAGCAGCTGGAGCTGTGTTTTTACTGAAATGGATAGAGGATTTTGAAACATTAATAGCTTGACTTGACCAAGAACAATAACGATCCAGAATCGATCTGAGAATGTTAGCCTCTGAGGATATAGCCTTTGCAAATAGAATGAGATCATCAGCAAAAAGGTGAGAGATAGGAGAGCAATTTTTAGCTATCTTGATGTCGTTCAGAAGATCTTAGGATTCCGAATGGATTAAAAGATGGGATATTACCTCAGTTCCTAAAATGAAGAGAAAGGGAGATAAATGATCTCTTTACCTTAGACCACGCTTTGGGCAAAAAAGACCAAAAGGACTACCATTGATAAGAATGGAAAATGATGGCGAAGTGATGCAGATACGGATCCAATTAATTCACATTGGAGCAAATCCTAGTTTGGATAATATGGCTAAAATAAAACTCCATTCCATACGGTCAAAAGCTTTTTCCATATCAATTTTAACAGCCATAAGTCCTCCACAACCCTTTTTCGAGTTTATAGAATTAAACAGCTCATGAACTAGAATGGTATTATCTTGATTATTTATGGAGGGAACAAATGCAGATTGGAACAGAGAAATGAAGTGATGAAGCAAGCCTTTGAACCGGAACTAATGAACTGAAGATGCCCCTAATTTCTTTGGGATAAGAGCAATGAAAGGGTGGTTTTGCTCTTTCAGAAGATTATTTTTCCCAAAAAATCCCATATGCTGAAGAGAACCTCATCTTTGACAATATTCCAATATTTTTTGTAGAAAAGTGCAATGAAACCATCCAGACCTAGAGCTTTGGTGGAACCCATTTCGGACAAGGCCATGAAAATTTCTTGTTCCGTTGGAATTTCGCAAATAGAAGCATTTTCCTCAGGAGAGATATAGTTGTCAAAAAGAGATAAAAGATCTTCATCTAAGTTAGGCCCAGAAGAATTGAAGACAGTTTTAAAAAGGGACGTAAAGCAATTACCAATTTCTTGTCCTTCAGAGGACTAAACTTCATAAGGGAGCCTCAGAAAGTCAATTGCATTTCTCCTCCTTTTGATAATAGTCGAGGTATGGAAGAATTTCATGTTTAAATCTTTGCAAGTGAGCCAGGTTTCCCTAGATTTGTTATGCCAGAGAGATTCCTATTGAAGAAGGAGATTGTCCAAAGTATTCTGAAGCTGAAGTTCTTGATCAAAAGTATAGGAAAAAGGTGGAGATTGCTGAACCTGGTCAAGATGATTGAGAGTGTGGGCAATACGCTTTTGGATATTCCCAAAATGAGATGAGTTCCGTGCCTTAAGAGCCAATTTAGTGGATTTGAGCTTCTTTGATAAAATGAATTGGGGGGGGGGGGGACCCCGTTAAATTAGAACGCCATGCAGATGAAATAGTAGACCCGCAAGAAGAATCATACGTCTAAAATTCTTCAAATCTAAAGGGACAATGAAGATTGAAATTAGTTGGGGCTGTATTCAGAATTATGAGATTGTGATCCGAGGAATAAGCAGGTAAATGTTGGACTGAATAGTGTGGAAATAGATGTACCCAATGAGAGTTAGCTATCCCTCTATCAAGGCACTCCTTAATGAGATGATGATCCCGCCTTTTATTAGACCAAGTGTAAGGATTACTAGAAAATCCAAAATCTATCATACCACATGAATCCAAAAAACCATGGAAAACATTAGTTGAAGAGCTAGCATAAGGTCCTACCACCCTGTTTATTCGATTGGGAGAGAATCATATTAAAGTCACCAATGCATAGCCAAGGCCTATAATAATCTTTTCCAACATCCAAAAGAGAGTCCTAAAACATAGTTTTATTTTTATGTATAGGAGGACCATAAATGCAAGAAAGTAACCAAGGGTTGTCAGGAGGATCAGAGTAGCACCAAGTAGATAATATATTAGTAGAAGACGAACAACAAACCAAATTCACACCATGTTGCCATGCTAACAAAAGCCCTCATTTAGTGCCAAAGGGAGGAGCATGCAACATCAGAAAAAACCCTAGGGTATTTAATATTACAGATGATTGTAAAGGTTGCGGTTTAGTTTCTGACAAAAAGAGCACATCAGGAGAATGAGATCGGATCTTACCCTTTAAACTACGAATTGCAGAGGCATGAGATAACCCTCTGTAATTCCATGCTAGGATTTTCATGCATTGGGAGGAGGCCTCACTAGGCGCTCCTCCTGATTACTAACATGCACAGTAGTCACTGCAGCAGTAGTTGAATTATTTCACCTTCCCATATTTGCACGAATAAATTGCCGTGAGGGTGAGTGGGTGACACCTTTGTTGCAGCCAGAGATGATGGTTTGGCTGCAAAGGAGTCTGCCACATGAGCTGGAGCTGGAGTAGCAATCTGCACATCTATAGGTGAAGGTTTGGGTTGGGCTATCTTGAGGCTTGTTGTAGACAACAATTGTGGTGGCAAATGGAGATTCTGATGAACTGGAAAACTCTGAGCAGTAGCTGGAAACCTAGGCATCATTTCATTAGGTCTCCCCGGTGTCCCTAGCAAAGGAGTATTCAAGAAATCATAAATCAGGCCTCTTATTGGAGTAGCAAGTTGAAGGTTGGTGAGAGAAATAGCTACCACTTCAATGTCAGATAATAGAGAAGAAGAATCTGTGTAACCATACTTTTGTTTTTTTAGTAGTGCCAAAGGAACATCATCATCATTAAAAGCCAACTTTGATTTACCTTTACCTTTGGAGATGATAGCAGGGATAATGTAAGAGATGGTTGATTGTGTAGATGTTTGTGGAGAAAGGGACTCTACTGATGCAATGACAGCATGATGGACAAAATGAGAATATGGCCTATTTTGGGGTGGTTTTTATGAAGTGGAAGTATAGTAGGGAGGGAGGCCAACTGGATGAATTGAGGTTATTGGGTCGGATAGCAAGGGCTGTTGAGATGAGAGTGCCGTGTCTTGTTGAGAGGGAAAACCTATGGTCGATGATGGATGAACAGTGGAATATGGTTTGAAACGTGAATGGGAATGGCTTGGTATTTTGTGGGTTGTTTTCGGGAAATAGGAGTGAGCTGGTAACGTTGAGTTGTGCTTGGCAAGATGTGTTTCAGCTTGAGATGTTGTGATGGCCATATATGGTTGGGCTTGGGTATTAGGTGGTGAGAGATGGAAAGATAGTGGAGGTTTAAGAAGACTTGGGTTATCTTGATTTTGGGACCATGTGTTAAGGAAATTGGAGAATAAATTGGGCTTGGACATGTGAGTTAATAAAGAGGTGTGTGTGTAGAATTTGGAAATTGGAATTGTGGGCTGAACATGTTGTGTTGTATGGGAGTAGGCAGCTGGATTGGTGGATGATGTGTGAACAAATGGTGTGTGAATGGATGAAGGGAGATAATTAGCTAAGTAATAAGGTGGGCTATCTGATTTTTCATTAATGAGGGGATATTGGGTGGGTGACGTGTTAGGGAACATTTAAAGAGGGGACATACTTGCAGTCATGACCTGGCTAGTTGTGGCTGGATAATTCCAATTTTGGTTGAAAACACCCAGTTGAGAATGAACTAGAGGGCATGGGAGATCCACGTGTTGGCTGCTAAACACATTTGAAGATGAGAGAGCCAAATCCATCTAATTTTTTTGAGAAAACATCTGACCATACACGCTGCCATAAGGCTCTAGCATCTGCGAGGGGACGACACTATTAGGGGAGTTGCCAACTGGTGTCGCCGAGGAGATACCCGAATATGAATCTTCAGTCTGCATCTTTGAGATCAAACGTGTGTTTCCATTTGGAGGAGCTCTAAGAGACCTTTTATATTTGTCAGGAGAAATCGAAGACGCCGGAGATGGGCAAAAACCACTTTTGTGACCAATCAAACCACATGAAGAACAATAGTCATCCAATCTTTCGTATAGAAAGGAAATCCAGCGTGTGTCCTCTCCATCACAAGACATGTTGAACCCCGAAGCTAATGGTAAAGAGGTGTTTATTTCAATTTTGAACCAGATAAATTGCCAACAAATGAGCCTCGTAGAATTATCATTATCAAGCTCCAAAATTTTCCCAATTTCCTTACCAATGCGAATTGCATTTTGAGTGGTCATATATTGGAGTGGTAGGCCATGAACTTGTATCCAAAAAGCACAAAGGTGCAATTTGACTTCATCAATAGACAAAGCAGAAGACCATGATTGTAAGAGTAATAAGGAGCTACGTACATTCCATGGGCCTTGATTAATTATATTCTTGTAGTGGTTCTCATGAGAGACGATGAAGAGATATTTATTTTGATCCAAAACCTCTATAGACAGAGATGCAACAAAGTTTCAGGCAGAAAATAGAGTAGCTCTAACATAGTGGAAATTTTGAGGTTTGTCAAGAAGCTTACCTATGAAAGCAAAGCCTTGTTGAGGAGTTGTAGTAGCGCCATGAGCCACCAACTTTGCTGGTTCATCCCCCCCCCCCCAAAGCTTCTGTTTCCTTGATTACTCATACTTGAAAACTAGGTAGCAGCAATCGTGGAAATAAATGAGAAGAAACAAATGAAAACATAACACATAGAGAGAGATGATGGGTAGCAGCGATCGTGGAAGACGAGGGATGGTGGAGATGCTATGGTGGAAGACGAGGCAATATTGGAAGTTGAAGAAGAAGAAAGTCGCAAGGGACTTAGAAATATCTCTATTGGGAGAGAGAGAAAAGCTCCTAGAAAAAAGAGCGAGCGAGGTTTTTGGTTTGATTTTTGTTACTGATTGTAGACGGTTTGTTGAGGTGTTTTGGGCAGTTGAGAGATATGGCCGGTTATGGAGGAGTTGTCAATAAAGTTTGGATGTGTTGAGTGTTGTTAATTTGTCGTGTTATAATGACGAAGTGGTCTCGTTGGATTTCCTTTATTTGTTTGATAACCGGAGAAGGAAGAGGGCTTTATGTAGATGGTTGTTTTGATCGCATAACTAAAGGGTGGAGAGGGAGGTTTTGGTATGATTGTTGGTTTTTAGTGAAGACACATTGCTGAGAAATTGTGAGTTGAATTAGAGAGGGAAAGCAGAGAAGAAGAGAGAGATGAGCCACACACAGGCCTGTGGGGTGGCTGCCCAGCCACCCCCATGGCCAATGGTTGGCTGGCGAGCCACCCTTTAAACCACCCCGTCGTTTATTTTTAAAATTATTTTATTATTTTATTTTTTTAGGGTTTGCCAAACGGCGTCGTTTTAGGGGGACCTTTTTTTAATTGATTTTTTTTTTCCAAAATGACATTTTAGTAACTTAATCTTACCAAAATAATGTTGTATTGAATTTTCCATCCTATTTGACGGTGATGACTAACGGAGTGGCCAAATTGCAACTAGTTGGTAATTTGGGGGCTACTTTATCACTTTTTGAACATTAAGGGGCTAAATCGTAAATGACTGGTAGTTTGAGAGGTCTTTTTATATTTTTCCCTAATAAAAGTCTTGTTGATTCAGTTTGTGGATGTATGCTTATAGAAAAGAAGAGTGAAGAAGCTATTGAGCTATTTGAGACCCTAAGTGAAAATTCTCAACAATTCGCAAAGAGAAAAAAGTAAGGACGTGTGTGAAGTAAGCACCAATGGTGGAGTCCAGATAAATTTAGATATGCTAGTGAGAGCAATTTCAACCTAGAACATTTCTTAAGTTCAATAAGTTGCGAAGGTCGAGGTATGTGCTATATGCTCTTAGTCTAATCATACAACTTCTTAGACTTGTCCTATGTCTTCTTTTATAGAGCAAGAGCATGCAAATTAAGTGGGACAAAGCAACTATCCAACCTCCCCAAGAACAACCCCTATTCAAATACCTACAATGTAGGGTAGAGAAGTCACCCCAATCTTTCTTGGAGTAACAATCATAATGTTCTAAATCTACAAGGGCAATAGAGGAATTTCCAATAGGGAATTAATTATCAGACTCCACCACAGGTGGTGCAACAACACCCAGAGCAGAAAAAAAAAATGATATTGAAGGTACCTGTAACGTTCCGTCCTAAGTGATATGATATTGTCCACTTTGGGCCAAATCCGCATGGTTTTAGTATTGGGTTTACCCCCAAAAGGCCTCATACTATTTAGAGAGAGCATATTCTATATAAACACATCATCTTTCTCACACCTAGGGAATGCGGGACATCATAATCATCCCCTTTTAGGACCCAGCGTCCTCGCTAGCGACCCTTAAGGGCTTGTGCACGCTCCTCCATCTCAGGCTGGGCTATGGTTTTGATACCATATGTAATGTCCCACTCTAAATGATATGATATTGTCTACTTTGGGCCAAGTCCACACCTAAGCAATGTGGGACGTCATAGTACCATACTCCAATTCTTGACTGCACAACAACAAACTAATGCTCAAACTAGTTAGACCATTCAAAAACTGGAAGCAACAACTAGTCAAGCCATTCAGAGATTGGAGTCACAGGTAGGGCAATTGGCCAATGATCTGAGTGAGAGAAAGAGAGGAGAATTCTTATCACAAACCATACCAAATGAAAGAGATCATGAGGAGCTCAAGGTTGTGACAGTCCTTAGGAGTGGTAAAGTCATTGACAACAATGTGGGAATGGCTTGAGAGTCACACAATCTGGCTGAAGACTATAAACTTATCACTAATTGGGAGGTAGCCCAATTTGCGTTGTTTTGATTGCTTTCGTTTCAGACTCCATCCTTTTTATTTCAAAAATAAAAAATAAAAAAACAAATCACCTTTTGTGTTTCATTTTTGTTTTTGTTTTTTGCCATCTTGTGCATATTTTTATGCTTGGTCTTTTGAGCTTTGATTTTACAAGATAGGCGTTTTCTGGGGAGCTCTACCCTTCACCACTTTTCTTTCTCTTCCCGGTATTGTATCTCTTACTACACATTGGGGACAATGTGTTCATGTGCCATAATGTTTAATTCTTTGTTGATAACAATCATGCGGTAAAAGCTCAATCAGGTACTATCTTTCTTATTTTTACACATTTTACTTGTTATCAGCATAATTTTCATCATTTAGAGGTAAGAATGAACACATTGAGGACAATCTTTGATTTAGGTTGGGGGGAACATAGTTGTGTTATGCTTAGATTTTTTCTGTTAAAAAAAAAAAAAAAAAACGTTTTGCTTCTTTAGCATGAATTTTACGTTTTAATTTCATTATGCTACTTTTGGTAAAGAATTTCGTTGCCTTCATGCTCAATTTATTGCACATGCATGTAGGCTATGTAGCCACATTGACCCTTTGTTAAGGATAGACGTGAATTAGAACATCTTAATGATAACAATTGTGGAGATTTCTAACCCTTGTGAGTTTTGAGCCAACCATTCTTTGCAGAGGGTATGAAAATCATATTTTATTTGGAAGGTTTATGTTGGCTAAAATTTTCACTCACATTGAGTTTTAAGAGCATGTGAAATTTCTTTGGTAGTTATTAGTGTTCTAACCTTTAATTAATTCTTGTTGCTTCGGATTAACAAAAAAAAAAAAAAAAAAAACTTCTTATCTTTTCTTAGGCCTTCGTCACTTAGTATAGGCACAAGATTCAGTCATCTAAATTTACCTATACGACAATCTCTATACAACAAATGTATATATTGATCAAGCATTACACATAAGCCATATGAAGAATGAAATAAAACCTAGAAGTAATCAATTATACATCACAAAAATAGTTTGTAACAAGGCAAATCAAAATCCTTAAGAAAACATGAATAGGGCTTCTTGAGCCCTAACTAAAGTATTTAGTTACGTAATGAAAAATATCCTCATCAAATCGAAATCTTTTATTTTATTTTATTTTTTATTCTGCTGCACTAGCTCTTAAAATGACTTGGTCTAGTTCTTTTGGATTGCACGTGGGCCATCTTTGTTTGGCCATTCAACTTTCTTTCTCTTGGCCTTTCTTTCATTTTTCTCCTTTGTCTTTTCGGATTTCACGTTGGTTCACACTGTCACACGTATGAGAAGGCCCCACATATTTTACTTCTTCCTTTGTTTTTTTGTCTTCTTGCATGTGGCCTCCACTTCTCTTTAGAAGACCCAATTCTTTTCTTTCTTATTTGTTTGCAACAAGTCATCTTACTATAATTTCTACAAAAACAAAATAATTTCTTGCATTAATAAATCAATTAAGATCAAGATTAGTAATTAAACATTATTCTACAATTAAATATAAAATGCAAGAATTAAAATACGACAAAGTATTATATTACTTATTTTAATAAAGAAAATAGGCATTTTTAAGCAATTATCACACCCTCCAACCAGCTTATTGCTAGTTTCTAGCAATTCAAGCAATTCAGAACAAAGCGTAAAAAACAAAGACTCAAGAAGAAAATAATTTTTTTTTTTTTTCCTTCTATCTTTATCTTTAGCCAAACTAATTAGTTAAAGGTCAAAATACTAACAATTACCAGAGAAAATTCACATGCCTTCAAAACTCAATGTGAGTGAAAATTTTAGCCAACACAACCACTCTCTCAACATCTAGATAGAAAATCATCATGGAAGGCGGCCGGATCCATCTCCAACTGTGTGTGTGAGTTAGTTAGGATCGGATCCGACAGTTAATTAGACGCTCACACAAATTAAGGAGATCGATGGAAGTGGTTAGTAATGTGTGGTTGGTGGCAGCTCGCTCTTAATTATAATTGGTGTACTTGTTGTCCAGTGGAGTGGAGGGAAAATATTGGTGAAGAAAAGCAAAGCAATTTGTATTTGTTTTTGAGGGTAGACGTGGTAATTACGAGGTAATAGGTTTATTTATTCTTGCATATATTTATTGCCCCAATTCCATTCCTCTCTCCCAAGCAACTTCATAAAGGCAAATGATTTAATTTGCTTTTCCAATAGAAGCAAAATAAAAGTAATAACTTGTGTCTGGAGTAACTAATCAATTCTAACTTCTATATGTGTCTAAACATTATCTTGTGAGGAGGGGAAAAGATATTTTAATTTTGATTGTTTCTTTCTTTTCAAAACTCTTATTTTTACTTTTAATCAATAATAAAATCAAATCTCATAATATCAAATCTCATAATATATTCCAAACCTTTTTTATCGCCATCATAAAATATCCGTCTTGGAAAATAATGTCGCAGGTCGTCGATTTCTATTAGAGGATCCCTCTCTTAAATGCCCACGTAAATGAAAAGTTAAGATTACTGGGATTTGTGATAGGAAATGTGAAAATCTGGGAATCGGATCCTCTCCGTTTCATATGAAATGGAGAAGATCCAGTTCACGGCTCAGATCTTTCTAAAAGATCTAATGGTGAAAACTTGCCACGTCCTTAAAAGACAGTTAACGGAGGAAAAGAAAAAAAGTAGCAGTTAACGGGTTCTAAAAGTGTACATTCTCTGTCATTCCCCATGAAACTTTACACAGTGATCTCGGATACAACAATCGTTTTTTTTCCTTCGTCTCATAGTAATGGTGGACATAATTTTCTTCTTCATCTTCGTTTTTCCTTTGTTTCATAGCAATGACTCTCTCCCCTCCAAGGCCGTACGAAATGCCAACCAGGGTTCTCCGGCCAGTTGGTAATCGAAAAGTGATGTTTCTTAAAATGTGGGAATTTTCTTCTCTTTTCCATTCCAATGCTCAATCGATTTTTTCCTGGCTCTCACCTAAATTTCAGAATGTGAATTTAATGGACAGTTTATAGACCTTGATTAATTATCGACCATGGTTAATTTCTTGTAACAAAAAAGGCAACAAATTCTGCAATTTTTTTTTTTTTAATGAATTAGATTTCATATACCAGCAAAAGAAATACACCAAAACCAGAAACCAACTGAATGCGAAAAAAAAAAAAAAAAAAAGGAATTAGAAAAAAACTGAAGGCAAAACGACACCAAAAACCTAATAAAGGGCACTGTTTGTTATTTTTTAGTCTTTAGTCTTCGTTGTTACTTGTTACTTTAAGCTTCTCAGAAGTTGACAGACAGTGGAAACTTTGATGCTAAGGTGGTGAAAGAGATTGGGTCCATTGGGAGGTATATAATTATGTAAGGACCTCATCTTTTGCCTGAAACTTACAAGTGAGCTTTAAATGAGTATGAGTGCGTGCAGGCGCAGAGGTGAAAATGTTTGGATTCGAGCTTATTTAACTGAATAGTAATGAGTAATGTTGCTCTTTCAACACTAGTGGTAAGTGGCTCGACGCAAATCTTTGAGCTTTGGGATGTAGAGAAGCTTCGGTGCTTGATAATACATAGTGTTGTCAAAGCAGGCAGGGGCAGGGCAACGGCAACAGGCAACCCCTCACTTATACTCTGTTACACTCTGTTTATGAGAACTAAAACAGAGGAAGTGGCCAACTGGTTTTGTGGTATTAAAACAATGAAGACAAAGATTCCACAAAAGTATGTTAGCAAATGAATCAACTTACTCCTTAGTGATCAAAGGGACATGAAGCCAATTCTTTCTTGGTGACAGCATGGCCTTTATTCAAGCCCACAAAGAGACAGTATTTGGCTGTTTATAAAAAAATGATGATGATGATTGATGAAGAACCCGAATGAAGGAATGGCTGCCAACGCGGAGAAGCATGTTGTTTAGTACGGACATGGAGTCAGCTAAAGGGAGAGTCATCGCTACTGAATGTCACGGCATTCCTCACCCCTAAGTTTGGAACCGAAGTTTGGAGATGAAGATGACGAAGAAGAAGATGTCCACCATGACGGCAAAACGATGACGTTGTAGCTGAGACCAGTGTGTAAAGTGTAAACTTCTGGGTAATGACTGAGAACACATGCACTTTCAGAGCGCGTTAACTTCAACGTTTTCTTTTCCTCCGTTCACTAGCTTTTTCTTCGTTTTAAAAACTTGGCAATTTTCCACCGTTAAATATTTTTAGAAAAATTTGAGCCATGAACTGGATCCTCTCCATTTTAAATGAAATGGAGAGGATCCGATTCCGAAAATCTGTGGGTGCCAAAAACTAGTATGAGATGTCTGGTTGATGGCAGGTGCGTTTGGTAGTACTGTTGTGGAGGGAAATTGGACAAAATTTCTACTTATCTTTTAACTGTCTAGCTTCTCTCTCCATAGAAATCCAACTATTTGTTCAATGTATATTCAATTTTTGTCTTTTTTTATAATTTTTTTTTAAATAAAATAAAAAAATTTGTCTGAAGCAATAATATCTATTTTTTGTCCATTTTTTTTATATTAAAAAAAATAGTATTTTTCTTCGTAATAATGCAATTTAAAAAAGAAAAAGAAAAAAAAGTAAATTTTTTTTTTTGACTTGTCCGCACAAGAGGGGGGTGGGAGATTCGAACTACTGACCTTCACTTTATGAGGTGTAGTCCTATCTGATTAAGCTACCTCTTAGGAAAAAAAAACAGTATATATTCTAATTTTGATTTATTGGTAAAGTATATATTATGTCACCTTTTTTAGATTTTGGGATAGTAGAGGCAAAAACAAAAGACTTGGCAGAATTCCAATCTTATGTGCAAAGTAACTTTCCGATGAAAAGAATAAAAGATTTAATTTGGATGGACCACTAAAGTCTATTATTTTATGCAAAGTAATTGTTTCTTTCTAGTTGGACAAGAAAAAAAAATAAAAAAATAAAAACTTGTAAATGCAGTAAGTAATAGATTCTACTTTTCAAAAAAAAAAGTAATAGATTCTAACTTCTAATTAACTTTCAATACACATATCTTGTGAGGAGGGAAAATAATGTTCTAATTTTGTTTGCTTATTTCTTTTCACAATTCTAAACTTTTTTCTTTTCTTTTAAGTTCTTCTTCTTCTTCTTCTTCTTCTTTTTTTTTTTTTTTTTTTTTTTTTTTTTTTTTTTTTTTTTTTTTTTTTTTT
>CM017322.1:12624226-12715452 GCA_006937295.1 Carpinus fangiana
TTCTTCTTTTTTTTTTTAAAAAAAAAATATTAATTTTTTTAAATTTTTTTTTAAAATAAAATATTTAATTAAGTGGCCACGTGTCAACTTCTAATTAGTCTACGTGTTAATCCGTTAAGTCAACTAACGGTCAACTGACGGATGGACTAACTTGGTCACTTTTTAAAACCACAAGGATCAATTTGGTCACTTCCTAAACCCTAGGGAGAAAAAAATAAAGTTTCAAAACCCTAGGGACTAATTAAGTATTTAACCCAAAAATAAAATTGTAGTGGCATCCACCACTGGTTTTTTTAAGTATTAGCACCAAATTTGTGAGGCATTAGCACCAAAATTGAGGTATTAGCATCAAATTTAGAATGATCAAATCAATTTTTTGTGATATCATCCTTAAAGGGTTAACCTTCCACTCATAGGTTTTAATTTTGAATCTAAAATCAAGTTTTAAAGCATTAGAACTTAACTATTAACTCATAAAAATTAATCTGTTAGCAAAAAAATGGTACTACAACTTTATTTTTTCTTAAATCATATTTTACGTAAGACTGAGAGAACGCCAGGAGAACACTATAGGAAAAACTCCTAACAAACCCCATATATATATATATATATATATATATAAAATATCTTGTTGGTGTTGTTGTGGAGGGAAAATATTGGGTGAAGACGAGCAAATTAACAAACTGTGTTTTTGGTAATTATTCAAATTCCATTTCTCTTTGCCAAATAACTTCCAAGGTGATAAAGGAAAAAGATTTGCATGGTCCCCTGATTTGTGCAGAATAACTTTTTTCAGTTGAACAAAGAAAAAGGAAAAGAAAGATATCTAACTTCTAAACTACGTAAACATTATCTTGTGAGGAGGAGAAAATGATATTCTAATTTTGATTGCTTCTTTCTTTTCATAATTCATAATTTTTCTATTAATTAAGTTCTAATTATTTTTAAACTTATATATATATATTTTTTTTAAAAAATTGTTTTATTTTTATTTGTTAAATGTTATTTAATAGACTCATATACAACTGTCATCCTAAGTCACAGCGAAAATCAATCATTAATTTTTCTTTTCACAAGCTACCATTGATCTAAATATTAATTTTCACTACCGCATCATTCTAGTTTTATAGACATCATATATTAATATACTAATTAATAACATTATTCTTCTCATGTTTTTGTACGTGTTTAAAGTTTGTGAGCCATATATATTGATAACTATGGAATCAGTTTGATACAAATATCATTATTACGCACTATTTCTCACTCCTCTAAAAAATTTAATAGGTTCTTCTTTTCATATAATAAAAAATAAAAATATAATATATCGTACAATTACTAGATCTTATTCTATGATTAATATTTACAAGTTACTGGAGGAAAAAAAATGTGATATATAGGACGCGTGTAATTAGCTTTTTTATTTTTTTATTTTTCTTCCAAAGTTATGTTCACTTAATCTACCTTTGATAAGTATTGCTCCTGATCCGTCACAAGGAAAGTTGAGAGAATTCAAAACAGTATGCAAAATCAAATCTCATAATATCAAATTCCGTGATATATTTTAACACTTTTTTATTGCTATCATTTTTTAGATTAGGATCTCCTACAATTTTAGAAAAATGGTAGATTCTCAAATTATTTGATTTTGGTATTTTTAAGTATCCAAAAACTTGAAAATATTACATATTAAGAATGTGGTATCTTACGTTTGATAATTGAATATATTTTCACCAGTTTTTTGCTCTTTATGTTATAAAAAAACTTTGACCCAAAAATCATCTCTTCATTTTATGAAGAAGCGTTTTTATAAAAATAAAGATGAAGCCTTATGAAGAAAATACTTTTTTAATTATCTTGATAGCATGCCACTTTTTTAATTGATAATATTTTTTAAGCATTTTGATACTTATAAATAGTTTAAATTACATAATTTAAAAATTTACAATTTTAAAGAAGTTGTGAGCAATTCTTTTATCTCTGCATCATAAAATATCCTTAGAAAATAATATCTGAGGTCCATTTCTGTACGTGGATCCCTCTCATGGCTTCTCCTTCTGAGAGTGGTAAAGGAAAAGTAGTTAATGCGAAAATCTGTGGGTGCCAAAAAGCAAGTCTGGTTGGTGGCAGGTGTTTGATGGTGTTGGGAGGGAAATTGGACAAGATTTCTCCTCATGGCTTCTCCTTTTGAGTAAGTATTATTATTATTGTAACGTACTAAGGGGCGGCCCAATGTATTTGGAGGCTTTAGGCAAAATTTAGAAGTTAGGCCGTATTTTTTTAAATATTTAAATATTAACTAAATGGTATTTATTTTAATATTATTATTATATTTTCATAATATTCTTATTATTAATATGTTCATTGACTTTTAAGTTTAGCACTAAAATTTTTTCAGTCATTAGTTTATTCATTAGCTAGTTACATTCTATTAGGGTTATAAATATTTATAACAATAGAGTTAGATGTATCAATAATATTTTAATTATCTTCTAATTCTTTTTGATAAATTTCTTATTCATTTATAAGTTTTTTACCTAAATTATATTCAATATTTTATTTATTGATAATAACAAATTTATTTAAAAATCTTCTTTGAGATTCAATAAGTTTTTTCTTTTTTTTTTTTTTTTAAAAAAAAAAGTTGTATCCAGATGCATATTTTCTTGTAGACATGTTTGATTAAAAATATTAACAAATTAAACAAATACGATTTATAAAAAAAAAAAAAAATTCAGACAATAATAAAATAAATTACAAAAATAGAACAATAAAATCCGATTTGGCAAAGGAATTATGACCTGTAAAAACAAAATCAACCAACCAATTGAGCTAAAAAAAAAAAAACCAACAAAAATTTTTATCACAAAATCTACCAGAAAAATTATAAGCACAGAAAATAATAATAATAATAATAATAATAATAATAATAATAATAATAATTTGTTTATGAATCTTCACCTCTTTGATACACATGTTTCAAACAAAACCCACCAAAAAATTGTCAAAAATCTTGTTGTAGTGTCCAAGAAAACATGATTAGAGGCCCTTTTTAATATGGCTGTGCAATACAGCCTGCCAATAGCTAGATAATAAACAATAATAAAATTGTTCCATTGGTCTTTGCAATTTCCGAAAATTGCAAAAAGAGATGGCTTGTTAGAGTTTTTGTTATTTTTTTTTCTTGTTTCTATAACATATTTGTTTTTTTGGGTTAAAATTTTTTGGGGCCTTATTAAAAAAAAATTTTGGGCCTTAAATTTTGGGGGCCCTAGGTACTGGCCCTAACCTCCAAATAGAATAGTTACAAGTGATCACTTTTATCTATCCTTTTAATTTTTTTTTTTTAAAAAAAATCTTTGAAAGGATAAGACCAAGTCTCGTGTTCACTTCCCGACAGCGCAAGCAAATTGTATTTTTTAAGATTGTTGTGGTCAGTGGTACGGTAAGGTATATATTTTACCATCTTTTTAGAGATGTGTAATAGATTTGCATTACCCCAATTTCAATCCTTTGTGCCGAGTAATTAACTTCTCAGTTGGTGAAAAAAGCTAAAGATTTGCATTGGAAAAATTCTAATCCTTTGTGCCAACTAACTTCCTAGGTAAGAAAAGCTAAAGATTTTGTGCAAAATGTTTGAAGAAGAAAAAGAAAGGAATAACTTGTATATAGAGTAAGTAATAAATTCCAACTTCTAACTTTTAAGCAAACATATATATCTTTTGAGGAGGTGAAAGTATATATTCTAATTTTGATTTATTGGTAAGGTATATATTTTGTCACCTCTTTAGATTTTGGAATAGTAGAGGCAAAAGCAAAAGACTTGGCAGAATTTCAATCCTATGTGACAAGTAACTTCCTTGATGAAAAGAACAAAAGATTTGCATGGACCACTAAAACTAAAGTCTATTATTTTGTGCAAAGTAATTACTTCTTTCTAGTTGGACAAGAAAAGGGAAAAAAAAAAAAAACTTGTAAATGCAGTAATTAATAGATTCTAACTTTTAATTTACTTTCATGAATTTACGCACGTATGCATATCTTGTGAGGAGGGAAAATGATGTTTGAATTTTGTATGCTTATAGTTTCTTTTCACAATTCTAAACTTCCCTTTTAAGTTTTATTTTTTGTTTTATTCGACTTAAATTTTATTTTTTAATAAAAAAACAAAATTCTCGGTTTTAAGTTCTTTTCTTGGAGTAACAATTGCTGCTTGTTATTTTATTTTATTTTATTTTTGTATGCAACAATGGCTTGTTATTGTCTCCAAGAGGTAACTCAATCGACTGAGACCACGTCTAATGAAGTGGAGGTCACTAGTTCGAATCCCCCTCCCCCCTCTTGTGCGTACATGTCAAAAAAAAAAAAAAAAAAAGGCTTGTTATTGGATGGCCTCTTGAAATGGGAAATTGGACAAGATTTCTACTTATTTTTACTCGTCTGGTTTGAGTAAGTACTATTATGGTCACGTCCAAATAAAATAATTATAAATGATCACGTTTATCTACCTTTTTTAATTTTTTAATTTTTTTTTGAAAAAAACCTTTCGAATAAGACCAAGTCTCTCATGTTCATCTTTCAGAGATTTGTGATAAATTTGTATTGCCCTAATTCCAATCCTTTGTGCCAAGTAATTAACTTCCCAGCGGGTGAAAAAAAGCTAAAGATTTGCTTTGGAAAAATTCCAATCCTTTGTGCCAAGTTACTTCCCATGTGAAAAAAGCTAGAGATTTTATGCAAAGTTAATTCTTTCCAGTTTGAAGAAGAAAAAGAAATAAATAAATTTCGACTTCTAACTTCTAAGCTAAGCAAACATATATATCTTGTGAGGAGGTGAAAGTATATATATATATCTATTCTACTTTTGATTGCTTAGTTCTTTTCACAATTCTTAACTTTTTTTCTTTTAAGTTATATTTTTTTTTTAAAAAAAAATTCGATTTTATACAGTGTCGTTTGTTTATTATGAGGGAAATTAATTAGATCATTGGTTTAAAGTTTGTGAGCCATTTTGATAACTATCGAATTAGTTTAAAGTATATATGGTCGGTGCTTCGTGTTTTGTATATATATATCCACCGGTACACAACAAGTTAAATATATTATTATAGTCACTTTCACTTGTTTAAAAATTTAATAGCTTCTATTTCTTTTCTTGCAGTCACAATATTTAGCTTGTTATTGGATGGCCTGAAAATGGCAAGATCACATTTCTTCTTAGAGTAATGCTATAAAAAAATATGAATGGTGGCAAGAAGGACCAACGCTTCATTCGAGGCTATGTTTATTTTTGCACTTCTATTCCATTTTTTGTCATGGTTCTATCTTGGTTCGCCACACGGCTACACTTTTTTTAAATTAAGTGAAATGTAAATGAATTTGTCTTTTTCCTTAAATTTAAGAATAACGTTACATACTATATCGATCTCATCCCACTTAAAAACATTCTTTGCAATGTGAGTAGGAATTTTTTTTTTAAAAAAATAATTAATTAATTTCCTTATAATTCCTTGAAATTTTTAGGATTATAAAGCTTCATTAATTAGGCGTGATTCCAACCAATTGAACTACCTCTTAAAAACATCCCATTTGCCTCTGCTCGCTGAACCCGTGATTCCACTTTCATACCAAGCTCATCACGTTCCTTCTCAAAGGGCATCACCACTTCCAGTTTTAGCCGCTTGCCTCAGCTCATCCAGCCTAGCTAAGCGCATCTGAACCTTTCCAAGAATGCTTAACCTGCTGGTGTCATTATGCAAGTGGGAGATAAGCGTATGTTACACAGACCTTATACTTCACAATTTTGATGAAGCATACTGGTTTGATCACCAATGCAAGGGTAAGTTCTATTTTCTAATTATATGATCACCAGAGATGGTCAAGAACTATTTACTAGCCTTCTAGATAATGCAAGTTAACTTAAATTCTTATATATATACCAATGCATAGAGGATCCAATTCGAGCGAGAGCCCGAACGGGGAAGCGAGAACATCTTGATCGAAAACAGCATGCATATACCATGACGGATAACAAGGGAATAAGGACTTTGCATTCAGTAGTATTCATAAAGATTAGCGAAATGTTGACTCTTACTTTGATTATGCAACAGTTAAAATAAATCTTTGCATTCAGTAGTATTCAAGAGTCAACAGTTAATGTTGACTCTTATGTTCGAAGCAAGATGTTATCTAATTTGACTTCGAATTACAACTCTAAAGTAGGAGCCCATCATTTCGTGTATGAGGGCTTGCCCTTTTCTTTGAATAAGATTATTATTCATCAAAAAAGAGCCCATCATTTCAAGTGGAAAGACAGGTCCACCAAGAGCAGAGAAGACATCTACATAACATGTTTTTAGACCAGATAATTTCAATGATACCAATGTGAATGGCGAAACGTGTGACTTCAGAACAAAAATTACTGAGACTTATGGGGTTTGACTTTGCCCTCTCTTCTCTTTTTCTGTGTCACTTCCAGCTTCAATTAACCTTAACTATTTTCTCAAATCTTCCTCAAATCCTGTTTCAAACTTAACTTCAAATAATAATCACAAGAAGGAACATTTGGTATGTGAAATGGCTATTTCATTAAAAAGAATGAATACCTTTTATTAGGAATGGAAGGTGGAATAGAATATATGATAAAGATACTTATCATATACTTTAACACTTCGAATAGTTATTTCCATGGGACTAGCTATTCCAAGACTATTCCATTCCTCCTACTTCCATTTTCAATAAAAGCTATTCATTTTCCTAATGGATAGCTATTCCGCACACCGAATGTAGTCCAAGTCCATTAGCTCACATTCTTCTATATGCCATTATCGACGTGCTTTGATTGGCTGATTGTCTGGTCTTTTGTGGTGGCAGTCTATTCAGCGTTATGCTTCACCTGGTTTCAATAACATTTTCCTCTCTTACATTATAAGAGGCCTGGAGATATAAACAAAGTAAATATATATGTGTCCCCTTCTTCACATGTTTGTGAACGTTCACTTAATCCCTCTTCTTCTTAAAATGGAATGCATGTGGGAATGGAAAATTGGCCGAAGGCATTCGGTGATGTTTTAGGGACCACGATCTGATGACTTTGCCTTGTGGCAGGGATCAAAAGATAACAGAGCACAAATTTATGTAGTAGGATAGTGTGATTCTGTAAGGTGAACGTACCATTGTCATCAGCTGGTTTGGCTCAACAAGCTATCGATAAGACTAATATGCAACATGAGAAAACAAAAACCTCTACTTAAATAAGCCAATTACAACAATTTTGCAACCCAAGTTAGAGCAATCCAATTATCCAAGACACAACACAAATAAGACCCCCAAAAATTCAATAAGCATATAATTCCCTCCGATTCTACAAGCAACAAAGCTTTCTTCAGCGACAACATTCTTACAGAAACATCTTACCTCTTCTGCTCAGCAGCAATAAGTTTGGCTTCAAGCCGCTGACTGAGATCCCCCTGTTGAGAAGAAGAAGACCGCCGCAGACTCGTCGACTTTTTCCGTGTATGTTGCAGATTCTTTGAAGGAGAAAGTATTACAGTTTGTTCATTCCAGGCCTTTGGCACTAGGGCACCCTTCCATTTCTTGAATAAGGCTATTACAAAAGCATGTTCCTACAATTTCTTGTACATCTGATAGCATTTATAAAATTTGTCCAATGGCCAAACAACATAAGCTACCTTTTCCAGTTAGCACTTCTGTTTCTTTGTTACCATTTGATCTCATTCATTGTGATATTTGGGGTCCTCTAGCCACCAAGTCAATAAATGGTTTTGTTTTCTTTCTTACAATTGTGGATGACTATTCAAGGTTTAATTGGGTCCATTTGATGTAACACAAATCTCAAACGAGTTTCATTATCAAATCTTTCATTCAACTTGTTCTAACTCAGTTCAAAACAGAATAACTAAAATAACTGAAAGGATTCAATTTTACAATTTGTACAACAGCCAACTCTTAACTCTCAACTAAGTGAGTTGTCTGATAGGAGTTATACTCATTTCAATTCTTAGGTTGATAATATTGACGTTATTGTGTTTTTTATTGACCAACCATCTCAAATTTTCAGTTAGATTTTATTAATAGCCAGAGCTTAAAATCTTAGTCTGTATTTCAAGGACAGGTCTTACCCTGTTTCTTATGTACAGATGATACTAAGTGCTGTCTACATAGTCTGCCCGGTTGACATTATTCCAGAAGGTATGTTGCTGCTTGTACATCTTATTTGTTGAATTCTTTTGGTGAACATGTTTTGGTAACCGAAGGTGATATAATCTATCAACTGTACTACAGGAATATTGGGAATAGTTGGACTCTTGGATGATCTCCTTATACTGTTTATCTTCTTCCTGCACGTTTCTGCCATTTATCAGTCAGTACTCTATGCCCGTCATGGAGGTTCATGAGCTGTCCTGCTAACGTGACAGAGAAGAGAGAGCAATGGTAGAGGTAAAGGAATTCTCCACAGAGAGCAGGATTGTTGGTTTTTCTTTTTTCTCTTTTCCTTTTTTGCTGGCCTTCACTAAACCTAGTTAGGATTCCTTTCTTTTACGCCCTTTCTAGCTTCTCTCTGGTTGTTACCGTTGCAATGCAATGGTATAGCTTGCTTCATCCCGTACACTTTTTGTAATCAAATGTGGATGTTTCTTTGTGCATGGGCAAAAAATCATTATTTTATGTGAGTCTGTAATAATGTTGTGCTCATTTTGCTTTATACTATGCACCAAAGGGAAAAGATGTTATTACAATACTGCTGAGCACTTCAACGGTATGCTAACATTTCTACCGTAAAATTAAGGCTAACAATTTTTGCCACGGCTAGCATTACTTTAAATTTAATTAAGCACAAAACTTATCAAAATATACGTTACTCTAAAATAAGACCACCAATAACGTGCCATGAACAATCCAATTTCTAGGTGCTCATTGAGCGCCATGGTATGACCAGGATATATATAATTGATTAGGATTAAGACTATTTAGTAGATTGTTATACGATTATCATGTAGTTGACATGACATGGCAATAAAACTTACCTGTCGATTTTTATTTTTTATTTTGAAGTATTGATCTAATTGGTGATTTTTACTACCACAATTGGATAGCAATTTATTAAATAACATTAATCATTAGCTAAAATTCTTTGTACTTCTTAAGTCAAATCATTGTAATGTAAGTCAAATCTTAAGGGGAATGAGTCACGACTCAGTTGGAGATTTATTAGATTTATTGTACTATTTGTTGATGAAATAAAATTCAAAGGAATTTCATAAATACCGATGTGGGAGTTCATTCTTATGGCTAGTTCTGGAACATCGCTTTACATTGAGGCAGTTATCTTTTGAAAGAGAAGATGGTCTCTGGAAGGATTGTCGAGCATATTATTAAGGTCCTTTTACAGATTATTCACTTGGTGTTGCTTATTTCTTGCTGCAATTAGAATACCACGTTGACATAGAGACTGGGGTTTTAAATTGGAAAAAAAAAAAAAGAAAAAGAAAAAAAGAGAGAGGATATTCAAAGGTGTGAATTGTCATTGACGTATGAATACTATTTTGAAGCAACATTGACAGTCAAGAGAACCCTTTCTTAAACATGCCAAGTGAAAAACATCATTCCCATTAATATCATATACATCAACAAACTCATATACATAAGCACAATACACAATAAGTATTGACAAGCTCTTAAATAATTAAAGATATAACCAAACTTTGAAATCTCCATACCTTGGGTGAGTTTAAGGCTATGTTGCTGGCTCTTTCTAATCATCACTCTGGAACAACTTTGTTAGTTATTTTGTCAATACACAAACCGTCTAAGTGGACAATGGATTTGCATTTGGTACATTCTAGGGCCAAGCCATCGAAAGTCTTACCACAACTGTCACATGGAGGGGAGGACTCAGTCTTTGAGACAATAGTGAGAGGGTGCTGGTGAAGATATTCGATTGTGAAAGTACTTCCGAACTTAATGTATGGATATTTTCCTAAAACGCATTGGGGATAAGCAGGGAAGTCGCATTTTGCACAATAGTAGAACCAATGATTTGTTTCTCTCTTTTTTTTCGCAAATTAGACAATAGTATTCTTCACAATAATCTTCAGCAATGTAGGTGAGGTTGAGGAGATGATCGTCATACTTATGTTTCCAAGCTACGAGCGGAAGAGTTGCACATTCAAGACCCAAGGCAAAATCGCAACTAGTGCATACAAATACGAATTTGTGTACGCTAGGTTCCTTGTCAGAGGGGCGATTACAAGCATGACATCTTCTATTAGATTTAACCGGAAGGAAGAGGGAGTGTTGGTGACTTTTATGTTTTAGGGTTTCCGAAATTGAACAACATTGAAGGTCAAAGTCGAAATTACACACGTCACATCTATAGGCGAAGCCATGGTGGAAATTACTACAAGCATCACACTGCAACAATCCATTATTATAAGGTACCTGTGAGACAAGGGTGAGCTGGTGTTGGTGAAGTATGTGGTTCTTCTTTCTCGGTAGCCAAGCACATTTACTGTGGAGAAAAAAGTTGCATCGCATACAACTGTAAAATGGGGTGGAGATGAATTCCATACAACCATCACAAAACTTAACATCCGCGAGCTCCTCATTACCAAGAATTAAATCATGTTGATGGCTAAAATGCTTTATTTGCCCAGTGCCTTCAACCTATATAACATCCGTCACTAAATCAACGGATTTCTTAGGCAAGAATATGAGCTTTTCACTTTCTCCATCTTCAAATGCACAATCCAAGTGAGCCACGTAATCGCATTCCTGACAGTAATAGGCAGCATACTCCGTCTTCACCCTTTGATAGCAAAATCTACAGAATACGTTGTTGTCCAAGTGCTCTTTGACTTGACCAAGAGAATAGGTGAGAGCGAGGGAGTGATGATGTTTTGAAATCGAGATGATGCGTGGAAATCAAGCACATTTGCTGTGAATCAAGAGTTGACAGATGCTACATTGGGAGGCCAACTCCTTAGCTTCCTCACCACAAGAGTTACAAGTGAATTTGTTCTTCTGAAAGAAGGGGAAGAATGCATGCTGGCATTCGTCAGTATTAATAATTCTCGGGCGGGTGGCGGCACATGTGATATCAAGATTGAAATCGCACTCACTGCAACGGTAGAAGGGGTATCTATTGCAGTTTTTACCGCAAACATTACAATATTTTTTTATTCTCGGGCGCCACAAGAACAAGGGTGTGGTTTGGGTGGAAGGGGTGTTGTTGTATCTGGGGAGACAGCTCAACACACGATTGATGGAGGAGTAAATTGCAATCGAAGGTGGAGCATTTGTATCGGGGACCCAAAACTGGCTTCTCGCACCCCAAGCAAAGAACGTCCTTCTTTCCATGATCACTTTTCACTTCTTCAGTGAAGATCAAGCGATCATGGTCATAGCCGATGTGAAAAAGAAGGGCTTTGTAATTGGTGGGTGCATTGAGGCATGAAAAATGACAGTAGAGGTCTATATACCCGTAGCGTACGAAAGCGGGACCTGATATCGCTTTTTGGCACACCACACAATCAACTTTCTCATCATTTCTCAGCCGACTTACATACACGCGTGCATTCCAACAGACCTTGCTTAGAAAATAATCATGGAAGGCTTCCTCCATCTCCATCAGTGGTGTGTGAGTTAGTTAGGATCGGATCCGACACTTAATTAGACGCTCACACAAATTAAGGAGATGGAAGTGGTTAGTATTGTGTGGTTGGTGGCAGCTCGCTCTTAAGCAATTTGTAAGTGTTTTTGAGGATAGACGTGGTAATTATGAGGTAATACGTTTATATATTAATTCTTGCATATATTAATTGCCCCAATTCCATTCCTATCTGATCTCCCAAGCAACTTCCGATCGAGGTGATCATTAAAGCAAAAATGATTCGCCTTTTCTTTTTTGCAACAAAAGATTTGCTTTTTCAATTGAACAAAGAAGAAGCAAAATAAAAGTAATAACTTGTGTATGGAGTAAAAGTAAAAATAATGTTTAGACGCATATAGAAGTTAAGATTATTGGGATTTGTGATAGGAAATGCGAAAATCTGTGGGTGCCAAAAAGTACGTCTGATTGATGGCAGGTGCATTTGGTGGTGTTGTGGGGGGAGATTGGACAAAATTTCTACTTATCTTTTAACTGTCTAGCTTCTCGATCCGGATAGAAACTCAATTATTTTGTTCAACAGATATTCAATTTTTGTCTTCTTTTATAATTTAAAAAATAAAATAAAATAAAATAAAAATTAAAAAAAAAAATGTATGAAGCAATAATATCTATTTTTTGTCCTTTTTTATATTAAAAAAAGAGAGAAAAATTTGTGTTTTTCTCTGTAATAATTTGTGTTTTTCTTTGGTAAGGTATATATTATGTCACGTTTTTTAGATTTTGGGATAGAAGAGGCAAAAGCAAAAGACTTGGCAAAATTCCAATCCCATTGCCAAGTATCGGTGAAAAAAACAAAAGATTTAATTTGGATGGACCACTAAAGTCTATTATTTTGTGCAAAGTAATTGCTTCTTCCTAGTTGAAAAAAGAAAAGAAAAAAAGACAAGAAAAAGAAAAGTAACTTGTAAGTGCAATAAGTAATAGATTCTAACTTCTAATTAACTTTCAATACACATATCTTGTGAGGAGGGAAAAGAATGTTCTAATTTTGATTGCTTATTTCTTTTCACAATTCTAAACTTTTTTTTTTTCTTCTAAGTTCTATTTTTTTGTTTTTTGAATTTTTGTTTTTGATTTTTTTTTTTCATTTTATGTGATACAGTGTCGTTTGTTTATTATGTGGGAAAGATTATTCATTTAAAGTTTGTGAATGCATCATGCTATATATATATATATATATATATCGATTGGTACACAAGAAGTTAAATTATGGTGACTTTCACGAGTCTTAAAAATTTAATTACTTCTATTTCTTTTCTTGGAGTGACAATATATAGCTTGTTATTGGATGGCCTGAAAAATTACTTTTTTTATTTAATAATGTTAAATGTTCATGCGTATGTCCCAATAATCAATTTTGTAATTTTTTTAAATTGATTGTCACCATCACATTAACAATATTGTGAGATAATTATAAGATACAAATGTGATTTTCAGATTTCTCTTTTTTTATAGGTTTGTTGAACTGAATTTTACATGATCCAATCTACAATTTCCTGATCTGTCTTAATTTGGATCTGACACTTACACTCACACAAAGGAGAAGTGATTAGTGTTGTGGGTGCCTCTCTTGCTCTATATATATAATGTCTGGTTGGTGTTGTTGTGGAGTGGAGTGGAGGGAAAATATTGGGAGAAGAAGACGAGCAAATTAACAAATTGTGTTCTTGGTAATTATTCAAATTCCATTTCTCTTTGCCAAATAACTTCCAAGGTGATAAAGGAAAAATATTTGCATGGTCCACTGATTTGTGCAGAATAACTTTTTTTCAATTGAACCGAAAAAAGGAAAAGAAAGATATCTAACTTCTATGTTACGTAAACATTATCTTGTGAGAAGGAGAAAAGGATATTCTAATTTCGATTGCTTCTTTCTTTTCATAATTCATAATTTTTCTATTAATTAAGTTCTAATTATTTTTCAACTTATATATATTTTTTTAAAAAAATTATTTTATTTTCATTTGTTAAATGTTATTTAATAGACTCATATATGACTGTCATCCTAAGTCGCAGCGAAAATTAGTCATTAATTTTTCTTTTTACAAGCTACCATTGATCTAAATATTGATTTTCACTGCCACATCATTCTAGTTTTATAGTGGTCGTATATTAATATACTAATTAATAACATTACTCTTCTCATTTTTATGTGTTTAAAGTTTGCGAGCCATATTGATAGGAAAGTGGCACTACAAAAAAATGGAGGATTAGTAACGTGTCAATTTTGACACATTACTAAATTTAGTAACATGTCAAAATTGACACATTACTAATTGATAGTTTATAATTTTTTTTTTAAAAAAATATATTTGGTAACGTTTGAATTTTCAAAGGTTACCAAAAATAAAACTTATTATATATTTTATATATTTTTATATTATATAGTTTATTTTTTATTGAAAATTTGGTAACGCTTGAGTTTTCAAACGTTACCATTTTGGTAACCTTTAAATTTGAATTTTCAAACGTTACCAAAAATAAAAATTTATTTTTTATTTTATATATTTTTATATTATATAATTTATTTTTTATTTTTAATTATTTTTTAAACGTTACCAATGGCACGTTACCATCATTTAGTAACGTTTTAATTGCCCTAAAATGTTACTAATGGTCAGTTACTAAAAAAATGGTTTTTTGTAGTGTGGAGAGAATTCAAAACGATATGTGAGATCATTAAATATGATTTGATTTGACTATAATCAATGATGAAATCAAATATCATAAGATCAAAACCCGTAATATATTCTAACACTTTCTTATCGCCATCATTTTTCGGATTGGGATCTCCTACAATTTTAAAGAAATAGTAGATTCTCAAATTATGTGATTTTGGCTATTTTTAAGATTTTATTGCTCTCTAAGTCTCTATGTTGTAAAAAAGCTTTGTACCAAAAATGTCACTTAATTTAATGAAGAAGAAGTGTCTCTAGTCTCTACAAAAGTGAAGATAAAAGCCTCATGGATGGAAAATTCTTTTTGATTATCTCGATAACATGCCACTTTTTTAATAGGTATCATTTTTCAAGCGTTTTAATGCTTAAAATTACATAATTTAAAAATTCACAATTTTAAAGAAATTGTAGGTGATCCTCATCCACATTTTCCACCTCTATTAAGTGTATCTCTGCATCATAAACTATTTAATTAAAAAAAAAAAAAAAAAACCTTTAGAGTAATACCAAGTCACATCAAGTCACATGTTCACTTCCCGACAACGCAAGCAAATTGTCTTTTTTAGGATTGTTGTGGTAAGTGGTAAAGTATATATTCTGCCCACTCTTTAGAGATTTGTGATAGATTTGCATTGACTTAATTCCAATTCTTTGTGCCAAGTAATTAACTTTCTAGCTGGTGAAAAAATCTAAAGATTTGTATTGAAAAAATTACATTCCTTTGTGCCAACTGCCAAGAAACTTCCTAGATGAAAAAAGTTAAAGATTTTGTGCAAAGTGTTTGAAAAGAAAAAAAGAAAAAAAAGAAAAAAAAAAAGAAAAAGAAATAACTTGTATATAGAGTAAGTAATAAATTCAAACTTCTAACTTCTAAGCTAAGCAAACATATATATCTTGTGAGGATGTGAAAGTATATTCTATTTTTGATTGCTTATTTCTTTTCACAATTCTTAACATTTTTTCTTTTGTTTTCTTTAACTTCTATTTTAGTTTATTATTTTGTTTAAGATCGGTTTTGTTTATTATTATGAGGGAAATTAGATTATTGGTTTAAAGTTTGTGAGCCATTTTGATAACTATCGAATTGGTTTAAATTATATATATATGGGGTTTGCTAGGGGTTTTCTCTCTAGTGTTCTCCTAGCGTTCTCCCAGTCTTATGTATAACATAATTTAAGAAAAAATAAAATTGTAGTATCATTTTTTTGCCAACAGATTAATTTTTATGAGTTAATATTTAGATTTTAATGCTTTAAAACTTGTTTTTGGATTCAAAACTAAAACCTAAGGGTGGAAGGTTAACCCTTTAGGGATGGTATCACCCAAAATGGATTTGATCATCCTAAATTTAGTGTTAATGCCTCAAAATTGGTGCTAATGCCTCAAATTTGGTGCNGAGATTTGTCTTCTAAATTTTTGGGTTAAATACCCTATTAGTCCCTAGGGTTTGAAAAATTTATTTTTTTTCCTCCCTAAGGTTTGGAAAGTGATCAAATTAGTCATTGTGATTTTCAAAAGTGACCAAATTAGTCATTCCGTCAGTTGATCGTTAAGTTGACTTAACGGACTGACACGTGGACTAATTAGAAGTTGACGCGTTACCACCTAATTTAAATTTTCATTTTTAGAAAAAAATAATTTTTTTAAATAAAAAATTTAATTAAGTGGCCACATGTCAACTTCTAATTGGTCCATGTGTCAATCTGTTAAGTCAACTAACGATCAACTGATGAAATGATTAATTTGGTCACTTTTCAAAACCACAATGACTAATTTGGTCACTTTTCAAACCCTAGGGAAGAAAAAATAAAGTTTCGAAATCCTAGGGACTAATGGAGTATTTAACCCTTAATTCTTTCATTTGAATTTGGATTAATGGATTTGTGCTATTTTTTTTAGCCATGTTTTTGGGCTATAATTTATTTGGCCATGTTTTTTTTTTTCTTCATCTTTTTTGAAACATTTGGGCTTTAAACCCTTAAAATAAGACAAAAAAAAAAGAGAAGTAAATTAAAAGCCCAAAATACTAAAAAAGCCCAAAAGCCCATTTTTTTAAAAATACAGTTATAACGGCGCGGTTATTGGATTGAATAACCGCTAACTGCCTGTTATAAAATAACCGATAACCGTCTAATCGGTTGCGGTTATTAAAAACTAATAACCGCCGAAGTCAATTGCGGTTGCGGTTATAGCCAATAATCGACGGTTATAATCAGTAACCGACGGTTATAACCGTTTGAACATTTTTAAATTTTAAGTGCTCGGAATGGTAAGCCCCTGCCCAAACACCTCGGGCCCAAGAATAATCTTGAAGAGATTGGATCCAATTTTGTTACATCCAAGCATCAATGCAAGAGTGCATCAATGGTAGCAGCAGGGCCACCCCTTGCAATCACGGAAAGCCAGAGAAAGACAGGAAAGAGATATATGTTCTCTTCATACGACGAAACCCCCACCCCCCTCCCCCCCCCCCCCCCCCCCCCCCCCCCCCCCCCCCCCCCCCCCCCCCCCACCCCACCCCCACAATTACGAAAAAAAAAAAAATTTAAGGCAAAAAAAAAAAATTAATGTATTTTTTGCCAATTAATATCTCCTCAAAATTTTTTTGGCCCTTGATCTCTCTCCAAATTGAAAGCTGGATCTGTCCCTGGATAGAAGCGTATATAAGCCATTGTGGATGCTCTAAAATAGTATAAATACCGAAAAATTAGATGAAGGGGTGAGGTTCTATTTCTGGAGCTGGGCATGAAGGCTAAGATTCGAACTCTCAGGGTTGGAGAAGGGGTTTGCTAGGGGTTCTCCCTGTAGTGTTCTCCTGGTGTTCTCCCAGTCTTATGTAGAACATGATTTAAGAAAAAATAAAATTATAATACCGTTTTTTTGCTAACAGATTAATTTTTATTAGTTAATAGTTAAGTTCTAATGCTTTAAAACTCACCTTTCAGTGAATCCCTTAGAAATCTCTAGTCTCTTGAGAAAATATAACCAATAATTCTTTTCTTTTCCACTTTCGCCCTTTTCACCATTCAGTAATGAGGCTTGATAGAAAAAAGTTAGTGTAAACGCTGCTAAACCTTACGGGATATATTATGATCAAATCTCCATTTGCTGTTCTAAGAATATAGAGCCATAACTTTAACATTTTCCATTTTTCAACATCCCTGCAATTTCAATAAGATAGCAGTGAACGTGAAATTTTCACACCTATTTATCATCGGTTGATATTACGTGCACGTTTTAAGTAGTTGACATGAGTTTAATACATGCCACAATAACTGGTATAAAATGCGAAAAGAGTAGCATTACTCTGCTGTAAATGATAGCCACTGCCTCGTCAATGGTAGAGAAGTAGGGGCATTAACAGGAGATCTATATCGGTTGGCAAAAGCTTTTTTCAGGTATTCCAAACCAGCCGGTCCCTTAATAAGTGGTTCCATAATTCTTATGCGTGCTTTGCTAATCTCTCTCTTAAGAGTCTGCATCACAATATAATTGACATTAGGGTTAGAAAAAGTACGCTTTTCAAAAAGGGCAAAGCCCGACATCTTATATTTTGTGAACTAGTACCGGTGATAAAGTAGAGCCTAAAGAAAACAAATAACAATTGAGCACTCCGACTGAAAGTACATAGAAAAACAAATATCAAGTTAAAACAAAGTTCAATGATCCAGGCACAACAGTGCAAGGTGTCTACCCCAAATCAAAGACATTGATGAGCCAATTGGCTTGGGTTCCAGCACGGAAGGCTATCAAGTATTTGTCTTAGCAAGAATTAATTGAGGTCCATAGCTAGGCCTGCAAACGAGTTGAGCTGAATTTAGGCAAAATTGGCTAGTCTCATTTTTAAATAACTCGAGCTCAAGCCCAGCTCCAACTTGAGTCGACCTGAAAAGTCATCCTTAAACTTGACTCGTTAGAGTTACGATATAACTCGAGATCGAGCTCGAACTCAACAACATGGTAATTTCGAGCCGAGTCGAGCCCAAGTGACTCAGCTCGAGCTCAAAAAACTCACTAGAAAAAACTTCGCATGAGCTCAAGCCTTGCTAATAACCAAGCTACTCAGCTTGAAATTTTTTAAAAATAAATCAGCTTGCCTTAAGTTGCTTTATTTTTTTTTAAATGATTTCTTACCATTTAAAATTCAAATGGTTGAATACCAAGGGCATTTTAGTGATTTTATTCATTACCCAATAGTTGGCAAACATTTAAACTTCAAGGGAGTGGGCCAAGTAATTTATAGTAGCTAGCGTGAAGCTCGAGTGTTTCCTTCTTTTTTTGATGTGGGACAAGGACAAGCTTCAAGTTCTTTTCTCTCTCAACTCTGGTTCTCTCCCTCGCTCAACTTCACTTCTCAGCCCAACTCTTAAAAATCTCTCTTCTATAATTTCACAAAACTGACATGTTGATGCACAGTTTCCGATTGGTGACGTGGCACGCTTGCTGAAGTCCTGGTTCAAGTGCTCCAAGTATGAATTTGCTTGCATAATGGAGAAGACAATAGGATCGAAGAGAGATCGGGGGTGAGCCGGCGGGGTCACTCCGATGCCTAAGTCAGGATTTTCCTGAGAGTAATAAGAAAGCAATAAGAGCGTAAAGAGTACAAGAGTTGCGTTACCAGAATGTGTGGTATGACTTGTGTTATATAGGCATGGAGCGATAGTCCCCTAACCAGTGACTGACTCTTCCCTGATTGTCTACAAGGCAGTTTGTTATCGAAGGATTTGAGTGGTTATCTGTCTCAAGATCTGAGGAGATCAAGATAGGATTTGGTTGTTATGGCGTTTGAATTCCGAATTCCCGCAGATAATGTATCTGATTCCGTGATTCCAGGTGTTTGACATTTGAATTGGACAGATAAGATCGGGTCTCATGTCATTCAAATGAATTCAAATTCTTGATCCCTAAATTTCAGGGTCTCGAAGGCCTTAGACTCGGAAGTCTCAGAGGTCTCGGACTCTGAGACCTAGGAGGTCTCGAATTGAGGCCTCGGACTCAGAAGTCTCAGACTGAGGCCTCAGACTCAGAAGTCTCGGAGGTCTCGGACTTCTCGAATCTGAATCCTCTGTCTCGGATTCTCGAGGCCTAAGACAGGGTCTAGGATGCTCGAGGCCTGAGGTGCTCCCGGGCTCTGACACAAGTGGGCTTTGACTTGGCCTAATGAGCTATTGGGCCTGTTCTATGGAGTTGATCCATGACTCAACAGACCCATGGCCATCACATACTCAGAGATACGGTAGATCTCCAGCATTGTTCCATCCAGTTTCCATTGAGGCATAGCCATGTGTAGAACTATTCAAGGCAATTTGAAACCAGCTCGTATTAATCATATATGCTTATGGGAGGGGATTTAATAGCTTTTCCATATAATTTTTCTGTCTCTTTGCTCACAGATTGAATGTAAGAGTTGTACTTCTTTCTTGCATTTGGATCACTCTGATCAAAAGAAAATGAAGAGTTGGAGTACAAGGCAAAAGTTTGATTCCTTTCAGTGTAGTATGAGAAAAAAAATTCAAAAATAGGCCTTCTAACCAGAGTATGATACTCTGTTTCTCTCCCTCTCGCTTAAGAAGAATAAAATGTTATAATTTATAAATAAAATAACTGACCCATGACCATTATAAAAATAAAATGTTTAATTATAATTTATTAATGAAAGTCATACAAATTACAAAACATAAAGAAAACAAAGTAAATATTAAACAGTTGTATTCCATTTATCAAATCCAGTGGCTCTGATTAAATCAAATTAAATTGGACGGCTATGATTCAAATGTCTCAAATTTCAAAAATTCAAATAATCAAAATAATTTAGAATGGGTAATTTTAGCCATTAACTAGTTCATAAATATAGTTACACTACTGTTAAGTCTATCGTTACCTATTAAATTTGAAATTTATAATTAATATATCATACATCAATACATCATATATGTAATAATTTATAATAAACTTTGTAAATAATGTTACATATTTGTAACTTTATAATAATTTCAAACTTTTTTTTTTTTTTTGACATGTCCACACAAGGGAAAGGGGAGGGAGGATTCGAACTAATGACCTCTGCTTCATTAGGCGTATTCCAATTGAACTACCCATTGGAGACAATTTCAAATCATATTGATTCATATATAATATATCATAGATGTAATAATTAATATGTTAACTTATTACAATTAAATAGATATAAATATGACAATGAAGCATGAAGTATGATAATATAGATATAAATATTAATTAACATATATATATTTAATTGTTATCTAGGTTGAGCTCAAGAGCTCTTGTCGAGTTTAGTCGGGCGAGCCGAATATGTCTCATTTGCTAATCGAGCGAGCTTGTACAGTAACGAGCTGGGTTGAACAGTATCAAGCTCGATTTCGAGTCAGGTTTAACCGAGCGGGTATAGAGCGAGCTCACGAGCCAGCTGGCTCGTTTGCAGCCCTACATCCAGTTTTGACATTAAGAGAAAATTTACAGCATATATATACTCTTATTAAGAAGTAAAGAAGCATAAAAATACACTTGAAACTAGTACCAGTATCCGCTGTAGAACAAAGCGCAAACCCCTAATGAGGCATTTTATTTTTCTCCATATTGAAAAATCTCTTCTAGTTCTTTGAGTTACTTATGGTGAGTTGTCTTCATCTCATCATCATTAGCTGGGGCAGAAAGTTTCTGCATAGTGAGTAGTGCAAACTCTAGGATCCTCCCAAAATAATCCACGTCTAGATTGCCTAACTTTAGTACCTATCCAGAAAAAAAAAAAAAAAAAAAAAGGAAAAGAAAAAGAAAGAAGAAGACGTGAAGGTTATTACTTATTAATGTTAGAGAATAGCAATGTGGGCTTGCCCTGCATTACTCGAGTGTTGAGAAAGCTCACATAAATAAGCCTTACTTAAGTTATCCCACATTGAAAAAACATAAAGTCCCTCTCTCCTTTGGCTCCTATATAAAGAGGTTTCTTATGTATAATTAGATTGACTCAATAAAAACTAAATGTAGCCTATAGGGTTTTAGTGTGTGAATGTAGGCATATTACTGAACCACCTTAATCTTGTGTCTATTTTTCTCTTGTTTATTTATTATTTATTATTCCGCATTACAACATGGATTACAATTAAATTTTATAGTAATATATAGGAGGCAAAAGAAATAAAGGAGACTAGCAGTAGACAAAGCTTACCTTTGAGAGAATGTCAATATCAATAGTATCAACAATCTCTTGCTTCCGACTTTGAGGACACATCTCACACAGTTCATCCCTGACTTCCTTTCATGAGTTTAAGAACCCAGCTGAAGTCGGGCTCCTCTTGTTTCATGGATTCCATAATACCATCCCAAAAAGCCTTTTCCATCGTCTCTCTTACTTTTTCCTGCACAGTATTTAAGATAAGAAAGCATTTGTGAGGATTCGACGTCCATAATTAAAATAAGATAGTACATCACTCAGTGATAAACTTGAGAAGAAAGCAGTAAATAGATCGATGCACCAACATTGAGACTATTCTTATCTTCGTCATTTATGATAAAGCTATCAGCAAAACCGTGGCGATGTTCATGGACAATTTCATTTACAAGCAGTTCATTCTCGCCAACCAACATTATTACGCACTATTTCTCACTTCTCTAAAAAATTTAGTAGGTTCTTCTTTTCATATAATAAAAAATAAAAAAATAATATATCGTACAATTACTAGATCTTATTCTATGATTAAAATTTACAAGTTACTGGAGGAAAAAAAATGAGATATATAGGACGCGTGTAATTATTATATTTTTTTTTTTTAGAGTTATGTTGACTTGATCTCCCTTTGATAAGTATTGCTCCTTGAGAATTCAAAATAGTATGCGATATCAAATCAAATTATATTTAAATATATTCAAATATGATTTGATTTGACTACGGTCAATAATGAAATCAAATCTCATAATATTGAATCTGGTAATATATTTTAACACTTTCTCATTGCCATCATTTTTTAGATTAGGATCCCTTACGATTATAAAGAAATAGTAGATTCTCAAATTATGTGATTTTGGTATTTTTAAGTATCGAAAAACTTGAAAATATTACATATTAAAAATATGGTATGTTACAGTTAAGAATTGACTATATTTTCACTAGCTTCTTTCTCTTTATGTTGTAAAAAAGCTTTGACCCAAAAATTGTCTTTTCATTTTATGAAAAAGAAGTGTCTCTATATAAGTGAAAATGAAGCCTTATGAAAGGAAAATTCTTTTTAATTATCTTGATAACATGCCACTTTTTTAATTGGTAACATTTTTCAAGCGTTTCTATACTTATAAATAGTTTAAATTACATAATTTAAAACTTTACAATTTTAAAGAAATTGTGAGCAATTCTTTTATCTCTGCATCATAAAATATCCTTCTTAGAAAATAATATCTGAGGTCCATTTCTGTAAGAGGATCCCTCTCATGGCTTCTCCTTTCTGAGCGGTGAAGGAGATGTAGTTAGGATTGTTGGGATTGGTGGTGATAGGTAAGGTGAAAATCTGTGGGTGCCAAAAAGCAAGTCTGGTTGGTGGCAGGTGTTTGGAGGTGTTGGGAGGGAAATTGGACAAGATTTCTACTTCTCTTTAATCGTCTGGCTTCTCCTCCTGGCTTCTCCTTTTGAGTAAGTATTATTATAGGGAAAATGTTAAAGGCTCAACTTTTTTGTTCAACTTTTGTCCAACTTTTACATTATTTATTTTTTAAAAAAATAACAAAGTAAAAAATTAAAGAAAAATGGAATTTTCATTTTTTAAAAAATACCAATAAAAAGAAGGACGAAAAATATATATTATTGCTTCAAACACTTTTTTCATTTTTACTTTGTTTTTTTTTAAAAAATAAAATAAAATAAAAAAAGGCAAAAGTTGGGCAAAAAAGTTGGGTCTTTATCATCCCTCAATAATCACCTCCGAGGTCCCCAAGAGGTAGCTCAATCGGCTGGAACCACGCCTAATGAAGCAGAGGTCACTAGTTCGAATCCCCCTCCCCCCTCTTGTGTAGACATGTCAAAAAAAAAAAATAATCACCTCCGAGAGGGCCGGCCCCATGTATTTGAGGGCTTTAGGTGAAATTTTGAAGTTGAGCCTTATTTTTTTTAATATTTAAATATTAACTAAATGGTATTTATTTTAATATTATTATTATCAATATGTTCATTACTTCATTGTTGTTTCATGATTTTTAAGTTTAGTACTAAGATTTTTTTAGTCATTAGTTCCTTCATTAGCTAGTTACATTCTATTAGGGTTATAAATATTTATAACAATAGAATTAGATACATCAATAATATTTTCACTATCTTCTAATTCTTTTTAATGAATTTCTTATTCATTTATGAGTTTTTCACCTAAATTATCTTTAATATTTTGTTTATTGCTAATAACAAATTTATTTAAAGCTCCTCTTTGAGATTCAATCAATTTTTTACTTTTTTCTTTTTTTTTTTCATTTTAAAAAAAAAGGTTTTCATATCCAGATGCACATTTTCTTGTAGACATGTTTGATTAAAAATATTAACAAATTAAACAAACACGATTTATAAAAAAAATATTCAGACAATAATAAAATAAATTACAAAAATAGAACAATAAAACTCGATTATGACCTATAAAAACAAACTCAACCAACCAATTGAGCTAAAAAACCAAAACCAACAAAAAAAAATTATCAAAAGCTCATACAAAATCTACTAGAAAAATTATAAGCACAGAAATAAGCATTACCAAAAAAAAAAAAAAAATCAATTTTTTTATGAATCCTTACCTCTTTGATACACTTGTTTCAAACAAAGCTCACCAAAAAACTGTCAAAAATCTTGTTGTGGTGTCCAAGAAAACATGATTCGAGACCTTTTTTTTAATATGGTTGTGCAAGACAGCCTACCAACGGCTAGATAATAAACAACAACAAAATTATTCCTTTGGTCCTTGCAATTTCAATAAAAAGAGATGGCTTGTTAGAGTTTTTGTTTTTTTTTTCTTCTTGTTTCTATAACATATTTGTTTTTTTGGGTTAAAATTTTTTGGGGCCTTATTAAGTTTGTTTTTAGGCCTTAAATTTCGGGGGCCCTAGGCGCCGGCCTAACTCACCTAGCGGTTGGGCCGACCCTAACCACCAATTAAATAGAATAGTTACAAGTGATCACTTTTATCTATCCTTTTTAATGAAAAAAAAAAAAAAAAAAACTTTGAAAGAATAAAACCAAGTCTCGTGTTCACTTCCTGACAACGCAAGCAAATTGTATTTTTTAACATTATTGTGGTTAGTGGTACGGTAAGGTATATATTTTGCCATCTCTTTAGAGATTTGTGATAGATTTGCGTTACCCCAATTCCAATCCTTTGTGCTGAGTAATTAACTTCTCAGTTGGTGAAAAAGCTAAAGATTTGCATTTGGGAAAATTCTAATTCTTTGTGCCAACTAACTTCCTAGGGAAGAAAAGGTAAAGATTTTGTGTAAAGTGTTTGAAGAAGAAAAAGAAAAAGAAAGAAATAACTTGTATATGGAGTAAGTAATAAATTCCAACTTCTAACTTTTCAAGCTAAGCAAACATATATATCTTTTGAGGAGGTGAAATTATATATTTTAATTTTGATTTATTAGTAAGGTATATATTTTGTCACCTCTTTAGATTTTGGGATAGTAGAGGCAAAAGCAAAAGACTTGGCAAAATTTCAATCCTATGTGACAAGTAACTTCCTCGATGAAAAGTACAAAAGATTTGCATGGACCACTAGAACTAAAGTCTATTATTTTGTGCAAAGTAATTACTTCTTTCTAGTTAGACAAGAAAAGGACAAAAAAAATAACTTGTAAATGCAGTATGTAATAGATTCTAACTTCTAATTTACTTTCATTAATTTTCGCACGTACGCATATCTTGTGAGGAGGGAAAATGATGTTCGAATTTTGTATGCTTATAGTTTCTTTTCACAATTCTAAACTTTCCTTTTAAGTTTTATTTTTTATTTTATTCGACTTAAATTTTATTTTTAAATAAAAAAACAAAATTCTCGGTTTTAAGTTCTTTTCTTGGAGTAACAATTGCTGCTTGTTATTTTATTTTATTTTTGTATGTAACTGTTAGAATATATTATTCTCTATGCTTATTGTCCTTTCTATTAGAGTTTATTTCTTACTTTAATTAATCTAGGGTTTCTTGTCCATCACTCTTAACCTCTCTATATAATGAGGTCTATATAATCATCTTAGAACATATCATATAAATAATACAATGTAGTCCTTACGTTTGCTTCCGCTATCTCTTTTTCCTCTCATTCTTCCGCTTTTATATTCCGCATATTCATTATTTCTACATGGTATCAGAGCCACTTTCTTATGGCCTTCAATGTCCTTGTGTTTCCTTGCGTTCCGTTCGATAATCTCAATGTTCAAGTCCACCGTCACGCTCTGCCCAAAGCTCTTTGTCAGTTCAACATCACGCGCGTCACACGCATGTCAGGTTCAGTGCGCTGATCTGATAATTGCCCAAGTGGACTCATTTTCCTTTTTATGTTTTGGCCCTAGTTGGCCCAGGCCCATTGTTGGCCCTTTTGAAGAAGAAGAAGTGGTCTGAGAGACCACATCACGCGCGCCATGCACCGGTCAGGTTCAGTGCGTCGAACTGATAACCGCCTAAGTGGGCTCATTTTCTTTTTATTTTTGGCCCTAGTTGGCCCTGGCCCGTTGTCGACCCCTTTTTTTATTTTTATTTTTTATTTTTGGCCCGTCGTTGGCCCATTTCGAAGTTTGGCTCATTGTCAGCCATGGCCCGTTGTCGGCCTATTTTGAAGTTTGGCTCATTGTCAGCCTAGCCCGTTGTCGGCCCATTTTGGAGTTTGGCCCATTGTCAGCCCTTTTGAATCTGCATTCACCAGCCACCTATAGCTGTCATTGGCCGCCCGCCCGCCAGCCTCCACCATCTACGAACCGTTCCCCACCTCCGCCACCGCTGTCATCATAGTTTCAGATTTCAAACTCAAGGTTGCAGAATATTCCACCTTGAGTTTGAGGGAGGATGTTAGAATATATTATTCTCTATGTTTATTGTCTTTTCTATTAGAGTTTATTTCCTACCTTAATTAGTCTAGGGTTTCTTGTCCATCACTCTTAACCTCTCTATATAATGAGGTCTATGTAATCATCTTAGAACATATCATATAAATAATACAATGTAGTCCTTACATTTGCTTCCGCTATGTCTTCTCTCTCTCATTCTTCTGCTTTTATATTCCGCATATTCATTATTTCTACAGTAACAATGGCTTGTTATTGGATGGCCTCTTGAAATGGGAAATTGGACAAGATTTCTACTTATTTTTACTCGACTAGCTTCACTTGAGTAGCTCTTCTTGAGTAAGTACTATTATGGTTACATCCAAATAAAATAGTTATAAATGATCACATTTATCTACCTTTTTTAATTTTTAATTTTTTAAAAAAGAAGAACCTTTGGAATATATAAGACCAAGTCTCTTGTGTTCATTTTTTAGAGATTTGTAATAAATTTGCATTGCCCCAATTCCAATTCTTTGTGCCATGTAATTAACTTCCCAGCTGGTGAAAAAAGCTAAAGATTTGATTTGGAAAGATTCCAATCCTTTGTGCCAAGTTATTTCCCATGTGAAAAAGGCTAGAGATTTTATGCAAAGTTAATTCTTTCTAGTTTGAAGAAGAAAAAGAAAAAGAAATAAATAAATTCCAACTTCTAACTTCTAAGCTAAGCAAACATATATATCTTGTGAGGAGGTGAAAGTATATATCTATTCTACTCTTGATTGCTTATTCCTTTTCACAATTCTTAACTTTTTTTTTTTTCTTTTAAGTTCTATTTTTTTTTAAAAAAAAAAAAAAAATCGATTTTATACAATGTCATTTGTTTATTACGAGGGAAATTAGATTATTGGTTTAAAGTTTGTGAGCCATTTTGATAAGGGGTTTGCAAGGGATTTTCCCCATGGTGTCATCCTGGGTTCTCCCAGACTTACGTAAAATATGATTTAAGAAAAAATAAAATTGTAGTACCGTTTTTTTGCCAACAGATTAATTTTTATGAGTTAATATTTAGGTTTTAATGCTTTAAAACTTGTTTTTTGATTCAAAACTAAAACCTAAGGGTGGAAAGTTAACCATTTAGGGATAGTATCATCCAAAATGGATTTGATCATCCTAAATTTAGTGCTAATGCCTCAAATTTAGTACTAATGCCTAAAAAGAGGGGTGGTGGAGGCCACTACAATTTTATTTTTTCTTAAATCATGTTTCACGTAAATTTGGGAGAACTCAAGAGAACACTATAGGAAGAACCCCTAGCATTTTCCTTTTGGTAACTATAGACTTAGTTTAAAGTATATATAGTCGGTGCTTCGTGTTTTGTATATATATATCCACCTGTACACAACAAGTTAAATATATTATAGTCACTTTCACTTGTTTAAAATTTTTATTACTTCTATTTCTTTTCTTGGAGTAACAATATTTAGCTTGTTATTGGAGGGCTTGAAAATGGCACGATGACATTTCTCCTCAGAGTAATGTTGTAAATTACATTTTTATCTAATAATGTTCATGTGTCAGTTTTAATCAATTTTTAATTTTTTTTAATTGATTGAGACAGTCACATTAGCAATATTATGAGATACAAATGTGATTTCAAGTTGCTCTTCTTATATATATATATATATATACATATATATTTATACTTGTAATTAGTTTTTTTTTTTTTTTGGTACTTTCTGTTGAAATATTTTCAAAATATATATATACATATTATTTTATGTCATAAGAATAGTTTTTTAAATGGAAGGTTTTAAAAAGCATTGAATGAAAGCTGTCCCACATTGAAAAGAGTGAAGATTTTATTGGCATTTATAAGTTTCAACAAAATTAAGCTATTAAATAAGCTATGTACATTAAGGTACACCCTAATGCACACCCACGCATGGCATGGGCTGTAGGGCGCTAGTGGCGCACTTGGAACTTAGCACGAAGCATTGGAGTGATCCGATCATGATCATTCATTTTTTGGACGGTTAAGATCATTCGATTTAGTGCTTTAATCTAAACCGTAGGATGCTTCTTAACTTTCTTTTTTTTTTTTTTTTTTTTGACATGTCCACGCAAGGGTAGGGGGAGGGGGGATTCGAACTTGTGACCTACACTTCATAAGGCGTGGTTCACAGCTGATTGAGCTACCTCTTGGGGATAGATGCTTTTTAACTACATCTAGTGGTTGGATATACTAGACTGTAGATTTAACGATTGAGATTAAATAATTAGGATAATTATTTAATCTAATGGTCAGAGTTAATCTAGCGGTTTACAACAGTTTAATTTCAAAATTCAAAACAACAGTTTTATTTTGAAAATTCAAAACATCGATTTTATTTTTGAAATTTAAAACAACAGTTGATTTTTTTGAATTTTGAAATTGTATACAGATAATTCAATTCTCTTCAATTCTCTTTTGTTGTCTGATTGGAATAGAAAATCTAAGGGTATTTTCGAGTTTTAACTTCGTTTTGTGCAGAACGCAGCTATTACACAGAAGTATCTGGGCTCTATTGTATCTTGTAGAAAAAAAATTTGTATCCCTGTTGCATACCAATTCTGGTGGGGGCAAACATTTTCTTAAGGATTGTAAAACACACCTTAGAAACATTTTTCTTTGTCTGTAATTTTCCTTTTTTGTGTAACACTTTCTATAGTTGTGTTCATTTGATCTCCTTCTATCAAGCATTTCTCTTGATGCAAGGCAATTTTTCACTGCCACATTTTCTAATTATATGAAAGTTGTATAATAGTCTACTGAATAATATTAATCGTTAACTAGAATTCTTTATATTTATTAAGTTAAATAATTGTAATGTAAGTCAAACCTTAAGGGGAATGAGTCAATGGCTCAGCTGGAGATTGATTATATTTATGGTACTATTTATTTGTTGATGAAAATGTTTTTCCCATCCAATTCAATCCATATTTTCCCCTAATATACAATACACAATACAATCCATAAAATTCAAATATACAATTTTCTTCATTCATCAATCTTATATAATCTTATTTATTATGTCATATCTAAATCCAAAACAATATCATAAACACAAAGTGTACCACCTCTTAAAGAGTTAACAAAAATTGTACTATTCATATAAAATAAAATATAAACAACTTGTTCGCTTAACATTTGGCGTCCAATACGTATCCAACCTAATAGGTCAAGTATACGTACGTCACTTAACGATTAATTGCAAATGATGAAACCAAAAAAGAAAATATTAAATTATAAATCTATATCTAACTATTTTGGAATTGCAAACCTATATATAACTAGATTATATTACGAGTAATTGACACAGATATGAAGATGTACACATACTTTTTTGATGATCCACAATCCAAAACCTTTTTAGAGGGGTGTTTTTCTGAGCAGGTGTTGCTATTTTTATTTCGGCTCGTTTACACATTAAAACGTCCCCTTATGGGGACGTTTTATTAAAGCGTCCCTATTCCAAGCATTAGTAAACCTTGTTTTATTTTTTTGTAGTGAGAGGATATTCAAAGGTGTAAATTTTAAAGCAACATTGACAATCAAGAGAACCCTCCTCTTAAATAGGCTAAGTAAGAAACATCATTCTCATTAATATCAGGTATCAACAAACTTCATATGCATAAGCACAATATACAATACTAATTGAAAAGTTCTTAAAATAATTAAAGATATAACCAAACCTCTTAGGAGAGAGACAGAGTTCCATGTTAGCTAATAAAATCTGAAATCTTCATACCTTGGAAGAGTTTAAAGCTATTTTGTTGGCTTTTTCCAATCATCGCGTCGAAGTGACTTTGTTAGCTATTTCTTTGACACAAACTAGAGAAGTGGACATTAAACTTGCATTGAGTGCATTCAAAAGTCTTGCCACAAGATTCACAAGGAAGGGAAGACTCAATCTTTGAGACAAAAGTGAGAGCGTATCGACGATCATCTTTGATTGCGAAAGTACTTATGAACTTAATTTATAGATATATTCCTAAAACGCATTTGGGATGAGCAGGGAAGTCGCATTCTGCACAATAATAAAACCATTGATTTGGATCTCTCTTTTTTTCGCAAATTAGACAATAGTATTCTTCACAGTGATCTTCAGTAATGTAGGTGAGCTTGAGGTGATGATTGTGATATCTGTGCCTAGCTAGGAGCGGTAGACTTGCACATTCAAGACCCAAGGCAAAATCGCAACTAGTGCATACAAGCATGCCAGCTGGTTTCCTTCGATAAGTGGCATTACAAACATGACATCTTTTTTTAGAATTAACAGCAAGGAAGAGGGAGTGTTGATGACCTTCATGTTTCGATGTTTCCGAAATTGAACAACATTGAAGGTCAAGGTCGAAATTACACATGTCACATCTATAGGTGAAGCCATGGCAGTAATTACTACAAGCATCACACATCAAAATTCCATCATTGTAAGCTACCAGTGAGATGAGGGTGAGCTGGTGTTGGTGAAGTATGTGTTGCTTCTTTCTCGGTAGCTGAGCACATCTTTTGTGAAGAAAGAAGTTACATTGCGTACAACTATAAAATGGGGTGAAGATGAATTCCATACAACCATTACAAAACTTAACATCAGCGAGCTCTTCATTGCCAAGAATTAAATCATGTTGATGGCTAAAATGTTGTATCTGTGTCGTTCCTTCAACCTCCATGACATCAGTCACTAAATCAGCAGATTCCTTAAGCATGAACATGAGATCTTCACTTTCTCCATCTTCAAATGCACAGTCCAAGTGGGCCACATAACCGCATTTCTGACAATAATAGGCTGCATACTCTGTTTTCACCTTTTGATAGCAAAGTCTACAAAATATGTTGTTGTCTAAGCGCTCTTTGACTTGACAAAGACAATAGGTGAGAGTGAGGGAGTGATTATGCCTTGGAATCTTGATGATGCGTAGAAATCGAGCACATTTTATGTGAATCAAGAGTTGACAAATATTACAGTGTGAACCTAGGTCCATACCTTCCTTACCACAAGCTTGACAAGTGAACTGGAACTGGTTAAAGATGGAGATGAATGCATGTTGGCAGTCCTCAATATTATTAATTCGCGGGTGGGTGGCGGCACATGTGATGCCAAGATTGAACTTACACTCACTGCAAAGATAGAAGGGGTATCTATTGCAGTTTTTACCGCAAATATTACAATATTTTTTATCTGGGTCCACAAGAACAAGGGTGTGGTTTGGGTGGAAGGGGTGCTGTTGTATCTGGGGAGAAAGCTCAACGCATGATTGATGGAGGAGTAAATTGCAATCGGAGGTGGAGCATTTGTATCTAGGACCCAAAACTGGCTTCTCGCACCCCAAGCAAAGAACGTCCTCCTTTCCATCACTTTTCACTTCTTCAGTGAAGATCAAGCGACCATGCCTAAAGCCGAAGTGAAGAAGAAGGACTTTGTAATTGGTGGGTGCATTGAGGCATGAAAAGTGACAGTATAGGTTTTTATACATGTGTTCGAAAGCGGGGCCTGATATCGGTTTCTGGCACACCACACAATCAACTTTTTCATCATTTTCCACCTCTCCTACGTTCGCGTCTGCCCTCCAATAAACCCCTATTAGCAAATCTTGGAAGGCGCGCTCCATCTCCATCTGTGACATTTTACACTCTCACACAAAGGAGATCGAAGTGGTTAGTAATATGTGGTTGGTGGCAGCTAGCTCTTAATTGGTGTACTTGTTGTGGAGTGGAGTGGATGGAAAATATTGGTGAAGACGAGCAAAGCAATTTGTACGTGTTTTTGAGCAAAATATTGGTATATATTCTTTCATTGCCCCAATTCCATTCCTCTCTGCCAAGCAACTTCCAAGCTGATAAAAGCAAATGATTTGCTTTTCCAATTGAACAAACAAGAAGCAAAATAAAAGAAATAACTTTTGTATGGAGTAACTAATCAATTCTAACTTCTATCTGCGTCTAAAAATTATCTTGTGAGGAGGAGAAAGGATATTTTAATTTTTTATTGCTTCTTTCTTTTCACAATTCTTATTTTTACTTTTAATTAAGTTTTTTTTTTTTTAAAAAAAAGTCTGTTTTATTTTTATTTGATCTATGTTTTTTAGTACACTACTATATGACTGTAATCCTATGTCGCAGTGAAAATCAACCATTGTAAATTTTTTTTATGGGTTTCTTGAACTGAATTTGACATCACATCTACAATTGCTATATCTTATTCTAGAACTACAGAGACTTTTTGTATAATAAATTAAAATTTACAAGTTTTTGGAGGAAAAATCTGTGATATAGAGGTGTAATTAATTAGTGTATTTTTTTTTTTTTCCCTAGAGTTCTGTTCAATTGATCCCCCTTTGATAAGTATTGATCCTTGATCCGTCACAAGGATTATTAAAAATTGAGAAAAGGTTAGAAAAAAATAAAAAATAAAAAATTCAAAGACCAAGAGCCGCATATGAATGGTCTGGGTGACCAAGTACGCTTCATTAATCAAAGGCTATATATGCTTATTATATGCATTCGTATTAATTAGTAAATGAAAAAAAGAAAAAAAAAAAAAAAAAAAAAAGGTGTAGGTGGATGATAATTAGAGAGAAAATGATTTTATTTATACCGAGTGAAAATTGGCGTTAACCTATAGCTTTGATATCAGGAAATAAAACATAATCAAATGGAAAAATAAAGAAGTGCAGAAATAAAATAAAGGGTTAAATACTTAATTAGTCCCTACGGTTTGAAAACTCTATTTTTTCCTCCCTAGGGTTTGGAAAGTGACCAAATTGGTCCTTGTGGTTTTGAAAAGTGACCAAGTTAGTCCATCCGTTAGTTGACTTAACGGACTAACACGTGGACTAATTAGAAGTTGACACATTGTCACTTAATTAAATTTTTTATTTTTTTAAACAAATATTTTTTCAAAAAAAAAAAAAAAAAACCTGGGGTGACCGTAGCCACCCCCTTGGGCACTAAGGCCACCCCCTTGGGCCCATGGGGGCGGTCGAGCCACCCCTTGGTGCCCAAGGGGGTGCCGTAGCCATCCAGGTTTTTCTCTCTCTCTTTTTTTTTTTTTTGAAAAAAAATAAAAAAAATTTAATTAAATGGCTATGTGTCAACTTCTAATTGGTCCATGTATCAGTCCGTTAAGTCAACTAACAGTTAATTGACAGATGGAGTAATTTGGTCACTTTTTCAAACCACAAGGACCAATTTGGTCCCTTTCCAAACCTTAGGGAAGAAAAAATAAAGTTTCTAAACCCTAAGGACTAATTAAGTATTTAACCCTAAAATAAAATAGAGACAACAAATTTTAAGTAATTTGGTTTATGACCTATTTTCATAAGATAAAGCCTAACTAACTATTTTTTTTGTTTTTATTCAATTGATGAATTTACAATATAGAGGGTCCTTTTTTATTGGAAATTTGAGAGAATTCAAAACTGTATGCAAGATCAAATTAAATTATATTAAAATTTGATTTGATTTGGTCACTTTTTTTTTTTTTTTTGACATGTCCGCACAAGAAGAGGATAAGAGAATTCGAACTAGTAACATTCCCTTCATAAAAAAAAAAAAATTAACTTTAATTAATTACAATCAATGATGAAATCAAATCCCGCAGTATATTCTAATAACATTTTCTTATCAACATCATTTTCCACCTCTAATAGGTACGTGTATCACCACATCATAAAATATCATTCTTAGAAAATAATATCCAAAGTCCATTTCTATTAGAGGATCCTTTTTACACACCCACATAAATGAGAAGTTAAGATTATTGGGATTTGTGATAGAAAATGCGAAAATCTATGGGTGCCAAAAAGTGTGTCTGGTTGATGGCAGGTGTTGGTGGTGGTGTTGCGGAGAGAAATTGGACAAGATTTCTACTTATCTTTTAACAGTCTCCTTTCTCTTTAGCATGAGGTCATTCTGATTTCGTCCAAATAGATTGTTTCTTTTGTCTAAATTTTTTAATTTAAGAAAAAAAAAAAAAAAAACCTTTGGAATAAGACCAAGTCTCGACTTGGTGTTCACTTTCTCACATTGCAAGTAAATTGTTTGTTTTTAAGGATTGTTGTGGTAAGTCGTAAGGTATATATTCTAACAAATTTTATTTTATTTTATTTTATTTTATTTTATTTTATTTTATTTTTCAAATTTGTGATAAATTTACATAGCCCCAATTCTAATCCTTTAAGTCAAGTAACTTTCCCCGGCCGGTGAACAAAACTAAAGATTCCCATTGGAAAATTTCTAATTCTTTGTGCCAACAAACTTCCTAGCTAAGAAAAGCTAAAGATTTTGAGCAAAATGTTTGAAGAAGAAAGAGAAAAAGAAAGGAATAACTTGTATATGGAGTAAGTAATAAATTCATTCAAACTTCTAACTTTTAAGCTAAGCAAACATATATATCTTTTGAGGAGGTGAAAATATATATTCTAATTTTGATTTATTGGTAAAGTATATATTTTGTCGCCTCTTTAGATTTTGGGATTGACGCAAAAGCAAAAAACCTTGGCAGAATTTCAATCCTATGTGATAAGTAACTTCCTTGATGAAAAGAACAAAAGATTTGCATGGACCACTAAAATTAAAGTCTATTATTTTGTGCAAAGTAATTACTTCTTTCTAGCTGGACAAGAAAAGGAAAAAAATAACTTGTAAATGCAGTAAGTAATAGATTCTAACTTCTAATTTACTTTCATTAATTTACACACGTATGCATATCTTGTGAGGAGCGAAAATGATGTTCAAATTTTGCATGCTTATAGTTTCTTTTCACAATTCTAAACTTCCCTTTAAAGTTTTTTTTTTATTATTTTATTCGACTTAAATTTTATTTTTAAATAAAAAAAACAAAATTCTCGGTTTTAAGTTCTTTTTTTGGAGTAACAATTGCTGCTTGTTATTTTATTTTAGGAAAAACTTCACAAAACTCCCTGAACTTTCACCCGATTTGAAATACCCCCCAAACTTAAAAAACTCTCAATTTACACCCCAAAACTTTCAGTTGCTCTCAATTTGGACCAATCCATACAAATTAGGGCACAAATTTTTTTAAAAAAACTAAAATACCCCTGATTTTCATTTAAAAAAAAATAAAACAACATTTTGGTAGTTGAAATTTAAAAAAGTGAATTTAAAATGGTGACTTTTGTATAAAATTCCAACTTCCAGATATTTTTTTTATTTTTTTAAAAAATAAAAATAAGAGGTATTTTGGTCTTTTTAAAAAATTTTGTGCCCTAATTTGTACGGATGGGTCCAAATTAAGAGCAATTGAAAGTTTAGGGATGTAAATTGAGAATTTTTTAAGTTTGGGGGGTATTTCAAATCGGGTGGAAGTTCAAGGGGGTTCCCTGAAGTTTCCCCTTTATTTTATTTTATTTTTGTATGTAACAATGGCTTGTTATTGGATGGCCTCTTGAAATAGGAAATTGGACAAGATTTTTACTTATTTTTACTCATCTGGCTTCTTCTGCGTAGCTCCTTTTGAGTAAGTACTATTATGGTCACGTCCAAATAAAATAGTTGTAAATGATCACGTTTATCTACCTTTTTTAATTTTTTTTTTAAAAAAAGAAGAACCTTTGGAATAAGACCAAGTCTCTCGTGTTCATTTTTTAGAGATTTGTGATAAATTTGTATTGCCCCAATTCTAATATTTTGTGCCAAGTAATTAACTTTCCAGCTGGTGAAAAAAGCTAAAGATTTGCGTTGGAAAAATTTCAATCCTTTGTGCCAAGTTACTTCCCATGTGAAAAAAGCTAGAGATTTTATGCAAAGTTAATTCTTTCCAGATTGAAGAAGAAAAAGAAAAAGAAAATAATAAATTTCAACTTCTAACGTCTAAGCTAAGCAAACATATATATCTTGTGAGGAGGTGAAAGTATATATCTATTCTACTTTTGCATGCTTATTTCTTTTCACAATTCTTAGCTTTTTTCTTTTAATTAAGTTCTATTTTTTTTTTTTTTTCGATTTTCTACAGTGTCGTTTGTTTATTATGAGGGAAATTAGATTATTGGTTTAAAGTTTGTGAGCCATTTTGATAACTATCAAATTAGTTTAAAGTATATATAGTCGGTGCTTCGTGTTTTGCATATATATATATCCACCAGTACACAACAAGTTAAATGTAAGTTTGAAGTATTGGCTAATGTTCGTGAGCAAAATGGAAAGAAAAGAGCCAAGCTAGTACAAGCGTTCGGACGGGATTCATAGCCGTCCGGACGTGATGCAGTCAAGGACTCCAGTACTAAAACCCGAGAGCTCCGTTCACAGTGCCGTTCGCATCCCGTCCGGACGCCTCCAAACGCGCCGCTTCAAGATTGGAGAATGCGATTAAACCCTAGCACCGTCCGGATGCCCATCATGACCGTCCGGACGGCCTGCCTTAATAAAGCCCATTTCCACGTGTTATTAAGAGCCCGTCCGGACGGCCCAAGTTCTCGTCCGGACGCCACCTACCTATAACAGTTTTATTTGGATTGTAACTGTTTCCTAGGTCTAGGTTTTGTGGGGCTATTATAAATACACCTCTATAGAATATTAGATGTACGCATTTTCACCCCTAGAGAGTTCGTGAGAGGCTGTGCTTAAAGAGAGAATTATTGTGANTGTGAACAAGCGCCAGCTGCTTCCCGACCTCTTTTTCTCTTTTTCTTTATTCTTCCCTCTTTTTTCTTCTTCCCGGCCATGCGCTACCTTCTTCTTTCTTCTTCTCTTTTTCTCTCTGCGCTCTCAAGCCCAATATACCACCCATGCCAGCTCCCTCTTCTCTTAGATGAAAAAAAAAAAAAAAAAAAAAAGAAGAAGAAGAAGAAGAAGATAAGAAGAAAATGAAGAAGAGAAGATCTGAATTTTTATTTTTTATTTTTTTCAGTTGGGTATGGGATTTTGAAATTGTTTTTGCTGCTGGGTTTAGGTGTCTAAAATTTTTCTGGTTGGTTTGGTTTGATTTTTCAGGTTGAATCCATTTGGGGAACAAACATCGTATATTCTAATGGGTAATTTTTTTTATTTTTGTGGTTGATTTTTCTGTCATTTGTCTTAGCTTGTCAAAGTATTGATTTTTCTAGTTCTTTGGTGTTGCAGGTTTCTGATTTTGGGTACTCTCCAACTCCACACAGTGAGTAAGTAGTAGAATTAGATTCCAAGTTCAAAACTTTTGATTGATCTATTGAAATTTTTGTAAAATTTTGCTTAAATTAATTTTTGCTGCTGGGTTTGAATCTATTGATCTATTCCAAGTTCAATTAATTTTTTTTTTTTTCAATTAAATTTTGATTTGTTGTTGGGTTTCGATTTTTGAAAATCATATTAACCTTTTATTAGGACCATCCTGATAACACCCATTTTACAGCCCACAATCAATAACCGACATATAAGCAAAAACATAAAAAGTATACAAAAATAACTTGGACCAAAATACAGTAGATTTTAGGGTGATAAAATTTCTAAAGAGTTAACCTTCCCCCTCTAGGTTTTAGTTTTGAATTCAGAAACGAGTTTTGAGGCATTAGAAATGGGTTTTGATGTATTAAAAATAGGTTTTAAGGTATTAGAAATGGGTTTTGAGGCATGAGAAAAATAATTTTTTTTTTTTTTTCCTCTGATTTGATGTAATTGTTCTCACTTTTATTTAGGGTTTTAGATTTTAGTTTTGAATCCAAAAACGGGTTTTGAGGCATTAGAAACCGGTTTTGATGCATTAGAAATAGGTTTTGAGGTATTAGAAACGGGTTTTTGGGCATTACAAATAGTTTTTTTTTTTTTTTTTTCCTCTAATTTGGTGTAATTGTTCTCACTTTTATTTTTTGCATTTTTCTTAAATTGATAATGTGTCATATGGTAATTGAAGGCTACAAAAGGAGTGTTATCAAGATAGACTTGATTGTAGGGGCTCTCTTCCATGATATTGTTTGAAAAGAAAAAATTATGGAAAAAAATTTGAAAAGACTTTTTTTTTTAAAAAAATAATTTTTTAAACTTTAGTAATGTGTCAAGTGACGTGTCAAAAATTGACACGTTACTAAAGTCTCATTCGTGACTTCCAATTTGTTAAGGAAAATGATAAAGGCACAACTTAAATCCAACTTTGACCCAACTTTTCCTATGGAGGAGAGAGAGAGCCTTAAACTAGAAAGAGAAAAATTTGGTTTAGAAGTTAGGCCAAAATTGGGTTTAAGTTGTAGTTGTATCACACCTCATTTGTTAACCCGCCACACACATTGCTCATGACACGTCACAAACCGTTAGTGACATGTCAACAGGCTTGACATGTCACTAACGGGCCATAAAAAGAAAATTAATTTTTTGTAGTATTTTTTATAAATTCAATAGATCAACCATTAGATTTGTGAATTTATGTGGACCTCATGCAAATTCAATTGTAGATTTATCCATTTACTATGAAGATGGTTGAAAATGAATAAATTCTATCATTTTTCAAGAAAATAAATCAACTTAATATGAAATATATATTCTTTCAACCATCTTTAATTTTAGCCATCATTTTTTTTTTTAAGAAATCTAATATTGGATTAACCAATGGGTTCATGAACTCATGTAGAACCACACAAATTCAAAGGTGGTTAATTGATCATAGAATAAATTTTATTATTTCTCTATTCTAAACATACCCATTTATTTTACCAAAAAAAAAAAAAAAATGATAATGGGCAATGAAACTATCACCATTAAGTCAGCCAAAATATAATGAGTAGTCAATCTAATTCGGTTAGTGCCCCACTCTTTCTAAATAATATCCCTTGTGCGTTGAGTTTGTGTTTGTGTTGGTCAATTTCATACCTAGGCCAGCCGAAAGATAATGGACAATGAATATACCATTTTTTGCTGACCCCTTTATTTCCGTTGTTACCAACCCATTTATCAAGATTTTTATTATAAATGTTGGGAAAATTGAACACAAAAATGAGCTTCAGATTGTATTTTCAAGCATTTACCTACCAACCCAGAAAAAAGATCAATTTGGCCGTTTTGCACGAGCCTTTCTTTCTCCTCTCCCCTCTATAAATACCTCATAGCCTATCTTTGTGAATCATCAGCCTCTTAACTTCAATCTTCCTTTAAGTTGAACTGTGATATATAGAAGATATGGCTGTGTTTAAATAAAGGTTGTATATTGAATCACACCGTATAATGTACAGAAGATGCCTATTTATATAGGCTAACAATACAGGCAACATATATACATAACCAATGTGGGACAAACTACATATATATAATCTAACAGCCCCCCTCAAACTCAAGGTGGAGTGCAAGAGACCAACTTGAGTTTGGACACAAGATCACGAAAACGCCCTGGAGGATGTGACTTTGTAAAGATGTCCGCGAGCTGATCCCGAGATGTGACAGAATGAAGCTGTAATGAGCCCTGAAGAAGATGATGACGGACAAAATGACAATCAATCTCAATATGTTTGGTCCGTTCATGAAAAACATCATTATGAGCAATCTGAATGGCACTCCTGTTGTCACAGTATACAGGAGTAGCAGAAGAAAGAGAAACACCCATATCTTGTAACAGCCATCGCAACCAAAGAAGCTCCGAGGTAGTGTCAGCTAGAGCACGATATTTTGCCTCAGTGCTAGAGCGAGCAACAACAGTTTGTTTCTTACTTCGCCAAGAAATGATCGAGGTGCCAAATAGAAAACAATAACCAGTGGTAGAGCGACGATCTGTCGGATCACCAGCCCAATCAGCATCAGTATAAGCATGTAGCTGAAGAGAAGATTGAGAAGAGAAATAGAGCCCATGGAATAATGTTCCCTTCAGTTAGCGAAGAATACGAAGGACAACTGAGAAATGAGTGGAGCGAGGAGCAACCATAAACTGACTCACCTGATGGACAGCATACGAGATATCAGGCCGAGTGACAGTAAGGTAGACAAGACTACCAACTAAATGCCGATATAAGGTAAAATCACGAAGAGGCTCGCCATCATCAGGAGTGAGACGAGTATTAAGCTCAGTCGGTGTGTCGACAATCTTACTATCTATGAGATTGGCCCGAGAAAACAAATCAGAGATATACTTGGCCTGTGTCAAATAATTATAACCATCAGAAGAAGAAGAGATCTCAAGACCAAGAAAATAGCTGAGAGGGCCAAGATCTTTCATCTCAAAATGCTGACTAAGGAACTGTTTAAGTTCCTGAATACCAGTGATATCATCTCCAGTAATAATCATGTCATCAACATATAGTAGAACTATTATACCCCGGTCTGTGCGGCGAATAAACAAGGCTGAATCATATGAGCTGATGGAGTAGCCAAGGCGAGAGACAGTAGCACTAAACTTAGCAAACCATGCTCGAGGAGCCTGCTTAAGTCCATATAAAGCTCGACGGAGACGACAAACCTTGTTTATAGGATGAGATAACCCAGGAGGTGGCTGCATATAGACTTCTTCATTTAAATTACCATTAAGAAAGGCATTCTTGACATCCATCTGACAAAGTGACCAATGTCGAGAAGCTGCAACAGCCAGCAGAGCACGCACAGAAGAGAGGCGAGCAACTGGAGCAAAAGTCTCCTCATAGTCCACACCATACTCCTGAGTAAAGCCTCTGGCCACAAGTCAAGCCTTGTACCTATCAACAGTACCATCGGAACAAGTCTTGATTTTGTAAACCCACTTACACCCAACCACAGACTTTCCAAGAGGCAAGTCAACCAGATCCCATGTATTGTTCTTGTGTAAAGCATCAAGTTCTTCTTTCATCGCAGCCTGCCAAAGAGGGTTAGTGGATGCCTCACGAAAGGAGTGAGGCTCATGCAAGGTAGCTAAGGCATGAAAGCAATGAAAGTCTTGTAAGTGGGATGGGATGGATCTTACTCGGGTTGATCGGCGAAGGTCAGGTGGTGGAGTGCAAACTGGATCCTTGGATGGAACAGAACCTGGGGACGCGGGCGGAGCGGCGTCGAGAGCATCAGATGACTGTTGTTCGAGCGAGGTAGACTTTGGCAAGACATTGCTAGTGGAAGTTGGCGAAAGAGAAATCTCAAGAAGGGTAGTAAAGGGAGGGGAAGATGGCATGTTGAATTTGTCAACTTCGTGGAATAGACGATGCTCCCAAAAAACTACATGATGAGAGATGCGAAGTCGACGAGAGACAGGATCATAGCATCGGTAGCCTTTTTGTTCCACTCCATACCCAAGAAAGCAACACAACCTAGAACGAGGCTCGAGTTTGGTGCGCTCATGAGGTTGGAGTAAAACAAAACATGCTAAGCCAAAAACACGAAGATGATGATATGAGGGGACAGAGCCAAACAACCTCTCGTGAGGAGTGCAATTATCAAGAATAGGGGTAGGCAATCTATTGATTGTGTAGACAGCCGTGAGAGTAGCTTCACCCCAAAATGGGGTAGGAAGAGATGTGGAAAGAAGCAAAGCACGAACAGTGTCTAAAATGTGCCTAAGTTTGCGTTCAGCACGACCATTTTGTTGTGAGGTGCCTGGACAAGACAAGTGAGAAACATTGCCATAATGCTTGAGGATAGATTGAAAATTATGTTGAGTATATTCTAAAGCATTATTAGAACGAAAAGCTTTGATGGGCTTTGAAAATTGGGTTTCAACCATTTTTGCAAAATTGCGATAAATATCAAATAATTCAGAACGAGATTTCATTAAAAATACCCAAGTGTAACGAGAGAAATCATCAACAAAGATAACAAAATAATGTGAACCACTCATAGTAGCAACAGGAGAAGGTCCCCAAACATCAAAATGAATTAAATCAAAAGAAGCAGTAGCATGAGATTCACTATTATTAAAAGGTAAAGCAGGTTGTTTCCCAAGTTGACATGAAATACAATCAAAAGAATTACTGGACACTAAGCCTAACAAACCCTTTGATGCTAAAAGCTAGAACGCGAGATGCAGAAGCATGACCAAGACGCGAATGCCAAAGTGCAAGAGATGGTGATGACAAGGGGGCAGCAGCAGAGATGCTTGTGGTGGGGAGACGCAAGGATGAGAGCTCGAACATACGCCCAATTCTACGCCCGGTCCCAAGGGTCTGATTCGTGCGAGGATCCTGCACATGCACACCAGAAAAGTCAAAAACAAGTCTATATCCAAGTTCACACAGTTGACCAACAGAGATGAGATTGAAGGACAATTTAGGCACATGAAAAACTTCAGGAAGAGAAAGGGAAGGTGTACTGATAGTGCCTATATTTTTAACATTCATAGTGGAGCCATCAGCTGTGCGAATCAATGAAGAATGAGGTAAAGGTGCAGATGTGGTAAAGGAAGTAGGGTGAGGTGTCATGATTGCAACATGCAGAGTCAAAGAGCCAAGGAGAAGAGGTACCTGGCAAGACTGAAAGGACAGAGGAAGATGCATTACCAGAACGAGACATAACGACTTGGTTGACTATTGCCTCGAAGTCAGCTGCAGATAAGATGACACTGGATCCTGATGCCTGGCCAGAGGAAGCAACTGAAGAGGAAGCAGCTGGAGATGAAGCAGTTGGCAATGAACCACTCTCAGTATGAGTAACTACTGCTGTGTGTGCATTAGATCTTCGCTTACGCCAACACTTGTCAATAGTGTGCCCTCGACGTTGACAAAACCGACAATAAATGTTATCCCGAGACTTAGAAGGGAGTCGAGGAGTATCTGACCTGTCATAATGCTCTCGCTGAAACGATGAAGAACCAGAAGATGGTGCAGCCAACACTGTATGACTAGGCTGAGAGTGCGTAGTCTGTGATCTAGTCTCGGGACGGACAAGCTCGAAGATGGCAGTATCCAAAGTGGGAAGAGGAGAACGAAGTAAAAGTTGCACACGGACAGGCTCAAAATCATCACGTAAGGCCATCAAGAATTGGTGAAGGCGATGTTGATCTCTACGTTTAACATACATCTCAGCATCAGTGGGATCCTTCCAAATAGGGTCAGAAACATCAATTTGGTTCCACAAGAACTGCATACGAGCAAGAAAATCATTTATACTTTGACCAGGTTCCTGCCTCAGATGAAAAAGCTCAAATAATAGCTGATACTCATGAGCACCATCCACAGAAGAATAACGAGAAGCAAGCATATCCCAAGCACCCTTTGCTTCATCAAAGCTGCCAAAGAGTGCAGAAATAGACGGGATAGTAGTGTTACGAAACCATGTAAGAATCTGATGATGCTTGCTATCCCAATCAATAAGACGAGTGGTGAAAGCCTCATCTGATTTAGAAGCCCCTTTAACTGGCTTTTTGACCTCCCCAATCACATAAAGCCAAAGCTTGCGCCCTTTAAGAAAGTTACGCATAGATGGGGACCACACCATATAGTTTGTCCCATCCAAAACAGTCTGAACATGATGAATAATCTCGTTTTGTGCCATCTAGAAGCCTCAAACGAAAAAACAGACCACAAAAATGAAATCAAGACGAAAAAATAGAGAAGAAAGCACCTGGTCAACTCTGGTCAACGGTCAAAGTCAATGGTCAACGCCAAAAGTCAACAGTCGAAGTCAACGATGAAGTCAACAGTCAGTGGTCAATGATGACGTGGCATGCTGACGTGGCTAGGCTAACGTGTCTAGGGCTAACGTGGCGCTGCTGCACTAGGGCTGACGTGGCTGTCAGCAGACCTGGCGCGTGTGGTGCACTCGCAGAGGTGTGGCGGCTGCACAGCGCGTGAAATCCACGCGCGAACTTCTGTGGGCGCGTGCGACACTGGATGGAGTAGTTAGCTCCTGTTTTGGAATTGCCAGAGCTTCCTCTAACTGATAGTGGCCGGATGAAGGTGAATGGACTCCCGTGGCGGCTTGTGGCGAGGCGGCGGTGGCGGAACGGCCGGACCTTCGAGCAGCGCGTGAGGGAGCGTGAAACTTCCGATGAGGCTATGTGCGGCGGCTCTAGAACGGTCGTCTTCCGAGGTTTCCAGCGGTATATTGAGCCGCTGAAAACGACAAGAAGAGAAAGAACCGAAAAGGACAGAGCAAGCTAGCAAAGCCGGAAAAAAAAAAAAAAAAAATCTATATGCGGAAAAAAAAAAAAAAAATTTAAGGTGATTTAGAACCTATGCTCTGATACCATGTTGAAATAATGGTTGTATATTGAATCACACTGTATAATGTACAGAAGATGCCTATTTATATAGGCTAACAATACAGACAACATATATACATAACCAATGTGGGACAGACTACATATATATAATCTAACAGGCTGGTTTCAGTTTTGCAAGGTGTCTCATCCTGGTTGTTGCTGCTTCCACATTGGCAGTTTGTACGGCCAACAAAAAGTGGCAATCGGGCTCCTATTAGTACCCAAACTATACAAAAACCCCCCAACAAGATCATTGTTGGTGGATCGGAGGGCTGGCACTTCAACTTTAGCTACACTAATTGGGCTCTTAAAAATGGCCCCTTTTACCTAAATGATACTTTAGGGGAGAGTTGCTTATTACATGTTCCCCCCTTTCTTCTAGCCATCATGCATCTATATATATTCTTTAACGTGTATTAATTTATATATATGGTCATAATTGTTAATGTTCCATGCAGTTTTTCAAGTATGATCCTCCAACAGAGAATACAACAATCCCTCACAGCGTATACTTGCTACCAAACCTTGGGAGCTTTATAACGTGCAACTTAACCGGAGCGGAGATGTTGGCCGACGTGACGCAAGGAGGCGGGCAAGGCTTCGAGTTTGTGCTCAAAAAGTGGAAGCCTCACTACTTTGCTTGTGGGCAGCACGATGGGATTCATTGCAGCGTTGGACAGATGAAGTTCTTTGTCATGCCAATGCTCCGTTAGTATTGATATTAATTATGTTTGTGTCGTCTCAAATTAGTAACCAGAGTTAATTGGTTTCTTATTTTTGTGTGTTTAATTTTTCCCCTTCCCCTTAGAGACAATGTAACAGTTTTTGATTGATTCAAATGATCATAGTGAATAAATTATATGTGCTCATTAATTAATAAATCAGTAAATAAACAACTTTCTTCAATTTAAAAATACAAATGTCTTGTTTATTTGATAACTACTTATAAAAGTGCAACTCTTATTTAGTAGTGGTACATTGGTTGCCAATAGATGCAAATATATGCCAATATTTCAAGACTTTTTAGATGGTGTCATAAACACCAACAAAATTTACAGTCGCATTTCGAGACCCGATATAGTATTTCCCAAGATGCTCCTGAACTTCACTGATTCTCGTGTTTTCATATTCCTTGTCAAGTGCCACTGTTTCCAAAACATCCCCAGATGAATCAATCTTTATCCTATTGGGCAGAGTGACAGTGCTAGGCGGACTTATTAGTACATTGACTGCCACCCAAAAATCTCCCAATATGGTTCTCCTTATTCTATTTACTCTTCCTCCTGGGAACTCTACGAAAGTTTCGGCTGTATTTCTTTCAGGACCTTCGATCCAAAATCTCTTAATTCTGTTACGTATAAGCTCTGCCACAAGAACAAATGTACCATCAGCACTAACTGCAACCCCAGAGGCTCCAGAAAGCCCCGTCAGCAACACACTAACTTGCTTTGTGAATGGATCGTTTTTTAATAAACTTCCTGTTGCATCGCCATTATCTACTGCCAGAGTGATATCTCTGCATGTTAGAAAGTACCCGTTAGAGCAATATTGGTATGTATATCTTTGCAGAAAGTATATCTCCATGTGACCATGAAAAATTATTTGTGTTAATAATTTGTTCATATTTTTTATAAATTCAATAAATCAACTATTAGGTCTGTAAACTTAAATCTAATGGTTGATTTATCAGATCTAATGGTTGATTTATAAGATGAGATGAAGAAGATGAAGAAAATATATATATATATATGAGAAAAATACGGACATTAATCATTTCTCTATATCTTATTTTGGTTGATATAGGTTGCATACGTAGGAGAAACATTTTCCAGTTCTTTCTTTTTGAGGCGAGATATATGCGTTAATTAGAAGTACCTTAGCGAGTAAACATTACTAAATTCTGTGAAGTAAACATCTCCTGTTGAAGGGTCGAGGCCTACGCCGTAAAGGAAGCGGAAGGGCACCCCGTTCACACCGCTGACGAGTTCGGTTGCCAGCCCTCCCTCTGGTCCCACCACCATGAGCCCAATATATGCATCCGCTACGTATAACTGCTGCGTTAAAGGGTTGAAATCCAAACCTAATGGCCTCCCACAGGTGGATCCCAAGTCATCATAATTTGTTTTGCCATCACATGCCGCACTTGTCCTGAATCACATTTTCAACAAAAATGTTAAAGTAATTCTTAAGTTGTTAAATTTGGTATCAAAGCAAAAATGTCATGAGCTCGAATTTGACTTCGTCAAATCACTCCATTTAAATTAAATATTATATTTATAAGGTAGGGAAAATTTCCAAATCAACCTGGTTGGTGCGTCGAAGGCAAACTCTACAAAGCCAGCAGTGGCTCCTTCATATTTGAGAATTCGACCGTCCTGGACACTCGCATAGGGTCCTCCACCTAATAAGTCAAAGGCAAAGGATGAAGGACCGGTGACACCTGTTGGCAATGGAAGCTTCTCAAAAGTTGATGAAAGAGCCACAGGAGGAGGAATGCACAAGAGAAGGATGAAAATGGGGAGTATGGCAACCCTGGTAAGGGAGAAAGAGAAAGAGATTATAGCCATATCTAGCTTGAATGAAGAAAGATGGCAACCCACGATGGTATTTATAGGCATAAAACTCATAATGCCCCAAAATTGAAGTGGGATGTGAATGGAGTATAATGTAATGAAGTCAATTATCTTTAATAATAAAAAAGGAATATGCCCTAAAATATGGTAGAGAGAGAAATTGAGCACGTGCTTTTTTCTAATAAAAAAGATATGGGTAAGATACCAATCGTAGATATTTGACAATCATATAGGAGCATTTGCTCGCTGGTATAGTAGCTGCACAAAAGGGATTGTCTAGAAGGTGAGAATCGTAAGTACTTCCTCACGTTTGATTGAGTTATGGTTTGATTCAGTCTCATCAAGGCATTCATAGAACTGAAAGCGATTAATATTAATTGAATTGAAAATTTCCATTTTGGAAGTTGAACTTTCACCCCTATTATATGTCCAACTATTTTAGAGATTTTTTTGAGACTACTAAACCGTCCTATTATTATCATGAAATCCTATGCGAAGGCACAGTTTGTTCCAGATCTAATCCATCAAAATTAAATCGGACGTAGTTTTATACAAAACTCATGGATGCTGGGATATAGTTCTTTATTTGTCTAACTGCCATCGAGATGCAAAATAAATTGAGTTTTGTGTAAAACATTTTTTGTCAAATATATACTTGCATTTCTAGGGTCGTATTATATAATACGACTCGTGAATCATGCCCAGATCATCTATAAAAGAATAAGGCTCTATATATAATACCATAGAAATGATAAAAGAATAAGGCTCTATAAATATATAATACCATGGGCATGACTCACGAGTCGTATTATATATATTTTTTATTGATCTCCTAAACTTTCGCAGAGTACGAGGTACGTTTATCCAACTAGGTACAAATTAATCATTTAAATGGTATTATATATAATTATATATACTGTAAAAGCCGGCCATCAAGGTCTTTATTGTGTGTACGTCAATGGCACATGCACCATATGCACCCTTAATTAAGTCCCCATCATACTACGGTTGATTTAGTTGGATTTGGATCCTTTCCGGTCTATTATGGACCAAAAAATATCTAGTTTATGATTAAGATTTCGTTAAAAAAATTCTAAAACCACAAATGGGACACCTGTCCCACTACCAAAAAATTAAAAAAATATATATTATTTTAAATTAAAAAATAAAATAAAATATATACTAATAAAAATATAAAGAGTGGCCGAACCACCCCAGTTGGGGTTGAGGGTGGCAGATCGACAGTCTGGGGTGGCTCCCAACGGGGGTGGTTCGGCCACCCCCAAGGGCCAAACAATTTTTTATTTTTTATTTTTTTTTTAGATCTGGCCCTTCGTGGTGGCCTGACCACCCCCAAGGGCCATGGGGTGGCTTCAAGTCCAACGGGGGTGGTCCAGCCACCCCCAAGGGCCAAACAATTTTTTTTTTTTTTTGGCTGGCGCTTGGGGGTGGTCGGACCACCCCAAGGGCCATGGGGTGGCTATGGCCACCCCAGATTGGTGGTCCCTGGGGTGGTTCAGCCACCCCAATGTGGTGGCCAGCCACCCATTATTTTTTTATTTTTTTTATCTGAAATAATTTTTTTTTTTTTTTGGTAGTGGGACATGTGTCCTATTTGTGGCTTTATGATTTCTTCTTAGAAATCCTAGCCATGAACTGAATATTCTCCAGTCCAAAATAGACTGGAGAGGATCTTATTCCGATTTAGCTAGGGACAGCTAGAATAGGGTGGATTTTTTTTTTTTTTTTTTTAACATATATGCATGTCCGCCATAAAGGTAAAAGTTTAATCAAATCAAAATCAATATAACATACAATTTTAGAGGTTAGCATACTTAAATTTATGGTTTCACATATGACATGAAACAGACAATGATTTAGGAGGCACACTACAAATAAATAAATAAATAAGAGGCTCAATTAGTGACGTTTTTGGAAAACGTCAATAAAATGCAGCATTTTACTATTCAAACGTCCATATTCATAAAATAGTAATGTTTGAATAGTGTTACTATTCACGTATGAAAGGCAACACGTGAATAGTAATATATTGTTCATGTGTCACCTTTCGTGTGTTAACAGTATGTTACTAGTTAAACGTCTCTAATTTTTTAAATATTGGCATTCAAATTTTGCGTTTATTACAACCGCCTACACCAAAAACCTTCAAAATTTCTCATATTTTACCCAAACATAAAACTAATTTTAAAAAATAAATAAATAAATTTATAAAAAAAAAAAAAAACAAAAACAAAAAAGTGAAGCTATGTGGTTGCTGGTTTTGCTGCCAAACTGGTAGCAAGGGGGTGGCCCCGCGAGCCACCCCAAAAGTGGTCGAGGTTGGCGCTGGCCACATCTGGGGTGTCTGGCACGAGTCACCCCAGAAGTGAAACTGAGGTCTTCCCCTCCACCTTCCCCTTCTCCCTTTGTAAAAAAAATATTAAATGACACTACGGATTGCTTAATTCATAAGTTTTGGTACTTTTAAAAATGTGTTTGTGGTTTTGTGATTTATTATATATTGAATTTTATAGTGTTTTTATCTATGAAAATATTCCAAAATCAATTTTTTCTCCCTCACCCATTTCAATGAGAATAACACAAAATCCCCCAAGGAAAACTCAAAACACCTAGACCGAAACCCTCCTTCAACCTTCATAGCAAACATCAAAGAAAAGAAATCACTCAAAACAAAGAACCCCTTAATCAAAGCCTGCAACCCGAAATCAATTTAAACAAAACCACATGTTTGTAATATGTGGAGGATTGTTCGCCGTTGGTTTTAACCATATTTTTCAGTTATTCCTAATGTTTTACCGTTTGACATTAAAATATTTTCATGAGATCTTATCATCTTTACGATTAATGACCATATAGATTTTATCATCTATCTTTATGGTTTATGACCGTCTGGTCCTTGAAATATTTATAACCGTTGATTCCTTTTACCATTGGTTAATTGATTTCATTACATTAAAGACCATTTGTCCTTAACGCATGGTCAAGTGGTGTTGACCATCATCAATAGTATTATACCGAATTTTTTTCTTGCTTAGGGCTTTGTAAGAAACACTAGCGGAGGAGGAGCCTTTCAATCACAACCTACAGCGGTGGTGACGCAACCAATTTTTTTAGTTTAGAAGAGGAGTTTGTTTTTGAATGGAGATTCCAAGAATGGGAAACATGGCGGAAGATCTCTCAAAACTCTGGGGGAATTTCTCTCTTAGAAACGACGAGATTGGGGGGTCGAAATTCAGGAAGATGTTGTGGAGAATATTGCGAGTCAGGGACAGCTGTGTTTGGTGGCTTATGTCTAATCGGATTATTAGTAAGGAGACTTTACGGGCAAAGCTGATTCAGTGGTGGAGACCTACTGGATTTCTATCGTTTAAGGTTGTAGGGAGCAATTTGTTCCTCATTGAATTTGAGCAAAGGTGGGATACTGAAAGGGTATTGGAAGGGCGGCCGTGGATCTTTGAAGGAAACCTGTTTTTGGTGGTCAACTTTGACGGGCGTCATTCACCTAATGAACTTGATTTCAATCACATGTTGTTCTGGGTTCGGATGTATAAACTTCCTCTTGCATGCAAGGGGAGAGAGGTGGGGTATAAGTTGGGCTCCTCTGTCAAGGCAGTGGAGGAAGTGGACACTAATGAAGTTGGGATTGGATGGGGGAAGTATCTACGGGTACGAATTAATGTGGACGTGACGAAACCGCTCCCTCAAGTACGGATGCTGAAACTGAAAGATAGCACTAGGTGGATTCTGTTCCAATATGAGCAAATACCTAAGTTTTGTTTTCTGTGCGGTATTATTTGTCATGGAGCAAGTGGATGCATGAGGACCGAGGAGCGAAGAAATAATAAGGCTTGGAATGAAGCTCAGTATGGTCCATGGCTTAGGGCCTCCTCTCCAAAGAGGTGGTCTAAGAGAAGGAGGAGATACTGGGAAGGGGAGGCGAGGGGGCAAGAAAGCTTGTCCAATACAAGAGAGGTGAAGGAATCGGCTAGAAAATTTAATTCTAGGGAGAGTAACGGCTGGCAATCAAGAGGGGACAAGTTGAGCACAAATCAGGGAACGTTTCCTTTTCAGAAAAGGAATGTTTCGAGTCAGTCTCCTTGTGGGGAAGACGAAGCGTTAATGGGAGAAAGCTCAAGAAGGAATGAGGAGGGGGTTATGGGACGTGCTCCTTTTCTGAGGAGAATCATGTAACAGGTAAGTGTTATGCAAATATCCACCTAAATTAATAGGTGAATAAATATATGCTTTAACTCGCAAGTGCACAAGATCAAAACAGTAGTATAGGGAGATCATTCCCACGAGGATTGCCGTAAATTATGTTTAAAATTATTTTCATCATTGAAACAAGACAAAGATTGATTTTTTATTAATAAAGATAAAAGGTAGGGCTTTGATATCCACCACTAATCATGCTCAAATAATATAACAATATATCAATGTTCCAATCATTTTATGAATACTTAATTCTTGTCAACCTAAGGGCATGGGTGTATACTCCTTAAGCTATTGATTTTCCTAAGCAACAAATTAGGCATGGGTGTATACTCTAATTATTTTCTTTCTTAAAGGATTTAGCATGGATGTGTAATAAGTTGTTTTTTGAGAAAGCATAAATCTATAAAAATTGACAAACACATGAGGCCTAAAGCATGGGTATATACTCCCGGTTCTCCATGTTGATTAACCCAAGAACCTGTGAGTAGATTCTTTTATCACTCTATTAAGCCTAGGACTCGATCCTCCAAATTGACCTAAATAACTAATCCATACCACATGCATATACTAGCCACACACATTCATATGAGGAATTCAGTAAAACAGGAATTAATCAAGTTAAGTATCACAATATGATTATCACAAAGGCGCCAATATTGAAATATTAAACAAACATAATTAGGGCTTCAATTTAGCCCTACTAAAGAGTTAGTTACACGTGAGTTTGATGTTACACATCTTCATAGTAAAATAGAGAGGAAAAGAATAAACCCAAATAACGCTTCCTTGAAGAGCTATCAATTCTTCTTCTAGAGCTTTCGTATGTTTTTCTATGTTTACAAGCTTATTTATAGAGTTTAGGAGGACCCTAGAAGCACTTAGAAACCCTAGAAATCATAAAATAAGCCCTAAGGCCATTTCCATAATACGACCAGGCACATAATCTTCTCTAGCGCCTGGAAGTGCGCTCGATCCTTCCTGTTGTGCGCTTGAGCGCAAGGCTGTGCATGATCCTTGGCTGGGGTGCTCGAGCACTGCTGCACTCTAGCCTAGACTTCCTGTGCTCGAGCATAGTGTCAGAATGCTGAATGCCCAAAATTTTCCCTTTTATGCTCGAATTTCCAGAATTGCTTTATTTTCTTCAAAATGCCTAAAAAACATAGAAAAAAAAAAAAAAAAAAGAGTAAAATTGCTCAAAATAACAAGACTAAGAAATTAACAAATGTAAATTAAAGGGCTAAAATATGGATATTTTAGCACTTAACAGTAGGAGACAGGCTGGGAGGGGAAATATTATTGATTTGGAAAGTCATTATGGCAAAGATTTAATGAGGTGGGATCTCAAACGGTCCAGTTGGGGGAAAATGGGGAAATTTTAATAATAACCATGGGCTGGACAAAGGAGTTAGTGGGCCTGTTGAAGGGATTAACATGCTAGGGGAGAAGGGCATGGGTCGAATGACTCATGTCCATGTGGCGAAGGCCCAGGTGGATAATGTTCGTACGTGGAAGAATGCTAAAGTGAATGTGGGAGGGGAACGAGTGAACACATCCATTCTTGCATGCCTAGTGAAACGACCTATTAGGGAGATAGATGGAGCTTTACAGATCGGAACTGAAAGGGAAAAAAGGAATGGAAGAAAACGTTCTGTGAGAGAGCAGCAATTATCTAAGGTGGCGGTTGTCCAATAGCCATGCCAAGAACCAGTATCCTTAGTTGGAACTGTCAAGCACTTGAGAACCCTCGACAAGTTCGGGACCTTTGCAAAATGGCAAAGGAGAAGAAACCCAACTTGGTGTTCCTTACGGAAACCAAGTGTCAAGTGCCCCAGGTGGAGTTTCTAAAAGTAAAGATCAAGTATGAGAGTGTTTTGTGGTTGATAGTGTGGGTCGAAGTGGAGGTCTAGCATTATTTTGGGATGAGGAATATAGGGTGGATATCCAAAATTACAGTAGACAGCACATCAATGTTGTGTTTTCTAATAAAGACCTCACATGTTCTTGGAAGTTTACGGGGTTCTACGGGCACCCGGAAACTAGTAAAAGAAAAGAAGCATGGAACCTAATTCGGCATCTAAAGGATTTTTCTTCGACTGAGTGGCTATGCATTAGAGATTTTAACGAAATCCTTTGTGGGGAAGAGAAGTCGAGGGATATAAGACGTCCACGGTGGCAAATGGATGATTTCAGAGAAACCTTGGATATATGCTTGCTTGAAGTTCTCGGTATTTTAGGGCCCTGGTTCACTTGGAATAATGGTAAAGAAGAACCTCATTTCACACAAGAACAATTGGATAGGGCCACGGCCACTCAGATTTTGCGGGATTTGTTTCCACGACACCATGTGGAGGTGCTAGCGGATTGTAGTTTAGATCACGCACCTTTGTTCATGAGGTTGAATGTGCCTTGGCAGACGAAACCACGTGGGCGAAGGAGATTCAAATACGAAGCAGGATGGGGAAAGGTGAAGGAAATAAAGGAGAAAATAAAGCAAGTCTGGCACTCGTGGCACAATCTGAGAACAAAAATGGCCAACAACAAGCGTGAGTGTCTTCGGTGGTGTTGGGTTAACCAAAAGCCTAAAGCCGAAGAGATCAATTTGATGACATCCGAATTGACTAACTTGTAGATGGAATCTGGATTTTCGAATCAAGATGAAATCCATAAGTTGCAAACTGACATGGGTATGTCCAGCAATGATGATTTAGCATTAGCCCAAGCTTCATTCCAACTAAGTCCACAAGCCCAGCAAAATGCAAAGGCCAAAATGCTGAAATCCGAATATAGTGTAGTGTGTTCTTCTAAGACACCATAGCTGGCCATTATTTCATCATTTTAAGCACATGTCTAGGTCAAACTTCAAGTTCAGAGTCTCATCTTTCCAACAAAATTCGTTTGAACGCATTTAGAGCTATGAGCCAAAAGTTATGGCCGTTTTAAGTTTACTGCTATCTAACTGTCAGACATGTGTTCCACACTTTGACTTTAAGCGAAGCTGTTTTTTCCACTTTGGCTGTTGCACGAAATTGCTGCTCCTTGTCTATCCTAGTTGATTGTTTAGTTGCATTAAGTTATTATCCTATGCTTAACGGGTTGTTCTAAGCTTCTATAAATAAGTTATGTGTGCTAGTGTAAGAAACCAGAGTTGGAGTTAAAAGTAGCCTTTGGCTTTGTGAGGAAAGTTCTCCTTGTATCTCTGTATCTCTTTGGTGTGAACCTTAGAGTGGTGAGTTATTTGTTCTGTATCCCTAGTTGTAATCCTTTGGGTGGTGATAATCTATATCCCTTTGGTGTTATCTCTTGGGTGGTGAACTTATATCTATCTTGTGTGTGTGAGTTTGAGTGTTTGTTTCCATATCATTTTATGTCTGGTATCAAATTGGTATCAGAGCAAGGTTGCTCAAAGTTTTTGTTTCTATGGCTCTTCATGGTCGTCGAACTCAGGCTAACCAACCCCCACTAGTCCCCAAAAGAGACCCACGAGATATCGAAGTAGAGAATTTGAGGAGACAAGTCCAGTAGCTCCAAGAACGTTTACAACGTGTTGAAGCCTCTAATCATGATGCCTCTCATCATGAATCGGATAATGAAGTTTCCAGCGAAGATGGAGAGAATGTTAATCCTTTCCACCAAGCTCGTAGTCATGCCTCGAGTGACAACACTCCACCTCATCCTCGTAACCTAAGACTTCATAATGTCCAACGCCATTATGATGTCAAGGTGGACATTCCAGAATTTGAAGGAAGAATGTAGCCCGATGAATTCATTGATTGGCTCAACACCATTGAGCGAATCTTTGAATACAAAGATTTTCCAGAACACCACAAGGTAAAGCTTGTTGCCATCAAGTTGAGAAAGAAAGCTTCTCTTTGGTGGGAGCACGTTAAGAAGCAGCAGGAACGTGAAAGAAAAAGTCGTATTGTGACGTGGGAAAAGATGAAGAAGGCTCTCAAGAGGAAGTATTTGCTGGATCATTATCGGCAAGATGCTTTTCTCAAGTTCCATAACTTCCGGCAGAATGAACTTTCTGTGGAGGATTACACGGTAGAGTTTGATCACTCCATGATGCGTTGTGATATTGTCGAATCGGGGGAGCAAATGGTAGCCCATTACCTTGGAGGGTTATGTTCCGAAATTAGTAATGTGGTTCAGTTATAGCCTTATTGGACTTACAACGATGTTTGTAAGCCAGCGCACAAGGTCGAAAAGCAATTGAAGGAAGGGCGCCGAAGTACCTATCAACCTTTCAATCAAGGAGGAATCACCAACCGGGGGAGTAGCTCTACTGCCAAGACGGTGCCTTATTCCAAAGTTGCAGCTGCCAAATCAGCCAAGGATGAAGCCAAACCACCAGCCAAGAATGATGCTCCAGCAGGTTCAAATCGCCTCAATACTTCTAATTCAAATAGAAAATGCTTTAAATGTCATGGTTTTGGGCATATTGCTTCTGATTGTCCAAATGGCAAGATGATTTCACTTGTTGAGGAAGATTTGGAAGATGATGTTGAGGATGAACCAATTGATGATGGGTCTGAGGAAGAATGGACATATGCGGATCAGGGGGAGTCTCTTGTTATTCGCAGAAGTCTACCTACGTAGAAGAATATTGGCTTCGGAACAACATTTTCCAAACCAAATGCACCTCTAGTGGCAAGGTATGTAATGTCATCATTGATGGAGGAAGTTGTGAGAATGTGGTGTCCACAACCATGGTGGAGAAACTCAAGCTGAAAACAGAACCTCATTCCCAACCTTACAAGCTTCAATGGCTTAAAAAGGGCAATGATATCCAGGTAACTAAGAAGTGCTTAATTCAATTCTCTATTGGGAAAAATTACAAGGATGAAGTTTTGTGTGATGTTGTTCCAATGGATGCATGTCATATATTACTTGGTAGACCATGGCAGTATGATAGAAGAGCATTTTATGATGGTTTCAAAAACACTTATTCTTTTGAAAAAGATGGAACCAAAATTACCTTAGCTCCATTAAGAATGTTGAATACACCTAAACCTTCTAAAGGGGAGGGAAGTAATCTACTTTCTATATGTGAAGTTGAGAGAGCTTTAACAGAATGTGGGGAAGGGTATGCTCTAGTGGTAGTAGAAAAGAAAGACCCAACTGAAATTCCTCTTATCTTACAACCACTTCTTGAGAAATTTCCTGATGTTATTCCGGAAGAGCTTCCACTAGGTCTTCCACCCATGAGAGACATACAACACCACATTGATCTTGTTCCAGGTTCCATTCTACCTAACAAGGCAGCCTATCGAATGAATCCAAGAGAGCATGAAGAGTTGCAAAGACAAGTTGATGAGTTAATTGCCAAAGGCCTTGTGAGAGAAAGCATGAGTCCTTGTGCTGTTCCAGCTCTTCTAGTACCAAAGAAGGATGGTTCTTGGTGTATGTGCATCGACAATAGGGCTGTGAACAAAATCACAATAAGGTATCACTTTCCCATTCCACGTCTAGATGATCTTCTTGATCAACTTCATGGAGCCATAGTCTTCTCCAACCTAGATCTTCGTAGCGGATATCATCAAATTCACGTGAGAGATGGTGATGAATGGAAGACAGCTTTTAAAACTAGAGATGGTCTTTATGAATGGATGGTGATGCCATTTGACCTCTTTAATGCTCCCAGTACCTTTATGCGCCTTATGAATCATGTTTTTAAACCTTTTATGGGAAAATTTGTTGTTGTTTACTTTGATGATATCTTAGTGTATAGCAAATCTGAAGAAGAGCATTTGGAGCACCTTCAACATGTTTTTCAGACTCTACAAGAACAGAAGTTGTATGTTAACTTGAAGAAGTGTCGCTTCTTCACAAATAGCCTGATTTTCTTGGGCTATGTTGTTTCAAAGGAAGGAATTATGATGGATCCTAGCGAAGTAGAGGCAATCATCAGCTGGCCTATTCCTAAGTCCATTCATGACATAAGAAGCTTTCATGGACTTGCATCGTTCTACCGGCGCTTCATCAAAGGCTTCAGCACCATTATTGCTCTCATAACAGAATGCCTTAAAGGAGGAACGTTCAAGTGGATGGAAGAAGCCCAAAAGAGCAATGAACTTCTCAAGCAGAAGGTGACAGAGGCACCAATCCTCATACTTCCAAATTTTTCCAAAGTGTTTGAAGTTGATTGTGATGCTTCTAATCTGGGAATTGGAGGTGTTCTCAGCCAAGAAGGTAAGCCCATTGCCTTTTTTAGTGAAAAGCTCAATGACTCCCGCAGGAAGTACTCTACCTATGACAAAGAATTCTATACTCTTGTTTGATCCTTGGAGCATTGGAATCATTATCTACTCTCCAAAGAGTTTATACTTCATTCTAACCATGAGGCATTGAAGTATTTAAACAGCCAGCAAAAGCTCAACACAAGACATGCAAAATGGAGTGAGTTCTTGCAAGCCTATTCATTCTCAATCAAGCACAAGGCAGGTAAACTCAATCAAGTAACTGATGCTTTAAGTAGAAGACACTCTTTACTTAATGCCATGCAAGTACAGGTTTTGGGTTTTGATGTTGTCAAAGAACTTTACAAAGATGATCCTGATTTTGGCTATGCTTGGAAGGAATGTTCTAATGGTCCTAACAACCATTTCTTGCTGCAAGATGGTTTTCTTTTCAAAAACAACCACTTATGCATTCCCCAATGTTCATTAAGAGAAGCCATTATCAAAGAAGCCCATGGAGGAGGTCTTCTGGTCATTTTGGCAGAGACAAAACATTAACTCTTGTGCAGGAGAATTTCACTTGGCCCAAGATGGTTCGAGATGTTATGCGACACGTGAAGCAATGCCAAATTTGCCACCTCGCAAAGAGTCACAAACAGAACACCGGACTATATATTCCATTGCCTGTCCCAAATGCCCCATGGGAAGATATTAGTCTTCACTTTGTTATGGGTTTGCATAGAACCCAAAGGAACAAAGATTCAATTATGGTGGTTGTTGACAGATTCTCAAAGATGGCCCATTTTGTTCCATGCAACAAAACTCTTGATGCATCTCATGTTGCTGATTTGTATTTCAGAGAGATAGTGAAGCTTCATGGCATTCCCAAAACAATCACTTCTGATCGTGATTCCAAGTTTATTGGTCATTTCTGGTGACCACTTTGGCAAAAGCTTGGAACTATCCTTCAATTCAGCTCTGCATATCATCCCCAAACGGATGGTCAAACTGAAGTTGTTAATCGAAGTTTGGGAAACCTCTTAAGGAGCTTTGTGGGAAAGAACATCCGTCAATGGGATCTCCTCCTTGCCCAAGCTGAATTTGCATATAATAGGTCTACTAGCCAAACCACTGGTTGTAGTCCTTTTAAAGTTGTCTACGGCCTTAACCCCATTAGCCCCCTTGATTTAGCTCCAATTCCTACTACTATTCAATTTAGTGGCGATGCTGATGAACGAGCCAAGGGAATCAAGAAGTTACATGAGCAGATTCGAGGTCAAATTGAGAAGAAAAATGAGAAGTATCGTATGCAAGCCAATAAGCATAGAAAGCCAATGACTTTCAAAGAATGAGATTTGGTGTGGATTCATCTTCGAAAAGAACGTTATACAGCGAAACGACGATCTAAGCTCCTACCACAAGCCGATGGTCCGTTCAAAGTGCTCCAACGCATTGGAGAGAATGCTTACAAGATTGAACTCCCTAGAGAATATGGTGTTTCTGCCACTTTCAATGTGAGTGACTTAGCACCATATGAAGAAATCGAAGAGACCACGGACTTGAGGGAAAGTCCTCATCAACCGGGGGAGCTTGACATGGGTATGTCCAGCAATGATGATTTAGCATTAGCCCAAGCTTCATTCCAACTAAGTCCACAAGCCCAGCAAAATGCAAAGGCCAAAATGCTGAAATCTGGATCCAGTGTAGTGTGTTCTTCTAAGACACCATAGCTGGCCATTATTTCATCATTTTAAGCACATGTCTAGGTCAAACTTCAAGCTCAGAGTCTCATCTTTCCAACAAAACTAGTTTGAACTCATTTAGAGCTATGAGCCGAAAGTTCTGGCCGTTTTAAGTTTACTACTATCTAACTGTCAGACATGTGTTCCACACTTTGACTTCAAGGGAAGCTGTTTTTTCCACTTTGGCTGCTGCACGAAATTGCTGCTCCTTGTCTATCCTAGTTGATTGTTTAGTTGCATTAAGTTATTATCCTATGCTTATAGGGTTGTTCTAAGCTTCTATAAATAAGTTATGTGTGCTAGTGTAGGAAACCAGAGTTGGAGTTAAAAGTAGCCTTTGGCTTTGTGAGGAGAGTTCTCCTTGTATCTCTGTATCTCTTTGGTGTGAACCTTAGAGTGGTGAGTTGTTTGTTCTGTATCCCTAGTTGTAGTCCTTTGGGTGGTGATAATCTATATCCCTTTGGTGTTATCTCTTGGGTGGTGAACTTATATTTATCTTGTGTGTGTGAGTTTGAGTGTTTATTTCCATATCACTTTCTGTCCAGTATCACAAATGACAGTGAATGAATTGATGGGAATTGAGGAGATGAAGTGGAGACAACAGGTGAAAAAGCATTGCCTGAAAGATGGAGATCAAAATACCAAATACTTTCACGCATGTGTGAAACAGAGGAGGAAAGCCAATCAGATATCTACAATTGTTGATGTAGAGGGGATGATGTGCAATTCGGTAGAAAGAATTGAGCATGCCTTTGTCAACTATTTCCAACAGATTTTTATTACCTCGTCACCTTCTCGCATTGCAGAATGTATTGAGGGGATGCCCAAACTGATTTCAACTTAGATGAATGATTGGATGCTAAGGGAGCTAACGGAAGGGGAAGTAAAGGAGGCCCTTAACCAGATGGCACCACTCAAGGCCCCCGGGCCGAATGGCATTCCAGCATCTTTCTATCAAGAGAATTGTTCTTCGATAAAACCGGAGGTATGTAAAGCAATTTTCAATTTCTGCTCGTCGGGCCATGATAAGCGCCGAATGTTGCACATTCAAGCTCCTTAACTCGCATATGTTAATTCCTTAGCATTGTTATTTGTTTGATTTTGTGTTGTTTTTGTATTTTCAGGTATTTAATAAAGATGCAAGAAAAACCATTAATTTTGGGTTTAAAGCACAAATTGGGAAGACCTAGAAGATGTGGAAAGGATTAAATCGAAATTTATCAAATCGGAGCTAAAATCGGATTGGATTCAAATTTGGATTCTGAACAGGTCTTGGTATTTTCGCCATAACTTTCAGCTCAAATATCGTATTGAGGTGATTCCAACGGCATTGGAAAGCTGACTCAACAGGATACAAATCATTGTGAAATAGTATTTTCCTAATTCAGACCTCCGCAATGCTAAAATCACCCCGCAAGATAGAAGCCCAATTCTGGACGAATTCTATTCCGATTTGTAATAGGATTGTCTCCTAAATTGACTAGGAGATAGAATTCCGAATTTCCTAGGTTTACTAGGGTTTCTAGGACTCTCCTAAAGCCTATAAATAGACCTCTAAGCCTCACAACTAGAGAGACAATTTCAGAGAAGAGACTTAGTTTTAGACAGAAAATATTCTTGGAGGCTTAGCGGAGTCATGAGCGGCTAAACCCCTTTGTGGGGTGTTGATGTAACCATTTCCAAGCACAATGGTTTGATTGTATTTAAATTTCAGACTTTCAATTTATGTATGTTGATTATATAACTGTGAGAATTGCTACAATTGAATTATGTTCTTAATTATTAAATGCAATTGTTCTTAAATTCCAAAATTAATATTTGTGAAATTCTTATCTTGTCTTAGAAAGTATTTTACTTTTATTGATCTCAAATCATTCTTATTTTCTGTGATTATGGGGATGATGGTTATATAATGGGTTTTAATAGACATATGATTAATAGGATTAAGATAGGCCATGCCTAGGAAAGATGGGTCGTACTACACCCTAGTTTAGTGTAATTTAGGTAGACGATCCGTGCCAACCGAAGATGGGTTATGCTATTCCATTAATTATATGAAACTTATTAAAGGGTTTTATAGTTTATACCTAGGGAAGACGGGTCGTGCCGCATCTTAGTGGTTAGGTGGACGATCCGTGCCAACCAAAGATAGATTATTCTTACTCTTTAATAAGGTAGTTTCTTGTTTAATTATAACATGCATAGAATGAATTTCTGGAATTGAATCTGATTAACCATTGTTGTGCGGATAGAGGTGAAGTCAATACCCTACACTCTCTCTCATATTTTTACTCTTAATTTAGCATTTAATTTCATGCACTTTTAATTCTCAAAACAATCAAATCTCTTTTGTTCAATTAGGTTAAATTTAGTCTTTTGAATTTAGTAACGAAACCCCTACAGTCCTTGAGGTTCGACACCCTCTCTATAGCCGTATCCTACAAAGATTTGTCCTATTGCGAGTGGTTAATTTTATTATTGATATTTTGGTCAACGAAATAACCACATCAGGCCACATTGATGAGGCAATGACTAAAACTTATATTGCTTTGATTCCAAAATCAACAAATGCTGTGAAGGTTAAGGATTACAGGCCTATAAGCCTCTGTATTATTTTCTATAAACTCATTACTAAAACTCTGGCAAATAGGCTGAAAGTGTTACTTCCTAATATTATCTCACCTACCCAAAGTGCTTTTATACCGGGTAGGCTTATTTCTGACAATGAACTTGTGGCTTACGAAACATTACATACGATGCATACTCATATGTCGGGAAAGGTGGGGTATGTGGTGCTCAAGTTCGATATGAGCAAAGCCTATGATAGGGTGGAGTGGGTCTTCATTGAGGAAGTTATGAGAAAATTGGGGTTTCCATAAAGGTGGATTGAACTTATTATGAAGTGTATTTCTCATGTAAATTATTCTGTTATCATTAATGGTGAACCGATGGGCTATATTCACCCCACTAGGGGAATAAGACAAGGGGATCCCATATCCCCTTATCTTTTCCTCCTCTATGCCGAAGCTTTAAATTTTCAACTTCAAAAGTCTAAAAGGGAAGGTCTCTTGACGGGGGTTCCTACCTCTCCAAAAGGACCCCGAATTAACCATTTAGTTTTTGCAGATGATAGCTTGATTTTTGCAAAGCCACACAACAGGATTGGTGGAGGTTCACTTCATTGCTTGAATTGTATGAAGAAGCTTTAGGGCAGTGGCTCAATTGAGAAAAAACAACGGTATTTTTTAGCAGGAACACAAAGCAAGATGAGAGGGAAGTATTTTATCTCTAGCGGGTATTCTTGCCACCCAATGCTACGACACGTATTTGGGCTTACCAACTCTTGTGGGTAAGTCTCGGATGAGGGAATTGTTGTGTAAATATCTACCTAAATTAATAGGCAAATAAATGTACATTTTACTCACAAGTGCACAAGATCAAATAATAGTATAGTGCGGCAAATACGATATCATTTCCACAATGATTGTAATTTTGCTTAAAATTTATTTTCTAAATTAAAATACCAAATTTGTCACGAAATTGATATATTGAAAAAATAAAGATAAATAAAAAGGTAGGACTTTGATATCCACCACTAACCATACTCAATTAATATATCAATATGCTAATGCTCCAATCATATTATGAATACTTAATGCTTGCTAACCTAAGGGTATAGGTGTCTACTCCTTAAGCTATTAATTTTCCTAAACAACAAATTCAGTATGGGTGTTTACTCTAATTCTTTTCTTTCTTAAAGGACTTAGCATGAGTGTTTACTAAGTTTTTCTTTAAGAAAGCATAAATCTATGAAAATCGACAAACACATGAGGCTTAGGGCATGGGTGTCTACTCCTGATTCCCCATGTTGATTAACCCAAGAACCCGTGGCGAGGTTCTTTTGTTACTTTATTAAGCCCAAGACTCAATCATCTAAATTGACTTAAATAACTAATACATACCGCATGCATATGTTGATCAGGCACATTCATATGAGGAATTCAGTTAAACAGGAATTAATCAAGTTAAGCATCACAATATGATTATCACAAAGGCGCCAATATTGAAATATTAAATAAACATAATTAGTGCTTTAATCTAGCCCTACTAAAGTATTTAGTTACACATAATTAAAATAAAACTTTAAAAAAAAAAAAAAAAAGGAAAGAAAGAACCGAAAACCGCTCCTAGAAGTAGCCTTCAAATCCTCTCCTCAAGGTTGTGTCTGGAATTGTCTATGAAATTGTGTAGCTTAAAGGCCTATTTATAGGGCTTAGAAGAGTCCTAGAAACCTTAGTAAACCTAGGAAATTTGGAGGTTTAAGTCCTAGTCCAAATTAGGATAGAGAAAAACCTAAGTCCAAATTGGAATAGGATTCGTCCAAAATTACGTTCCTATCTTGTGGGATGATTTTGGCATAGCGGAAATCCAAATTAGGAAAATGCTATTTCACAATGATTTGTAGCCATTTAAGTTATATTTCCAATGACACTAGAATCACTTCAATATAATATTTGAGCTGAAAGTTATGATCAAAATACCGAGACATGTGCAGAATCCAAATATGAATCCAATCCGATTTTGATTCCAATTTGAGAAATTCCGATTTAATCATTTCCTTTATTTGGTTAAACTTAACCACATCTTCTAGGTCTTCCCAATTTTCCCTTTAAGCTTGGAACTTTTCCAAAAACGCTTTCTTTTCTTCCATGACCTATAAAAACACAAAAAACACAAAAATAAATAAAAATAAATAAATAACAAAAACTATGAAATTAACAAATGTAAATTAAGAGCTAAAATATGAATATTTTGACACTTATCAGGAATTCAAAAATATTATTGATCGAGTTCAAAGTAGGGTTAGCGATTGGAAGACAAAATTCCTTTCACAAGCTGGGAATGAAATACTGTTGAAGCCTGTCGTTCAAGCTATACCCACGTATAGTATGAGTACCTTCTTATTGCCAAAAACTTTGTGCAAGGAGATCAACAGGATTATGCAAAAAATTTGGTGGGGGCACAAGGAGAAAGAAAAGAAGATCCATTGAATGAGCTAGGAAAAGATGGGGAGATCTAAGGCGAATGGGGGGATTGGTTTTAGAGATCTCACGTGTTTTAATGTGGCATTACTTGCAAAACAGTGCTGGAGACTCCTCCAAAACATGGACAGCCTGGTCACTCAAACCATAAAGGCTAAATATTATGGTCGTGTGTCATTTTGGGATGCGAAGATCGGTAGCCGACCCTCATATGCTTGGAGAAGTCTCTTATCTGCGAAAGATTTATTGCATGAGGGAACAATATGGCTAATTGAAAATGGTCGGTTTGTGAAGATATAGGGTGATAGGAGGATTCGTAGACCATCATCATACATGATCCAAATGCCATGCAGGTTTTTGGAAAGGGACACTATGGTTTGTGAGTTGATTCATCCGACAACCAAAGGTTGGAACGAAGTAGAGCGCTGGTAGGTACGAAAGAGAAGAAGTAGAGCACTAGGCTACTATTGGTAGAGGCATTTGGCTGCGGCATAACATCGTGGTGCATACCCACGTGGTTAAGGAAGCTGAAATTTCCTTGGATCAATTTCACAAGCACAGAATGTCATGAAGGAGACGAATGATAATCTAGCGAATATGGGAATTACGGTATATAAAGGGCCTTCTAGTGGGTTCAAAACCAATTGGGATATCACAATGGACTCTTCGCTAAAAATAATGGGGATTGGTGTGCTAATAATAGATGCAACAGGAGCTGTTGTTGCAGCTCTTAGTAGAATGGTTATGGTCAGCCAAGATCCCACGACAGCAGAAGCAGTGGGAGCTTTGTGTGCAGTGGAGTTCAGCAGAGATATTGGGATTCAAGAGATATTCCTAGAAGGGGGCTCAAAGTTGGTAATTCAGGGAATTAATTCTTCAAGCTCAGAATTCTGCTGTTACGGGCAAATAGTGGAGGATATAAAAGTGGTGCTTCGCACCTATAGGAAGTGGGAGGCTGGTTTCATTAGACGCAAGGCGATTCGGCTGCCCACGGTCTTTCTAAGGTAGCAATTAAGGAGGGCTGGGATAGAATCTGGTTGGAGGAAATCCCAAATGTTATCCGAGATGTTGTACTTTCAGAGCATTTTGCTTTTTTCTTTGAGAGCTTATGCTCTTGGTGTTGTTTAATTCTCTGATGAATGAATAACATATTATTATTTCTCAAAAAGTAGTGTTGACCATCGATCTTTAATTCATGAACCACACGTAATGAGCTTTAAAATAAAATAGCCCACCAAGTTTGTATAAATAAGGATTTAGCTTTGAAAAAAAAATATATATGTATACGATTACTTCTTTTCTTTCATATATGGTACCGAATGTTGACAGACACTTGTTTTTCAAGGCATAAAGCCATATACTATATGAGTAGCTTTCTATAAAAATTATTTGATGTCCTTCATTCACTTTGACAAATAGATTGTTCTATTAATCTTCGTTATGGGAAGTGTGTCCTTAACGAAGGTAAACGCTATAGTTTAATCTTGAGAGGTTGTGTCAAATGATCTAGTCACACCAAGTTATATACTCTGGGAAACATGAATCAACCTTTAACAACAATACTCTTACATGATTCTATAACATTGTGAGATCTTCCATGCTCTAGTTTTCATCTCTTGTAATTTATTTACGGGAAAAATTCACTTTACCTCCCTAAAGTTTTAGGGGTTTTTTAATTTTAACCCAAAAGTTTAAAAATTTGCAATGTATCCCCTGAAGTTTCAAAAAGTTACAATTTTAACCCCCTGTTAACTTTTGCCGTCTAAATGGACGGAACTCAGCCCACGTGTGTCTAACGTGACTTATTAACTATTTATCTTCCAATTTTGCCCTCCCTTCAGTCTAATGAATTTGGCTTCTTCTTTTTTTTTTTTCAACTCCAACGCTTTTGACTACCCACACACACGCACGCACTGCTCACTCTAACACCCACACACTACACTCCAACACCCACGACAATCAAATAAGTTGGTTAAGGCACCGCTGGGATGACTTCATGCGGGCTTCCGAGAACACCGCCACGCTTAGCTCCGGGAGATTCATGTACGCCATCCCCATTTTGGGAAAGCTTAAGAGGTAAGTAATTTAATTTACAAAAATAATCTATCGTTAATAATTTATTCATATTTTTTTATAAATTTAATAAATTATGTGAGACTTATCGTTGGTTTACGTGGAACCCATATAAGCAATACTCTCCAATTCAATTATAACAGGTTTCTCAACGTTGGATCAGAGCGAAAGCTAAAAGAAGCAATCAGAACCGTCCACGAATTTGCGGAGGAGATGATATGGTGTAGAAGGGAACAAGAAACAGAAAAAGAAGACAACCTGCTATCCCGGTTTATGGCGAAGGAAGAAAACTTGCCCGAATTTCTCCGAGATATCGTGATAAGCTTCATTCTCGCGGGACGGGACATGACTTCTTCGGCTTTGAGCTGGTTCTTTTGGCTCTTATTGTCAAAACCGGAGGCGGAGTGAAACATATTGAAGGAGCTGGAAAACATCCAAGTCCGTAACGGGAAAAATATGAGCGATGCATTTACTTTTGACGAGCTCCGAGACATGCATTATCTGCATGCGGCGATATCAAAAGCGCTAAGGCTGTACCCGCCGATACCGGTGGATAACAGAGAGTGCCTGAAGGACGATATAATGCCGGATGGGACGTTTGTGGGGAAGGGTTGGCTTGTGACGTACCACACGTATGCGATGGGGAGGATAGAGACTAGAGAGCATCTAAGGAAAGAATTGCCGTGAGTTTTTGCCGGAAAGATGGATGGAAAACAGAGTTTGTCGGCAGGAGAGCCCGTTTCGGTTTCCAATTTTCCATGGCAGGCCAAGATTTTGTCTGGGGAAAGACATGGCATATATTCAGATGAAGTCGATTACAGCTTCAGTGGTAGAAAGGATTGAGATGGAGGTGGTGAGGAAGAAGGAGAAAGGCCCACAGCACTTGAGGGCAAAATCGGAAGATAAATCGTCAATAAGTCACGTGAGACACACGTTGGCTGAGTTCCGTTCATTTAGACGGCAAAAGTTAACCGGTGGTTAAAATTGCAATTTTTTGAAACTTCAGGAGGGTACATTGCAAATTTTTAAATTTTGAGGTTAAAATTGAAAAACCCCTAAAACTTCAGGGAGGTAAAGTGAATTTTCTCCTTTATTTATTTTATTGTTAATTTTCATATTTGTATTATTTTATTTCAATAAGAATGTTGTGCACCATCCAAAATTATTTACAACAATCAAAACCCAAAATAAACTCAAACAATTCCTCCTTGTTTGGACAATAAGGTCTCGCTTGGTTCGCAGAATGACTATTCTATTAGGAAAATAAATAGTTGTCATTAGGAACAGTGGCGGAGATACAGGGGGCGACCCAGGGGCAGGCATCCTCGATAAAAAAAATAATAAATAAAAAGTAATTTTTAATCAAATGTTGAAGGGTGCCCCCGGTAAAATTCAATATCGCCCCTCTAAAATATTTTTACCACCCTATATTAAAAAAAAAAAAAAAAAATTATAAAAAAAAAAAAAACTAAAATTCTCAAAGTCTTAACCTCCAGCACCAACAGTCATTGACGTTCGCCTGTGGGCTGTGAGTAAGTCTATGAGTATCTCCTCTTAATTCTAATATGGCTAACTTGCTTTATAGCTTTTTTTTAATTCTTAAGTATGTGGTTAACTTGCTTTATAGCTTTTTGTTTTCTATTATTTATAATATTTGGTTCCTAACCTCCTAGAGAATTATCAAAAGTGAGAAAGAATGAAAATTGAGCCTTGAGGATTGTATTTTACTTTTTACTGCACATGATCCACGGCATTGTGCTTGTTCTAAAAATTTAAAAAAAAATTAAAAAAAAAAAACCTAAAATTCTCAAAGTCTCAACCTCCAGCACCAACAGTCGTTGACGTTCACCTGTGGGTTGTGAGTAAGTCTATGAGTATCTCCTCTTAATTCTTAAATATGGCTAACTTGCTTTATAGCTTTTTTTTAATTCTTAAATATGTGGTTAACTTGCTTTATAGCTTTTTTTTCTATTGTTTATAATACTCGGTTCCTAGCGTCCTAGGAAATATCAAAAGTGAGAAAGAACGAAAATTGAGCCTTGAGGATTGTATTTTACTTTTTACTGCACAAGACCTATGGCATTGAGCTTGTTCTTTGTCTTTGTGCAAGGACAATCATCCTCTTCTTTCTTTGTTTTATTTCCAACCGAGAAATTTAATTATGACAGAAACTGGAAAAAGTCTACCTAAATTCGCACTGAAATTGGTTGTGAGTGTGTCCTTTAAAAATACAATTGCACACGGTCAAATTTGTGATAATTCATAATCAAGAATGGTTCAAGATTCAAAATCCTGCTTTTTCTTTTTTCTTTTTTCTTTTTTCTTTTTTTTTTGTTTCTTTCCCCTATTCAAGAATTTTATTGTTTATTTATTCATTTTGTAGATTGTAGTGCAGCACTCCCATTGTAGATGCATATTTCTTCTTTAATTGGGCAATTTGCAAACTCTAATATGATTGACTGAAATTTATGGAGCTTTTTAATTGTAATTTATCTCTTATTTTTCATCATTTTGTTTATCTTATTCTAATAAAAACGTTATTTTTTTTTGTAATGTGTGTTTTATATATTTTGGGATTTTGTCAAAGCATCAACGAGTTTTAGAAGAATATTGCCAATTTCATGTTTGTTCTTTTTATTAATTCATTTTAGGTTAATAACTATCGAAAAATGCTAATAATTTTATTATAATATCATTAGAGACTTAGAGTATGTTTCATTAGACATGAATTGTTTAGTGTAAGAATTAAAACTAATAGATAAATAATTTTTCAAGTTTCTGAAAATTCTTAGATTACATTATGGGCAAGCCAAAAACAATTGATGCATTTTTTAAGAAAAAAAGATGTTGATTCAAATTCTAAAATGTCTTCCTCAACATCCAATCCTCAAACTTTAGCTCCTGAGCAACGCTCTTCTAAGATGCAAATAATTGAATCTCAAGTAGTTGAGTCATTTGACATTTCTACTCTACAACGTGATTCAAGGTTACGTCCTCAAATATGGAAATATCCTGTTAATCAACGGGATGAAATTAGATGTGCTTATCTTAAAGTCGGTCATAGGTTCATTCCTTCTAGTAGTTCTGGATATCCATTTTCGGGAACTAAAAAAAACCGCCGAAGATTTCAATCATCTTGGTATAAGATGTTTGATTGGTTAGAATATTCTGAGGACAAATATGTTACTTATTGTTTACCCTGCTTTCTTTTTGCTAAAAAGCCAACGGGACAGTTTGGAGGTAGTGCATTTACTATTGAATGATTTCGAATTTGAAAAAGGTTAATGATGGTACGCATTGTTCTTTTTTGATCCACATGGGAAATGGGTCATGTCCACCTCATAATAATGCCATTAAGTGTTGTGACAATTTGAAGAATCAATCTCAACATATTGATAAAATGATAAATAAGCAAACTTTGGAAGAAAAATTGAACAATCGATTGCGATTGAAGACTTCAATTGCATCTATTCGGTATTTAGCATATCAAGAATGTGCTTTTAAAGGTCCTGATTCTTAAAATCGTGGCAATTTTCTTGAGTTGATAAAACTTGTGTCCAATTTCAACGAGGATGTTGCAAAGGTTGTTTTAGAAAATGCTCCACAAAATGCAAAATATACTTCACATCATGTCCAAAAAGATATTTTATATGTCTTGGCAAAAAGGGTGCAATATGCAATTCGTGAAGAAATTGGTGATTCAAAATTTTGCATTATTGTTGATGAGTTTAAGAGAAAACAAATGGCTATTGTTTTGAGATTTGTTGATAATGATGGTTTTATACAAGTACGCTTCTTTGATATTATCCAAGTTAAAGATACATCGGCATTGACTTTAAGGGATAAAATATCTAATGTTCTTTCTCAAAATTGTCTTAATATGCAAAGTATTCGTGGACAATGGTATGACAGTGCTAGTAATATGCATGGTGAATGAAAAAAATTGCAAACATTATTTCTTAATGAATGTTCTTGTGCATACTGATAAGCGTCGAATGTTGCACATTCAATCCCCTTAACTCGCATATGTTAATTCCTTAGCATTGTTATTTGTTTGATTTTGTGTTGTTTTTGTGTTTTCAAGTATTTAATAAAGATGCAAGAAAAACCATTAATTTTGGGTTTAAAGCACAAATTGGGAAGACCTAGAAGATGTGGAAAGGATTAAATCGGAATTTATCAAATTGGAGCTAAAATCGGATTGGATTCAAATTTGGATTCTGAACAGGTCTTGGTATTTTGGCCATAACTTTCAGCTCAAATATCGGATTGAGGTGATTCCAACGGCATTGGAAAGCTGACTCAACAGGCTACAAATCATTGTGAAATAGTATTTTCCTAATTCAGACCGCCGCAATGCTAAAATCACCCCGCAAGATAGAAGCCCAATTCTGGACGAATTCTATTCCGATTTGTAATAGGATTGTCTCCTAAATTGACTAGGAGATAGAATTCCGAATTTCCTAGGTTTACTAGGGTTTCTAGGACTCTCCTAAAGCCTATAAATAGACCTCTAAGCCTCACAACTAGAGAGACAATTTCAGAGAGAAGATACTTAGTTTTAGACAGAAAATATTTCTTGGAGGCTTAGCGGAGTCATGAGCGGCTAAACCCCTTTGTGGGGTGTTGATGTAACCCTTTCCAAGCACAATGGTTTGATTGTATTTAAATTCCAGACTTTCAATTTATGTATGTTGATTATATAACTGTGAGAATTGCTACAATTGAATTATGTTCTTAATTATTAAATGCAATTGTTCTTAAATTCCAAAATCAATATTGGTGAAATTCTTATCTTGTCTTAGAAAGTATTTTACTTTTATTGATCTCAAATCATTCTTATTTTCTGTGATTATGGGGATGATGGTTATATAATGGGTTTTAATAGACATATGATTAATAGGATTAAGATAGGCCATGCCTAGGGAAGACGGGTCGTACTACACCCTAGTTTAGTGTAATTTAGGTAGACGATCCGTGCCAACCGAAGATGGGTTATGCTATTCCATTAATTATATGAAACTTATTAAAGGGTTTTATAGTTTATACCTAGGGAAGACGGGTCGTGCCGCATCTTAGTGGTTAGGTGGACGATCCGTGCCAACCGAAGATAGATTATCCTTACTCTTTAATAATGTAGTTTCTTGTTTAATTATAACATGCATAGAATGAATTTCTGGAATTGAATCTGATTAACCATTGTTGTGCGGATAGAGGTGAAGTCAATACCCTACACTCTCTATCATATTTTAATTATCTTTTATTTTATGCATTTACTTTTAGAAAAAAAAATCAAATCAAATTCTCTTTTGTTAATTAGGTTAAAATTAGTCTTTTAAATTTAGTAACAAAAACCCCCACAGTCCTTGAGGTTCGACACCCTCAATATAGCCATATCCTACGGGATTCGTTCTATTGCGAGTGGTATTTTATTATTGATTATTTTGGTCACGAAATAACCACATCACATACTATGTTCATTGTTTTGCATATCGATTACAATTAGCATTAGTTGCTGCATCTCGAGAGGTAACTGTTGTTTATAAGTTCTTCTCAAATTTGAATTTCATTATCAATGTGGTTAGTGCTTCATGTAAACGTCATCGTGATCTGCAATATGCTTAAGAAGCATATATCGCACATTTGATAGCTATGGATGAACTTAAAACTGGAAAATGAGCTAACCAAATTGATACTTTGAAACGAGCTGGTGATTCTCGTTGGGGTTCTCATTTTTATTATATTTGTAGCCTACTAAGGCTGTTTAATCCTACTTGTTCAGTGCTTGAAAAGATTATAAAAGAATAATCCACTTACTCTCAACATGGGGATAATGATGCTGCTTATAAAATGATTACATCATTCAAATTCATATTCATTTTACATTTGATGAGGGAAATCATGATACTACTGATTGTTTTTGTCAACATTTGCAACAAAAATCTCAAGACATCTTGAATGCTATGCGATTAGTTTCTAATACAAAAGCACTCTTCAAAAAATTGAGAAATGAAGATTGAGATAATTTTCTTGAGAAAGTAGTCTCTTTCTCCAAAAAATTTGAAATAGACATTCCAGATTTGGATGCTCGTTGTGTTAAAAGCCGATGTCATATTCAACGGGATCACATTACAGTGGAACATCATTATCATTTTGATGTATTCAATGCTACTATAGACTTTCAATTACAAGAACTCGATTGTAGATTTGGTGAAAAGGCAATGGAACTCTTGACACTTAGTTCAGCTTTGGATCCAAATGATGTTTATAAATCATTTAATATGATGATATATGTAATCTCGTAGAGAAGTACTATTCTCTTGATTTTTCTGAACAGGAAAAAATTATTTTGAGATTTCAGTTGAAACATTTTAAAGTTGATATGCATAATCATCCAAAACTACAAAAATTGTCTTCCATTGTGGAATTATGTCGAGGATTGATAGAGGCAGGAAACTCAGATACATATTATCTTATTGATAGATTGATTCATCTTGTTTTGACTCTTCTAGTGTCTACAACAACTATCGAACGAGCATTTTTAGTAATGAAAATTGTTAAAACAAGACTTCGTAACAAAATGGAAGATGAGTTTCTTGGAGATAATTTACTTGTTTACATTGAAAGGAAAATTGCTAAAAGCTTCGATTTAGATTTGATATTTGATGATTTTGTTTCTCTAAGACCGCGTAGAATGCAATTTTAGACAATTTGTATTTTGTATTTTCCTTTACTTTTGTACTAGTGCCTACATGGTAACTGATATATCAATTTAGCACATATTTATGAAGTCAGATAAATATGCTTTTTGTGATACATATATTGTGGTATAATTTCTATTTTTGATTGTATTTACCATAATATAATAAAAATATAATATATAAAGAGAACAAAAAAAATTATTTTATCATTATGTTTTATTATTTTATTGACATCCCTAGTAAAATGAACTCCTGAATGCACCACTGACTAGGAATGAGAGAAGGTGAAATATAATAACTATTCATATTCCTTAATTCGGTAACAACATATATGCTTTTCTAAGAATTGAAAAACAATTCCTAAATAGAATCCTAAATTATTTTGTACTTTTTAATACCATCTCTAGAGTGCCTTGCAGTAGCCCCGAGGCTCTCTAGGGATGGTTTGACCACCCCTAGAGACCACCTATGGGGCTTTTTGGGGGCGGTCGCAGCCACCTCTAATGAAAATCAGAGGTGGTAGCTAGTCAGTCTAGAGATACCAAAATTGACAAGTGGAATAGTCGAAGAAAGAGCGGCAGAATGCCTAGTAGGGCTTGTCTTGGCCACCCCGAAATGCATTGGAGGTGGTCGCACCACCCCCAGAACGCCTCAGAAGCCCTCTGAGAGGCACTCCATGGGTGGCTAGTCTCTACTGTGGGTGGTCAGCTACCCAATGCTTTGTAGGTTTTTTCTTTTTTTCGTCTTTTAAAATTTTAAATAAAATAAAATAATGTGAGGTTTTTTTAGGAAACCATTGTCTAATTCATGTAGGATCAGCTATTCCCAGGGGCTGAACCATCATTTGGCTTTGGGGGACAAGTCTCCAAAAAATTAATTTTTTTTAAAAAAATAGACCTTTAAAAATTAAATTTTTCCCCCTCTCCCCCCACAAAACTAAAAGTTCTACGGCTCATCCAGTATCTGCTCAGGACCTCACTAGGACCTACCCAGACTTGCCTGGGATTTCGCTAGTACTTGTTTAGGACCTAGCCGAGATTTGACCAGGACCCACCCGAAACCTCGCCCAGGACCTGCTAGGACTCGGCACCGAAAAATATTTTCGGCGGAAAGCATTTTCTTGTAAAATATTTCGTAGAAAATATTTTTCGGTATTTGGCATGTATGGAAATCATGCGGTGTCCCGGTCGAATCCCTAACATCAAAAAATATTTTTGGCGGAAAACATTTTTCTGAAAAATGATTTCTTGGAAAACATTTTCTGGTATTTGACATATACAAAAAATCAGGCGAGGTCATGGTCAAATCGCCGATGTCAAAAAATATTTTTCGCTGAAAATATTTTCTGAAAAATGATTTTTTAGAAAACAATTTACGATATTTGACATGTACGAAAAATCAGGCGAAGTCCTGGCCTGTAGATCAATTGGAAGTTAAAAAACTTCCATTGCAATCTTCTCAATCACCCTATTTCCCAAAAAGAGGCCCTAAGTCGGGGCTTTACAATTTTAGTGGATATCTTTTTGGACCCGGCTTCCATGCGATTCAAAAAAGAACCGCATATCTGCGGTAAAAACTTCTATGGACTGAGCGGGCATCATCCATTGAAGTTTTTACCGCAGATATGCGGTTCTTTTTGAACCGCATGGAAGTTGGGTCCAAAAAGATATCCACTAAAACTGCAAAGCCCCGGCTTAGGGCCTCTTTTTGGGAAATAGGGTGATTGAGAAGATTGCGCACATCAACAAGATTATTCTTGAACATTTTCAAGCCTGGAAATATGGTTCTTCTACCCTAGTGGAAAAATGGATTCCTCTTGCACCCAACTGGGTGAAAATTAATTTTGATACTGCTATTTGGGATTCTTTTTCAGCGCAAGCAACTGTGTGTCGCAACTCAGAAGGGCAGATTTTGTATATGGCATCCCGCATCAGCTCTCCCTGTTCCTCTAACATGGGGGAAGCTTTGGCAGCCCAATTAGCTATCTCTTTAGCTGGTACCTTATCGCTAAACTAGTTTATTCTTGAAGGTGATTCTTCCGTGGTGATCCAATCTCTAAATCAACCGCATTCCGATATAGATTGGAGGATCTCTCCCATTATAATGGAGTCTCTTAATAGTATTCCTTTTGCTTCCTCATGGGACACCATAAAGATTAATAGAAGTGCAAACTTCTGTGCCTATTTAGTAGCACATTGGGCCGCAGCCAGATCCCACTCTGGCAGCATTCTCTTTTCCTCTTTTACTCTCCCTCCCTCCCCTGGGACTGATCATCCCCCATCTTTATCTTCTATGTAGTTTGTGTTGATTGGTGTTCGCCAATGTACTTAAATACAAAATAAAAATAATAATAAAAAAATTTAAAAATTTAAAAAAACTTCAATGGACCGATTTAAGAGCAATTTATTTAAACGTGAACCCCAAAGACAACGTTTGAAAGGAATACACGCCGTTCAACACCTCCATTTAAAGGAATAAAAGGGACCTCCATTTAAAGGAATAAAAGGGGATTAAAATATCCAGTAAATGTTAATGTTTTTTGTCAATCTTGCTGAAAAAACTTTCGACTTCCATCTCAATATTCCGTTCTTCATTGCATAACCATGAAGTTGCCTTCCCTGGATCAAACTTCCAGTAGCACAACACCCCTGTAACACGTAATCACTACATTGGGTTCAAACTCTACCCTCATTTAGTGGAGCAAATAATGACGTCCAAGAAACCAAATCTTTGTGCAACATCTTATCAAACAGGTTACGGGCATTAGTTATAAACAGCATTTCACACAAACTTCAATCATCGTATAGCAAAAATGTACATCAAATCTAAAACCCATTCTTATTGAGACAGAACACACGATCTCCCCAAATATTACATCCCTGATCCCTCTGAAAGCATTGAAACAACTTGATTTACGGTTACCATTGAAAAAGTAAAACTATCATGGGAAACACTCAATCCTCTCACTGTTTTATACAACAGGAAAGCCGAATAAAGAAATCCCAATTCAACGTGGAATTTTATTGTTACATTCCATGTCATACTATGATCTACCTGTTAACAACCCGAACGACGCTCAGAAGATCGTTAAACTGGGCTGCATGAGCTTTCAAGCGACGGAGGCGGGTCCTAACTCTTTTGATACTATGAGAGATGCAGAGTTTAAGAAGTATGACGCTTCTTTTATTGGAAATGAACAAAAATTACTAAAAAAAAAACCCTACATTTTTTTTTAATACTCAAATTTATTATTATTTTTTTAAATAAAAATATATTGCTAAAATGTTGTGGGTGCCCAACTACCCACCGCTGAAACGTATGGGTAGGGGTGAAATTTAAAACCGCCTAACCGCATCCGCTAACCGCTAACCGCACTAACCGCTAACCGCTATCCGCACTAACCGCTAACCGCTTTGAAAGCGGTTAGTAAAAACCGCTAACCGCCTAGGCGGTTAGCGGTTAGCGGTTAGTGGATTTTGAAAAACCGCCTAACCGCTAACCGTTAACCGCTAACCGCCTTTTTTAAAATATAATATATATTTATATTATATATATATTTCATATAATAAATAACAATAAGTTATTGTAGCCTAGTGGTTATTATGCACCTATTTTACTCAGGAGTCCCGATTTCGATTCCCCCCACCTTATTTTTATTATTTATATAATATAGAAGTGCAAAATGACGTAGTTTTGCACTTCTATATATTCATTTCTTCCTAACTCAAAACGACAATTTTGTTATAATTTTATTCGTATATTATATGTTGTAGAAGGTGAACAACAAAATTTTGGTATAATGGTCCAACATATAATGTTCACTTTAAACCAACAATTTTTAATGCTAAAATGGCCATGATAGAGGAAAAAAAATGTTTAAAGTGAGCAAAATAATGGTTTAAAGTGAGCCCAAAACCGGTCCAAAATAAAAAGCCCAATAAAAAGAGGTTATTAGAAAAAGCGGTTAACCGCATCCGGTTAACCGCTAACCGGGCGGTTAACCGCCTAGGCGGTTAACCGCTAGCGGTTAGCGGATGCGGTTAGTAGATTCTACTAACCGCCTAGACGGTTAGCGGTTAGCGGTTTTAGCCACTAACCGCTAACCGCAACCGCTATTTCACCCCTACGTATGGGGGTGGTGCGACCCCAATGGGTGGTCGGCTACCCATTGTTTTTGCAGTTTTTTTTTTTAAAAAAAAATAATAATAATAAAAAATAAATAAAATAATGTAAGAGTTTTTTTTTGAAAAGCCAATGTCTATTCATGTACTGTTAAATATATTATGGAGCGGAAGAAGAAGAGAGAGAAGAGAGAGAGCGGAAGCCAACAATGGACTACATTGTATTATATTGTGATATTTGGAATTGATACAAGAGCCTCCTTATATAGGAGGGAGAAAGGAGCCTTAGCTTCCAATCTTACCAATGTGGAACAAGCCCCACATATACACTAACATCCCTCCTCAAACTTAATGTGTCTAAACATTGAGGTTGGAAAACAAAAGTATGAAAAAAAAAAACATAAAAGAAAGGGAAAGAAAAATGAAAAATAACCTAACATAATATTCTTAACATCCCCCCTCAAACTCAATGTGTAAACTTGAGTTTGGATAAAAGAAAAATGATAAATGAATTCGCCGAAAGAGCTGCTTGTGCCGAAAGAGTTGTCAAAGTAACACCATAAAGGTTACAAATAGAAGATTCTGCACTGAATTGAGCCATGCATTTAAGCAGAAGCTTGGTTCACTTGGTTGTAATTTGACTTTGAAAACCATATACTAGTAATGAAGAAACTTGCATGCCTGAAACCCATGGACCGTCTCGTCTGGTGGGCTGAGCTAAAGTCTGACCCAAAAATTCTAACTAGTAGATTGACTCAGCCGGTTGAAGAGGCTAATCATGCCTGAAACCCATGGACTGTTTCGCCTGGTGGGCTAAGCTAAAGTCTGACCCAAAAATTCTAACTAGTAGATTGACTCAGCCGGTTGAAGAGGCTAATCATGGAGAAAAAGAACCGGTTAAAAGAGGCTAAACATGCCTGAAACCCTTGGACCGTCTCGCCTTGTCGGCTGAGCTAAAGTCTGACCCAAAAAAAATTCTTACTAGTAATGGATCAATGGCCTAGGAGAGGCTGCAGCGTCCGGTGATGGCGGCATTTGACAAGGCATAAGTTGGCCGGTTGAAAGGGGCTTCTCTGGCCCCAAAAAAAATCATCAGACCCGAGAGTGCCTACCGCAAGAAGAATGAACCAGATTGAACTGCGCCAAAGAAAAAGGTCATGGAACCGAAATGACCAATGCATGAACCGATGATATAGATGCCAAAAGAAAAAATAGATCACAAATTTGAAATCAGGACGAAAAATTTAGTTGGAAACACCTGGTCAACATTTGGAGTCCAGGTCAAAGTCAACGGTCAACACTACAAAAGTCAAAAGTCAACTAAAAAGTCAACTTTAAAAAGGCGCTGGGAGACCTGACACGTGGCAAAGGCTAGGGCTGACGTGGCGGTCTCTCTAGAAGACACGTAGCAGCTGAGAGGCGGCAGAAGAACTTGGCGCGTGTAGTACACGCGCGGAAGAGATGGCGATGCCGGTGGCGCGTGAATCCCACGCGCAAGAGCTTCAATTGGCGCATGGGGTCGCGTTCAAATCCCGATGGTGGCGTGCTTGGCGGAGATCTGACCGTTGTCACTGGATCTATAAGATGGACTGGCAAACTTTCTAATCAGGCTGAAGTGGCGGCGCGTGGAGGAGCTGCAATGGCGCGTGGAGTGCGTGGAAAGAAGGACAGAACGTTCTAGGTGCACGTGAGGGCGCGTGGAAGCTCAGAATTTGCTAAGATTGCACAGATCCACCTATCTAGGGTCGAGACACCACTTTTGGTGGTTATTTTGGCCGAGAAGGGTTACAATGGTGGCGCAATTGGCTCGAGCAGCAATTGCCGGAAGAGCTCGGATGGCTGATGATGGTGGATCTTCCACAGATCTGTAGATCTGAAGGAGTGGAAGAGATTTGGAGCAGAAAACCCGGTTGGGGGTTCGTAGACGACCGAAAACTACCAGAGAGAGGTCGCTAGAGGGAACGCCAGAAAACGTCAAAGACATTTATTAGAGGCCACAAGAAAGTGGCTCTGATACCATGTTAAATATATTATGAATATATTATGGAGCGGAAGAAGAAGAGAGAGAGCGGAAGCCAACAATGGACTACATTGTATTATATTGTGATATTTGGAATTGATACAAGAGCCTCCTTATATAGGAGAGAGAAAGGAGCCTTAGCTTCCAATCTTACCAATGTAGGACAAGCCCCACATATACACTAACTTGTACAATTAGTTATTTCTCTCATTTTTTTAAAAAAAAAATATGTATTTCTCTTCGTAGGGAATATATCCTTACAATACAATTCTAACAAAAGAATTTTTATTCCATAGAAATAAACATTTCAATTCTAAGATTCTATTTTGTAAACCAAATGGAACCCTAAAAAAATAATACCAAGACCCAAATGGAGTGGTTTTGACATGTTCACATAAGAGGGGGAGAGAGATTCAAACTAGTGACCAAATGGAGTGGTTTTGAGGTAGTCAAAGTTGGGCCAGAAATTCGTCGCTCCATCCAGCATCTGTGTGGCTGTGTCGTCATGCAAGGGGCGTTGAGTGGAGGGAGAGAGAAGAGAGTAAATTTTAATGCATTTTTTATATTTTGGTGAGTGAACGGAAGTTCACAGGCACTAATCCAAAGTTTCAACAAATGATTGTACGATCAATGGAAGAGCAATGGGGTCATCTTGCTATTGCCAAACCTTCCACTTTGCTTGTTTCTCTCGAGCCTGCTGGCGCCAAAGTTTAAAGTCCTTTCCGCTAGGCCTAAAAGTTAAGGGTATTCAAACGTTTATAACCGTTAGCTATCGGTTATAACTACAACCGCAACCAACTTAGGTGCTTATTGATTTTTAATAACCACAACCGTAACCACATAAGCGGTTAGTGGTTATTTTATAACCGACAGTTAGCAGTTATTCAATCCAATAACCATACGGTTATAACTGCTTTTTTTAAAAATGAGCTTTTGAGCTTTTTAAGTGTTTTGGACCTTTAATTTGATATTTTTTTGGTCTTATTTTAAGGGTTTCAGGCCAAAATGTTCCAAAAAGTATGAATACATACATATATATATATGGCCAAATAAATTCTAGCCCAAAAACATGGCTAAAAAACCATAGTCCAAATCCATTAATTCAAATTCAAATGAAAAAATTAAAAAGACAAATCTCAAATCTATATATTTAACACCAAAACGGCATTATTTTGGATGTTTTATTTAAAGGCGGTTATCGGTTATAACGGCCTTTCCCTAACTGTTCTAATCGGTTAGCGGTTTTTAATAACCGATTACCAAATTAATTAGCAGTTATCGATTTACGGTTATAATCGATTATCGGTTGGTGGATCGGTTATAACCAACCCGCTTGAACACCTTACCAAAAGTTCTCAACTTCAATGGCATAACTAGCCGATTTAGGAGACCTGTTTTGGTTTTTTTTATTTAATAGGAAAACTTCATTGAAGACCCCCGAACTTTCACTCGTTTTTAAATACTCCCTAAACTTCAAAAACTCTCAATTTAGTTCTCTGAACTTTCAATTGTTCTCAATTTGGACCCTCCGTTAATTTTAGCCGTTAAAAATACAAAAAAGACCAAAATATCCCTGATTTTTCTTTTTTTTCTTTTTAAATTAAAAAAAAAACGTTTTACAAGTTAGAATTTTATACAAAAGTCAGGGATATAAACGTTATATAATGTTTAAAATTTGATGAAAGGATCTAAATTGTGAGCAATTAAAACTTCATAAAGCTAAATTAAAAGTTTTTTAAGTTTTCTTAGTGGTCTTCTGTGAAGTTTTCTCATATTTAATTACTATTAAAACCAAAAAACTTTAACATCTATCATCTTGTCACACTCCGACGCTAGTTCTGTTTTGGAGCTGCTGCTTTTTCCACACAAAAACTAGAACATATTTGTCCCCGACTCCTGAGCCCCAAAGATCTGAGCCCAAATGGATTTTCTTTCACCTTACCTGAATTCTTCCATGGCTGGACTTGTTTCCATATTTCTTTTTGGCTACTTCCTCTTAAGGAGGTCCAGAGTAAATCGTTCGCCCAACTTAGCACCTTTCCCTGCCGGCGCCTGGCCTGTAATCGGCCACCTCCCTCTGCTGGCAGGAACCGAACTTCCCCACCGGGCTTTGGGAGCCATGGCCGACAAGTACGGACCACTTTTTACTCTCCGGCTTGGGTTGAATCATGCTTTGGTGTTGAGCAGTTGGGAGATGGCCAAGGAGTGCTTTACCACCAACGACGCGGCGGTGTCGTCGAGGCCGAAGCTCGTCGCCGTCAAACACTTGGGCTATAACTACGCCATGTTCGGCTTCGCGCCCCATGGACCCTACTGGCGTGAATTGCGTAAAATAGTCACCATAGAGCTTCTTTCAAACCGCCGGCTGGAGCTTCTTTCCTACATTCGAGTCTCCGAAGTGAAGGCCTCCGTAGCAGAGCTATACAAGCTCTGGACCGCGAAAAAGAACGGATCCGGGTCCGGGTCAGATCAGATTTCGGTGGAGCTGAAGCAATGGTTCGGGGATATGACTCTAAACGTTATTCTTAGAATGGTTGTCGGAAAGCGGTACTTTTCTGCTGGTGCGGTGGATGATGATGGTGAGGCACGGCGTTGCCAGAAGGCGCTAGAGGAATTCTTCCATTTGCTCGGGTTGTTTGTGTTGTCGGATGCGATTCCTTTTGTTGGGTGGTTAGATTTTGGTGGGCATGAGAGGGCGATGAAGAAAACTGCAAAATAATTGGACAGGTTTCTTGGTGAATGTTTGGAAGAGCATAAGCGTAAGAAAGCTTCAGGCGTGGGCAGAGGAGGGGAGCAAGATTTCATGGACGTGATGCTCTCTATCCTTGATGATGGCAAAGACCTTGCAGGTTACGATGCTGATACAATCAACAAAGCCACATCTCTGGTACGTACGCACTTCTTGGCTGCCGGCCGGCGCCTGGCCTCTTAAGATACCTCAAAACAGCTAAAATTTCCTTTGGTTTAGATTGGTGGCAAGTTGGGGGGATATGATGGGGAAGATCAATGTGTTTTCTCTTGAGGCTGCCTTGAAATTTATAGACATCTTTTGGTAGTTTATGGGGAAATATTAACACAATTTGTAGTCTAGGAATTTGTTGAAGTGGCCGGATGAAGAGATATTTAAAGCCCTTTTAGCATTTTTTTGCTGGCCCAAAAAACTAGTTTGAATATCAAAAACAGAATTTGGGGGAAGGGTAAGTTTAGGCAAGATCATGATGTAGAAAAGTACGGTGTCCAAAAATTAGAAACAACTGATTTTCAAGTAGTGCAACAAAGTTACACTAGCCCAATGACTTACAGCTAAAAGTAGAAGAAAGATCAAAACTAAAAGGGAAATTATATTTCTTATTATTGAAATATTACATCAATAGAAAAGACTTGTGTTGGACCACAATTGCACAAGATAGGAGACAGTTTTGGTGAGATATGATGGAATGAGAGACCTGAAAACAAGCCTAGGGTACCTATATATAAGGGTTGAGGAAGGGTTCTAGAGTATTCTCACACTTAACTAACAAGATAGGTGTGACTACTTTTCATGTGACTAAGGAATTTGAATAAGAAATAATAATAATGTCTCATGGGAATTGGTGTAAGGTTGTATTAAAAGATGAAGCGGATTGAATGAGGGTAGTGATGGTTAGATAACCAAAATAGAAGATGGTAAGGTGGAAATGCTAAACAATAAGAGAATGGCATGTGTCATCTATCATGTGTAATTGAGTCATCCCCACATTTAAACTTACATAACTTCCTCACTACATCACTCAAAACAAAAACAAGAAAATTTATAAATGTGAATTCTATAAAATAAACTAATCTGCTGGTTTCAGTTTATATCATTCTAACAAAAATAGCATGAACTTTACAGAGTATGATTGCAGGAGGCAGTGACACCAGTGCGGCTACCCTAACATGGGCAACATCTCTCTTGTTGAACAACCGGCATGTGTTGAAGAAGGCCCAAGATGAGCTTGACACCCAAGTGGGCAAGGAAAGAATTGTAAACGAGTCGGAAATTGGGAAGTTGCCCTTCCTCCAAGCAATAGTAAAAGAGACATTACGTTTATATCCACCAGGACCCCTCTCAGCACCACGTGAATTTATGGAGGACTGCACCATAGGAGGTTACCGAGTCCCAAAAGGCACCAGGTTAATCACAAACATTTGGAAAATTCAGACGGATCCACGCATATGGTCAGATCCATTCAAGTTCGAGCCAGAGAGATTTCTCACCACCCAAAAAGATGTTGATGTTAGGGGTCAACATTTCGAATTGATCCCTTTTGGAAGTGGTAGAAGGGCATGCCCTGGAACGTCTCTTGGCCTTCAAATGGTATACTTAGCACTAGCTACTTTTTTACACATGTTTGAGATCTCAACTCCCTCTAATGAACCGGTTGATATGAGTGAGAGGTTTGGGCTAGCAAACATCAAAGCCACCCCACTAGAAGTTCTCATCACACCGCGCCTACCTTCCGACCTTTATGGCCTAAAGACTGTCTAAAGAATTTATGGAGTAATGGGCAAGTGAGTCACTTGTTTAGTATCAAAGCATGTCAATTTCAAAAGTTTTTAAATATGAACATATTGTAATTTTCTCTTCTTTTTTTTTATTTTATTTTTTTATCGTAGATTGTGATTCTCTTAAAAAGATACAAGTATTTTCTAGAGTTGGATCTCTAGGCACCATATAANCCGAGTCCCAAAAGGCACCAGGTTAATCACAAACATTTGGAAAATTCAGACGGATCCACGCATATGGTCAGATCCATTCAAGTTCGAGCCAGAGAGATTTCTCACCACCCAAAAAGATGTTGATGTTAGGGGTCAACATTTCGAATTGATCCCTTTTGGAAGTGGTAGAAGGGCATGCCCTGGAACGTCTCTTGGCCTTCAAATGGTATACTTGGCACTAGCTACTTTTTTACACATGTTTGAGATCTCAACTCCCTCTAATGAACCGGTTGATATGAGTGAGAGGTTTGGGCTAGCAAACATCAAAGCCACCCCACTAGAAGTTCTCATCACACCGCGCCTACCTTCCGACCTTTATGGCCTAAAGACTGTCTAAAGAATTTATGGAGTAATGGGCAAGTGAGTCACTTGTTTAGTATCAAAGCATGTCAATTTCAAAAGTTTTTAAGTATGAACATATTGTAATTTTCTCTTCTTTTTTTTTATTTTATTTTTTTATCGTAGATTGTGATTCTCTTAAAAAGATACAAGTATTTTCTAGAGTTGGATCTCTAGGCACCACATAATCCACAATGGAGGATTGTTGAGAAGGTGTGAGCCATTAGAGCATTTACATCTGGCTCAGCAAATATTTGGTTAAATTTTAGCCAAAATACCACCTTTGGCTATCCACTTTTTTAAAGTACCTACATCCGGCTCAACATTTTAACTTTACACTCATTTAAATATTATTTCTCTATCATTTAAATATTATTTCTCTGTTCTTTAATCTTTCTCTATCATTTAAATATTATTTCTCAGCATATTCCTATTTCTAATCTCCAAACTCATCAAAAAATTTCTGCTACCATCAGCCAGAATTTACACCCAAAAATCTAACTCCAAGAACACCCCAGACCGAAACAATAAGAGAAGAAAAACTCAAAATTAAGCTTAGCTACAACCACGAATCAACCCAAAAAATTGACGCTAAAGAACAAAACATCAACCAGTCATCAAAATAGCCCAGAAATAAAATCTTAATCTCAACTCGTTAGTTAACCGAACAATGCAAAAATTGTCAAGAACACCCAAAAACACAAGCCGATTCCAAACCCAACTGAGAATCAAGATCCAAAAGGGTAGAGCAAAGGTGCGGTGTGTAACGACATAGATTTTAAAACACTTATTGAAATAATATTAAATAGATTAAAAGGATAATAAATAAATTAGAGCAATGACATATGAATTAACGATATTAAATAACTATTTGGTGTTAAGGGTATATATTACATTGATTATTGACCTCTTTTGAATATCACTTTAATTTTCAAATTTAGCTTCATAAGTATGTTTATGGGCATAATCAAACCAAATTTAGTGAATACATTATTTATATTAATGTTTGGTGAAGTCAAAAATTAATTTGAAGCTTTTTAGTTTTTTTTGCCCAAAAAGCAGTATCTTAATTTTTATACTGTCTAATAAAGATTAAAACTACTAAGGAAAGGTAGCAAGGCTAGCCACATTTGTTGAAAGCTTGAAGTCTTCTATTAATGAGTTTATTAGAAATATCATGATCATTTAATAAGGCAAGTAGCCAAGTGGGAATGCAAGTAGTTAAAGTCTAATTGAGTTAAAAACAGAGTAAAACGAACTTGGATGAAGTCGAACCAAGAATATAAAATGTTTTTCTCGGAGTCCTCTATCTACCCTCAAAATTTCATGTCAATCGGAGTGCGTTTGGACATTAAAAAATGGATCGGAGTACATTGCCCTCATTTTGGACGAAAATGCTAAAGTGGACTAGGTTCATTCTTTTGGTTGAGTACATCTCAACCCTTGGATCAAACGTATGAAAATGAACCCTAGCCATTCATTCTCATATAGATAAAAGCTTATATTTAACCCTTAGATCAAAAGTATGAAGATAAATCCTAGCCATTCATTCTCTTATAGATAGAAACTTGTATTTAACCCTTAGATCAAAAGTGTGAAAATGAATCATAACCATTCATTCTCTTATAAATAGAAGCCTAAGTAAATTCATTTTTTACTTGAGCTCTTTTACATTCTTAGTATGTAAAGATAGCTTGCTCCTCCTTTCATTCTCTTTCTTAGCTCTAAGTCAAAAACCATATGGCCTAAATCTTTCTAATAGTGTTCAAATGTTCTTACTTTTCTAAACTAGCTACCTAGAGAAGATTTGGTGGAGTTCTACTTCAAGGTTTATTGGGTAAGTGTTTCTTGTGTAAATATAATGATTTATTGTTTGTATTATTTGTTCTCATTTAATTGTTTAAGACCCGATAAGCTTATGATGTAAAATAAAGTAATGGATACAAATAAATTAATGATAATGAGTTCATGGACNGCTCTAAGTCAAAAACCATATGGCCTAAATCTTTCTAATAGTGTTCAAATGTTCTTACTTTTCTAAACTAGCTACCTAGAGAAGATTTGGTGGAGTTCTACTTCAAGGTTTATTGGGTAAGTGTTTCTTGTGTAAATATAATGATTTATTGTTTGTATTATTTGTTCTCATTTAATTGTTTAAGACCCAATAAGCTTATGATGTAAAATAAAGTAATGGCTACAAATAAATTAATGATAATGAGTTCATGGACAAATCGATTAAAGGCTTATGATATTATTTATATTTATTACATATATTATTTACTTTACAGCTTTACATTCAGTCATTTCTCTTATTGTCATTTAAATTTTAATTCATATTTTTTGCGGTACGAACCATTGGTCTCATCCCCGAAATATGAATTCAGTATTTACATTTAGTCATTTCATTTATTGTCATTTAAATTTTAGTTCATATTTTTTGGGATACAGACCATTAGTCTCAACTCCGAAATATGAATTCAGTATTTATATTCAGTCATTTCTTTTATTGTCATTTAAATTTTAGTTCATATTTTTGGCAGTACGGACTATCGGTCTTATCCCCGAAATATGAATTCAGTATTTATATTCAATCATTTCTGTTATTGTCATTTAAATTTTAATTCATATTTTTTTGCGGTACGGACCATTGGTCTCATCCCCGAAATATGAGTCATGCTTTATATATATTATTTATAATACTATTTTTTATTTAGTGATACTGGCCATCAGCCTCGTCACAAAAAAGGAATTCGGGCATAAAGCTATTTATAAGTGACTATCTCAGATTTATATAATAAAATGAGTAAGTAAAGATGAAGTGACGAATAATAAATAAATATAAAAAAATGAGGGTCTTTAAACAATGATATTATTTGAGAATGAACTAATATGTAAATATTGTTTGTATGTATGTATTTATATACAGAATTGGAGCAGAATTCTACACTAAGGAGTGTAAGTATGGATGTACTTACTGAGTATTAGCTTTGTTTTATTGTCATAAGAATTCTTATTTTGTCTTATTGATATAATTTTGCATTACAATGGTTGCATAATGTGTCTAATAATATGGGCTGATAAGATGGCCACCTTAAGAACAAGCTGGGTGGATTGCCACGAGGAACTGTCGGTATCTCAATGGATGGAGGTATATAACCATCTAACAGGCTTAATATATAACTAAGCTGGGGCGGTGTAGCCGCCCGCACCAAACAGGTAAAACTCTAAAGTGTGAGGGACATAACTGCCGTAAACGGGTTGAGAGCTCATGACGAGAGGTCTGAAGAAAGATTATCATAAAACACAAACTAATATGTTGATACGCTGCATTCGCATCTCATGCATTATTATATATTTTATTTCTTAATCTTACTTTGTCTCAAACTAGTCTTTTAGTCTTTATTTCTAGGAAAATAGATTACTCATTTATTTGTCTATGTAAACATGATAATGTCATATTTACATAAACCTTGATGCAGGAATTGAGAGTGAAGACGATGGTCCTTTTATTGGTTTTAATAGTTGATAGATCATCTGCTGTAAGATTGATGCTTACTCTATGAAGCAAGTCTCATTTATATTAATCGCTTTTATTACATATTGTAATGTATGCGAACTTGACAAATATTACTATATTAATTTGGTGCCATATGTGGTATATATTTGGTACACCTAGTGTGTACATATGTTATAATGAAACCATATTTCTGTTTTCATTAAATAATATATCACCTTGAGGTATTTCAGTTAGCTCAATTGTGTTGTGCAAGTTATTCCTAGGCCATAGAAAAAGAAAAAAAATATATATACATATTCCGCTGTAAAATTGTATTTCTTAAGTTGCAGCATAATGACTTCGATATTTGCTAGTTCAAATATCGGGGTGTTACATTATGGTATTAGAGTGGTTTGCTCTATGGGTAAGTTAGTATCGTACTAGAACTAGGGTATACAACACAAGAGCTTCACTAAATAAAAGACTCATAACTTTTTATAAAAACTTTTGTTTGAGGATAAATTATTAGCAATAAAAGCCAAACTATGTTATTTATATGATTGAATGACTTTATTGATTACTCCGATAAAGATAAGTCGTTAATCAATTGATACAGAATTATGGTAGGAAGATATGATCTCCCTGCCGTCAATGACGGAGGGAGGGGGGACCAGGGTGGGCCATGGTCCCCCCCAAAATAAGGAAAAAAAAAATAGAAGTAAAAAAAATAAAAAAATGTAAAGTTTGGTTCTAATTTTAGTCATTCAACCCCCTTCTAAAAAAATTTTGGTCCTATTTTTAGATTTTATAGCCATATCCAATAAATTTTTTTGGCCCTATTCTTAATTTTTTGGGCTATACCTATTAAGTTTTTATTTTTATTTTTGGCCCATACTTTCAAATGCTCACTTTTTTTGCCCTTAGGTAGTCTTTAGTTTAAAAAACAACAAAAATAATTTTTTTTTAATAAAAAATTCTAAAGAATTGAAATATTTTTTTGGCTAGCCCCCTCCCATAAAATTTTCTGGATCCGTCTCTACCTGCCGTCGAGGAAGAAGGAGCACCTCACGTCAATAATGAGAATGATGAAATACCACCTCTACCTCCACCTCCAATATTCCATGATGGTGTACACCCAACATTAGACCAATTTATGAGTGATATTACTAGGCAATTCACGGAAGCAATTTCACGGATGTCTCAACTTGTTACACCAGTTGAGCTTATCGGTTGCTCAATGCGTGACTTTACTGACCAACAGTTTCGTACTTTTTATGGGACTCAAGGACATACAATAGCTGAAGCTTGGATTTCAGATATCCAACTGATCGGTGTCAAATATTGTATATTGGACCCCCCTTAACTTATGTTTGTTAGGCTCTTAGTGTTATTAATATCTAATGTTTTGTATTGTTTTAGTGTTTTAGTGTGTTATAGGTCCTTGGTGCGAATGGTGGTTCAAAGGGGCGGAATTAAGCAAAGATGAAATTTCAACCTCTGCAAGTGGGATCGAACGCACTACGGTCCAACGCAGAAGCCACGTTCGATAGCATGCTTCGCCAGCCCGCGTTTCCCACGTCACCCTAGCAGGCCCTATCATTCATCGCTTCAATCTTGCGTCGTGGGCAGTTAAGTGCGTTCGACCGCACTATGTGCGATCGAACGCAATACGGTCTAACACAACGCCTACACTCGAACGCACGCTGCGCAGCGATGCGCCTGCGACCGAACGCACAGCACACGATCGAACGCACTCAGGGTTGCGATCGAACTCACCCCCTGCGATTGAACGCACCCCTGACCTGGCAACACACTAAATTTTGTCTATAAATAAGACTTCGTTGTATATTTTTTATTTCACATTTGGAAGGCGTCCCTAGGGCCTCAAACCCTCTGTTTTCCACTATAAAGCCCTCCTAAATTGTCATTTATTTATTTAATGTTTTATTTTGCTTTTATTTAGTCTCTTATTTCCTTCACTATGGATTTGTTTATATATATTCACGTCTATTTTTTATGATTCTGTCGTTTAATTTTATGCTTATTCGTTTCAATGCATTTTAGTGACAAAAGTGTGTTGATTGTTGTTTCCAAATCATTAAACGTTGACTTTTGTTGCAACCGGAGATACATCGGATGATTCGTCTTCGGACCAATATCCGTTGTGACCTCTTAAAACAGTGTTTGTATTGATTAGTTCAACAAGATTTTGTAGCAACAATAGGATACGCATATGTGCTTTATCAATAGACGGAAATATGAACAATGTGTTAGCGCTCAGAATATGCCTAGTAGCATAATCGTTATTGACTATGAGCTAAGTATGTTTATATGTTAATTAATTTGTGGTGAGATAGATTAGGGACCTTAGTTATTTTATTTCTTTATGCATTTAATCTAGTTTATTTTTACGCACGTTACCTGTTTGATTTTGGGACTAGGTTAAAATAGGATTAGTTTAGGCATTATAAAGTTGATTTTCACAAACGCGATTCTCCGTGGGTTCGACACTCGCACTTGGACAACCACTTTATTACAAACGACTCGTGCAATTGGCGAGTACTATTTTTGGTACGATCAAATTTTGGCGCCGTTGCCGAGGAATCGTTGTTTTGTTTAAATTGATTTTATTTTTTTTTGCTTAGATTAATTTTATTTTTCTACTAGTTATTTTATTAGTGCAATTATTTTATTTGTTTCGTACTTTTGTATAGAAAAAAATCCAAAAAAATTAGTGTTTGGCTAATTTTCTTAGTTTTTTTTAGTTTCTGAAAAATCAGCCTGTGATAGTGCGTTTGATCGTACTTCTGTGCATTTGAACGCACTTGAGTCTATTCCAGCGCAGTCGCATGCCTGCGCTCGCCTAATACGCTGTTGCGTGCGAGCGCACGCCTCTGACAGAACCGCAGTGCGCTTGTGCGAACGATCGCACCTCTGTTGCGATCGAACGCACATGCACAAGTCTACTACATATTTACGTATCTGCATGTGTACGATCGATCGTAGTGTCCTGCGCTCGAGCGCACCTCAGCTGGCTACACCAACAGACCGAGGCAGTGTATGGTGTTATGTTTTCTTTTCTTCTTCTTTTTTTTGGTTTTATTTAATTATTAGTTTATAATTATTTATTTATTATGTCTGTTTTTATTTGTTTAATTGTTGTTTTTAGTTTTTGTTAGTTTATTTTTATTTGTTTAATTAGTTTAATATTTTGTTAGTTTATTGATTGAATTTTTTTGATTAGTTTATTTTTGTTAGTTTTTGTTTATTTTATTTTTGCTGTTATTGTTTCATGTAGGATATTTTGAACTGTTTGGGTGAAGCATGAGTCTTCTATTTAATTATTTTGATGTTTCCCCTAGTGGTAGTACGTCAAATCCTACCAATTTGTACCCACATGAACCATGTTCACACTGCTCCAGCCCTTACCATAGTTTAGATGATTGTCCACATTGGGGACAATTTT
>CM017322.1:12715473-12805256 GCA_006937295.1 Carpinus fangiana
CTTAGATTAATTTTATTTTTCTACTAGTTATTTTATTAGTGCAATTATTTTATTTGTTTCGTACTTTTGTATAGAAAAAAATCCAAAAAAATTAGTGTTTGGCTAATTTTCTTAGTTTTTTTTAGTTTCTGAAAAATCAGCCTGTGATAGTGCGTTCGATCGTACCTCTGTGCATTCGAACGCACTTGAGTCTATTCCAGCGCAGTCGCATGCCTGCGCTCGCCTAATACGCTGTTGCGTGCGAGCGCACGCCTCTGACAGAACCGCAATGCGCTTGTGCGAACGATCGCACCTCTGTTGCGATCGAACGCACATGCACAAGTCTGCTACATATTTGCGTATCTGCATGTGTACGATCGATCGTAGTGTCCTGCGCTCGAGCGCACCTCAGCTGGCTACACCAACAGACCGAGGCAGTGTATGGTGTTCTGTTTTCTTTTCTTCTTCTTTTTTTTGGTTTTATTTAATTATTAGTTTATAATTATTTATTTATTATGTCTGTTTTTATTTGTTTAATTGTTGTTTTTAGTTTTTGTTAGTTTATTTTTATTTGTTTAATTAGTTTAATATTTTGTTAGTTTATTGATTAAATTTTTTTGATTAGTTTATTTTTGTTAGTTTTTGTTTATTTTATTTTTGCTGTTATTGTTTCATGTGGGATATTTTGAACTGTTTGGGTGAAGCATGAGTCTTCTATTTAATTATTTTGATGTTTCCCCTAGTGGTAGGACGTCAAATCCTACCAATTTGTATCCACATGAACCATGTTCACACTGCTCCAGCCCTTACCATAGTTTAGATGATTGTCCACATTGGGGACAATTTTTTAATTTTTCAAATGAGCAGTTGAACACCAGTTTCTCCAGTTTTGGGTTTGAATCAGATTCAAATTTTTATAACCCAGACTAGAGCAACCATTCTGATTTTTCGTGGCATGATCATGTTACGAAAAATTTTGCTCCCCAGGTTGACAAACTGCACCATCTTAATTATCCACAGTTTGACAACCAATTTTCTTCTCATCTATCATATGACTATCCTCCTAAGCAATCTCCTTTGGAAGAAACGCTTAAAGAATTCATGGAACTAGTTGGCCAACCTACCATTCCTACGCCACAAGAACAATCATTAGATGACTCACTCGAGGCGTTTAGGAAAACAATCAATCAACCAACCTTGTCAAGAAATCATAGATGCCACTGTGGCAAACACTGAAGCAGTTGCAAGGTTAGAAGGATAGTTTGGTCATCTAGTTGCTGAATTCAACAGAATTGAGGAAGAAGAATTTCAAAGTCCGGAGATGGAAAGAGGGCAGTATATGATTGATGAGGATTGCCCAAGCGATCCTCATCATGAGCATGCCCAAGCCACCACCACATTCGAGAGTGAGGAAGTTGTAGAGAAAATTTTCTGTGAGCCAAGCCTTGAGGATTGTTTGGAAGTAAGCTTTGTTCAAGATGAGTTTGATTTGGACTTTGACATGGTACATGAGCAAGCTAAGGCTTTATTGGATCCCACTCCTAAGATGCGAACTGAGAATGGAGAAGAAGAAAAGGAGGAGCAAATTGAGCCCCCGCCAATTTCAAATTGGTCCAATGACAAGGAAGTGAGTACTGAAGCTCATTCCTTTGTCACAATCCCTCTCGAGACATATCATTCACCACAAGTTTCACCTTTTCAATGTCTCGAGGAACCATCTTGTGTAGAAATCTTTAAGAATTCACGCATACAAGATCAAAAATCTAGAAATCGTGGTCCTAAGAGAATTTTTCAAAACAAGCTTTTAGGCTACATAAGATGGTGGAACATCCTTTCAGAGAGATATCCAATTCTTAAGAAGAAAGGGTGGAAGAGATTGGTTAGAAACCCATATGAGCGGGGAATGTGCAGTATGTTTTCTTTTTTATTTTCCGCACCTTAATTTTTGTCATTTTCTTTTTGTTTATTTTATTTTATTTTGTTTCTAACAGCAATTAACCTTTTGATGTTTGATCTTTGAGAAAAAGATTGCTGTTAGTTTTTGACAGGTGTTTTGATATTTGAGTTCGGGGGGCGCTTTGGACTTTGCACATCTCGGTTCCTCATCCCACTGTAATGTATTTCTTGTCACATTAGGGACAATATGTCATTTAAGTTTGGGGGTGTGGACAAACATTATGTCTGCGTGTTTGTTTATTTTATTGTTTTGTTTTATTTTTGTCTGTATATAAAATTTTTTCTTTTTGCCTATATATAAATTTTTTTTTTCTTTTTGTTCGTTGCTATGTTGTTGATTGGGCACAAATTTACATCATAACTGTGGATTGCATGTCATTGGTATGTTTAACTTGTTTGAACATTGCATATCATTAAAAATCCCAGTTTTTGATTCATGTGTTGGATTAGAGAGACTCTACTTGTTTGATCGATATTTCACATGCACACTAGCATTAGGGTCTGTAAGGTATGAGATTTGACTTTGAAGTGTGTGTCTTGAGATTTCTAGGGTTGCGATGTGATGATGAAAACCTTGGCTTTTAATAAAATAAATAAAAAATCAGAATAAGTCGAGCTTCTCATTGAGTAACCCGACCTCTTGCATGGCCAAGCAATGAGTGTTCGCGTCAAAAGATGAGAAATTCCAGCTAAAAAATTGTATGGCTAGTTTAGGCTCCGTTGCTCTTTTGACTTGAGTAATTAAGCCCTAGGGATGTCTCTACATCTAGTGCCCTAAAATCGCCTGGTTTGAGAGTCACTGGCCCAACGCTCGTTACATAGGTCATTTAGAAGCTTAAGGGAGTCAGGCATTGCACAGCCTACACAAAAAATTGCATCTTTCAATTCAAGCCTTGGTTAATTTATTGCATTGTTTTCCTTTGAATTTTGGGATACATGTCTTTGGAGAATGATTGAAACCCCATGATCTTGTTGTTAGTTCACTTTGCACTCTATGGAGGATGTGTTGTCTCAATTTTCCAACCTTGAGTGAAATGATGTTTGGATGCCTGGATGATGTGGTTTGTAGGTTCAACATGTTAAATTTGCTAATGATGTATGAACCATGTGTTTATGTGAAGGGCTTTGTCCATTAATAACATAGTGCCAATAATTGTTTGTGGGTGTCACTCCTTAAAAACCCTCACGAGACTTCACTCGTCCACTAGGGATACCTAGTGGTTTAAAAGGTTTGTTGCATACGCTAAATGCAATCGTTTCTCCCACGAAAGCGGATTTATGTTTCTTGTTTTGTTTTCAGTTTTGTTTTGCTAAGGGACTAGCAAAATGTAAGTTTGGGGGTATTTGATCGATGTCAAATATTGTATATTGGACCCCCCTTAACTTATGTTTGTTAGGCTCTTAGTGTTGTTAATATCTAATGTTTTGTATTGTTTTAGTGTGTTGTAGGTCCTTGGTGCAAATTGTAGTTCAAAGGGGCGGAATTAAGCAAAGATGGAATTTCAACCTCTGCAAGTGCGATCGAACTCACGTAGTGCGATCGAACGCACTACGGTCGAACACAGAAGCCACGTTCGATCACACCCCTCGTCAGCCCGTGTTTCCCACGTCGCCCTAGCCGGCCTTATCGTTCATCGCTTCAACCTTGCGCCGTAGACAGTTAAGTGCGTTCAACCGCACTATGTGCGATCGAACGCAATACGGTCGAACGCAACGCCTACACTCGAACACACGCTACGCGGCGATGCACCTGCGACCGAACGCACAGCACACGATCGAACGCACCCCCTGCGATCGAACGCACCCCTGACCTGGCAGCACACTAAATTTTGTCTATAAATAAGACCTCGTTTTATATTTTTCATTTCACGTTTGGGAGGCGCCCCTAGGGCCTCAAACCCTCTGTTGTCCACTGTAAAGCCCTCCTAAATTGTCATTTATTTATTTAATTTTTTATTTTTCTTTTATTTAATCTCTTATTCCCTTCACTATGAATTTGTTTATATATATTTACGTTTAGTTCGTATTATTCTGTCGTTTAATTTTATGCTTATTCGTTTCAATGCATTTTAGTGACAAAAGTGTGTTGATTATTGTTTGCAAATCGTTAAACGTCGACTTTCGTTGCAACTGGAGATACATCGGATGATTCGTCTTCGGACCAATATCCGTTGTGACCTCTTAAAACAGTGTTTGCATTGATTAATTTGACAAGATTTTGTAGCAACAATAGGATACACATATGTGCTTTATCGATAGACGGAAATATGAACAATGTGTTAGCGCTCAGAATATGCCTAGTAGCATAATCGTTATTGAGTATGAGCTAAGCATGTTTATATGTTAATTAATTTATGGTGAGGTGGATTAGGGACCTTAGTTATTTTATTTCTTTATGCATTTAATCTAGTTTATTTTTACGCACGTTACCTGTTTGATTTTGGAACTAGGTTAAAATAGGATTAGTTTAGGCATTATAAAGTTGATTTTCACAAACGTGATTCTCTGTGGGTTCGACACTCGCACTTGCACAACCACTTTATTACAAACGACTCGTACAATTGGCGAGTACTTTTTTGGTACGATCACCAACTGCTGCATGACACACTCAAATGTACGAATGAGGAAAGGTTGAAGTACACTGTATTAAGGCTAACTGGTGAAGCCCTTAAGTGGTAGAAGTCTTAGGTAGAGCTAATAGGACCTGGTGTGGTTATCACATGGGAAAGGTTTGTTGAGGAATTCAACAGACAATATTTTCCAAGGTCTCAAAAGCAGTCAAGAGCTATTGAATTTCAGAACTTAGTGCAAGGTGCTATGACAGTGGAACAATACTCAATTAAATTCACTGAGTTAGCCAGGTTTGGTATTAATCTTATTCCTGACTAAGTATCAAAGACGAAACATTTTGAAAATGGCCTTAACTCTTGCATTAAAGAAAGGGTTGTCTTTCATGAGATCAAAAACTATGCCAGATTGGTGAACGTAGCATCCCTTGCTGAGAGGGCAATTTGTGAGATGTCTGTGGCTTACAAACATAGGAAACGATCAATGCCTCAAGCATCCTATCCCTCCAAACGATTTGTTGTAGGGACTGGCTCCAAACCGGCGGATCACAAGAGTTTTCCTCCTTCAGTAGGAAATCAAAAGACTACTTATCCCAAATGCGAAAGAATAATTTTTTAGATTGCAGGAGCGAAAGTACATGCTGTTTCCGATGTGGTCAAAAGGGCCATTTTAAGAATGATTGTCCGATTAATACTACGGGAGGAGCTAGAGCACGAAGGAATGACTCCCAACAAATAAGGCCCGCTTAAGCGAGAGTATATACGTTGACCCCCATAGATGACGATGAGAATGATGAAGCAAACAATGATATAGTGACAGGTACCATCTATTTATTTGGTACTCTTGCGTGTACTCTTTTTGATTCTGAAGCTACACATTCATTCATTTCTGCATTATACGCTAAGATTTGTCACATAAGTACACAACCATTAGATCAAGATTTGTCGGTACAAACACTAGGGGGAGAAAAGATAACATGTAATAGGATAGTAATGAACTACCCAATAATGATAAAGGATAGAATCCTTCCTACTAACCTTGTTGTTTTAAAAACCCTTGGGTATGATATACTCTTAGGGATGGATTGGTTGGCAAGATACTATGCGTGCATAAATTGTAGAGAAAAATAGGTTATTTTTTATCTACCAGGTGTGGAAGAATTTAGGTTCCACGGTACTCGAGTTCGGGCTACTTCAGCCCTTCTCTCAGCAATTCAAGCAAAGAAGAATATTCGACAAGGTCATCGGCATTTTTGGCTTATGTAATAGCTAAGCCAGAAAAGGAACGAAAACTAGAAGACATTCCAATAGCGTGCGAATATTCTGACGTCTTCGCCGAAGCATCTCATGGGTTGCCACCTGATCGTGACATCGAGTTCTCCATTGACGTAATACTAGGAACGCAACCTATCTACAAAGCACCTTACCAGATGGCGCCAGCTAAGTTGAAAGAGCTGAAGGAACAACTCCAAGAATTAATAAACTGAGGACTAATACGCCTGAGTGTATCGCCATGGGGAGCGCCAGTTCTGTTCATGAAAAAGAAAGATGGCTCTATGCGGCTGTGCATAGACTACCGTGAGCTAAACCACGTCACAATCAAAAACAAATATCCTTTACCTCGTATCGACGATCTATTTGATCAATTGAAGGGAGCTAAAGTGTTTTCAAAGATTGACCTTCGATCGGGATACCATTAACTCAAAGTTAAAGAAGGAGACGTACAAAAGACGGTAATTCGGACGAGGTATGGCCACTACGAATTCTTAGTCATGCCGTTCGGAGTGAAAAATGCTCCATTTGTATTTATGGATCTAATGAATTGTGTGTTTCATATGTATCTTGATTGATTCGTAGTAGTATTCATTGATGACATTTTGGTGTATTCCACCAATCATCAAGACCATGGGAACATTTAAAAACAGTGTTAGGAGTTCTGAGAGAGAAACAATTGTTTGCCAAACTCAAGAAATGTGAGTTTTGGCTAGAAGAGGTCTCCTTTTTAGGGCACGTAATCTCAAAAGATGGCATAGCAGTCGATCCTAACAAAATAGAAGCGGTGGTCAATTAGGAGCGACCGACGAACGTCCATGAGATTCACAGTTTCTTAGGATTGGCTGGTTACTACCATAGATTCGTCAAAGGTTTCTCCACCCTTTCTGGTCCATTAACCTCTTTAACAAAGAAGAATGCTCACTTTGTGTGGAGTGACACATGCGAAGCGAATTTTCAGGAGCTCAAACGTAGGTTAGTATCTACACCTGTTCTTATTCTTCCAATAAAGGGTGAGAAGTTTGTAGTCTATAGTGATGCGTCACTCAAAGGACTAGGATGCGTACTTATGCAGCAAGATAAGGTAATTGCTTATGCTTCAAGACAATTAAAGGACCATGAGAGAAATTATCCTACTCATGACTTAGAACTTGCAGCGATAGTCTTTGCATTAAAAATTTGGAGACATTATCTTTTTCCTGAGAAAGTACACAGATCATCAAAGCCTGAAGATATTTTCTCCCAAAAGGAATTAAATATGAGGCAACGTAGGTGGTTAGAATTGTTAAAAGACTACAACTATTATATTTTGTACCACCTAGGAAAAGCGAATGCAGTTGCTGACGCTCTAAGCAGAAAGTCACAAAGTGTAATTTCAAAAACTCCATCCTCTCCTGACCAACTTGCCAAGCAACTTGGCATGATTCAACTTGAAGTCGCTCCAAATGATGATGATGCCGTAATAGCAGACCTTATAATCCGACCATTGACTGCAAATCAGATCAAGATAGCTCAAGAGAGGGATCTTGAACTACAAGAGCTCATGGAGAAAGCAAATCAAGGTATGGCTTCGAGTTTTCATTTTACCAATGATGATTTAATAAGAACTGGTGATGGGTAGTTATACCTAAGGATGCAAAACTAAGGAGAGATATCCTTAGCGAAGCACACAAGTCCTGATACATGGTACATCCCGGAAATACAAAGATGTACCAAGATCTGAAGGAAAGATTTTGGTGGAATGGCATGAAGCGGGATATTGCCATTTTTGTAGCATAATGCGCTACATGCCAGCAGGTAAAAGCTGAACATCAAAGGCCAGCTAGCCCCCTTCAACCGCTTGACATTCAAGAATGGAAGTGGGACCAAATCGCGATGGACTTTATGGTTGAATTGCTAAAAACATCCAAAGGGTATGATTCTATTTGGGTGGTCATAGATAGACTAACCAAAAGTGCTTATTTCATTCCATATAAGATCACCAATTTTGTGTCTGAATTACCAAAATTGTATATAAAAGAAATAGTCAGGTTGCATAGAATACCTGCTTCTATTGTTTCTGATTGGGATGCGCGATTCACTTCTCGTTTCTGGCAATTTTTACACTAAGCAATGGGGACAAAGTTGAATCTTAGTACGGCTTATCATCCACAAATTGATGGTCAGTCCAAAAGGACCATTCAAATCCTATAAGACATGCTAAGAATGTGCGTACTCGATTTCAAAGGTAAGTGGATCCAATATTTACCTCTAGTCGAGTTTGCTTATAACAACAGTTTCCAGGCAACTATTGGTATGGCACCATACGAAGCCCTCTATGGATGCAAATGCAGATCACCACTTTATTAGGATGAAGTTGGTGAAAGGCAATTGGTGGGACCGAAGATAATCCAAGACACCAAAGACAAGGTTGCATTAATCCGGAAAAGGATGCTAAGGGCTCAGAGTCGTCAAAAGAGTTATGCTAACAAAGGACGTTGCCTAATGAATTTTGAAGTTGGCGATCAAGTATTCCTAAAAGTATCACCAATGAAAGGCGTGATGCGTTTTGGTAAAAAGGGAAAATTAAGTCCAAGGTATGTTGACCCCTTCATAATAACCGAAATTGTAGGTCCAATGGCATACCAAGTTGAGTTACCACCTGAGCTAGCAGAAGTACACAATGTGTTCCATGTATCAACATTGAGAAGATATGTACATGATCCCCTACACGTTGTTGATTTCGAACCACTTCAGATTCAAGCAAATTTAAGGTATAACAAACTACCTGTACAAATTCTGGATCGAAAGGAACATAAACTCAAAATGAAAACCATTGCCTTAGTTAAGGTCCTCTGGCGTAATCACGATGTAGAAGAAGCTTCTTGGGAACTAGAACGAAAAATGCAGGACAAATATCCACATTTATTTAACGGATATGTCACTCAGTAAGTACATATATATATTATTACACTGTAAATGGTGTTTTATGATTGCTTATATGGGAACTGTTCAAAACTACAAAAGTTGAGGAATATCTTGTAGATAAACAGTGATATTATTAAATGCTCTAGTCAATATTTTGGGTTGATAGATACATCATGGTACTATATAAAAGTGTAATACCTAAGTGAAATCACTGAAAACCTAGAAAGTAGTACATCGAAACTATAGAATATATAAATGGAAAATTGAGGAACATTATTTTTTTACACCATTTTCTTAGAAATTAGGATACGATAAAGGTTACGGATTAAGTGTAAGATATGACTAAGGATTAGACGTTACAATAAAAATCTAAGTCGCTTATATTGAGGCTATGTGATAATTTGAATGCTTTAATTTCGAGGACGAAATTCTAAAAAGATTGGTAGAATGTAACGACCTAGATTTTAAAACACTTATTGAAATAATATTAAATAGATTAAAAGGATAATAAATAAATTAGAGAAATGATATATGAATTAACGATATTAAATAACTATTTGGTGTTAAGGGTATATATTACATTAATTGTTGACCTCTTCTGAATATCACTTTAATTTTCAAATTTAGCTTCATAAGTATGTTTATGGGCATAATTAAGCCAGATTTAGTGAATACATTATTTATATTAATGTTTGGTGAATCAAAAATTAATTTGAAGCTTTTTAGTTTTTTTGCCTAAAAAGCAGTATCTTAATTTTCATACTGTCTAATANCCTCTTTGGTTTGATTTATAAGATATATTTTTGTTACGCCTTTTAACTTTTGCGTATGACGATCATTTATTTGGGTAAAAAAAAAATTATAAAAGATCTTAAACTTTTTTTCAAAATAAAAAATCTAAATATTGGAACCTCAAGGTAGTTGGAAAGTCTATGGGTCGAGCTTTTTTCACTGTCCCTAGACCTTTTAGTAATTTTATCAATAAATCTGACTTGCCTCCTGAAATTGAATAGCAAATAGCCAAGACCCACCAAGTCCTAGCAAATTTAATAAATGAGTAATGTTATTTAGCATATTACAACATGAAAAATTGTGTTTAATCGACGGATATATCCTAATAAACACTCTAATCATCAAGAAATTAATGGAACTTACAAAGATGTCCTGTCTCATAACACAAAATGTCTTACGAGTCAGAATTAGCTAGACTTCAGCTAGTGATCTCTAATTGGAATTAATATAAATTCATGTAATAATCACCAATCTTCACTAATATATTTGTTTCTTATATTATAACGTGATATTGCATTTCCTTTGCGTCACTTCTCTTACTTTTATCACATGCATTCGAGTTGGTGGGAGTTGAATAAAGGCAGTGGTTTTTTCTTACTTGTTCCAATTATATGAGCGTACCACTACCAATTTAGTAGCTCAACTTCACCTCACTTTTACATTTTAAAAAATGTTTTACAGACAAAAATTAATTTTCTTTCTTGATGGTCTCCCTCTTTGTATGTTGTTTATTTTTGTTCAATACTTGTTCATAAAAAAAACTAAAGTTGTCTGTAGTAGTGGTGAAATAATACAAGGCCTTCTGATTCTTGTTGTTCCTCTTTGTATGTTGTTGGTTTTTTTTTTTTTTTTTTTTTTAAAGTGCAAGAAATGTTGTAACAGGCATAATTCCTTTATCAATTCTCAACACCATGGGTTCAAAAATTGGCAAGGCACCACCGCAAAACCTGCTATGAACATCTACAACATATTTTCCTCTTGGAATTAACTTGAATAAATTATACAAATTAAAGAACAATCAATTACATGATAAATGTTAGATTATTTATTAGGAGTAATGCTAAAGCTTTCCCATTTTATCCCTACCCCTTATCGGTGGTGTCCCCATTAGTGATTTTTACCCTCCTTAATGTATCCCCTGTTTTCCTTATTTTTCCTCTGTTTTTCCTTTCTTTTATTTTATTTTATTTTATTTTTGTATAATTCCCATTTTATTTATAAGAACCTGCAGGCAGTTTTCTTCCTGGTCTCAACTTCTTTACATCCTGAGTAGAACATATGAAGATTCTTCTCCCTATGCTACAGAATTCCCTGCAAGGCAATAACACAATAGAAGAGGATTAGAAATGCGATTCATTAATTAATTAAAGCTTTTTACTAATGGAATATATAACTAATAACAAGATTAGAAAGCACCAGAAATAATATAAATAAAGCCCCATCTCTTCCGAGATCAATAGAACCAAATCACAATCACAAGGACAAGATTAATAAGCAGATGATATTTAGTAACACATATTGTGTATGGTAGGCATGGTTTGGCTCAAATTAGGATGATCATAATTTTTTGCAGCCCATAATCCGTGTAGTCCTCAACCAACAATCCATATTTAAACCCATATGTGCATTTTACAAACCACAAATAATAATAATAATAACAACTTTATCATTAAATTTGCCTTGGTACACAGAATTTTTTATAAGTTAATTGAGAGATGCAAACATGTAAGTTCTTATTGGCATTCAAAAGCGGTTAGCAATTAATCGCCCTCTTTTTCACCCCTAATCCAGCAAAACACGTTAGCCTACAACGAGCATGTCTAGAATATTAGGCTTTGACCTTTCCAACAGGCAATAACCTCGGCATGTTACTAATACATTTGTACCTTAGCTTAAGAAAAAAGAAAACAGCAAGAAATAACAATAGATATGATGTTTCTTTTCCATAATTATCATAAATTACTTAATACATTTTTCTGTCGATCCATTAGGAATAACAATAGATATTCATGCCTGTTATTTGTCTTTTTTGCCAGAGTTCCAAACTTATTCTCTTTTTATTTTTGGCAGGGGCCGCTAATAAGCTTAAACTAATAGAAATAGGTAAATTTAATCAATTAATCATTATTTTTACAATCCTCGTGTGGGTTCAAACTCCATTTTAATAGGTGAGGCTTAAGACATAAAATATTTAATTAAAATGAGGTGAATTGACGGAGTCAAGATTCGAATTTAAGACTTTTGGCTCTGATACCTATGAGTTTGGACTCAACAATTACATATATACTCAACAAATGTAATTAGCTAGTTGCAAGCATTTTGATTAATATTGAGAAAGAAAGATAACCTGGTGAGTTCAATAAGAGTCTACCGAAAGGATTTGGATGATGCTGAAAGCAAATCTTGTTGGCTTTTCTTTTCTGTCGACTTACTCTGCATCACTCCTCCCGTTATTTACACTCAAACTAAAATTCGATTCTTTTGGTTTTGATTTGCCACATTTTGGTGTTGATAAGAAGATTAATTATGTTTATAATTAATAAGAGCAGAGCATTAATTAGGAGAGCATGAAATTTGATGAGTTGGATCGGGCCTATGACCATCTCATCTGAAAATCAATTGGTATCCAGTGAGAGAAGCCAAATTTTTTTATGCCATTCGAAATCGCACCCCTCAAGATATCTAAGAGCCATCTAAGTGAGTAGAGCAGGGGCATTATTGAACCTCAACAATATTGATTTGAAATAAAATATTGTTCAATCTAAGATTCATTCTTGGTGTACAATAATAAGTCTAAGCTTGCTTTTGCTTTTACCTTTAAAACGTTAAAAAAGTCATATTTTAAAACGTAAAACGTAAAAAAAATTCTACTTTAAAACGTAAAAAAATTTGCATTTTCAAATCGAGGCAAAATAGTGCATTTTTAAAATGCATACTATTTTAAAAGTTAAAACGCGATTTTGCCAAACTCTTAATTGCGTTTTCAAATCACACTTTTTAAAATTGTTATTAAAAAGTCATATTTTTTTGAAATTGCAAACCAATTAAAATATACCCTAAATGCACTGTTCATCAAGAAATGAAACTCACCAAGTTGTCATGTTTCTCAACAACACATCGTGGCTCATGTGTCAGAATTTCATTTCAGCTAGTCTTCAAACTACTAGCTACTCGATTGATAATGCTCCTCTAAACCATCAAAATATTGTCAATGTTCCTCCAAGACTAACAAAAAGATAAAAATATCCCTATATATTTCTTAATAAGACAAAAATACTCTTATAAATTCGAGAAAAAAAAATTAAAAACGAAAATTTTAATTTTAAAAATTTTAAATTTTTATACGATTTTTTTTTTATTTTTTATTTTTAAAAAATTTAATTTTCCAAATGAATATTTTTTTAAAAAAAATGAAAATTTTCAATTTGTATAAAAAAATCCATTTTTTTAAAAAATTCTTATAAGAATGATTTTTTTAATTATTAAATTTGGACACCCTTGGATTTTTTTTTTTTTTTTTAAGGTTTTTTCTNTTTTTTTTTTTTTTTTTGGGTAACATCTTAATTAATTCTATTATTAATTAATCAGTATTTCATGAGACTCTTGTATCAACTCACCAGACAATCTCTCTTCCTCAATATTTATCAAATGGGGAAAATTCAGTTTAGCCCTCTGAAGTTTCAGTGGATTTTCAATTTGAACCCCAAAGTTTCAAAGTTGGCAGTTTACCCCCCCGAAGTTTCAAAAAGTGGCAAAGTGAACCCCCCCGTTGACTTTTCCGTCAAATTAGACGGAAAATGATGAAAAGACATAAATGCCCTCAGGCATTTTTTAAAAAAATTTCCGTCTAATTTGACGGAAAAATTAACAAAAGGTTCATTTTGCCACTTTTTGAAACTTCAGGGGGGTAAACTGTCACTTTTGAAACTTTGGGGTTCAAATTGAAAATCCACTGAAACTTCAGAGGGCTAAACTGAATTTTCCCCATTTGATAAATATTGAGGAAGAGAGATTGTCTGGTGAGTTGATACAAGAGTCTCATGAAATACTGATTAATTAATAATAGAATTAATTAAGATGTTACCCAAAAAAAAAAAAAAAAAAGGAATTTAAGAAGCATGATTTACGAATGTAGAGTCCTGAAAATGAAAATGATGGAGGAAAATAAAAGAAAAATGAAAATGAAAAGAAGTTGAGAAAACACATGTAATTAAAACCCCGCACCCGCAGGTGGCATGCATGCTTCACTACCTCATTATTCGGTGTGTGTGTGCCGTGTGGGTCCATCGATCTACCTTTTTGACTTTTTTCAATTTCATTGCCATCCCTCCTACACACATCATCTTCAGATTCTTGATTCTTCAATTCTTCATCTTCATCAATCGCATTTATTATGATATGCAGATTAATGAATTCTCAATATATATCACTTTGTAAGTTTGTATACCTCTTTCTCTTTCTCTCCCTCTCCATCATCGCTTCTGTGCTAATAATTTGACTACTTGTAACTTGTAAGAAGAGAGACACACAGATCAGTGCGTGTGTCAGTGTGTGACTCTGTGTGTGAGAGAGATCTTGTCTCTTCAGTCTTCAGACAGAGATGGAGCGATGCGTTCATGACTCTCGGTTCCTTCATTACTCTGGTCCGCACCACTTGATCTACAGAGAAGAGCTGAAAAAAGATGGTGATCAGAAGGAAGTTGTTTGCTAGTGGGGGTTCTGCAAGAAACCAATATTGGGGGGTTCCCTCCACAATTGCGTCGAATGTGGTAACCGCCCTGTTCACTACAACTCCTCATCATCCTGGAATCATTGCTTGGAATTCATAGAAAAGCTGGAAAATGAAGTTGTTTGCTACGGGTGCGACGAGCCAGTACTATTGAGTCCCGCCTACAAATGCTCTGTCTCCTCCGAATGCAGCTTTTTCATTCACAAGTCATGCGCCGATCTATCTCAGGAGATAAATCACCCTCTGCATCCAGACCATACCCTTCATCTCCGGAGGTCGTATTACAAACAGAGTTGTGATGGTTGTTGTAGATCTCACGATCGCTGTTTCTTTTATAAATGTGGTTCGTGTGGTTTCAAACTCGACATCAAATGTGCTAATTACCGCTTGACAATTAATTCTAATGACTGTCGCCAACACGACTTCTCCCTCATCCGAAAGTGGATGCAGTACAATTGCGAAGCTTGTGGAGAGAAATTAAGCACAAACCTCGCCCATGTTGTATGCAATATCTGCAAACTGTTGGTTCACAACAAATGTGCTGCAATTCCACGCATTGTCAAAATTGTGTTACACAATCACTTCCTCAAACTCATTTATTCTCTACATGAAATCAATAAGCTTGACGACATCATGTTCTGTAGAATTTGCGGTGACAAGGTCAATAAAGAGTATGCAGCTTACTGTTGTCAACAATGTAGTTATATTTTACACACAGAATGCCTTCCACTTTTTAGAGATCGCTACGGGGAATCGTCTGCAACTCGTGAGTCGGTGCCCAACGAATCTGTTGGCCGTGCAACTCATTTGATCAAGGCGCTCGATCATGCAGAGGACAAAGGACCTCACCTTGGGGAGATCCAACATTTTAGCCATAAAGATCATAAGTTAATCCTATGTGATGAGGAGATCAAGGATGATAAGCTTTGTCAAGGGTGTATGGAGCTCATAATTTCAGTACCGTTTTACAGCTGTGCGCAATGCAACTTCTTTCTTCACACTCGATGTACTAAACTTCCTACTAGGATTGAGCAACACCGACTTCATGACTTTCACACGCTTACCCTCCTCCCACAGGCAGGCAACTACAAAGAGTGGCGTGTTCTATTGTGAATTTTGTTCTCGTCGTCATCATGGCTTTGCCTACAAATGTCATGACCTTGGTTCGTGTTATACCATCTTTAAGCATCTTGACATTCAATGCGGTTCAATTCCGGAAACCCTTAAACACGAAGGTCATCAGCATCCCTTTTGCCTTGCTCAAGTTTCTAAGAATAGAAAATGCAAAGCTTGTCCTAAGGACAATGAGAGGTATGTCTTCGTATGCACCAGTTGCGATTTCATCTTGGGAATTAGATGTGCAAATCTTTCACTGGTAGCGAGGCATAAATATGATACACATCTCCTCAAGCTCACATACGCAACTGAAGACGATTCTAGAGAATATTATTGCTTAATTTGCGAAGAAAAAAGAGATCCGAACCATTGGTTCTATTATTGTAAAGAATGCAACTTTTTCGCTCATACCGAATGTGTTCTTGAGAACTATCCACGCATCACGATCGGAAGTACTTACAAAAGTGAATATCATGAGCACCCTCTCACTTTTGTCCAAAAGACTAAACACTCTACCCAATATTGTAGGGGATGTTACACAGATTTTCTTGATGAGGTGGCCCTAGAATGTAGTGAATGCAACTTTGAAGTCCACCCCCCTAGACCTTATTACCCTGATTGTATGTGGATGCGGAGTGAAGATAGATGAGAACTGATCTCATGTGGAGCTAGCATCTCGATCGGCGTGGAGTGTTTGTGATGAGGTTGGCAGCTTCTTACTTATTTAATAATGATTCTGATATGTTGTCCTTCTTCAAATTCTGTTGGGTTTGTTTGTACTACTTTACTCTTTTCCTTTTTTTTATTTGTGTCATTCTTTCTTGTGGGTCTCCCTCTTTGTACTAATTGTTCATCCACAAAAACCAAAGTCTGGAGAATAATTTTATTTATGTAATGAAAGCATTCCTTCCTTTTTTTTTTGGTTCAATCCATGATTAATTGGTTGTTTACGTACAACGAAAACATAGTGTTTTTTCTGCTCGACTCTGGACTCAAATGCGGAGTATATATATTTATATATATATATATATATATATATGATGGAAATTGCAACACCGAAGAGGAAAGAAAAGTTTGCTGAATAATTAAACTTAGTCATGTAGAGAAAATAGAGATTCTATATAGCATGGCTTGGCATGCAGTTAAATCGCAGTTATAGCAAAAAAATTTAAATTAATACAAGAAGATAATTTAATTATTTAATAAATATTATATATAACACTCTTTTTCATGTGTGAGTTAAGGGTACTTTTTCTCAATAAATAATGTCCAATATATGGGAGGTATATTACAAAAAACGAAGTTCAAACTCAAGATTTTTTTTTTTTTGAAAAAGAGGCTTGAGATTCTTATTCAAAAAATCACCATGAAAGAGTACACTCACAGAAGGGGAAGGGCTTCCTCCCTCCGTATAATACCATAGATACATGGAGGAATTTCTTCCTTCCATAATACATCTACGACATGTGTGGTAGCAAACTGTGCTAAACCATGTGCAGCATAATTGGCATCCCGTTTTGTATAACTGACGCTCATATTGCCCGTGGACCGAATACCTTCCTGGAAATCTTCTATGAATTGCCCATAGTTACTCATACACGGTTTCAAAGAGTTAACTGCACTTACTATTTGCTGGGCATCTCCTTCTATTATAACTCCACTTCTATTAAGATCTTTCCCCAGCAACATGGCATGGACACCCGCCATTGCTTCTGCAGTCACTGGTTCGAGAATCTGCCTAACCGTCATGCTTCGAGCTGCGCATACCTTGCCCATAGAATCTCTAGCGATAATTCCAACCCCAACACATCCATTCTTTTTAGAAACTGCAGCATCCCAATTCACCTTGATCAAGTTTCTTGGAGGTGGCTGCCATGTAATGCTCTGGCTGGGCTTTAAGCTATCATCTGACTCCGTCCCAATCTCATTAACTTTTCGAAACTCTTCCAGAGATCGGTGTGCGTTGCTAGACACCTGATTTGGGTGTGTGAAAACCCCTCCATGAACAACTTTGTTCCGCCTAAACCAAATTTGTCTGGCAGTCGTGGCAAATAATTCCAGCTCCTCAATCTCACATCTCCCCATCAGTGCTTCAAAAACCTGAATAAACAGTCTTTCGCCACACACTCCCTTTTGGAACTTTTTGATACTCCCACCCCATACATCTTGTGCTGTTGGACAGCTCCACAAAATATGCTCCACCGTTTCTTCCTCTCTATCACACAAAGGGCATATACTTGTATTAATTACACCCCTCTTAGCTAAATTAGCCTTTGTTGGAAGAAGGTTGTGACAGGCCTTCCACAGGAACATTTTCACCACGTTTGGGACCTTCATTTTCCAACAAGTCTTCCATACCAGGCTCTCTACATTATGGCCCGAGCTTCCACAACCACCCAACTCCATCCTCTCTATCTCCATATGATATGCGCTCTTAACGGAAAAATCACCATTAGCCGTACATCTCCATATTTTACAATCTTTGGGGCCAAGAGGACTTAGCGGAATATTTTTAATTAATTCCGCTTCATCTTCTTGAAATATATTTTCCACCAATGCAGCATTCCATCTCCTTGTATCTTGATCAATTAGTTCCACCACTCGGGCGTGAGGATGAAGCAACCGAACTGGTGATTGAATAGAGAAAGTACTCGGCCGTGGGATCCAACTATCACCCCAAATCCGAACATCTTTTCCATCCCCAATACGCCAAATAAGTCCGTGATTTAAGATTGGTTTTGTAGAGATGATGCTTCTCCAAGCAAAAGACGGTCTCTTCCCAACATTGGCTTCTAAAATAGAGACATTTGGATGGTACTTAGCTTTATAAATCTTGGCTACAAGGGAGTCCGGATTTTGCAACAATCGCCATAGTTGTTTTGCTAGTAAGGCTTTGTTAAAAACCACCAAATCCCGGAAACCCAACCCTCCTTTATTCTTAGAGAACCCAAGCCGTTTCCAACTCATCTAGTGAATTTTTGATGTGTTCTCCTTGTGCCCCCACCAAAATTTTTGCATCATCCCATTAATCTCCTTACAAAGTGTCTCGGGAAGTTTGAAGACACTCATACAATAAGTGGGAATGGCTTGGGCCACCGCCTTCAAAAGGACCTCCTTCCCAGCTTGAGATAGGAACTTTACTTTCCAATTATGAATACAATTCCACACCCTATCTTTAATACTTTTGAAAGCTTGCACCCGGGACTTGCCAACAAGCGTCGGTAGCCCCAAATATTTGTCATAACTATTCGACGCTTGAAGGCCCAACAGCTGAGATATCTCCTCTCTTCGTGCATTAGGAGTATTACGGCTAAAAAATAAAGATGTCTTGTCCTTATTCAGTTTCTGTCCTGAAGCCTCCTCATACTTTTCCAAAATTTTTGTAAGTCTCCTCCACTCCACCAAATTAGCTTTACAAAAAAGAAGACTATCATCTGCGAAGAAAAGGTGACTAATCCTTGGCCCATATTTAGAAGTAGGAACACCGGTAATCACCCCTCTATTTTCAGCTCTTCTAAGCATTGAACTTAGAGCTTCAACACATATTAAAAATAAATACGGCGACAAAGGGTCACCTTGTCGAATTCCCCGAGAAGGAACAATGTGCCCCATTGGCGTACCGTTAACCAATACTGAATAAGAGACCGTGCTAATGCATTCCATGATCAAATCAATCCATCTCCTAGCAAAGCCCATTTTTCCCATAACTGCTTCCAAAAAAACCCATTCCAACCTATCATACGCCTTGCTCATATCTAGTTTAATTCCCATAAAACCAACCTTACTCCACATTCTAGAATGCATCGAGTGTAGAGTCTCATATGCAGCTAGAATATTATCCGTAATCAGTCTACCGGAGAGAAAGGCACTCTGATTGCATGATATGACATTGGGAAGAACTGTCTTAAGCCTATTGGCTAAAACTTTGGAAATTAGCTTATAAATCACGTTGCACAAGCTAATTGGTCTAAACTCCGATACACAGACAGGATTTTTAGACTTTGGGATCAAAGCTATATAAGTTTTGTTTATATTTCCATCCAATTGAGCCCCATTTAAAAAACTCAATACTGCTTGACATACCTCAGTGCCCACAGATGCCCAATTTTGTTGGTAGAAATCGGCTGAAAAACCATCAGGTCCCGGTGCCTTCAATGGAGCCATCTGATCAAGAGCTTGTTTTATCTCCACTGACGTGAAACTCCTAAGCAGATTTTGGTTCATCTCAGTCGTCACCTTACAATCAATTCCCATTATACATTCCTCCATACCTCTCGGCCTGGCAGAAGTAAATAAGGTTTGAAAAAAATTAACGAAAGCATTACCCACATCTTGAGGCGAGTCCCACGTACACCCCACTTCGTCTTTTATCGAGCGAATCAAATTTCTTTTCGTACGTTGCTTCGTGCATGCATGAAAATATTTGGTATTTCTGTCACCATTTTTCAGCCATTCAACCTTAGCCATCTGTTGCCATTTGATCTCTTCCTGCTCCATCAGACCATGCAACTCTTCTTTTAATTCAGCCTCAGCTTCTAAATTAGGCTCTCCCAGCGTTGACTGCAATTCTTCTAGTTCCATAGTCTTTTTTTTAATAATCACTTCATTGGACAGCTCGTGTTTCTTTACCCAGACTTTTAAGGATCTTTGACAAGAAGACAAATTATGCTTGACTCTTACCCATGGATTTTCTTCTACCAACTTCGGCCTCCAGACCTTTTTGATAGTGTTTTTAAAACCCTCCAATTTAGACCACCTTGCATCATAGCGAAATGGCCTTACGTTGTGACCCCCATTTGTATTCACCGAATCAAAGGAAATGAATATAGGATTGTGATCTGAACTCCTTCTGGCCAATACAAAAACCTCCACTTCTGGAAAAAGTGAGCACCACTCTCCATTCGCCACCGCTCTATCCAATCTCTCCTTAATGAATGCTCTACCTTGCCTTCCATTGGTCCATGTGAATTTCGGCCCACAAAATCCAAGGTCGCTTAATTGACAATCCGTTAGAGCCCCTTGAAAGTCTTCCATTAAATTCCGAGCTCTACTTGCCCCTCCCCATTTTTCATCAATATTAGTGATTTCATTGAAATGCCCCATACATAGCCAAGGTATTGGTGATAGGAGTGCAATATGTCTCATTAGTGCCCATGCCTCTCTCCTTTTTGCAGCTTCCGGGTGTCCGTAGAACCCTGAAAATTTCCATTCAATCCCATCATTCTTCCTCGTGATCACTGCATTAATGTGTCTTCGACTAAAATTTTGAATTGATAATTGCATATCATCATACCAAAGGAGTGCTAAACCACCACTTCGGCCCACACTATCAACCACAAACATTTGATCAAAACCCAACTTGTAACGCAAAAATTCAATTTTTTTATTGATCATTTTGGTTTCCATAAGAAAAATCAAACGGGGTTTCTTTTCCTTTACCAATTGGCAAAGATCGCGAACTGTCTGAGGGATCCCAAGCCCTCGACAGTTCCAACATAAAGCACTCATTGAGAGGGGCGGGGCTGTGTACCAACCTCCGCCGTACCATTTGTTACTGAAACAACTGATTTTCCTTTCTTTCCTTGACTTTTCCCTTCCACTTCCTCAGAAGAACAACCTTTTCGTTTGCCTTGTTGTATTTGTTCCCCAACAGTGCTTTTATCTTCATCTTCATTGTCACGACACTTCTTGTTCCAAACCGTGGTCTTGCTACCTGTTCCAGTTTTCTCCATTTTTCCATGTGCACCCCTCTTAGTTCCTCGCAGTCTAGCATGTCGAGGGGCTGTAGTGGGCTTTTGTGACTTAAAAGAAACAGCCTCCACTCCATTAAAATGTTGTGCCATGTTGTTTTGGATATTCTCCACTTCCTCTCTACCAGCTGTACCCCAAATCATTTTTTGTTTTAAAGCATCCCACTGGCCTACGTAGACACTAGACCCATTGGGCTTTTTAAGTAGATCCACAGAATCTCCTTCATCAATCAGCCGCATGTCACCCTTCAAAGCCGAGACTTGATCATTCTGCCCCATATCTCCATACAGATTTGATTCCTTATGATTCAGCCGCCCATCTTTCTTCAAAGTTGTATCCCGGTAATTCCTCCCCATGTCTGCACTAGAATTTGATTCCCTGGAATTCAGCCCCGCATCCCGAGCATTTACTCCACCCAAATCTTCTTCGTCTGACATATCATCCGTATCTTCAGTCATACCCATTAATTTCTTGCCATTTGAAGCTTCCCCTGTTTCCGGCGTTACACCTGTGCTTGCTGGAGAGATGTCAGCGTCCTCCCTCGGCGTTGATTCCGCCGAAGCTGACTGATGTCCACCATGGCTTTTTTCGGCCCACTTTTCACCACCGTGATTGTTACGGGTGAAGTTGTATCTTGTTCCAAGGTCGTAATGCTGCTCTCCACGGTCCCTGTTTGTCCACCTTTGCTACGTTCGTCCGTCCCCAAAGTCAGGCCTGCGAGTTGGAGGACCCACCTTAAGCCAAGGACCGAATTGTGCTTCATTCTCCATCCCCTGCACTTTACGCCCCTTAAATCCACCACACCCCCTGCTGCCATGCCTAATTACACCACAAGTATAACAGAATTTTGGAAGCTTTTCGTATTGAAAAGAAATCCAAAATTGTTTGTTCTTCACCGTAATTGTTCTACCTCTTGCCAATGGTTTGGATAGGTCTACCACTATCTTAACTCTCAGAAACTTCCCCCAACCCACTCCATCATCTAACACATCGATATCCTCCACTTCGCCTACAGATGAACCTATTTGCATGCCAATATCCTTCCCCATACAAGCAAGGGGAAGATTTGACATCCGCACCCAAAAAGCCGCCTTGTCAAAATCCAATTCCACTGGAGGAGTCAAACCATCAAACTCCACCAAAGAGATTAAGTAGCCATCAAAAGTCCACGGTCGCCCTTCCATAATCCAACTCTTTTCCCAATCGTATTCGAACTCGATAAGAAAAAGATTATCACCCACCTCCTTAAATGTGACTCTTCCTTTGGTCTTCCAGATCCTGATTAGAGGTGTTTTGATGACATCTTTCCCAATAATCCTGTCTGATAACAATTTACCCACCAAGCAAGAAGACCCCCGTTGAACCATAGGGTCCATTGTAGTCTCTTGAATCAGCATCCCTTTTCCTTCCTCCTCCGACAAAGAGAGCTTACCCCAGAGGGTTGTCAGTTCTTCAGTTGTGTTTCCCATCCCCTTCCAACTCACTCGCACATAGATCTAGACAAAAAAACTCTCCCCCCTAAAGGTTCAAGATAACAACTCTACCTTTGTAAACCCTAGCAAAGCGTAAACCCTAGCAAAGCTTAGAGAGGAGAGACTCCAATTCCCTCCCCGAACTTATTGATGGGAAAAGTTACCGCGTTATATGATTTTGACACTTTAATATTTAAGGATTAAATATGATTTTCCTCATAAATGTTTATTAANTGCATGCCAATATCCTTCCCCATACAAGCAAGGGGAAGATTTGACATCCGCACCCAAAAAGCCGCCTTGTCAAAATCCAATTCCGCTGGAGGAGTCAAACCATCAAACTCCACCAAAGAGAGTAAGTAGCCATCAAAAGTCCACGGTCGCCCTTCCATAATCCAACTCTTTTCCCAATCGTATTCGAACTCGATAAGAAAAAGATTATCACCCACCTCCTTAAACGTGACTCTTCCTTTGGTCTTCCAGATCCTGATTAGAGGTGTTTTGATGACATCTTTCCCAATAATCCTGTCTGATAACAGTTTACCCACCAAGCAAGAAGACCCCCGTTGAACCATAGGGTCCATTGCAGTCTCTTGAATCAGCATCCCTTTTCCTTCCTCCTCCGACAAAGAAAGCTTACCCCATAGGGTTGTCAGTTCTTCAGTTGTGTTTCCCATCCCCTTCCAACTCACTCGCACACAGATCTAGACAAAAACAAAAAACTCTCCCCCCTAAAGGTTCAAGATAACAACCCTACCTTTGTAAACCCTAACTAGAGCGTAAACCCTAGCAGAGCTTAGAGAGGAGAGACTCTCCTATAGCTTTGAAATATAAATTCAGTATTTATATTCAGTTATTTCATTTATTGTCATTTAAATTTTAGTTCATATTTTTGGCAGTATAGACCATTGGTCTCAACCCCTAAATATGAATTCAGTATTTATATTCAGTCATTTCTTTTATTGTCATTTAAATTTTAGTTCATATTTTTTACGGTACGGACTATCGATCTCATTCCCGAAATATGAATTCAATATTTATATTCAATCATTTATGTTATTGTCATTTAAATTTTAATTCATATTTTTTACGGTACGGACCATTGGTGTCATCCCCGAAATATGAGTCATGCTTTATATATATTATTTATAATACTATTTTTTATTTAGTGATACTAGCCATCAGCCTCGTCACAAAAAAGAAATTCGAGCATAAAGCTATTTATAAGTGACTATCTCAGATTTATATAATAAAATGAGTAAGTAAAGATGAAGTGACGGATAATAAATAAATATAAAAAAAATGAGGGTCTTTAAACATTGACATTATTTGAGAATGAACTAATATGTAAATATTATTTGTATGTATGTATTTATATGCAGAACTGGAGCAGAATTCTACACTAAGGAGTGTAAGTATGGATGTACTTACTGAGTATTAGCTTTGTTTTACTATCATAGGAATTCTTATTTTGTCTTATTGATATAATTTTGCATTACAATGGTTGCATAATGTATCTAATAATATGGGCTGATAAGATAATCACCTTAATAACAAGCTGGGTGGATTGCCGTGAGGAACTGTCGGTATCTCAATAGATGGGGGTATATAACTGTCTTACAAGCTTAATATATAACTAAGCTGTGGCGGTGTAGCTGCCAGCACCAAACAGGTAAAACTCTAAAGCGTGAGAGACATGACGGACGTGAACGGGCTGAGAGCTCATGACGAGAGGTTTGAAGAGAGATTATCATAAAATACAAACTAATATGTCGTTACGCTGCATTTGCATCTCATGCATTATTATATATTTTATTCTTTAATCTTACTTTGTCTTAAACTAGTTTTTTAGTCTTTATTTCTAGGAAAATAGATTACTCACTTATTTGTCCATGTAAACATGATAACGTCATATTTACATAGACATTGATGCTGGAATAGAAAGTGAAGACGATGGTCCTTTTATTGATTTTGATGGTTGATAGATCATCTGCTGTGAGATTGATGCTTACTATATGAAGCAAGTCTTGTTTATGTTAATCGCTTTTATTACATATTGTGATGTGTGCGAACTTGACAAATATTACTATATTAATTTGGTACCGTCTGTGGCATATATTTGGTACACCTAGTGTGTACATATGTTATAATGAAACCATATTTTTATTTTCATTAAATAATATATCACCTCGAGGTATTTCAGTTAGCTCAATTGTGTTGTGCAAGTTATTCTTAGGCCATAGAAAAAGAAAAAAATATATATATACATATTCCGCTATAAAATTGTATTTCTAAAATTGCAGCGTAATGACTTTGATATTTGCTAGTTCAAATATCAGGGCTTTGCATGGTGCGTGGAGGGGATGGAGGCAAGAAGAGAAAGAAGGTGAAGAAGGAGGCATGTGAAGAAATAAACCAGAAAGTGATAAAATAGTTTTATATTAGAGGAGAGAGAAATAAAAGAATTTTTTATTAATATATGAGATGCATTGTTGAGCTAAGTGCTTAGTCTCAACATTTTGATGACCCATTGTTGAGCCGGATGGGAAGCTTTTTTGCTGTTTGGCTCAACAAAATAACATTTTTACTATTTTGTTAAGCCAAATGTGAATGCTCTTACAAGAACTTTTACTTAAGTGTGCATGTCGGAGTAATACTTCAAGTCCCTCTTGTGTCATTTTTGTGTCCCTCTAAGAATGATATAGCTCTTAAAATCACCATTGGACTTATGATTGATTATTATTGGATTTTGATTAAATGGTAATTTTAAGAAACACATTATTATTAGAAGAATACAAGAGGAACACAAGAGAGACTTCTAAAATTATTTGTGCATGTCATCCTGAACACATAGAACCCCAACTCTAAGGACTAAACAGAGTAGTTACAATTTTGTCGTGTTAATTTTATATATATATATATATATTGGTCTTTCAAAGTCCTCATCCACCACTTATTTAAAGAAAATCTTTTTATTTAACGGGGAGTATTTTAAAAGGAAAATGATGTTTAAAGCCATTTTATATGATCAACAGCTTTATTTAAAGGAAAAATACTATTTTGAAAGCTTGCTTACTTATTAAGGTTTTTTATCCTAAAAAGTATGGACTTTTTGTGTGTTAAAAATATTTTTAGACATCTCAGACATAATCTCAAAGAGGCCTTAAGTCGTGAACTTACTCATTCTCCCTGTAAATGTCAAATTTAATTTAAAAAATGTGCAGTGTGAACTTACTCATTCTCCCTGTAAATGTGAAATTTAATTTAAAAAATATGCAGTGATTATGGTGTGCATAAAAGAGTATCCAAGGAAAAGGACCCCAAGGGCCAAGACCCAAGTAGTACAGCAAAAAGATGGCAATTAAGGTTGTGACTGTTCATCGTCTCCCAACCACGGATTTATTATCTTCAAGAGATAGCTCAATCGACTGGGACGACGTCTCATGAAGTGGAGGTCACTAGTTCAAATCCCTCATTCTCCTCTTGTGTGGACATGTCAAAAAAAAAAAAAAAAAAACTACGAATTTATTCATGTTCCGAGATGGTAAGGTGAAAAGCTGTAGCTCTTAAGAGCATTCACAATAGCCCCAAAATCAATTTTTTCTCCCTCACCGTTTTCAACATAAATCCATATTGGAAACCTCAAAACACCCACAACAAAAGATCTGATCAGCCCAAATGGATTTTCTTTCGCCTTACCCAAATTCTTCCATGGCTGGACTTGTAATTTCCATATTTCTCTTTTGCTTCTTCCTCTTAAGGAGGTCCAGAGTAAATCGTTCGCCCAACTTAGCACCTTTCCCTGCCGGCGCCTGGCCTGTAATCGGCCACCTCCCTCTGCTGGCAGGAACCGAACCTCCCCACCGGGCTTTGGGAGCCATGGCCGACAAGTACGGAACACTTTTTACTCTCCGGCTTGGGTTGAATCATGCCTTGGTGTTGAGCAGTTGGGAGATGGCCAAGGAGTGCTTCACCACCAACGACGCGGCGGTGTCATCGCGGCCGAAGCTCATCGCTGTCAAACACTTGGGCTATAACTACGCCATGTTCGGCTTCGCGCCCTATGGACCCTACTGGCGTGAATTGCGTAAAATAGTCACCATAGAGCTTCTGTCAAACCGCCGGCTGGAGCTTCTTTCCTATATTCGAGTCTCCGAAGTGAAGGCCTCCGTAGCAGAGTTATACAAGCTCTGGACCTTGAAGAAGAACGGGTCCGGATCGGGCCAGATTTTGGTGGAGCTGAAGCAATGGTTCGGGGATATGAGTCTCAACGTGATTCTTAGAATGGTTGCCGGAAAGCAATACTTTTCTGCCGGTGCGGTGGATGATGAGAATTCGAGCGCGGCACGGCGCTGCCAGAAGGCGCTGGATGAATTCGTCCATTTGCTCGGGTTGTTTGTGGTGTCGGATGCCATTCCTTTTCTTGGGTGGTTAGATATTGGTGGGCATGAGAGGGCGATGAAGAAAACTGCAAAGGAATTGGATGGCTTTCTTGATGAATGGTTGGAAGAACATAAGCGTAAGAGAGCTTCAGGCGGCATGGCCGGAGGGGAGCACGATTTCATGGATATGATGCTTTCTGTACTCGATGGCAAAGCCCATGCAGGTTATGATGCTGATACCATCATCAAAGCCACATCTCTGGTCCGTATAATTTCCCCTTTTTTTTCACTTCTTGAGGGTACATATTTTCACTGAGAACAACGATTCTCTTTAATTAAACCGTTCGAACTATCCTTGATCTGTTTAATTTCATACTCATGTCTCATCACGACTAGAACTCAACACATAACATTTATGTTTGATAATTTTAATTTTGACACTACTCACAAATTTGACACGAATCTAAAAGAAATGAGTAATGCCACATATTCTCTCAGGTTCTCACACCTATTTAGAATTTCATATATTAGTATTAATGGGTTTCAGTCGTTTAATTAAATGGGTTAGATTAAGATTAAATTATATAGTCTTATACCCATATTTTAACTCGCAAATACAGCCCTAGGATGACTATGTTAGTGGAGCTTTGCTTTTTAAGTAATCAAAATCATTTGTTTGAGAGTATATCATACTCTTAACAAAAACTGCACTTTGTAGACTATGATTGCAGCAGGAAGTGACACCAGCATGGTAACCATAACATGGGCAATATCACTATTGTTGAACAACCTGCATGTGTTGAAAAACGCCCAAGATGAGCTTGACAGCCAAGTGGGCAAGGAAAGAATTGTAAACGAGTCGGATATTGGAAACCTAGTCTTCCTCCAAGCAATAGTAAAAGAGACGTTACGCTTATACCCAGCAGCGCCATTATCAGGACCACGTGAATTTCTGGAGGACTGCACCATAGGAGGCTACCAAGTCCCCAAAGGCACCCGACTGATCACGAACACATGGAAAATCCAGACAGATCCACGCGTATGGTCGAATCCGTTGAAGTTTGAGCCAGAGAGATTTCTCACCAGCACCCACAAAGATGTTGATGTTAGGAGTGGACAAAATTTTGAATTGATCCCTTTTGGAAGTGGTAGAAGAGCATGCCCCGGAGCATCTTTTGGCCTTCAAATGGTGTACTTAGCACTCGCTAGTTTTTTGCACATGTACGAGATCTCAACTCCCTCTAATGCACCGGTTGATATGAGTGAGAGGTTTAGATTAACAAACATCAGAGCCACCCCACTTGAAGTTCTCGTCACACCGCGCCTACCTCCGGAGCTTTATGGGGTAATATAGACACCGTCTAAAGAATTTAGATATTAGTGTTAATTATTTGATAAATTACTATACAACTATAATATAATTGAAATGACGTGTAGTTTCTTTCACATCAAAGAAGGATACACCTGTATTAGATGTTTGAAAATTAAAATTAATTATTTATATCATAGAGTAAGTTGTTATTTCTGGAACCCTCTGGTCAAATATCGGGTGCTATTTTAGCCATGATACATTGGACCTGAGGGATAAGGACGACGTTCCATCATGATGGAAGAAAGAAACAAAACTATATGTGTCATCCAACCGGCCACCATACATGCAACATCAAAGAAACCCTGAAGCTTGATATGTGGGGCATATTTTCTTCAAATTTTAGTCAAGATTGTCATGCAATTATGCAAAAGAAAAAAAGGGATAGAGCTAATTAAGTTATCTATAACGATTGGAGCAAAGAAGTTCAAACAAAAGCATTAGTGTCAATTTCAACGGGGATCATCCATATTTGACTAATCAAATGAACAGCTAACGGTGTGTAATTTTTAACCTCATTTTAAAGAAAATCATTCTAAATTTATAAACACTCTCAAGGAAGTTTGGCAATGAATCTACTATGATATTCTTCATGTAAACGGCGTCAAGAAACTTTTAACTGTGATAAAGGAAACCCCAACCTCTCCCAAAAGCATTTGGTTATTGCTTCTACATATGAGGTTCAAACTGATTGAGTGCCTACCTCTTCTTGCAGTTGGCCATGAAATTAAGAATCCCTTCGGTGTCTTTTATTGCACTCACAATTACTATCATGGTTTACTATAACCAGCACCGCTAACAACAGTTTTGATTGTTTCTTTCATCTTGAGTTATAAGAGACTCTAGATGGACCTCCTGCACGGGCATATAGGGTTCTATATATATATTTTATATGTCTACACAAGAGAAGGGTTTCAAGTAGGGACGGATTCAGAAAGTTAGATGGGAGGATGGATTCAGAAAGTTGGATGGGGAGGGACCAAATGGGTATTTTTATTTTTTGGGCAGGGCCAAATGCCTTTAAATTTTTTTTTTTTTTTTTTAATTCCTAAAAAAAGTTTTGGAGGATTTGGGGTAGGCCAGGGTCATCCCCTCTATTCCCCTCTATTCCCCACAAACCCGCTTCTGGATTCGAACTAGTGACCTCTATTTCTTAAGGCATATTTATTAGGGGCCTTTATAATGGATTTCCTATCATATTTTTGTATCAACAAAATGCGAAAATAAGAAAAAGGCAAAAATAAATAAGTATAATAATAATAATAAACAACTAATCACAAACACATAGATAGAAGGAAATGATTTTTTTATCCACTTTTTACAATTGGACCTATTTATCACAAGGAAAAAATTCAAACCATTAATTATTTAAAATTTGAGAATGAGATTCTTATTTATCATAGACCCTAGGGGTGTCAACCTGGTCCTGTTTTTCATTTTTTTGGCTAAAATCGGAGACCGGAACCAGATACCCTGATTCTTGATTTTGGGAAATCGGAATCGGGAACCGGGTCCCGGTTACCGACCGGTTCTGGTTTGTACCCTGTCCAATAACCGGTTTTTTAAAAAATTGTTTTTTTTCGGCTTATTTTAGGTATTGGGCCTAAAATAAGCCCTTTTTTTTCATACAATGGCCCATTTCTTAAAAAAATGCTTTTTTTGTCAAATATGTTTTTTTTTTTTTTTTGTCCAATTTGCCTTTTTGTCCATTTTTACCCTCATTTATCTCCTCTTTTTTTCTTTTCTTTTTTTTTTTTTTTTGACATGTTCACAAGAGGGGGGAGGAAGATTCGAACTAGTGACCTCCACTTCATTAGAAGTAGTCCTAGCCGATTGAGCTATATCTTGAGGACTTATTTATCTCCTTTAATTGTTTAATAATCACCCTGTAATCAATGAAGGTTTCCTTTTCCTGATTTTTTTTTTGTCTTTTTATGAATAAACATTAAGCAACTTTATTAACAAACAAACTAAATAGGTAAATAGCAAAATACACATTACTATTATAAAGGCATTAGCTCTTTTGTATATTACACTAAGTAACATATATATATATAAAATATCAAAAAATTATTATTATTATATATATATATGCACTCGTTCCAGTTTCCTGATTTTTTTTACACCCCTAATAGACCCTCGTGGGATAATTTCCCAAAAATATTAATTATCATTTATCGTCAAAAGACTCAAAAAGAAGGGGCGTGTCGTTGGGTTCTATGGACTGAATGGCTTGTTACTTAAAACGGCATGTCGTGTATACGACGGAGAGTTCCAATTCATACGGATGTGTAAACACAGGCCAGGAGACAGACCGGCACAGAGCGATGAGCGTGTTCGGGGGAGATAGCTGGGCAAGAGAAGCGCAACAGAGGAAGCGGAGAGTGGACGATCTGGCGGTGGAACAACTTGATGGGTCTTCGTACAAAAGGCTCTCCAGCGGAAAATACGCTTGCCTCCTCTGCCCCAACTCTCCCATCCTCGATTCCCCTCTCATGCTCTCCGTACGTATCCCTTGTTTCATTTGCTAGTTTTATTTTGTTTTATTTTATTTTATTTTTTTATTGATAATGTGATTGTGTTGGGCGTGGTCTAAACATGTGGTTCTGCAATTGAAATTATCCATCAAGTTTGCAAAAGCTAAATTGTGTGCCGGGTTTTGTTATTTCCGAGAATAAATTTAAGAATTTCCTAGCATGAATTTAGGCAATGTAAACTCACTGCCTGAATCGGGAAAATTTGGGGGCTTTTGAGTCGCTTTTTTTTTTTGTTTTTTTTAGATGAATCAGAGATTTCATTAAGCTCAAACAAAACAAACAACCAATGAACTCCTTACAAGCCTTATCAAAAGGCCAAAACATAACCTGAACACAGCAGGCAAATCAACCACCAAACAAGTCTAAAAACAAGACAAACAACCAATGAAATCCTTACAAGCCTTTTCAAAAGGCCAAAACATAGCCTGAACACGGCAGGCAAATCAAACACCAAACAAGTCTAAAAACAAGACTTTAAAAGTCCAACACCAGAAAAAACCAAATCCAAGAAACCAAGCACTGCAGACATCAACTAAACAAGGATTTCTGCAGGTAAATTCCACATAGAGCAGAGAATAATATTCTCACGAGTGCTAGGAAATTTCCCTCTCCCTGCAATACGAGTTCTGACCTCCCAAATAATTTTCTTCAGAATTTGGTCTTCTGAGCATGGATGACCAGCATGAACCAGCTCATTTCTGTTAAGCCAAAGATTATACACAGTAGAACCCAAAACCAAACGACAGATAAGACCCTTCAAAGACTTATGGAACCAGTAGCTGCATCCTTGGTGAACAATATCATCCCAAACCACAGGAAAATTAACATCTCTACATCTTGCCATACAAAAATTCCAAATTCTGGAACTAAAGCTACATTCAAAAAACAAATGATGTCTAGACTCCAGCTGATGATGACAAAACCGACAGTGCACATTACCTTGATACCCCCATTTCAGCAACCTTTCCCCTGTAGTAAGTCTATCCCTCATGGCCAACCAAAGGATAAAAGCTTGCTTAGGAATAGCAAGAGGGAACCAGACAAGTTTACTCCACAGAACCTCATCACTCTTCACCCTAAGAGCCTCCCAAGTTTCTGAACAAGCATAAACTTTCTTCCTTGAGGCACCCCAAATAGGCTTATCACAAGAACCCAGCCTTACTTCATATAAACCAGCTTGTATCTCAACCAAAGCTTCTGATCTAGCAGGCCTCCAAAACCAATTACCATTCTCAATAACAGAAGATAACTTGGCTTCCAAAGTACTATGAGCATCATACCCAGCCCTATAGCCAAATTTCTCAAACAATACTCCCATTGGATGCCACCAATCCAACCAAAGATGGATATGTTTCCCTATTCCAACCTCATATCTCAAAAATCTCCTAGCAACATCCCTACGTTTCAGAATCTTCTTCCAGTTCCAAGAGCAGTTTTGTGAAACTCCAATACGCCAAAAACTCTTCTTTTTCAACAAATTTTCCTTAACCCAAGCCACCCAAATGGAACCAGAACGAACAAATAAACTCCAAATATGCCTAAACATAGAAGAATGATTCCAAACATCAAGCCTCTTCAGCCCCAAACCACCCTCCTTTTTAGGTAGACAAACATCAGTCCAAGAGACTTTGGCCTTAGCATAACCTGCATTGTTTCCACAAAAATCTATTAAATTTTTTCTCAATATCTTTAATGACTCTCTTTGGAGGGATGAAGATACTGGACCAATAAACTTGAAGTCTATATAAAACAGAGGAGATCAATTGAAGCCTGCCTGCATAAGATAGACTTCTTGACAACCAAGAGTCAATCCAGCCAGAAGTTCTATTAATCAAAGCCCCACAATCAGCTGCAGAAAGTCTAGAAGAGATGAGAGGAACCCCAAGATATCTCACAGGAAAATGGCCCTCAATCATCCCCAAATCAGACAGCAAAATGTGCTTAGTTCTTTCTGAAATTCCAGCACAAAAGGAAGAACTCTTAGAAGGATTAGACTTCAAACCAGATAAGCTCTCAAACTCCACCAGAGCACTCTTAACAACCTTGATAGAATTTGGACTGGCTTCAGAAAATATAAGGAAATCATCTGCAAAACACAGATGAGTAATCTTCAAACTAGCACACTTAAGATGGAACTTGAAACCAGAATGGTCACCAGTATGATCAACCATAATTCTGAAAAAAAACTTCCATAGCTATGACAAAAAGATAAGGAGAGAGGGGATCACCCTGCCTCAATCCTCCCTTTCCTTCAAAATAGCCAACCATAGTACCATTAAGGCTAACAGAAAACCTGGGAGAGGTAATACACACTCTAATCCAGTTAATGAATCTGGTTGGGAAACCAAAACATTGAAGGCAGCAAAATCAGAAATTCCCAATCAACAGAATCATAAGCCTTCATCAAATCAATTTTCAAAGTACACCTTGGCTGCCCTTTATTCTTATGATAATTTCGAACAAGCTCTTGAGCCAGCAAAACATTTTCAGCAATGCTTCTGGAAGGAATGAAAGCACTCTGATTCATACTAACCAGCTCACTCAAAATAGGCAGCATAGTGATAAACTTTTGAGTCGTTTATGTTGTCATCATGTGATAAAATTTTGTGGTTGATTTCGATCCTAAGTGTCCCCATGTTTAGTACAATCTTAATCATGTTTATATAAGCTTTTAGGTATTCTCACTTTGTAAGTCAATTTTGAAGTGAGTTCTACCTGATTTTTGTATCATTTGATATCAAATTCAGCCACCCTGTCATGGAATTGGATGTATCTTGTTGAGTATGACATCGAACGAGTTGCAACTTTATAATCGAGTCACAAAAGGGTGGCTTATAGTTTGGATTATAATGTCTTGGTACTGTGTAGGAACATAGTGTTAAGTCGTTGAATACTGATAGGTGAGCCTTTTAACCTAAAGTAAAGCAATAAGGCTCTCACTTGCAACAAATTGATCTTCTTTCTTTGCTACACTCAGATCATGAGATTTAATTCTGGTTCCCAAGGCCTAGATCCTCGAAGCATCACAGCTATGAAGAGATGCTACTAGTTACCGAGTGGCTAACTTGGTGATTCTTTCACCTGCTTACCCGCTTCCAACACAAGCACGTTATCTTTTTTTTTTTCGCCCACTACCAAACTAATAGCTGAGTGAAGCCGCCAAAAGAGAAAAGATTATTATCGGGTCAATGTTGATAGAGTGGACCGTTGTGAATATCAGTTACAGAGCATGGTAGTATGTTACCATCTGAAGTGTCCAACATAACAAAAGAATAATCTTAACCATGTTTATATTAGATCTTGAACACCCTTTCCTTTCATGTTAGTTTTCAAAAGTGAGTTTTACCTGAAGTTTGTATCAATGGTGAAACATGTTGTAGTTGATACTTGTTGGGTTTTTGAGCTTAATAATCATATGGGAATCTTTTTGGATGCTCTTATAAGGAATGATTTTATCTTTTTGTGCATATTTCTCATATATACCTATTTAATAGTTCTGTTGAGGACTTTTCTAGCTTGCACATGGGCTGTGAAGGGTGGTGCTATGTTATGATTCTAAGTGTCTCACATGACTTAAATACAATCTTAATTATGCGTATATAAGCTCTTAGGTACCCAATCCTTGTAAGTCAGTTTTCAAGGATAGTCTTACTTGAAGTTTATATCAGTTGTGAAACATGTTATAGATGATAGTTGTTGGGTTTTTGAGATTAATAATCAAATGGGGATCTTTTTGGATCCTCTTGTAGGAAATGATTGTTCTGTTGAGGGCTTTTCTAGCGTGTACGGTGTACTTATATAGATTTGTAAATATATTGCTCGTTTTTTTTCCATAAAGTTGTCCCTAAGTGGAAATCCATATTGCAGATGCATTGCAAGGGATCAAGCCACCGCGCTGCGGAGTTGAAGCTAAAGGAACAAGAGTTGATGAGACGAGATGAGATAAATAAGCGAATAGCATTGTCAGGCTCTTCTATTGGCACCACAAACTGTACTAGTCGCCGCCAAAATTTCAGGCCAGTTGATAAACCATTGATTGAACAGTCACGAAAGGTCGCTTCAGAGATACATTGTGACCAAACTCCTCAGCCTCAGCAGAGTTCTAGTAATGCAAACCGTGATGTACAACTAATTTTGGATCACATTACGAATAGGAATTCTCTTTTGAGTCAGCATAGCTCTTGTCCTTCAATTGAAGTGGCTGACAAGGTGGTTGGGCAGCAGCAGCAGCAGCAGCATTTGGATCTCTGGGAGCGTCAAGAGAGGGAACTAAAGTTTACAGCTGCAGGTTGGAAGCGTGATGGTCATGGGAAGTGGTTCAGAGATGAAAATGTGAGTATGTTTTGAATCAATGGTTCAAACTTTTATAGCTATATATGCTGGCAATGTTATTGATACTGCTTGTGGGTCATGTCTATTGAAAAACCCAATTGACTCCAATTTACACCTATTAGGATTGAATAGGTGTTTAACAAAATAATATGCGGAATTAGATCTGGCCTAACATAGAATAATCAACCAAATACAAACATGCAATGAATTTTAAAGAACTCAGATATTTGCTTACGAAAAAGAAAATCATTTAGAGAACTCTCTAAATGTAGAACTTCTCTGGGGCAATCAAACCCATGAAATCACTTCACTATAGACAAATAAGAATTTACGCAATGGCAAACTTACAGAACATTTGCACTTGACAATCCAATGTACTAGACAAGCGACCCACGACTACATTTTACGTATGTGTAAACCCTCTATGTTCGAACATGACATCCCAGTGTTTGGACATGTCAAGTAAATTGAACTTCCTGAAATTTATGTCCGAACACGGCTTCTGGCTGTCCGGACATTTCTTGCAAATGCAACCTTTTTGGAAATCTTGTCCGGACACGTCTTTTGGCTATCCGGACATGTCTTCTAAAATGAAGTCCATGGCAATCCTGTCCGGACGCGCGGACGCGACTTCTAGCTGTCTGGACATGCCTTTTGAAATGAAATCCCTGGATGCCTTTTGAAATGAAATCCCTGGAAACAGTGTCTAGACTTGCTCACAACCTGTCTGGACACATCAGTCATTGTGGATGTCTCCTGGAATTGCTTTACGGACCTGTCTTCTGGGTGTTCGGACATAAAACATAAAACCCAATGAGCCAAGCTAAACTAACATATATGACTAGCTTTTTCTGAAGATTTCCTTTTTCATGATGTCAAGAGTAGTGATTTATGCCTGTTAATATTTGCTTGCAGGTTGAGTTCGATTCTGATGAAGAAGATCCAAATATATGTCTTGGTTGAAAATATTTTGGAAGGCTGCAGCTGATACATGCAATTTGATCATCATGATCAAGAATGGCGGGCCTTGTTGGCATGCAAACTGAGTGCGAACTTTGTTACTGAACAATCTGGAACACGAATTTTTCAGTGATTTGCCTTGAAGCAGTTGATTAGCAGTGACTTCCTGCAAATACAGGGACCTGATTTACCGTGTATCCACTTGCATGATGCACAGTCCCAAAGAGAATTTTGCTTTGAAGGTGTTGCACCCAGTTATAGTATGTATCCCATCAATTCTAGCACGTGTTGTGCTGCGGTTTTTTTGGAGATATCATTAAAAGTGTAAAGCAACTCCCGAGCAGTTGTTGCAAGCAGCGCAATAAGGAAGCAGACCCCAAAAGCTTTTTTATATTTGTAGTTTTTATAATTTCGATAGATTTGCTCCAAAATTTATTTCCAAATAGTTAACTACCTTGTAGAGATCACGGAATTAAATACTATATTAATCCCAACTTTAGTTGATTTTGGCACCCATAATATCTCCAATGATTATCAATTTAATTACAGCATTAGACCATTAATCTAATCAAAGATGATAGAGGTCGAGATAAAGCAAGCAAATTTGACTTATGTGCCGTAAAAAAAAAAAAACAAACAAACAATTCAAATTAAATCTAAACCGCTAAAAAAATTATGACGTAATTTTCTTGTGCTGGTTGGGTTCGATGAATTGGGTGCATGTCACATTACAACCACAGAAGTGTCAAGTGCGTACAATCTGAATAGTTGTCGTTTTCCCACGAAATATCATTCTTCAAATCCGAAATGTCTAATCTAAATAAATCTTTTCGTTTGTTGGCTGTCGGAAAATATACATGGGACCATATGTGATTATTGAAGGCGTAGGTGCAACTTCAGTTTAATTTGTGGCCAAGTTTTCTCAACTAGCTAAGCTAGTCCAAGCAAACTAACTAGCTAGCTGGGCAGCGATGCTGCGTATTTTAAGGTTCCAACAAAATATCACAGTATTAAGAAACTGTGTAAGCCGCCATATTCACTGGATTTGTTGCTTTGAAAAGCATTGCCAATGGGGTTTGCATCTAATCTTTCTATGGAAATTGAATATATTCACTGGATTCGTACTTGAAGGAGAGCGGATGCGGCTCCCACCATTTGGGTTCCTTTTGTGTGGCTCTGAGCAGATAGCTATTCAGGTACAATAGCTACGGTTGATCGCATCCGCTTGTCTTTTTGCTTCTTTAATTTTTTTTTTTAAAAAAAAAAGAGAGATTTGCATTAAGTTCTTGTTGTTGGTGGAGTAGACTATCCTATCAAGTTGTGAGAGTGGGATCGAACGGTCAATTATGGGAGCCATTTATAGCATTTTGTCCAGCTAGAGGCTGCCTCTATTAAATTAAGCATATAGAAATGTTATGGGCTCCATACTATATGTTCCATTTGTACTGATAGAAACTAAGAAAGATCTATCCACCCACATTCTATGATCTCATTTAGATCGCTCAAAAATAAAAATAAAAAAACAACTTATATGGAGTTATAGCATGGAGAAAGCCATCCTTATTCTTGGGGTTTTTACATTAAGGATATGTTTGGGATTGCGTTTAAGTGGACTAAAAGTGCGTTTAACATTCAAAAAGTCCATTTGAAAAAAAAAATTACTCGTCTAGTTAAAAAATTAAAAGTGTTTTTAAAGGTCTAAAAAGCCTAAAAATTGCAAAAACGCACTTTCGACAAAAAAAAAATGAAGCTTTTGCCCAAAAGCGTTTTTTAACTTAAAAGCTCTATTTCTCAAATGAAATCTCAAACGGGTTCTAAATGTTTTCATAGCGTATTTGGAATTACGTCAAGAAGATGAAAAAGTATTTTTAGAATGTAAAAATTCTGGCAAGCTAGTAAAAATTGGTCTATTTGGTAAAGAACTCAAAATTGCATTTTAAGGAAAACTTAAAAATAAAACTTTTTTTCTAAAAATCTCTTTCAGATTTATTCTATTGGCAAAATTTGCTAACATAATCCCAAATCTATTCAAAATTAGTTAAAATTGTTATAATATTTGTTTTAATAGGTTTTAGTTTATAAAACCGGTTTGATCGATATAGAGCCTATGATAATGTACATATCAACCTAAAAAACTGATTCAAATGCTACTAAACTCAGCGTAGTAAAATATAGGCTCTAAATATTATTGAGTAATTTTATTTTTTTTTATTATTGAGTTTCATGCACCTTAACTATTTATGAATTTGGTTTTCCTACTAATTCAAATTTTGCAAATTATTGAATTATTATTATTATTATTATTATTATTATTATTATGTTGTATTTTCTAGAAGGGTTGATTATAAAGTAGTAATAATTAAATTTGTTCTTAATTGCTTGCTGTGATGTGTAATTTACGCGGGGTTTGTGGATCACACGTATGTCCATCATTGAGGGGCCCCATTGGTGGACATTTTGAACGTTGATCATCAAGTGGATGTGGACTACTCTAGTTGTTCATTTGTGGGAGGTGGTGGTGGTTGTTTTCCTAAAGGTCAAGCATCTGTCACCCTTGCCCTCTTTAATTCTTCTTTCTTTTTCTCGTGGTGCTTTTATGGGGTATATATGCTTAACACAGACGACTGAGAACCCGAAAGCGATCTCTTCTGCCATTCATGATTTGATATGGCAGTAAAAATTAGTCATAATTTTAAATATTCATCTTTCATCATAATCTTATCCTAATGAGTTGATGTGGTAGTGCTCATCGGTTCTCGAATTTTGATCAAGTACTAGGTTAAGATTGGGATGACCGGAAGAGAGTTGAATGTGTAATATTATTCAAGAAAAAAAAAAAAACATGAATGATTGATTTTTACTATCACATCTTCGTAGTTGTATATCAGTCATATAGCAGTCTATTAAATAACATTACTCTTTTACTTTTTTCTCATATTTTGTTCGGATAACAACCACAGGTGTCCAATGACAATCTTTCACTTTAGGTTTAAGAACAGGTCAAACATATCATGCCGGTGTGATATAAGTGTGATAACTACATGCCGGTGTGACATAAGTGTGATAACTATTCAGAGCCAAGGCTTTGGCTCATATTAGGTTGGGATATCTAGCTATTTTAAGTTCAAAATCTAGTTTTCTTCTTCTTTTTTCCAAAAAAAGAAAAAGGACAAAAATTTATTACAAATTGGGTTGTAAGAAAATTCTTCAAATTATACCATCTCTTAAAATATCATGCATCCCTTAACATGCGAGAAACACATTTATTTTTTTTTTAAGAAAAAAAAAAAGTTTTTATTCTCACATGACATTTTTATAGACTTGATTGAAAGAATTCCCTTGACCTAATTTATAAGAAATTTATATATAGAGGTCCTTTTCTTAATGGAACCAACGTACAAGAAATATTTTACCCCGAGGCAATAAATCATTTTTTTTAAGCCAAGTGCTTTGATTAAGTAGACACACTATGGATGTAGGTCAAATTTTGGGTAGAATATCAAAAACATCTTGATGAGAAAGAGATTGTGTAAACCCTAAAAATGACATTTAGTGGGGAACCCACTCATATATATGGGTATACAATGATGATGGTACAAGGAGAAAGATAATATTTTAACTTGGAATTGAATAATTTTGAGGACCCTTTAAGAAACAAAAAAGTGGTGGCAATTAACAAGGGTGGAAAAGGAGAGGAGGGAAGAGGGAAAGATTAAAGGATATGGTGCTGTTTTCTGTGGAGACTAGGTTTTGCATTGGCTTTATTTGAAGACCACCGTTGAGAGATAGATAGTCCCATTCAAATCCATCATTCTTTTTGGGGGCTCAGTTTTTGACCATTTGGATGGCAGTGGGTGAAGCTTTTGTGCGTGGGAGTGCTTCCCATGGTGCTCTTAATGATCATTTTCTGGGGAGGGTTGATAGGGTAATGGTCATGTTATGTGCAGTGAAAGGCACCTTTGGTTTTTTACATGTCCTTATATTTGAGGAGGGTCCTCGTGGCCTTTAATGTACTGTGCATTTTCCTGCAACCAATTTTGAGAAACAATAACGTAGCTGACCCCATCATAAAGCTTCCTTCTAGATAGAGATTAGGGATGATCACTGATTTTGGTTGTAATTCAGACCGTAAATGTGTCAGAGTTTTTATAAAATTTATTTGTCTGACTAGGTTTTAGACAGTCCACTCACTTGTTGGGACAAGTAGGTATTATAACAATTCTCTCGCATTTGTTGCTCAAGTTACTAACAATTCAGACAATAAATTGACAGAATCCATATCCCTAGCCAAGAAGGAATAGCTCTTCAATCTTGGAGTGGAACTTTTTTTTTTTTTTTTTTTTTTCTCTCTTTAAGAAAGGTAGAAGGTGATTATTGAAAAATGAAGATAAGGATCTCTAGCAAATTGTCGCATCAATACGTGAAATATTTAACCGAAAATGTGGATAAATTGACAAAGATGGTGTTTGAACTCAATACATTTACTTTGATATTATGTTAAATCACTATTTTTCCTAAAAATTGAAGTCGATAAAAAAAAAAAGGTAAATTTAATAATTTAATCAATACTTTAACAAAAATCACTAACATCAAATATATATATATAGTCAAATAACTCAAAATTTATTTCGATAAATATCATCATACATAACATCATGTTCCAAGATTGTGAAGGTTGATGCTTCACTCTCACCATAAATTTTTGGAAATAACAAGTCCAACGAAAAAAAAAAAAAAAAAAAGTCTAAAAGAAATATTAGACTAGTCAATGAACTACTTAAAAGCCCTAGAGACCTTTTCCCATTTCAATTAGAAAAAATAATAAAATCCCTAGAGAAAAGAAAGAGAGAAGATTTGGAGTAAAATAATAGAGGTTTGTGTTTGGTCAAAAATATGCATTGGGATGCCAAATTTGTGCTCTTTATCCGTGTCCTTTTGTTGAGTAAGGTGGGAGGGTGGTGGCCAACAAATTCGTGCAAGAACCTTCGGGGTGGGTTTTTTAATTATATAAAAATGTTATATAAAGAATTGTGATTATCCTTTAATTCAATTTTTTTTTTTTAAAAAAAAAAAAAACACTTTAATGGTTGATGTCACGTTTAGTTATCAATGTCTAATTATCATATTTGATTTATTTATTTACTAAACTAATTAATGATTGAGATAAAGGTAATTAACATGTGTGCAACTTTTAACATTATTTATTTTGAATTTTGTCTCCTTGCATTCTTTTATAACGTAAAAAAAGGGAAGAAAAGAACACGAAAAAAGGGGAAAAGATTGTCCGGCTCTTTTACCTGTATGTCAATTTTTTTTTTTTTTCCTCTATAACGAATAACAGGCTAGGCAATAGGTGGAGTAGAGTTGATAATTTTGTGATTGTGTGTCGTGTTTGATTTGTGTCAATTTTACGAGTCGTATTAAAAATTAGTAGTCTTAACGTGGAGGTCTTAAATTTTTATTTTTATTTTTTTTATTTTTTTTTTAAAAAAAAAAAGAAAGAAAGATGATACGTTATAATGCTTAGAGAAGAAAGCACCTAAGTTGACGAGTGTCATCACGCAAGATCATCAACTGCCCATCTAAATTGTGGGACAAGTTGTCAAATATTTAAGTACGTACGGGAGAAAACATATTTTCTTAGTATTCTTGTTTTATATTTATTTTTCAAAGAAATTTGTATGAGGAATATTTCATTGATTAAAAATTACGAGCATAACGTTTTTACAGAGTAGAGTAAAAAGCTCTTACAGCATAAAACAAAAAGTTCTGCAAAATTATAGCTACATGCTATGAGGTTACAAAGTCATAAATACAAACAAAAATTCTTCCAATCAAATACTATCTTTGACTTCAATCTTTCGTTAACTCATGTACAAATACAGTTAAAAAGCAGATATGCTCCGAGTATACTAGATTTAAGGCATGGGTAGTCAAATTTTCTAACAAAATTTATTTAAACAGGTCATGAGAGATAATCTCTCACACCGAAACTTTCTAGGCCATAAGAAATAACCATTCACACCTAAGTATTCATCATCGCTCATGAGGGCAGATTTAGAGAGAATAAACCTCTTATTCAAAACAAAAACACAAACAAACAACCAATAAGCAGCAGCGACCAGGGAGAAAATGAACGATACAATACGGTGGAAGGTAGACGGATGCATAGTGGAGAGGTCGAAGTTGCTGATCTAGTCGGAGAACTAGGGCTGTAAATGAGCCAACACACTCGACAGCGCATTCGATACCTGCTTGGCTAAGCTCGACCCGAACTCGAGCTCGATATTGCACAAGCTCGCTCATTACTGTTGAAACTCGCTTGATTAACTAGTAACACATACCTGGCTTGCTCGATTAAGCTCGACGGGGGCTCGTGAGTTCGATTCATTTAAGTCGAGCTCATCCAGCTCGTTAGCATATATATATATTACAAAAAATAGTTATATAAGTTTGTATATTTGTAATTAAATAATAAATGTTATATAGGTTATTTAATATTTATGTGTGTATGTATTAATTAACATACTAACTAGTTAGTTAGCTCTTTCATATATCTTGTATATATATTAATAAAATTAGTTATATTAATTTATACTATAGATAAATATCTATAAGTTGTTTTAAAATTCGAGTTTGAACTTTGCTTAGATCATACATTAAAGAATTTAATAGCTTAGCTCGAGCTCCAGTTGAGCTCGGCTCAACTTGAATAGCATTCTCAACAAACTCGAGCTTAAGCTCGAGATAGCCCGAATTTTAAACTAGTCGAGCTTGAACACATATTTTATAGCTCAGCTTAAATAAGCATCTTCATAAACGAGCCAGTCTTGAAATCCTAAAGCTTAACTCAGCTCGGCTTGATTACAGCCCTACGAGAACACCTATAAAAATTAAAAAATAAAATAAAAATAAAAAAATAAAAAACCAAAAGGGGAGAGGTAGGGCAGGAGTGGGGAGTAGAAAGTGAATGTGAGAGGAGGAGGGATCCATTTTCTAAGGAGAAGGAGAAAGGCCGAGACTGCTTCTAGAGAAATTTATATATATGGACTTAGAAGTTGAGATTACAAAATTTTATCATAGTAAAAAAATATAAATTTAATCATTTAATGTATATTCGATCGTCTTATTCTTATTATAAAAAATGCATCATACTGTCCTTCGGGACATCCAATAAAAAAAAATGCATCATACTTAATCGAGAATTTAAGTAGAAAAATAGGGAGGAAAAAAAACACTTATTGGTTTTTTTTTTTTTTATTGCATTAAATACCTCATCTTCTTGACCAACAAATTTTGCCAAAAAAAAAAACGTGGTAGATTAAATTAATATGATATTTTTCTATTATTATTGCATTAAGACACCTCATCTTCTTGACCAACTAAAATTTCCAAAAAATATGGTAGTTTAAATTTCAAATATTATTTTGGATCACATATTTGAGTCATGAGATGATCATTTACTAAAGAGATATGCTATACATTATTCTCTTAACCTTTAAAAAAAAAAAAAAAAAAAAAAAATCTAATAGATCCCTCATTGATTTGTGAACTAATGTGGGTCAGACAAAAATTTAATGATAGATTTACCCATTCACTATAAAGAGATGGTTGAAAAAAAAAAATTTAACATTTCTTTATACTAAAAATTAGGGTTCATGGTAGATGGGAAATCTTGAGTGGATGTGGGACAAAGTAGAGATTTAATTGCTAATTAGTGATTGTGTGGGTGGGAGCTAGGGGTTGGGCACATTAGATGGTACGTCAACGCCGACTTAATTTGTTTTTGCAAATCTTTTTTAAGTTACGTGCATGTTAATTAAAATGCTGACACGTGCAGCAAATTGCAATACAAATGACATGACCCCTCCTGCCTTCCCAGCCCTACCTTTTTGTTTAAAAGATAAATTAAAAAAAAAAATCATATCTTATAGTCTTAATCATTAAAATAAAGATCAATTATATAGTTAATATTATGGGATAATTGTAAAATAAAAATCGTAGTTTCTATCATTACCCTTAATTTTTGCATGAGAAAGAAAGTAAATAAGATTAAAAAATGTTGTAGTGAAAAGCAGACACAACTATTATTTGGAAAGCAAGCACTCGAGAGTTTAAGAGTAGAAGTTTGTGTAGTATTTCACTATAAACCACATATTTATCCTACAACTATCTTACGATGCTGACATAGCATCTTCAGTCGACACTTGGATCAATTATTATTCGAACATTACTTATATAACACGGGTAATTCTAATATTCAACTCATATTATACTCCCATCTCACTGCCACATGAGCTCAACAGAATAAAAGTATGACAAGAATTGAGTATCAAGCATTACTCATATAACAACCATATTTACATTTTTGCAATCTAGTTTACAACCTCTTCAATTGATAAATTTCTGTTTTTTTTTTTAAAAAAAAAAAAACAAATTCTATTTTCTTATCATTCGTTTTATTGTTGGCAAGTGCTTTTTAATTTTGCGTTCTGTCATAATTAAATTCACCTAATTTTATTGCTATAAAGTTACTAATTACTTTCCATATCAGAACTTGGATGAACTCATTTCCAGTCTTCAGTCATTATTCATTAACTCTCTTGCTGTATTGCTTGGAGAAAAAGAAAAAAACAATTTTTCTCTCTCTTTCTTTTTTATGACCTATTCTATTTAATATTTTATTATATAAAGTTAATTAAAAATGAGACCAAATAAATAAATTATTGGTTAAATGAGATTGGAAATTATGGTAAAATCCTGAGAGCAGTATAAAAGGGAAAATTAATGTTTCCCACTCACACTCAGAAATCAGAAATTGGATCCACCCCTACCCACTAAAAAGAACAGTAAAAAGAGAAAAAAAGCTCACGTGCATGCCACGTGGCCAGTGAGATTGTACAGCTCACCATCATCTTCTTCAGTTCTTCAACTCTTTTTCACCAAACCCGACACACACTCCCTCAAATACTTCACCGTCAGAATGCCATAACCAAAGCAATCCCACCCAGCTTCTGACGCCACCATGGGCGGTTGCACCTCCAAGCCATCGAAGCCCAACCCCTACGCTTCCAGGGAAGACCCGAATGACCAAGACGCCCTCTCCCACCGCTCCAAATCACCGCCACCGCCACTCCCTCCTCTCACCCCCGGAAACGACGTGCTCACCGGAAAAAAATCCCGGTTCTTCCCATTTTATAGCCCCAGCCCAAGCCCAAGCCCGGCGCACTTCCTCAAGAGCGCGAGCTCGACGCCGAGGCGGTTCTTCCGGCGGCCGTTCCCGCCGCCGTCTCCGGCGAAGCACATAAAGGCCGTTCTGCTGCGGCGTCAGGGACGCAGAACGAAGGCCTCTGCGGCGGCGATACCGGAGGAGGGGGATGAGGAGGACGGTGGTGAGGTGGACCTGGACAAGCGGTTCGGGTTCTCCAAGGAGTTCACGAGCCGGTTGGAGGTTGGAGATGAGGTTGGGAGAGGCCACTTTGGCTACACTTGCTCCGCCAGGTTCAAGAAGGGCGAGCTCAAGGGCCACCAGGTTGCCGTAAAGGTCATCCCCAAAGCCAAGGTCTGTTTGCTCAACTTGGATTCTTTTACTGTCTTAGTTCTTGAGTTGAGAGTTAATTAATTTTGTAGCATTTTTTGTATTCCATTTGCCTATGTTGTTCTTGGTGGATGAATCCTTTGCTTGTGCGCTGGGTCTTCTTTTTTTTTTTTCTTTTTTTTTTTTTTAAAAAAAAAANGCTTGTGCGCTGGGTCTTCTTTTTTTTTTCTTTTTTTTTTTTAAAAAAAAAAAAAAACAAAATTAATTTTCTGGGGTGCTACGTGTACTCCAAGTGCCTTGACGTGGTACTGAAAATTATTATTGATATATCACATAAAGATAGATTAACGCGTCCAAAATTTAAGGGTGATTTTCATTCTCACGTCAATTGCTTACTCTTAAAGTAGCACTTCTCTTGATGGGAAATCCTGAAGTCTTTAGTTTGAATGGGGTTTGCGGGTTTAGGCGGATGTTAAGAGAATCGGTGGTGTGTTCAAGGCATTTACTTTTTAGGAAAAAAGGCTTCTAGAGGGGAATGTTAGGCATAATTACAATTTCTTTGGACTCCATTTGTTTTGAACTTCGAGTAGGAGACGCATAAAGTGACCAACTTGTTTGTTTATTGCCTTTTTTTCTTTTCTTGGTCAATGGTAAGAAATGATCACTTGGCCCACCAGAATGGCCTGAGTTGTTTGTTATTATCCTAAGGGGACTTGATTGGGATATTTTCTTTTTAAATCACATTTGGCCTTCAATAGTACTCTTTTTAATGGCCAAGCTATACAGTGTGATGAGGAATGAAACTATAGTTTATTTTTCTTTTTCTCTTTTCGGTGGCTTTTTTACATGGCAATTTGTCGATGCTCTCGAGATGTGACTGTTCCTATAAAGGATCAAGATAAGCCGGCACCCAAATGGTTTGGGAGGACCTAATCATTGAAAAGGGTCATGGTCTTGAATTGGGTCTTAAGAAGGGCCTACAGTTAAGATAAATCATGTGCACAATCAGTCATTGAATGCCCACCACCGACCCATACTTACAGCTGCCATAAACTGGCCAAAGCTGGTATCTGGGTCATACACATGAACTGGAGTAGATACATGGTTAGGCTTGTAAGTGTCAGTTAGCAACTAGATCCCTTTTGTGGTGATTTGAACCTTCTCCAAAAGAAGAGAAACATTGCATCAACTCTTGAATCGTGTATGATCTGATCGATGTGAAAGATGAGGTGGTTACAAATAATTGGGAATATTATTGTATGAACAAAGAGCTAACCTAAATTAAAGGACAAAAGCTTTGTATCAAGGGAGAAAATCAGTCAACTGTCCCATTTCTAGATGGAGGAACAGAATATGTGAACATGTGATTGGACTGCACTCCACCTCCCTTGTAGTTCAATCCATTTAATTGGTTTCAACCACATGTTTCATGGTGTTGACGGTGGGAATAGGATTCTCTCTATTTCAAATAAAATGGATAGTTGGTGCATCTAACGGTGTGTATGAAGTCAATATCAGTACGGCTTTTAAAAAATTTGAATAATATGGTATTATGTACACCGTTAGATGTACTAACTTTAAATTCTGACCATAAAATGGAAAGGATCCTTGTCCATTGACAGTGTTGTCATGATCCAATGAAAAAATGAAAAATATTTGAGGGAGTATTATGTGCACATTGTACAGCTAAAAGTTGTGGAATAAAGCACAAAAAACAGTTCTTAGAATGGGACAATACATTATTGTCCTTTTCTTGTAAGAGTTATCTTTAATAGACATACATGCATGTGTTTTAGGAATTTCCTTTGATATACTTGATTGCGATGGTTTTAGATTAAATTATGGGTTTATGGATTCTTAGCAGCTATATTATAAAAGCAGATATTATTGTTTTGTTGGTCTCATTTCTAAATTGACGTTTTCATTATTTTCAATTCAATTCAGAATTAACAAGCCACATATTGCAATTAGTTGACAATCGTTAGACAAAAATGTACGTAAATATATAAAACTTCTTATTACTTATCAAAATAAAAAATGTACATAAATATATAAGATAGATTTTTTTGGATGAGGAAATAAAAAGAACACATATTCTGCCTATAAGATAGATTGGTGCACTATGCTCTTGATTTTGATCGTTTGCCATATCTTCCTCTCTCAAACCATTGAAGATTAGTTAGTGTTAATAGGAAACAAATTTATCCAGAATAATTTTACGATTGACATGGTTATTCCCTCCTCATTCATTGATAATGATATTTGGATATTGGGAAATCAAAACTCTGTCTTAGCTCAACATATACGCACACAAGTTACATTAATTACAACAACAATCTAAGATGTATGAAATTTTGTTTGAAAGGGTTATCCAGTTCAAGAACCCCTGAAATTGGCTGCAAAAGTAGCTACTGGAGCAAAATGACTTTACAACCTGAATTTCTACGTCATATAAAGTTCTTCGCTTTCTCTATTTCCAAATGCACCAAAAGCTAGTGTGGAAATTTTTGCTAGACATCAAATAACTCCTGTTTCTGGGGCAACTAGACCACCCAAAGAGCAGCTTACTGGACCATGCCAATGCTAATGGAATTTAAAGAGGAAAAACTTCAATCCACAATTTCAATGCTACTTGCCAATGCAAATGGGTGATCGACTGACGAGTCTCTGGAGTTGACCATCTTTGTTTTGGGTTTCTCTTATAAGCTATTCTGAATCAGAGATGGCAGTTACTTATCAAAAAAAGAAATCAGAGATGGCAGTTGGCAGTTGGCAGTTGGCAGTTGGCAGTTGGCAATTATAATCAGGAGATAAATTTTTCGTTGGAATTAGTGTAGTTTTGATTTAGTCAGATATTTATTTGGCTAGTCAATGGAATAATGAAAATAGGGAGCTGGTAAGCATAGCTGATACCCAAGATTGTTAATGTAAAGAGATTGGTAAAAGAAACTTATTTTTGATGATGAGCTCATTCGGGAATAGTGTATTTACTTGGTCGTAGAGAGTCAATCTTTTCGTTTAGGATAACAGAGGAATTCCAAGTAATCCTTGAGACGCCATTGAACATAGTTTAGCTCTTATGATGAAATTTTGTTAATAGAAGACAGCCCTTGAATCTATTGGCATTAGTAGGACCTCATTTTTGTGAGTGCTAAAAGATAAAATGAAGGCGAAAGAAGAGATGCATGATCCTGTTGGCTGAAAATGAAGTCCAAGCTAGACCTGGTAGCATCTGATGGAATGCTAAACAGAAAATGACTTCAAGGTCCTGCTTGAATAAATTAAAAAGGAATAGAAGATGTGATGCACTTGAATCAGTACAGAAGGATGTGGAAACAATGTATTGATCTGATATGATGTGTCTTTTAGAGTTTCTAATGACCTTTTCTTTAGCGGATAAGTAAAGGGTTTCTTGTAACCTTTTGGGCTGCTTTGATTCTTTACATCTTGGTTAGCTTCCAAAATTGTATTCATATAGTCCTTTTTTTTTTCAGTTTAGTAAAATTTTGGGAGTTCGTGATAAACTGGATATTTGAAATATTTAACAAAATTTTATAGTGCTCATTTATGGGTAGTTCATTGTTATTTTTTCATGATGTTCTAATCCTTGTTGCCAGATGACATCAGCAATTGCGATTGAGGATGTGCGAAGGGAGGTGAAAATATTGCGAGCCTTGACAGGACATAACAATCTAGTACAATTCTATGATGCATTTGAAGACCATGATAATGTCTACATAGTAATGGAGTAAGCTTGGAACAGACTCTGCTTTTTGACATCAGATGTTTTACTGCAGCTCATATAAATAATAACTGGTTGACGTGAATGATGAATTTATGTTTCATGGATGGTTCATGAGGGCTTTATAACAATTTTTTTTTTTTTTTATTTACCAATATTCTTGTGCCTCTCTCAAATACAAGCATATAGTATCTGTAATTGTGGCTGTCTAAATATGATTTTATAACATAGAAGTCCCTGGAATGATTGCTCACTGCATTTGTACTAGACCTTCGACCTTATGGAATTTAATTCTTATTGTGAATATTTCAGGTTATGTGAAGGAGGGGAGCTTCTAGACAGAATACTTTCAAGGTAGTCGTTTGTTTTATTTCTTTATTTTTATAGGTTTGTTCTCTGGGGCTTTCAGATGTGCATCACTGTAGTAGTCAACTAGTTATTCTATTACTTTTGTAGGGGTGGAAAATACTCAGAAGACGAGGCAAAGGCTGTCATGGTACAGATACTGAATGTGGTTGCATTTTGTCATCTTCAGGGTGTGGTGCATCGAGATCTTAAACCGGAGGTGGAACACTTCCCATTCTTTTCCTTTTCATGCAATTATATCATGAGATACTTGAGGGTTGCATTTATTAAAAATGGATGGTTGTAAGGAATGCAAGTATTGACGGAGATACTGATTTGAAAGTTTTCTAGACTAAGAATTGGCCTGATAAAGGGTCTGTTAGGAGATTTCTGGTGGTGGACCAAATGTTTCCATTCTCATTCATTGCGCTATATGCTTTGAGCTCAGTTAAGATTTGTTTTTAGTGCAATGCAATTTTGCCAAAATTATTAACTTTCAAACAGCATGCTTGCCTTTACCAAACTAAGAGAATCAAAAGCTAGCTGGTCGATGCATGTTCAGCTGACTATGTTTTTGGGATTTTCAAAAGGCCGCTAAATGAATTTGTCCGTTCAAGTTGTTACCTGCATGTTTTCTTCAAATTATATGCTTGATATCATCTGAACATCAGTTACGTGACTAACTCTTCACCGTCTACTCCCATCTCTTTCTTGGTCTATTATAAACTAGTTGACAGGCCTTGTGATTTAGCAGTTAATATGTACCTTGGTATATAATTGAAAAGCTTAAGTAATTGTATATTTTTTATTGTGTACTACCATAGCAATCAGATCTTTAGCCAAAGTCATGTAACCTTGTACCTGCCAAAGAAACTTCTGTCTACCTGCCCCTGTCAAATGTAGAAAAGTGAACTACCTGTTTTTACTCATATGATTTGACCACTGTGACAGATTTTGCTGCAGATTTGTACTCAAGTAATACGAACCATGTAAGTTTGAAACTGCATAAAAGTGCCAGAAGAGCATATTTAGCTGAGATATATAAGTGGTATTAAGTTTACTAGAATTAGTATTGTTAGTACCGTGACTAGCTTGCTTTGTGACGAATGTATCAAAAATAACGAAAAATTAACATGATGTACTTGCCTGTTTAAAATTATATTTTACACAGCATGCTGGGTTTCTGTAGAGCATTCTGAACTACAGGGAAGAGTACTATATCTTCTCCTACACTGCTGTCTTAGAAAATTTGAGATATTCCATATGCTAATCCTCAAAGCCATAGAGAATTAAATGACTGGAGTTTTTGTTTATCCTTTATTGCTCCAAGTGCCAGTTTAAGTCACTTTTACAGTCGAGTTACTCATTGTCTTAAACTGAGCAGCTTGACAATCTTATTAATAAATTTTTACTTGCTCTTACTTGCATGATTATTGTATCTGCCTTCTGTCATTCTTCTTGGTATATCATTTAGTTAAAAATTGAAAAGCAAAGATAAAATCCATGCATGTTTTTACACTCCGCTAGGATGGCCTTGCTAATTTGCACTATTATGATGCTGAAAAAGGATATCAAAAGTGATCATACTGCCTGGCCATATAACATAATATACAATTCCTTTTCTGGTAGATAATCGGTAACTGAATCTGGGCTGATAAACTTTGATTTGTTTTTTGTTTTTAATTTTATATTTCCTTCTAAAACATGGCTTTTTCCTGGATCAGAATTTTTTGTATACTTCCAAGGATGAGAACTCCAAGTTGAAAGCCATAGACTTTGGCTTATCAGATTTTGTCAAACCAGGTTTGTCAATTCATATGAGTCCCTATTTACTACCAATCTTCCAGCCCTGAGAATTTTGATGGAGTTGTAATGCTTATGGTGGCTTACAGATGAAAGGCTTAATGACATTGTCGGAAGTGCATATTACGTTGCCCCTGAAGTTCTACATAGGTCTTATACTACAGAGGCTGATGTGTGGAGTATAGGCGTAATAGCTTATATTCTATTATGTGGTAGTCGGCCATTTTGGGCTAGGACTGAATCTGGAATTTTTCGGGCGGTCTTGAAAGCTGATCCAAGTTTTGATGAAGCACCTTGGCCTTCTTTATCTTCAGAAGCAAAGGACTTTGTCAAGCGGCTGTTAAATAAGGACCCACGAAAACGAATGACAGCTGCTCAGGCACTTAGTGAGTTTTCATTTTGTACTAAAATTATTAGGTTTCTACTTTCTAGCATCATCTTCCTAACCATAATCTTTCTTTCTCGCGTTTCTTTTCTTTTCTGTGTACAGGTCATCCTTGGATCCGAACTTATAGTGATGTAAAAGTCCCTCTTGACATATTAATATTTAGGCTTATGAAGGCTTATATGCGATCGTCACCCCTGCGTAAGGCTGCTTTAAGGGTGTGTATATGTTTATACTGATGAAAAAATAAAAACCTTATTTTCTTAAGGCCATTCCCCTGCTGGAATGAAAGTACTTCATGCTTAAATTTCTTACCAAATTGATTGAATTAGTAATTGATCCTTTTCAAATGAATGGAGCTATTGTTTCTACAAGTCAAAATTCTAGAATTAAAATCTTTGTTTCTTATATTTTGTTCCATTGCATTATTAATAGAATGCATAATCACGATCTCTTTAAACTGCGTTTTTTTGGTCATTTAAGATGGTTATATGTTCCGGCTTCAAATTTGACAACTACTTGTATAGCACTATCGCTCTTATTTAATCTTGTAGAAAAATTGCACTTTTTTTGTAATGCTGAATTAGATTAAAACCTTAAAGACAACCAATGTGATCAAGGAACATGTTCTATCTCTCTTTTTTACATGTAGTACAAAAATAATTATGTCAAACTTGGTTGCTCACCATTACCAAAGCGGAGAGAGTATCGGGACAAGTAGGAGAGCTACCTATATATACATTGTATGTATGTATTCATTCCTCTGGTCTCAAAATAGATAATGTGGTCTGAAAGAACTCGATTATTAATGAAAAGGTAAAATAGCGTTATTCCTAAAATGTCATTTACTATCTTTTAAAGCTGGCATGACAAGCCCCCCACCCCCGAAAAAGAAGAAGAAAAATAATAGTTATTATCTTTTTGGGATGGAGGGACTACTCATTTTTCTTCCATACCTATGCAATGTTAGCATTAACTTTTTATGGACTCCTAGAGTTCTGAAACCAGGGCCTTATTTAATGCATCAGAAGATGTTTTATAATTAATACATTAGAACATGCTTTAATATTCGAAATTCTGGATTTTGATTGCATACATTTTAACAAACCTTTACCATCTATCCTTGTCCCTCTTGCAGGCCCTGGCTAAGACATTGACTGTAGATGAACTCTTTTATCTGAAGGAGCAATTTGCTCTATTGGAGCCACACAAAAATGGCAGCATAACTTTCGACAATATTAGGACGGTCAGTCTCTCTCTCTCTCTCACACACACAGCAGATTGAATAACCAGATAGTTGAAGTGTTTTTGTTGGTCAAATGTTCTGGACAGGCCTTGATGAAAAATGCAACAGATGCAATGAAGGAGTCTCGCATCACTGATTTTCTTTCGTCGGTAATAATCCAGTTGCTAATTGTTTGTGTAGATGTTCAATGATCTTATATGGTTATATGCTTATAGCTTATATAAAGTTCCTACTTTTGAATTTTTATGCCATGACAGCTGAATGCACTTCAATACAGAAGAATGGATTTTGAGGAGTTCTGTGCAGCTGCATTAAGTGTGCATCAGCTGGAGGCGCTTGATCACTGGGAACAACACGCCCGTTGTGCATTCGAACTTTTCGACAAGGATGGTAACAGGGCGATTGTCATTGAAGAACTTGCTTCAGTAAGTTGGTATTTTCTTAAGCATAAGAAATTTTCTTGTGGTGATGTCGCATTTCAGTCTTTCATTAGAACTATGACCACTGTTTCAGGAGCTTGGCCTTGGTCCCTCCATTCCCGTTCATGCTGTTCTTAACGACTGGATAAGGCACACCGACGGGAAGTTAAGCTTTATGGGGTTTGTCAAATTGTTGCACGGTGTATCTACACGAACCCTTGCAAAGGCTCAATGAAGACATAATAATAATGCAGTAGTATCTGTCGGGAATGACAGCTTCTCTCTCTATGCATGCTTTTTCAGCCAAAATGAAATTCATGGGACTTGTCAATACACACACTTCAGCCGTTTGATTAAATCTGGAAGGTTTAGATTTCAGGCGACCCCCACATCGGCAGAGATGATGAGCCTTCTATCTTGAGAGTGTTCTTCGAGAGGAGTTTGAACCCTGTAGAAACTTGCAGGCGCTTTGTATTGGTTAATTTCTATGGCCATGGGAGTTGGTTACCGTTTGTATTCCAGTGTAAAGTGGTAGTTAGTTTGCCTGAACAGGCGACGATACTGTCTTTATAATTTCTTATTGATGATTTATACTTATACATGTTTCATTTATCGCATCTCAAACTTGTGCTCTCTGATTTGCCTTCAAAACATGAAAGGTTCCTGTTTGCCTCCATGTTTTTTAATTGGAAAAATAAACACTTGGTTTTTTTTTTTTCAAAAAAAAGAACTCATATAGGGGTTTAAATCATTTAATTAAATGGATTTAATCCATTCAAATCGGCCACCCAAATTGGAAGACTTTGTTTAAACGATGGTCAACGCCAACGAAGGAACTTAAATGCAATAAAATGACAGTTTGTGGTCCAAAATGTCATAAATAAAATGATGGTTTGATCGACCAAAATGTCGATAGATGTTGATTCGTGGAATTGATTTATAAGATAATATTAGAGAAATATTTGACACCAATAATTTCTTTTATATTGAATAAAATGAAAGTTTGATGGATTCAAGCGTCATAGCTGTCAGTTGGCTAGGCTTTATATAAAACAACAGTTAAATTGAGGGAGTCAAAATTTATTTAATCCTTATTAAATAGGTCAAACTTGGGGAATATTAGGTATTCTCCTGGTTCTAGGTAGATATTATTTTCTAAAAAAGTAAAAAATAAAACTGGCAATTACTTCTCTCACCCAATTTTAAAAAAATAATATACATTAGAAGAACACGTAGTATTTCTCATCTTATATCCAAATGCATGACCGCAAAGTACAACCTCCATTTGACAGCTCTATTCCCAACAATAAATGTTAGAACTCATTCCTGTATGACTTTAAAAATAATATGACTTTTAAAATTTTTATAGAGCTTATAATTAGTCATTATTAAATTTTAATCAAATGAAAGTCAACTCATCTTACCAAAAAAAAAAAAAAACCTGTTAAACACAACAAAATACAAATGCTGATTCTCACTCCAAGTTCCCGAAGTGCCGCGCTTAAGGTTGTCTCCAACGTTTTTCCGCTCGGTGTCTGTCTCTGGTATACCATACACTAAGCTAGCTTCGCCGATTCCCGAAATGCCCTTCCTGAAACCCCAAAATCACCGTCCACTCTCTTCACTCTGCTCTGCCTCCGACGCCGTCCTCGCTGACAAAGCGATCATGTACCTCAAACGCCACACCCACCAGCTCAACTCTCTCTCTGCCCATTTCACCCCTGAAGCGGCCTCCTATTTACTCCTCAAGTCCCAGTTCGACCAAACCCTAACCCTAAAGTTCCTCAACTGGGCCAAACCCCACCAGTTCTTCAACGTCCATTGCAAGTGCCTTTCTCTCCACATTCTCACCCGCTTCAAGCTCTACAAGACTGCCCAGACCCTCGCCGAGGACGTGGCCTTCAATACCGTCGACGACGCCGGCGATTTGATCTTTCACTGCCTCAAGGACTCGTACCATTCCTGCAACTCCAGCTCGGCGGTCTTCGACTTGGTGGTAAAGTCCTATTCCCGCGTGAAATTGATTGACAAGGCTTTGAACATTGTCAATTTAGCGAAAAACCACGGTTTTATGCCCGGTATTTTGTCGTATAATGCAATTCTCGATGCGGTCATCAGGGCAAAACGGTCTGTTAAGTTTGCAGAGGAGGTGTTTGGTGAAATGATTAGGATTGGAGTGTCGCCGAATGTGTATACTTATAATATTTTGATTAGAGGTTTTTGTGGGGCGGGGAATTTGGAAATGGGTTTGAGATTTTTCGGCGAAATGGAGAGGAATGGGTGTTTGCCGAATGTGGTTACATATAATACGTTGATTGATGCGAATTGTAAGTTGGGGAAGGTTGATGAGGCGTTCCGGTTGTTAAGGTCGATGGCATTGAAGGGCTTGGAGCCGAATTTGATTTCATATAATGTGGTGATCAATGGGTTGTGTAGAGAGGGAAGGATGATGGAGACGAGTCAGTTACTTGAAGAGATGAGTAGGAAGGGTTTAGCTTGCGACGAGGTGACATTTAATACACTTATCAATGGTTATTGTAAGGAAGGTAATTTTCACCAAGCGCTTGTTCTGCATGGGGAGATGGTGAGGAATGGATTGTCTCCAAATGTTGTTACTTATACTGCATTGATTAATAATATGTGCAAGTCTAAGAATTTAAATCGTGCGATGGAGTTTTTTGATCAGATGCACGTTAGAGGACTTAGACCAAATGAGAGGACATATACGACATTGATTGATGGGTTCTCCCAGGAGGGTTTCTTGAGTGAAGCTTACCGGGTTCTAGATGAAATGACCATGAGAGGATTCTCACCTTCGATTGTGACTTACAATGCCCTTATTAATGGACACTGCATTTTGGGGGGGATGGAGGAGGCCAGAGGAGTGATAGGAGATATGGTGGAGAAAGGGTTGGCTCCAGATGTTGTAAGTTATAGTACTATTATATCTGGGTTTTGCCGAAATGGGGAGGTAGAGAAGGCATTTCAAATGAAGCTGGAGATGGTTGAGAAGGGTCTTTTACCTGATTCCATTACCTACTCAACACTTATTCAAGGTCTCTGCCAGCAAAGGAGACTGGTTGAAGCTTGTGATCTTTACCAAGAGATGTTGAATATGGGTCTGCGCCCTGATGAATTTACTTATACAACTTTGATAAATGCCTATTGTGTAGAAGGGGACTTACATAAGGCACTTCATTTGCACAATGAGATGATACAAAAGGGCTTTCTACCTGATGCTGTTAGCTACAGCGTGCTTATTAATGGACTTAACAGGCAGGCTCGGACAAGGGAAGCAAAAAAGCTTCTGCTAAAGTTGTTCTATGAGGAGTCTGTCCCAAATGATGTCACATATGATACTCTGATAGAAAACTGTAGTAACGTCGAATTTAAGGGTGTGGTTGGTCTTGTAAAGGGATTTTGTACGAAGGGTTTGATGAATGAAGCAGATCAAGTTTTTCAGTCAATGATTCAGAGGAACCACAAGCCTGACGAAGCAGTTTATAATGTTATTATACATGGGCATTCTAGAAATGGAAATGTTCAGAAGGCATATAATCTGTACAAGGAAATGTTGAATTTTGGTTTTGTTCCTCATACTGTGACTGTTATTGCTCTGGTTAAAGCCCTTTTCATACAAGGGATGAATGAGGAGTTGAGTGAGGTCATAGTGAACATATTGAGAAGTTGTAGGCTCACTGATGCTGAACTTGCGAAAGTACTTGTTGAAATTAACCTTAAAGAAGGGAACATGGATGCAGTATTTAATGTGCTTACTGAGATGGCTAAGGATGGCCTCCTTCCAAATGGTGGGAGATCCACTTATGCTGGGGGTTGAGATAAGTGTTATAGCGAGATGACTGAGCACATGTTTTATGTTCAGTAGAGGACATGATGAAGAAGCAAGCTGAAGCACGCTGGTCCCTTTTAACTTCATGTTTAATTCTTCAATGAGCTAGGAAGAGCTATGTCAAGGGAACCTTCTCTCTTTCACTGCATTCTTCCTCACGGTTCTGACAGAATTACTTCTAGCGCCATTTGCACTACTTATTTGTGACCGCATTTGCCTTTTCTTGGCGCAACTCGTCTGAAAAGTAACTGGCAATAATGAACTATACTTGCTTAGGTAGTACATACAAAACCTGCTGTGGGGTTTACTGGGTTTAGTCAAATTTAATTTTGAGAAAAATGCAAAATCAGTCCGGTGGTGTCACTGAGTTTTAATATTTATCTCTCTCTCTCTCTCTCTGCTGTTTGTTATATTTATCTTGTTTTCTGTCTTTAGTTTTCTTGATTTGTCTGATGCAAGTCTATTAATCTGTGTAGGTATTATTACTATAGATATTCGATTGGCATGTTATACAATGGGTATTCAGTTGGAGTTAAAGATTAAGTTTAGCAATTGGTATCATTATGTCGTAATTGAATGTCATTCATTTCATCCCAAGAAGGCTATATTGATGGGAAGGCAGCATTAAGAAGGGTATGATCAGCAATACGAATAGAAAAGCTCAATGCTGGAAGAGCTACTAGCAAGAGTGATAATCAGGGCAGTAGCCATTTGCAACCGCTGGATGTGTAGAAGCTGAAATTGAACTTCTGTTTTGTAATACAGAACCTCGCTTGCCTGTGCTTGTTGAAGCTGTTGTATATATATGTGAATACAATGACTTATATGGCAGCTTAGAGAGTGGATACTGTGCACTTCAGCTGTTTTATATGGGGGAACAGTAGAGAGAGCCCTCCAATGCTTACATATCTTTTTTTTTCTCTTTTTTTTTTTTTGTATTTTGTAAATGTAAACCTACAAAAATCTATATGCAGTTTAATTGCAGTGTCTTTATTACAATATACTTTTCCTCTCAAAATGGGAAAATAAGGGTTTAACAGGCAGGAACCATAGAAAGATCTAGCTTCAATAATAGATGGGTAAGAGTATCACACTGCAACAAAAGCAATGTTATTAATGCATAAGAATCTCAGCAACAAGGAAAGGACGTGCAGTAAAAATAAAAAATTAAAATGGTAATGATGGAGAAAACTCCTCTCTAAGCAATTTCAGAGTATCAACATATCTAACGACCTTTGCCATTGGAATCAAGAGTGCAAGAATAACACTCAACATATGATCTTCTCTCCAAAAAAAAAAACACACTCAAACATATGATCAACATACTGGATTGACTGGATTCCTCCTGAAAATTGCTGGAAAGTCATTCTTCAGTTTCAACATATAATTATTAGAGTTCTCTTGAAAATTATGGTCCATGCACTGATATCATAAGCATGTTAGAACTAGATAAGTATCTATTAGAATGGAGGCATTACATTTGACTTTAACTTGTCCAAAAATCTACTCTAGTGCTGACTAAAACGGGGGGAAAGGGCAATAAAGAGAACAAACAAAACATCATAAGCATGTTAGAACTAGATAAAACGTACAACATTCTCATAGAGAAGCAAAGGTGTTACAATATCATCCTCTCTTTTTTCCAGACTTCTAATGTCTTATCTTGAAGAAAGCCTTTGGTGCAAATCATCAGCCAATGCCTGCCTCAAGCTCTCCCCATGATAGTAAAATGACTTCTCATTGTCAAGCACCCTAGGCGGAGGCCCACTCTCATCCGGCTCCTTCCAAGGCTCCTGCTCCGGCTCGGGCTCCCTCGCAATCTGACACAAATTATGCAAGACACAACAAGCAACAATCGTCTGCGGTGCATGATTAAGTCCAACATTCAAATCCTGAAGAATCTTCCACCTGCCCTTAAGCAGCCCAATTGCTTCAACCACCACGGACCGCCCCTTCATGAGCATTCCATCAAACAAGTTCTGAGCGGGCGTGCCCATTCCATTTGGGGAGAAGGGTGTGAGCAAAAATGACGTCAACGGATAGCACCAGTCCCCAACGATATACGGCCGAACATTGTGACCTCTTACATTGATAACCTTATCCCACACAACGTCCCCGGAAGCAAGCCTTTTATACAAAAGACTATCCCTGAAATGCGTGGCATCATCGGTCGCACCAGGCGCCTTGACGCACACATCCCAGAAGATTTTCTTGTGATCAGCCACAACCTGAAGCTGAACAGAGGGATACCCATATCGGCATCTGTAATTAGCACCCAAATTGGGGTCGCTGGGGAGGCTATGGAGCTTGATGGGGCTCCCATCGATGGCTCCACACATGTTGGGAAGCGAGGTAAGCTCTTCAAAAGCCTGCGTGGTCTCGATTAAGCGTCTACGACTAACAGGGATCTTGATGAACTCCGGGTAGAGCTTGGTGGCCAAGAGGCGGGTGACCATGTTGGTGATCTTGGAGATAAGATAAGGCTCGAGCGAGTAGCGGGCAGCGAGGGTTTTCGCAGAGAAGCCATGGGCGAGGCGGGAGAGGACCATTGCGACGGCGTAATCAGAAGGGAGAGAGAGATTAGAGAGAGCAATATGTGGCTTGAGCTTGTCCACGACGGTGGTGAAGACCGGGTAGGAGAGCCCATACAGAGACCGCCACTGGGCATCGCGGAGTGGCGCCTCGAGGGACCAGATGTGCTCCGTGGAGAGAGCCCGAAACGCCGAGACGGAGAAATCCGCAGCCGAGGACGACTGGGCTCTAGCAGGAGGACGAGGGGAAGAGCGGTTGGGAGAGGAGGGCGAAGGGTTTTTGGGTCGAGACGAGGCGAGGAAGGAGAGCACGGAGGCGATGGTAAAGAAAAGGAGAGGCGCGGCGGAGGATGAGGTCGAGAGCAGCGAGGTTGGGGAGCCGGCGGATCCGGGGGAGGTGGCAGATGCGGTGGTGGCGGCGGTGGCAGAGGAGGACGAAGAGGTGGAGAGCGTGGAGGAGAGGAACGAGGTGGTTGGGTCCAGGGAGTTCTGCAGGTGCAGTAGATTCGATAGCATCAACAAAAATGACTGATCCATCTCAATCCTTCCTCTGAGATCTGTTCCTCTTAAATTTCAGAGAGATATTAAGAGCAAGGCATCGCGGCTAGAGCCTGTAAGCCGTTTCGTTGCGATTTGCTGCAGCGGCTGCAGAGAGCAGAAGGGAAGTACGGCGCTTTTGGGAGGAGAAAGGGGCACCGCCGTCCCAGAGAAGAGGGTTTTGAGTGTTTACTGATTTGATTGTAAACGCTTAGTTGGTTGAGTCGATTCCGGTTGGCCGGCTGTAGCGGGCAAAGGCATTGCCCTTTTTCTTTTTTTTTTCGTTTTCTTTTTTTGGGGTGAGTGGCGAATCCACTAACAATTTGCAAATATTTTTCAGACCATTTCGGAATTATTAAAGAAGAGGAAGTATTAATGTTTATATAATTAATTCTAAAATTAAATGGAGTAAAGTGAGCACTTCCCATAAAAAAAAAAGGAATTTAAAATGAACACCAAATGGTGAGTTATTTGAGTTGAGTGTGTTGAAAATTAACTTAATTAAATGAAACTTATCTTCCTTCTTTTTTTTTTTTTAGGTTTATTTTTGAGATTAACATTGTGTTCAAAGAATTTGTTTTTGACCAAATGCTCTTAGAATGCTCATTTAATTTTTCTTTTCGAATGTAATTTGTTTATATCACATAAGTCATGTCCACAAATTACTTTTTTCTGAGTGATTTACACCTTACATTATCCAAATTATAACTCATTGAAACTCATAATTATAAATTACTAAAATCTTTTGAGTTATCCTCTTTGTTAAATTTGGCGGCTAGTTTGAATGAAAAATGAGCCGTTGCGATTTGTTGCAGCGGCTGCAGAGAGCAAAAAGGAAGCACTGCGCTTTTGAAAGGAGAAAGGGTCGCCTCCATGCTAGAGAGGAGGGTTTTGAGCGTTTATTGATTTGATTGTAAACGGTTTGAGTTGTTGAGTCAATTCCGGCGGGCCGGCTATAGCAGGCAAAAGCATTACCCTTTTTTTCTTTTTTCTTTTTTCTTTTTTTGGGTGAGAGGCGAATCCATTAACGTCACACATTGCTAGCATGTTCACCTCAACCACACGCGCCTTTCCATTGGCTTCTCTACGACCCCAAGATCTACCGTCAACCTGCCTCTCCACTAACGCATGAGGCACACCAATGCCCCCTCCTATGGTGTTTAGTTATAGCTCTTCCCTTTTCAAGCCTATTCCCGCCTTTGGTGTTTAGTTATAGATCTTCCCTTTTCAAGCTTATCCCTGCCTCATTTCTTAATAAAGTGGGATTGATTCTCTCTTTTATCTTTCATTATTGTAGAAAAGATATATTTATCCACCACCACAACGCAATCTAACTATATAGTCTTCAGATAACACTACATATATGGCCCTCTCCATGGCTTTTTGGTAAAAGAACTATGAGAACGAATCTGTTTAGATCCATTTTTCATTTTTATTTTAGTCTTAGTTTATAGCAATGTAACGACTGTGTTTGGGTTGTTTATTAGGATTCCTCACCCTCCTTTTGTAGCTTTATTTTGTTAATGTAATAGTAAATCAAAATTAGTGTTTTTGGATATTGGAGGGAAAAAAAAAATTAGTGTAGAAGTAGGACTTTATTAGAACTAATAATTAATCTAAATAGAGAAAGAAAATAGATGAAACACAAAGATTTTAGGTGGTTTCGCCTATGGCCTATGTCCACACATCAAAGCCTTTTTATTGCTACATTTTTACTTGATTACTTGATTGTATACAAAACTCTATTTATAGAGAAATAGTATGAATGTTACATGTCTCTTTTACTTCTACATTAACAACCATAATTATAACTCTTGTCACTAGAGTTCCTGTAATTCTTGTCTTTTAAGCTCTTATAACTATTGTCTCTTCAATTCTTATTGTCTCTTGAACTCTTGTAATCATGATCTCTTGAGCTATTGTAACCATTGTCTCTAGAGCTCTTGTAACTCTTGTCTTAATAGACTTAATTGAAAACCACCATAATATACTAAATGCAATATCTGTACTCTATAGCTATATCTCTACCACACACTTTCCATTTTACATATAAGGATTCATATTCTTAGCAATTTGTTGTCCAAATTGACATAGTGAAAGACTTGGTAGCAACAATCAGAAACACCAACGTTTTCTAATAAAAAGATAAAAACAAACCCGCATGCTTAAAAGAAATGTAAACTTCACATTGTGTTTGTGAGAAATTATCTGACTTTATATATATATATATAAGTAAAAAAAAAAATGATCTGACTTAATAATACTTTAATTGAGTTTGTCTATGTCACATGCTAATGAGCTGGCACATACATGAAGATGGTAGCAAGGTGGCAGTTACATTCATCCACGTGCAAAGTGTTAGCTGATTCTGTTATGAGCTGTTAGGAAGTTATAATATAGCTAGAAGGTAGTTAGTTTAGAGCAGAATTATAAATAGTTCATTTTCCTTTGTAATATTGAGCTTGTTGATTGTAGTTCTTTATGAACATGGAGACTGGCATTCTCGAATATGCTTAGGAGGTTGAGTAACCCTCGAAGTTGCTCATTTGTTCAATAAAGATTCTCTCTTCTTCTCAAATTTTCATTTCTTCTCTTTCATCTTTTCATTCTTTTCTTACTTAGTTCCATTTACAGTGCTAAATCCACTATAGAACTGTAACAAGTGGTATCAAAACCCTTGATCCATTTGGTTGTTCTTATTTTTTCTTTAGTCTAGCCTTAATGGGAATGGTTACAACTTTAACCAAGCAGAAACATCCTATACAACAAAGTTTGGAGGTTGCTGAAGTTCAGGGTGATGTCGCTCGCAGTAGGAAAGGCAATTTGCAGAAGAGTCAACAAGCAATGAAGGGATTTACACCAAAGCTCTTAAACTGGAATTTTTATGACATTCTTGGTGTTATAGGGCAGAGCAGTTCTTTGATTTTTATGACATTCAAGAATGGCAGAAATTGAAAATCATTGCATTCCATATGGAAGGTAAAGCCTTTTCTTGGTTTCGAGCTTTACGTAATACTCATAATTTGTCTAGTTGGAGGGATTTTTTGATAGCTATTCAAGTTAGATTTGGTAAGGGTGCATATGATGATCCTATGGAGAACCTATCAAAGTTGAAACAAGTTGGTTCTTTAGATGAGTATAAAACTCAGTTTGAAGTGTTAGCACATAGAGTCTTATTGTTGATTGATTCTCACAAATTGAGTATGTTTTTGGGGGGTTTGAGGGATGATATTAGACTTCCTGTGAGGATGTTTAATCCCAAGACCTTGAATGATGCTTATGATTTAGCAAAAATGCAAGAGGAGTGTCTTGTAAATAACAGTAAGTCAAGGAAATCTGTTTGGAGGAATCAAGGAGTGGGAAATGAAGGTAGTTATGGAGTCAACAAGGGTGGAAATTCATTTAGGAATAGAGTGCAGTTTTATAATTCACCAAGGCAAAATCAAGGGGATTTTGGAGCCTGGAGGTAACAATCAGTCAAAAGGATTTGTTAATGACAATCCTAAGACAATAATTCCAATTCAGAAGATTTCTCATGCTCAAATGGATGAGAAGAAGAAAAAGAGATTGTGTTACTCGTGTGATGATAAATGGAGTAGAGGGCATGTGTGTACTATGCCTAAACTATTCTTAATTAAGGAAGTGGAAGGGTTGAAAGAGGTTATGGGAGTGATTAGTCCTGACAAAGAACAGGAGGATCCAAGTCAATTTTTTCTGAATGCAGAGCCTGAGATATCTCTTAATGCTATTACAAGAACTCCAAATCCCAAAAAAAATGAGAATTGTGGGAATTTTAAAAGGGCAACTGGTGATTATTCTCATTGATTCGGGGAGTACTCATAATTTTGTGGATGCTCAGTTAGCTGCAAGGCTAGAAATTGTTAGCTCAAACAAGGATGCTATTAGGGTAAGGGTGGCTAATGGTCAAATAGTAAGTAGTCTAGGGAGGAGTACAGACTTGGGTCTTAAAATGCAAGGGAATTTCTTTATGGTGGATTTGTATATTTTACCCTTAGCTGGTTGTGACATTGTTTTAGGCATACAGTGGTTGAGGTTTTTAGGCCCAATTTTGTGGAACTTTGATCACTTGACTATGGAGTTTCAATATGGTGGAGTGGGGTGTTTGTTGAAGGGATTGCAACAAGGTCCTCAATTAAGTTTGGAGGATGGGGGGTCTAATAAATGGATGAAGAAAGGTAGCAAAGGAATTATGCTACAACTTATTAATGAGGAAGGTCAGGTAGACAAGCAAGAACAGGAAGAGAAGATGATTCAGAAGGAGGAAGATGGTCCGTTCTGTGATATTCTTGAGGAATTTAAGAATGTTTTTCAAGTACCTACTGAGCTACCACCATCCAGATCACATGATCATGCTATTATTCTAAAAGAAGGTGAGCAGCCTGTTTCAATCAAGCCTTACATATATCCATTTTTTTTTTCAGAAGGAGGAAATTGAGAAGATAGTCAAAGGGCTACTGTAATCTAGTGTGATTCGACACAGCACTAGTCCTTTTTCTGCTCCAATAATCTTAGTAAGGAAGGCTGATGCAACATGGAAGATGTGCATGGATTACAGAGCTCTCAACAAGGCAACTATTAAAGACAATTTTCCAATTCCTGTTATAGATGAATTGTTGGATGAGCTATTTGGATCTACAATTTTTTCTAAATTAGATTTGATTTCTGGGTATCACCAGATTAGAGTGGTGGAGAAGGATATTCCTAAGACTGCTTTTAGGACACATGAAGGTCATTATGAATTTTTGGTTATGCCATTTGGTTTGACTAATACACCTTCTACTTTCCAAAACTTAATGAACCATATTTTCCAGCCTTATCTTAGGAAATTTATTTTGGTATTCTTTGATGACATTCTTATCTTTAGTAAGGATGTAAGCAGCCACAAAAAACATTTACACTTGACTTTTGACATTTTGAGGAAACACAAGTTATTTGCCAAGATGTCAAAGTGTAGATTTGGATGTACAAAGGTGGATTATTTAGGCCATATTGTCTTAGCAAATGGGGTGACAGCTGATCCAGGAAAAAATCAAGCTATGGTTGAGTGGCCATTTCCAACTAACATCAAAGCTTTAAGAGGTTTCTTGGGGTTGACATGTTACTATAGAAGGTTTATCAAGGGATATGGATCAATTGCTGCTCCATTGATTGCTATGTTGAAGAAGAATGCATTCATTTGGGATGAAGTGGCCAATGAAGCTTTTCTAAACCTAAAGACTGCAGTAACTCACTCTCCTGTTTTGGCATTGCCAAACTTTGCTCAACCCTTTGTTATAGAATGTGATGCAAGTGGAGTAGGATTAGGAGCATTTTTAATGCAGAATAATCGACCTATTGCTTATTTGAGCAAAGCTTTGAAGGGAAGGGCTCTTCTCTTGTCCACTTATGAGAAGGAGTTGTTGGCTTTGGTGACTGCAATTCAGAAATGAAGACCTTACTTGTTGGGGTAAAGTTTTGTGGTAAAAACAAACCAACAAAGCATAAAGTTCTTGTTGGAAGAGAAGGTTGGGACTCTTTTCCAACAGAAGTGGACTACCAAGCTACTCGGGTATGATTTTATAGTGGAATTTAAGAAAGGCACTAAAAATAGTGGCTGATGCTCTATCTAGAAAAGAAGGGTGGACAGAAGAGGTCTCCATTGCTCTTTTGTCAATTCCTACTTCAAATTAGGTTGCTAAATTGAAAGATCATTATAAGGAAGATGCACTAATGCAGGAGCTAGTTACTAAGTGGCTGACTAATCAATTGAATACTGACAAGTATGCTTACAGAGAGAGTTTGATGTTCTATAAAAACAGACTTTGTATCGGTGAGGATCCAATCATTAAGGCTCAAGTTTTATCTTTTGTTCATAGTGATCCAATTGCAGGTCATTCGGGTTATGAGAGAACAATGCAGAGAGATAAAAGAGATTTCTTTTGGAGGAGAATGAAAAGAGACCTTAAACAGTTTATTGAGTGTGAGGTTTGTCAGAAGAATAAGCATGAGAACACCTCTCCTGCTGGGTTGCTGCAGCCACTTCCAATTCCACTCCAGTTTTGGTCTGATATTGCCATGGATTTTGTAGACGGATTGCCCCTCTCCAATGGACATTCTGTAGTTTTGGTGGTGGTGGACAGGATGTCTAAGTATGCTCATTTCACTTCTTTGGCTCACCCTTATATTGCATCTAAAGTTGCTCAACTATTTGTTAATCACATCATTAAGCTCCATGGTATGCCTACTTCCATTGTGTTTGATAGGGATCCTACTTTTACTAGTGTGTTTTAGAATTAATTGTTTAGGATGCAGGGAACCACACTTAAGATGAGTACAAGCTATCATCCACAAACGGATGGGCAAACTAAGATAGTGAATAAGAGTTTGGAAAACTATTTGAGGTGTTTTGCTCATGATAGGCCTAAGCAATGGATAACTTGGCTACCTTGGGCTGAATATTGGTATAATACTAATTAGCAAGGATCTATCAAGATGACACCATTTGAGGCTGTGTATGGGAGACTACCTCCTAGGTTGTTAACATATGTACCAGGTACTACTTAGGTGGCAGTTGTGGATAAAATTTTGAAGTCTAGAGAGGAAATTCTAGCCCTGTTGCAGCATAATCTTCAACATGCTCAACAACAAATGAAGAAATATGCTGATTTGAGAAGGTCAGAAAGGACTTTGGCCATTGGACAACAAGTATATCTCAGGTTACAGCCTTATAGATAGGGCTCCTTGGTTACTCGAAGGGCCTTGAAATTATCTCCTAGATTTTATGGTCCTTTCACGGTGATTAGGAAGGTGGGGGAAGTAGCTTATGAATTGAGTTTGCCAACCAATGCTAAGATACATCCGGTGTTTCATGTTTCCCAACTCAAGCCTAAGATAGGGAGCATCAATATTGCAATTCCTACACTACCTCCTGTGAATGGAGATGGAATTATTCAGCTTGAACTAATGGTTGTGTTGAAAATAAGGTCTAAAGCTCAAGACTATCATGCAATCACTGAAGTTTTAATAAGGTGGGCAGGACAATCTGTAGAAGATGCAACTTGGGAGGAATTTCAAGCTTTGAAAAGGGCCTATCCATACCTTTTGGGCAAGGTGTTTTGAAACAAGGGAATATTGTCACATGCTGATGACAGTTACATTCATCCACGTGCATAGTGTTAGCTGATTCTGTTATGAGCGGTTAGAAAGTTGTAATACAGTTAAAAGGTGGTTAGTTTAGAGAAGAGCTATAAGTAGTTCAATTCCCTTTGTAATATTGAGCTTGTTGATTGTAGTTCATCATGTATATGAAGATTGGCATTCTCGAATATGTTTAGGAGGTCAAGTAACCCTCAAAGTTGCTCATTTGTTCAATAAAGATTCTCTCTTCTTCTCAAATTTCCATTTCTCCTCTTTCATCTTTTCATTCTTTTCTTACTTAGTTCCATTTACAGTGCTAAATCCATAACAGCACTGTAACAGTCTATTACATTACAAACCAGTTTATTTATAGAAGATAAATACTTGTAGAAAAAGTAGATATAATCCTAGTAGCTTATCGAATNCATCATGTATATGAAGATTGGCATTCTCGAATATGTTTAGGAGGTCAAGTAACCCTCAAAGTTGCTCATTTGTTCAATAAAGATTCTCTCTTCTTCTCAAATTTCCATTTCTCCTCTTTCATCTTTTCATTCTTTTCTTACTTAGTTCCATTTACAGTGCTAAATCCATAACAGCACTGTAACAGTCTATTACATTACAAACCAGTTTATTTATTGTAGAAAAAGTAGATATAATCCTAGTAGCTTATCGAATATGTATTACCTTCCGAAGAAAAATAACTATTCTTCTCTAAAATAAAAAATAAGAGAAATAGTTATTCCTTAAGGAATAGGCAACATTTAAAAAATAAAATAAAATCAAAATCAAAATTTTCTTTCGACCCTTAAATTTGTTTTATATATTAAAAAAAAAAAATTGGTGGTTGGCCACCCACTGCAATTCAACAGTTTTTTTTAAAGAAATAATAATAATTTGATTTTTTTTTTTTTTTTTAACTTCGGTTCTATTCTTAATACTATTTACTTTTTTTTCTTAACCGAATACCCATTTCGCGGACCCAACAAGGGCTTAGATTTGTCACACCTATAAATTCAATGATTGATTTTTAAAATGAAAAAATTGGAAAAGGGTTAAAGAATACCCGAAAGAATTTCTCATAATTAAAAAATTAAAAATGAGCAATAAATATAATAAAAATTGTATTTCATAAAAATCCGGCCACTTTAGAATTATGGCCGGCCCAGCTGCTTGAGGTGATAATATAATATAAACTATCAAAACACAAAGGCAAAAAGAAAAGCAAAAGCAAGAACCTTCCCAGACCCGAGAGAGGAAGAAGAGATTAGGGTTTAATTTGTATTGAACGGAACCATTCCTACGTGATTGTTTTCAAATTCGATAAGTAATGAATTAGGGCTACCCATCCTACAATTTGAATTATCTGCAAGCTCGGGCTGGCAATCGGTTACCCCTTATTAGGGTTCAGACATTTCCAATTCTCTCCTATCACCTTCGCCAGCTCCAATTCGCAGCTATGACTGAGGTATAATGTATTTTCTTTGATTACATGCTCTTTGGTTTACTTGTAAATTTTTTTAGTAGTAGTAATTGTACTTTGTCTTGCTTGTAATGCAATTCTAGAACATTGATTGGGAACACAAAGAGTGAGATTTTCGATTACGAGTATGAAGTTTGAGTTTTTTCCTTTTGGATTTAATTTTGTTTAATGCTCTCAGACGTGGTTATTATCATGAACTTAAACACTTTATGATTATACTTCCCAACAAGATACATCCCTTGCATTTATTGGCAAGTTTGTGTCTTTCTTCTGTGTTTTCAAATTTAACTCGGATGTCTCTTAAGGGTTTTATCATTGCTTCTTCTTTTTTTTTCTTTTTTCTTTTTTTCGTTTTCATTTTTCTGAAAATTCTTCTTTTTTGTCTGTGTTTTTTTTCCCATTTTGTTTTCCTTAATGTTTTCTAAAGCTTGGGCTGTACATTTTGATATAAGGCTGCCTGGCTGCCACTAACATTTTGATTTTATTGTTTGTTTCTTCTTTGATTTCCAGTATTGGGTTAGCCAGGGCAACAAATGGTGCGACTTCTGCAAAATCTTCATATCAAACAATCCATCCAGCATTAGAAATCATGAGCTTGGTCAACGTCACAAGGATAATGTTTCCAAGAGGCTTGATTCTATGCGAAAAGAGGGCGCTGCCAAGGAAAAGGCACAAAAAGAAGCAGCCCATGCCATTGAGCAAATCGAAGCCGTGAGTATTTAGAACACCATTTGCTTTTATTGATAAGTAATTATGTATATATCTTGTTACATCTCTTCGGATGGTGGTGGTTATTGGTTCGGTTTGTTATGGTAATTCATATGCTGCCAATGTTGCTTATTGTTTTACTTTAATCCTGAATGTCTGCAGAAAGCTAAACGTAGCTATCAGAAGGATATAGAAAAGTTTCAAGAGGCCAGAGAATCTAATGCCCAAGCATTAAATGCTCAAGATGAAGGTAACGAGAGCAAGTGCATAGATTTCACAATTTCTTGAGGTGTTGGATTTTAGTCTAGTATAGTTGCTGTTTTTGGTGTTAGATGATGTGATTACTCATCATTAACATGATAGGGAATTTACCAACTTAGGAGAAGCCCTGCCTGTGAAGATGTCATTGGCAATATGATCTGCTTTTCTGAAGTAAAGGCCTAAAAGGTCAGCTTTTGAGTATTAGCTGTCTAGGTGTATGGTCCTGAATTTTAATTTTTAGTCGGGTAGGGCTATCAAATGAACTAAGCTGCTCTTAGACAACCCAACTACTTGAGCTTAACTCTCAATTAAGCTACTTAGGCAGGTATTGTAATTAGACAAGATGGGATCAAGCTACAGTAAAGGGCTTGATTGTTTAACAAGCCAACCATAAATACTAGTTTCATCTTGATTAGGATCCTGGATTGTTGATGTAAACTTCATGCAGTTGTAATGTTATAATTCCATAGTTCTATAAGATAGTTAACCATAGAATATACTTTAACATATAATTGCCAATCTGATTCACTATTAAGCTGGTAAGACTCTGGACTGTGTTCTATAACTATTTTGCGCTAAGAAGGATAGGAACTCTAGATTATACTTTAAAAATCTGATTACAGGCTCATTTAGACCGGGAAGCCAGCTTAGAGTTTTATTGGACCAATGGTCCAATTTGGCATGTCTCAAATGCGAACAAGTTGAGCTGGAACAGCCTATTTATCAGCTTGCCTCAACCATAGTTGGTTATTCTCATTTTTTCTCTTCTTGGGCAGGTTAGCAACTATAAGTGCTATTCAGGAGAGCGAACAATCAACCAGCAATGTCTACTTATGTGAAATAAACTTTAGCTTCTTAAATCAACTTATATTTCATATTTAAGGCTTTTTCTGTCATCACTGGTCAAAAAGCCAGCAAGATCATGATTAACATTCCAGTTGCTATATGATGAGTGGGCCAAATAGATATGTCCTTTAACAGAAGTTTCATCTCCCTCCAGTCCAATATTGTTCCAAATAACCAAATAGGGAATTAGTTCTCCTTTTCTTAGAACGAGCATGATTATTTTAGCAGTTCATGAATCATTCTTTTCTTGATTGTGGCACTGTTTCAAACTGATACAGCTGTGAATGATGACAGAATGGGAGAATGATAGCACTTCGGGCTACTATTACAACCAAAGCAATGGTTTCTACTATGACCCAAACTCAGGCTTTTACTATTCTGATGCAATAGGTACGGAGCCATAGAATTGGATTCTTTTTTTTTTTTTTTTTTTGAAACATAGAATTGGATTCTTTACTTAGTGCTATGTTGTTCTCCTTTCTTATAAAGATAATTTTGTAAGGATGTATGTTGTTAGTGATATACTAACAAGGAGAGAATGTAACAGGCAAGTGGGTGACACAGGAAGAGGCATATGCCACGCCTCAGTTTTCCTCAAATTCTAAACATAGACAACCCACTTCAAAAAAGCCACCGGCAGCTTCAGTGGCAGGACCCATTACAGAAAATAAAGGTGCTGCTAAAGTTCAAAATAGGCCAGCACCTGGGCCTGTTGTTTCAACTTCTTTAAACCCCATGAGATCTGTTAAAGGTGCTCCATCATCGCTTGCTGTTGGGAAGAGAAAGAGGCAAGATGGGAAGCCTAAGGCTATATCCACAGAAGAAGCAGCTGCACTTAAAGCAAGGGCAGCAGCAAAGAAGAGAGTTGAAGATAGAGAGAAACCATTGCTTGGTCTCTACAGGCCTCTTTGATTCGGACACTGAAGCTCCTCTGCTTGATACAACAGGTATGCTTTTATATTTTCTTTTCAGCCATATTTCCATCTCAATTTAAATTCTAATATATAAGTGGACATGCTACTCCAGGTGGTAGATAAAATAACCAGAATTTTTGCTCTCAATTAACTACATCTTTCCCTCTTGGTAATCATCCTCCATACAATCATGTTTTCATGATTATGGGTTTGATAAAGCACCACTTAATCACTATTAATTGACTCCCCAAATATAAATGTTGTGACTTGTGAGTGCTGAAATATAATTTGCAAATGAAATGACCTGAGTGGAAAAAAGGGGAAATTCCACTGCTAATAGACCTCACAAGATGAATGTTGTGGGGGCAATTAAATTAAGGGAGGGATGTGTCCAATGGAACTCACCTGAGGGCTGAGACGTGGTTGAGATGGAGAGAATTTATGCTTTAAAGGTGCATGTGCGTTTTGTGTGCCTTCCCCATAGCTCGATATCGCAGAGTTATTCATTTGACTTGTGTCACAATTTCAGGAATCAAATCTACAAATATTTATCTGGATTGTGAAATACAGCACTGAGATTACATTGTTGGGATTTGGTGGTAACTATTTTGCATAATTTTTAATGGGGATTGGCTACAAAAATGTCCTTGACAGGAAAGCAGGGGCTCTTGTAACAAATGTCAATAGTCTATAATTTATTTTTGGAAAATTCATTTGTAGAGATTTCCTTTCAACACATTTCTCTAATTGAAATTGAATATACAAACCAGTTGATTGACTTAAAATTATCATTTCTGCGTTCTGTTTGCAGGTACTTAATTTGTTTCAAGAGGTCATATTGACAAAAGAAGGGCATATTCAACCCAGATTTTTTTTTTCCCTGCAAAACATGGCCCAAAATGTCGACTTCTGATCCAGTTTCTCTTATTAATGAATATTGCTTTTTAATGTGGGGAAGATGTAATGAATGAAGGAAAAAACCCAATATAATAATCTGTATAATTGTTATGAACTGATTGGTAGCTTTTGTCATGAATATGTTCATAGTTGTGCTGTGTCGAATGATGGGTTCCAGGTTTAGGCCTGTAAACGATCCGAGCCGAGCGAGCTTAGCCGAGCTCGAGCCGAGCTTGTACAGTAACCGAGCCGAGCCGAGTCGAGCTTGTATAATAACCGAGCCGAGTCGAGCCGAGCTTGTACAGTAACCGAGCCGAGCTCGAGCGAGCTCACGAGCCGCTAGGCTAATTTGCAAGCCTAATTTTTCCTATAATTTAAATAAATTTATATTAACTATAAACTTAAAAGATAATTTATATACTTTACTTGTTAATTTTATAATTTATATAGTATAATTATTATATAATATAATTTATCTTATATAATATAACATTTAAGTTTGTATTATTGAATATAATGTCAATTGTCATTTGTCACATCCTAAAGAGTAACGTACATTGATTAACTGCACATTGTTGACTAACTTTCTAATTGTCACCTATGTTTTTAATTGCTTAGATTCTTAGAGCCTAATTACTAAATTTGAGATAATTTTAATATTCATATCAAGTAATGATATAATTTATCTCTATACTTTACTTGATATTTATTACTTGTTAGTTGTTATTTGTTAAAGTTAAGTTAGTATATGATGTATATCATATATTGTAGATAATAAACATATCATATATAAATATATATTATAATTTATTAATTTATAAGTATACAACTAAGTTAAACTAATTTAATTTTATACAATTAATTAATATAACATTTAAGTTTGTATTATTGTATATAATGTCAATTGTTATTTGTCACACCCTAAAGAGATACATTAAGGTCATTTAAGTTTGTATACATTAATGTGATTATAATTTATAAATGGTAAGAAATACATTACTTAATTAATAATCATTTAATCTATTCATTTATGAATGAAATCGAGCTCACGAGCCCTTGTCGAGTTTAGTCGGGCGAGCCGAGCTCGGCTCATTTGCTAATCGAGCGAGCTTGTATAGTAACGAGCCGAGCTAAACAGTATCGAGCTCGATTTCGATTCGAGCTTAATCGAGCCGAGCTCGAGCCGAGCTGTCGAGTGTATCGGCTCATTTACAGGCCTATCCAGGTTGTATACTTTGGATGAAAATAACCTCATACCATTCGTTGTTTTTTTCCTGTGTTTCTCGTCTCTCTGAATATGACTGATGGAATTTTAGTTACATTTCAGTAAGAAAGTGGAGCAGTTCATCCTTCAGTACCATCATAATTTCATAAGAAAAGATTTATGAGTTGGTATGCGGTTCCAGGTGTGTTTTGATTATGTTAGTCTTTGTAGATTGTTTATCTCTGATTTTTGGATATACGGATTTAAGGCTTTAACAAACCTTTAAACGTGATACATGTACATTAGCGCATGCATTAGGGGCTCTGATGCCTTTGTAAGTTTGCAAATGAAAATAAAGGCTTGTATGTTACTGATTTTTGGGTTTGCCTTTTGCTTTTTAGCAAAAAAGTGAAAGGATTAATAAAAACTTTTAAATACAAAACACGTAAAAACGGCATTCACCTTCATGTTATATTAGAATATGTTTTTAACTTAAAAGGCAAAAAGCACCGCCCAAAGAATATTATCAAATGAAAAGGGTTCTTCCGAGCGCGAAATATACAAATTATTTCGAATCATTTGGATTTGCTCTATTTGCAAGGATGATGGCTTTTCTATTTAACAAATTCTTTTCTTTCCTTTGGTTCTGTTCAAGATGTCCTTCATAAATAGTTTATAACCACATGAAATGATAATCATAATATATATATATATAAGTACAGCTTCATTGTAATAACAAAACAAGTTGCACTTGCAGAATACAGGAAAAGGAAAAGGCAAAATAAAAATAAGAGAGCACAAAAACCCAATCAAGATGGACTACATGCACCTCAGAGTTAGTTATGAAGGAAATTCCGAAAGGTGAAAGTCACTTGGGAATGTAGCTTTTGATGGTCGCGGCCTACTATGATGGACAAAATCATCGAGAGTAAAAGAACCCTAATAAATTTAGGTCTTATTCGACTTCCAAAGAAGCTGAATAGACTAAGAGATGACAATTTAGATCTAATTCAGCTTTCAAGGAAACCGAATAAATTAAGAAGAGCAAGAATAGCGGAAATGGGATCTCCAATATAGACAAATGGTCTGAAGCCCAAACAATTCGGGTTAATATGTAAACAATAGAAAAAAAAAAAAACATAGAAAATAACTTATAAAACAGCAACTTTGGCGAAGGAGAGCTTTGTGAGGAGACTGTCCGGCGCGTGAGATCCAAGTGACTACGCGTTAGATCCATGCGCAAGAGCGTGTGGTCCACGCTTCGGCGTGTGGATCTAAGGGGGAGGTGCAAATGATGGCTCCGGGAAGCTGGGACGCTGATGAGGACTGTGGCATGATTGGCAGAGAGGAAGATCTGATTTTGAAAAAACTCATCTTTGAAACTTCAAAGATCCAACCGCAATGCGGTGGAGAAGGCGACTGGCGAGGAGGGAGGTATGGTTGGCATGGGGGAAATATTGTTGCTGTGTTTTTTAGAGGATCAAGGATAAATTGTCAAAGACGATTGATAAAGCCTAGTAAGAGACTAAAAGATCTAGAGAAAACTCTAGAGAGAAAAGAGCTCTCTTATAAAGAGAGAAACTCGGTAAAGGAAAAAGCTAGCATAGAACAATAAGTGAGGGGGGGAAGGGAGGAGGGAAACCAGAAGGTTTACCCTCCTCAAGCGGCAGATATGTTTTTAGGAGCGAGAAGAGAGCAACTTTTTTGCTTAAGTGTGTTGCTTTTGAATGTGTTTCATTAAGCCTCATTATGTAAAAAGTTTGAATTATCAAGCAACTATCTTACTGAGTTTGGATTGCATTCTTTGACACCTGGGTATGACGGTGCGGTCATGTGAGAGTTTGGAGCTATATAGTGTGGCTTGAACTTTTGGGAATCATTTCTCTGTAAATAATGTTATTTAGTGTACTGTTATACGAATGTTATACAATTTGATGATGTGACGGGAAAAATTAGTCGTTGAAAAAAAAAAAAAATGAAGGTGCATTGTAAAACAGTCCTATAACAATTTATTAAGTAACATGACTCTAATTCTAACTATATCAAATTGACTAAGTAGCATGACTCTAATTCTAACTATGTCGTCACCATCTCTGACGTCAATTGGTATGTTCCTGCTTGCATTCATGATGAAGTTGGGGAGTAAACCATATGGTATTTGCTTGGAAGCTCCTTGACTACGACAGATCATGACACTAGCACTATCCTGACTTTTAACACCCTATAGAATGCTTCCAGGGTCAAAGAAACTTAATGATGAAAATGCATAGAAAATGCAGAGAAAATGCAAACATTAGCATTTGGGTTTTGAGGCGTAAGAAGATACTTTGAATTAAATTCTCGGATTAATTTGTAGTTTGAGCTTTAAAAACCTTTAACTTGTACAAGACAGAATTATTGCATGCACACATGTTTTATGGCATTTATCCTCTAATTGTTACAGTTTTGTCGTGTCCAACAAGACATATTAAGAAAGTACGTTGAACAGATCGAAGAGAAGGCCACTCCACTTAATTTGGACAATATTTGAAGAGGGAATTATGAGAGGAAAAACTCATTTCTTTTGTGCAAATACGTTGTTGACTTCCAACTTCTATATATCCTAATCAAGTCACTGTGCCGGTGGGACTCCAAACCAAAGGTTTTCTTCTTTGTATCTTACTTGGAAATTTGGAATTAGAGTATTTACGAAAATACACATATTTCTCTCAAATTACCATTTCATTTCTAATTTTATTTTTCAATTAAATATTGTTTGCATTAATGTTCTCTCTAAACGACAGAGTCTCTCAAATGACAAAAATACTCTTAATAAAAAAAAATATAAAATAAATTAAACTGCCAGTGATCCCCGATGGAGTTGCTTGATTGTTTGCCAAGTAACAAACTTATATATATGCCATGCATGCAGTGTGCTATTTGGGTAAGGCCATGACGATTTATGTCCATATATTTATATATTATTGAAGTAAACTGTAGGAGTTTCAACCCAATTCGGCGACATTTACAAACATATATATATATATATAACGTGTCTAAAATTCTCTCCTACTATAATTAATAGTAGGAGAGAATTATATGGACATGATGATTTACGTCCATACCATGCATGATGACAATATATTAATATATATATAGTTTGATAATTTTAATGCATGATCATGAAATCCAGCATCTTATTTTGTCACGACACATACACCAAGTTTTTGTTTTTGTGTTTTTTTTTTTTACCGGCACTTAAACCAAATTTGCCAATAGAAGAATCTCACTCAATACTACACTATCTAAAAGTCTTCTTACAAAGCAGGTTTTTGGCCAATACAAAGTGATATGTTTTTGTAGAGAAATTTCCTTCAGATCAATTTGGAGGAAATATCCTTCAATCCATTTAAAATAGTGTCAAGTATCTAATACTTAAAATATATATTAAATTCTTAAGGTCATTAATAACCGCTTACTAACTTAGACTAAGTTTTAAATGTTTATAAACGCTTAACACTATTTTAAATGGGTTGAAGGATATTTCTTCTATACTGATTTGAAGAAAATTTCTGTCTATATGTTTTTTTATTTGCCAACATGCATTATCTTACAAGGATAATGTTGTCTATAGTATAAAGTAGGATTATCTTCATTTCAAGTGAAATGAATACTATCCATTTAATGATCAAGATTTTGTTTGATAGCATCTCATTTAAAATTTTAAAATAATATGACAACGTATTTATTATTAATTCTATAAAACTTAATCTTAATTATTAACAAAAAAAAAAAAAAAAAACTTCTCAATTTAAGACTCTTTTTTCATCCTATATATGCAATACGGGGGAGAAGCGAAAAGGGGCCTAGATTAATTTAAGGTCTTTTCTTTTAATACAAGTTACTTACCATTCGACTTTCAGGGAAACAAAAATTAAACAAAAAAATAATGAATTTAGGCTATATATATTTATTAATGTGTTTTGAATAGTTTTTATTTTTATTTGAAAAAATGTTCTGATGTGACATAAAAGTGATTATTATGTTTTAATTTTTAATCTTTGTGTTTTGTTTATAATTCTAAGGATAAGTGATCAATCTCTCACAGGTCTTCTCTTGCTTACCATGCTTGAAATCCTTTGGTTAATTGCAATCTATCTTGAAAGTCCCACATGCAACGGAAGTTTAGCCCAGCTCTAATGGATTAATGTGTCGCAACTTAATTTGTAATCCTTTGTAGCGTGTGATATGCTCTCGTCCTAATATATAGCTTTTACTAAATAATTTCATTTTTAAGTTGCCACAATATTGTTTTAGAATTTGTGGAGTCTTTATTCCAGAAATTAAAATTTTATGCTCTAGCATTAGCACTATATCCTATCCAAATATCGTACGTTGATGTTCTACTAGTAATTAATTTTGATGTTTTTATTATGAGATAAACTTTTAAAATTTATTTTTTGCCGCACTAAAAAAAATTATTTATTTTCTCTGGAAATGAAAAATAAATAAACTATCCATTAAATGGTTGATAAAATATATATATGAATTCCAGCCAAAACCTGAAATTGTGTCAATTATTCTGTATTCTCTGGATCTCTAATATTACTAGCTACTTTAATTACGTTCATCCTTTAATATAAAGTTTAATCCCCATGCATGGGGAGGTGCAGGGTGGTTGTACGTTAACGTTGGAGGAGCAGATGATGTCATGCTTCTCTTACGTTTCCCTTGGCATTCATTCATTTCACAGAAAACTAAAATGTGAAATGAAAACTTTTCTTAGCTTCAAACTCATTGGAGAATTAGTTGGGACCATGTGTTTATCATCCACTCGTTGGTTTGTTGGAGGATGTAGAGTTCTATTTCAGCACCAAATATTTGCAGGAATGGGATCCTATATATATATCCATTTCCCTTGGCTTGGTGGAGGAGATTTTGTCCTTCACAGTGGCAATGGTGGGCAGTGGACACAGGAAAGATCCATCTACATGGCCAAAAAGATTTCCCCCTCTAAGGTGTGGGATTATTTGAGGCCACCAAGTTGGATAGTTATCTTGGGTAATTAAGTTTGACAAGATTAAAATTTGAGAAGGTGACAAGTTGAGGGGGTTGATAGTGGGTGGATTCGACTGCCATTGAAAGAGACTTCGGCAGAAAGAAAATAATGTTACGGAAGAAATATTGTGGAAAAAAAAAAGACTTTAGTGTTTTTGGAGCTTTTAACAGATACCATGTAAACTCAGAGAATATATTATTTTCCACCTTACTTTAATCTAGCATAGGTTGATTGAATGATTGTATTTAAAGAAAACTTCACCTTAAACTCTTAAATTATAACCCATTTTGACAAGACCCACTGAAAGTTTAAAACCTCTTAATTTGAACCCCTCAACTTTCAATTACACTCAATTTGAACCCATTCGTTAGTTATAATCATTAACTTCTAACGGCAATACCTAAAAAGACCAAAATACCCCTTTTTCTTTCTTTTTTTTTTTAAAAAAAAAATAGAATTTTATAAAAAAATTAGGGGTATAAACTTCATTATATCACTTTTAACGTTTAAAAACTGACAGAAAAGTTCAAATTGACTGCAATTAAAAGTGAAAGGATTCAAATTGAGAGGTTTTTAACTTTAAGGGTCTTGTCAAAAGCAGTGGTAATTCATGAGTATAAAGTGAAATTTCCCCTTATATTTATAAGGTGAAGAGTTACAATTCAAATAAACAACATCTCTTCAGATAATGTAACATATCTATACAGATTCAAATATGTTATCATCCTAATCTAAAATGTTTGAGTTCCAACTTCTTATCTTCTTGAGTCGGTTGAGATAAGACTTAAGATCGAATAGACCTCTCATCCATGATTATCTTGCTGCAGTATTTATCCTTTCACAATGGCTGCAGAACCAAAATATCAATAACTTTTTACGGAGGTAAAAATAAAATAAAAAATAAAAATTATAGGGTTTATGTCATAAAAACCTATAATTTAAAGGAAACTTTTAAAATTAAGTTGGTTAATTTTATGCTTCATCTCCGCCCCTGCTTGGGGCCAAATCAAATTTACAAGAACCAGAGATTCTTCTTAGAAAATGAAAAACACTGCCTCCTATTGTATAGCCATAACTCATAAGCTCAATAAATATTAATTATGAGAATGATTTCATTGTCGTCTAATTATATGGATGTTGCATGTATATTTTGACCAGCCTTTTAAAATGGGAAGAAATTTTGGGACCATTGATGATCCGACGGCCTTCCGACCACCGACCACCACAAGAAGATTGTAGTGGGAAAAGAAAGAGCTCAAGTGGATGTAGCACGTGGACCTTCCGGTACTATTGACTTGGTCTGTCCAATGGCTTCTTTTGTCAAAATTTTCGGCTTTAGAATGTCGTCTGTGAGCTGTGTCCTTTCGTTGACCATGTGGCGAACGGCTATAGGGCCTTTGTTTGGTTACACGTATAGTGTTGGACTTTTCTGGGACATCTCGTGTCTCTGCTTTCAAATGGTGTCAGACCCTTTAGATCAAAACGTGCAAAAAACCCGGCATTTTAATCTTAACAAATTAAAAAAGGGAAATTGATCTTTTTTAAATTTTTATTTTTATTTTTATGAAGGGTTATTGTTATCAGTGGAAAATATTAATTTAATTAATAGTTTAAAATTTAAATAAATTTAAAACAATAAATTTCATTATTTCATTAATACTTTAACCGTTATCAAGAATAAGATGAAATAGACCACAGTCCAGATAAAATCATAAAACAGCTATAGATTTGATGGACCTATTGGCCGTAGGGAAATTTGACATTCTTATAAAATGAGGTGTTTTTCTAATTAAAAGGGTAAGTGAGAGATATTAACTATAACTGTTTTATTTGAGCGTAATTATAGTAATATTTACTCATTGAAATCGTAGAACGTTCTTTCAAGTCCAACTGAACTATAATCTAACTTAGCCTCACCAAAACATCAATAAAGAATCAAAATGAAACCACTATAACTATTTTTCTTGAACGTAATCATAGTAGTATTTACTCTGAATCATAGAGTGTTCTTTCAAGTCCATCTGAAACATCAATAAAGAATCAAAATGGAATTAAGGTGGGTTTTTTTTATAAATAAAAAAAATAAAAAAGAAAGGTAGGAAGATGTTTTGTTTGCTTAATTGACCAAGTAAACCACATTTATCTAAAAAGAAAGAAAGAAAAAGAAAGAAGCAGGCAACATAATTTAAGGGTAGCTTCTACTTATGTAAAGGGTGCCCACCATTTTGACTGTATATAATTGGCCTTACAAGTTACAAGGACCCATCAGGACCATCTTGAACACCTTTTTTGTTTTTGTTTTTTCTGAGCAGCACCTCTTTTCAATACATGGACTTTTGTGGACTTCCGATTCTCTAGTCCCAAATAATTCCATTAAAATTTGTCACTCTAAATTCAGTCCCTCGAGCATGGAAATTGTTATTATTTTTCCTTTCCGTATTATTGAGTTATATCTCATTTTGTCTGTCTTGGTTTTCTACACTGCAACTTCCATGAAATGAAGCTCGAAGCTTGCCAATCCAACTGGTATGCAAGAGACATATATTGGGTGGTTGTTTCTTCATTTTTTCTTCGTTTTATTTTATGTAGTCTACTTTTGACTAATTACTTTTAAAATCATGTCCTTATCTTATCCCAAATGCTTTACTCTCAAGTTCAGGCACATCAATTCATTATCAATTATCTAAAGAAAATCTCAAAGGAATCAGTCAAAGGCCTGCATTCAAAGCTAATCAAGGAAAATATTGAGTATAAATGATTAGGTAAACTTGGTAGTAAAGTATAAGCTAATGCCTTTCTTTTTCAAGCAAGAAAGGTGCACGCTTCCATACGCTCAAGAACAGTAGGAGTACTGTTAAAATAATAAAATAAAATAAGATTTATGTGAAAAAGCAGAAGCGAAAAAGAACACACAAATTCAAAGTGGTTTTGCTTTAAGTACCTACATCCATTGCTACTTACAAGAATCCAATGGAAGATCATCTTTATATTGAATGACTTGATTATATATATAAGACCCACTTAATCAGATAAATTTTGAGTTATTCAGCTACATACCGGACAGATAATTCTATAAAAGCTCAGGCGCTCTTTACATCTGTCGTTTAGATTACAACAAAATTACTAACAATGGTCTAATTAACAATTCGAATAGCAAAATTATTAGGATGGAGTTTGGTAAACCCCATCACACTCCCCCACAAAGAATAACAATGCACTCTTCATGAATTAAAAAATAATAATAATAATAATTGGTATGAAAAAATGAAAAAGTGGTATTGAAAAGTGAAAAAATTTGTTTTGTAGTGATTTTTTTATTTGAATATAAATGATATGATATAAAAAGCGAATGATTTGATATGTTTTTTTTAGAAAAAAAATAAAATGAATAATGTAGTAGAATGTGAAAAAATGTGTTGTAATATGGTGTTGTTTGCCAAACACACCTACGTATCTTTGTCATGTGGGGAAAAGAAATCAAAGTTTTACCATGGGATTCTCCCATTTTTACCACGACAACAACAAATTTGTATGCACAGATATGATTCAGCACTACAACCAACAAAACATCTGACCGTATACGTACATCAATTAATAGATCTATACATTAATATTTCTGTAGAAGAAACAGAATCTTTTACATGCACAAAGAACACCGATGATCAGATCAGAAGGCCGGCGACCTCTGTATTTAAAAGAGGCCGGACGTTGGCCTATTTACATGTGCTTTAATGCTTTTATTTTATTTTATTTTATTTTTCCTTCTTCCACCCATTAAAAAAATGAAAAACCCAAGAAGAAAATGATCAGTGGGTCATATTATATGTTGCAGTCGGTGGCCTGTTTATATATATATATATATAGAATATTACATATACTTATATTTTTGCTGCAGCAGCATGGATGAGATTGTTAAACTACACATGCATGCACTCATCAAGAACGACTACCGGCCATCATCATAACTATCGCCAAAAACCACGCATTACGGCTGCTGTATGTAAATAACTATGGCATCATCATTGTCATTGCCATCATGATAATAATTATGAACACATAAATGAGACAAACTTTTTGTGTATATATAATTGTAATGGTTCTGAATTACACAAAAAACTTTTTGTGTATATATATATATATATATATATATATACTTTAGTTGTATGTTGTATGTTGTATGCCTGTATGGAATTAGGACTATAACTGGTCCTTTTGAACAAAATATTTAGTTAGTTATAATGGAGTAGATCATTCATGTATAACTAACTAGATATTCTCCTGTTCATTTAGGGGTGCATATCGGTTTGGTTGGTGTCGGTAAGAGTATTTTTGCTTACAAACTTGTGAAAATCAGTTAAGTCAATTAATTAATTGACTTCATATCAATAAAGAATGGTTTTGACTTTTTTTTGTTAGTCAATTGATAGGCGGTCAATTAATTGTTGGTTACAAGTTTTTATGTTAAGATTTATCAACTTCCTTGTAACTAAAAAATCAACCAAGCATATATATGCTTTATAAATGAAAGAACAAAAAAAAAAAGAAGTAAATTCATGGAACACGGACTAAAAGGACAACCACAAATCAGTTAGCTTTGTTTGGCAGAGTCTCCTTTGTTACTATTCATCACCATTTTCCAAAAAAATCATCAAAACATTCTAATTTTTTCACTTTTTATATCACATTATTAACTTTTTATTATTATTCAAATAAAAAAATCACTACAAAACAAAATTTTTTTACTTTTCTATACCATTTTTTTACTTTTCCACACCAAACATTTTTACTTCTTTTTTTTTTCATATCAATCTACATCAATTGCAGTGTCTACGTCAAAACTTTTACCAAACACCCCCATAGACAAACACAATAAAAAAAACCTACAAGATAAAATTCAAAATTCACTTGACAAATAGGTTAACCTACAAAAAGAAAAAAAAAAAATTCTACCACCAACTAAGCCAAACCAATGCCAAAACAGTATTTTAATTTCACCTACTGACTACTAAAAGTTAATTGTCGATCGATAGCAATTTGATGATGATCAGCAAATAGCCGGTTGACGATAAATGGTTAATTTACAGATTCCTAGCTTTAGCCTGTATGTATGAATGTATGATGTATCATGCACGACCACCACACCTCCTATTTTACTTTTTTCACTCTAAATAATAAAGGAGAGATAAATAAGGTGACACAATTACTAGTTTCTTGCACGTGGGTCTCCTCTATTATCGACATGGCTAGCCTTTACATAAAGCTAGTTTTCCATGCATGGCTGCTAGCGTCCCTTCTTTCGTACATGAATATGAGCATTTAATTAAAGCACAACTCTTTTTTTTTTCTTTTTGTTTTTAAAAAAAAAGCACAACTCATGATGCAATCAACACAACAAGCCAAGTAAAGGGTGGATAAATTTTAATAATTTAACACAAAATTAATGAATTAAAGTTGACACGATTCAAATTCTATATGTAAACAAAAAATTTAGTAGTGGATATGCAGTTCATCAATGCACGATTGATCGAGATAAAGTGGTAATTGATCGGTTCAACCGCGAAGGGGCTTAAGTGATGATTATTGTTACTTTAATCATATTTTTGAAGGTTCAAACCCATGATTAATCAACAATTATCTCCTAGTTGAACTTTGTAACATTGGATTGACTGGCTTTTGATGATTCAAAACTAAATTTTATCTGTTTTTTTTTTTTTTTTTCCCTTGATACTTAAGGGCTTAATTCCTTTCTCAATCAAAGGTAGGAGAATACTTGATATTACTCGGTTCTTGGCAATACTCTCCCTACTAATGGTGGTTGTTGCTTTTACTGCATAGGGCTTCTTATGCAGCCTTTTTGCCTTTATATACCGCTTCGTGCGACCCTTGAGAGGTTTGGATCCTTTTTAGTTCCATTGCCTACCGTTTGTTTTCATTACCATTTTTTTATTATCTTTTTCGTTTGAGTTATGTTGTTAGGGAGTCCATCCCGTTTTATTTGTGTTTGCCCCTGTAACCCTTATCCCATTATTGAATAGAAAAATATATATATATTATAAACTATAATAAGACTTGGTGTACCAACCAAATTGCATAAATTGGTTTGTCTGAAATTTCATTGTCTACTTTTTTCTTTTTTTGTGCCTTTCCCTATCATTTGAAACTTTAAAGTACAAATATTAAGACACAACACATGCCTTGGGGGCAAAAACATTTCAAATTACAGCTGTTGTTGTACAAACGTAACAAACCGGTCCCTAATCATAGCAGTTTGGAGGGATTGGACAAACATGGCCCCAAATGAAAATTTTTTTAAAAAAAGGTTAATTTTGTTTGTTTAGTTTCCTTTTTTTTTTGTTTCTAAATTTCAAATTCATAATTCGTCCACCTTCACTCCACCATTGGTGCCAACAACCCAATCACACACAACTTTCTACTGTACAACATCATTACCACTAATGATTTCTCTTACATTTTCCTTTCCTTGCATGTGATCTCCTAATACCCTTTTCCCCTTTCCCTAATCTCTTTATATTTTTTTGCCAAATCCATCTAGTGCCATCATTCTCAGACATTTCATAAAAGAATATGCCTTTATGAAAAGTATTAAGTCTACTAAACTTGTCCGTTGAGATTAGAACACGCATTTTATTCCAACTGAAACTAAACTCAAAACAAGTGCATCGAGAAAAACTAAGCCGATGATGACGGAGGTGATAATCAATATTATATATAGTTTCCAAAGTGTCACTAATATATGAAATTAGAAATTTAATTAGAATCAATCAATTAAGGTGATTAGATTGATCAGAGGTGTCTAACTATTTAATTAATGCTTACTTGCACCTCACCATAAGGAAAAGAAAGCGTTTACTTTTACCTATATAAACGCAATCAATTAAACACTTTGTACACGTAATCTCTTATGTCTTGCTGTAACAATTTTCATACATTTTCAGTCCCTTTCATGAATAGAGACACAAATCAGAGAACAAATATACCAAGCTGCCCATAAAATTACAAACCCTAAACATATATAATTATAAGATATATATATATATTAATTCATTGAAGGGACCCACCCAGATGAGATATCTGCATCGTCCACGTGTCAAAATCCCAAACCCTTGGAAATCTCTTGCACACCAGGGTTGAACCCCAGGCAACCCAGCAGGCCCTGCTTGTAAGGCAAGAAAGTCTTCTTCTTCATCTCCTCTGAAACCGCCCGGTTCACTGTGTAATGATACTCATGGGCCGAAAGCGGTCCTCTTCTCCGGCTCGACATCGAGCCGGAGCTGTCCGTGGACCGGAAGCTCGAGTTCTTGACATCTTCATTCGCCCTGTTCTTCGACAAAACTGCATACTTACTCAATGGATCTTTCCTCGTTGCACGTCCCTCCGACGCGCTCCGAAATAGCAGAAAATCTTTGAGACTCCATTTTCTGTAACCTTTGGAGAAAGAAATGGATGATAGAAATGAAGAATACGTAGAAGAAAAAGTGGGGGAAGTGGGAGGTTTAGCGTTGTTTGTTGTTGGAGGATTCACTCTCGCCTGTGAATTTTCTTCCCCTTCATAAACAATGTCAGAGACCCTCAGAGGAGACAGAGATCTTGTTCCTTTACGTAGAAAACTTGATGAAGATGACCTTTCTCTCCCCCGTGGCTTTTGTTCATATTCTCGCCCTTCTTCTTTTCTGCGGTTTTCCTCTATCGCCGCCGCGAATGGATCGAAATCTTTCTTGTGACGCGGCGATAGAGCTTCTTGGACCATTTTCTTTCCCTGTGAAATTCTCGATCTGGGAGATCTCGGAGACTTTGGAGACCTCGGAGAGGATACGTTGGACCCCGAGCCATTAGCTCCGGCGCCGACTTGCAACCGAGGCGGTGGCTTTAGAGGCCGAATCTTGCCGCCGTCGAAGAGCTCATCCGCGGACAGAGAAGTTCGCTCTAATTGCCCACTAAAATTGAACTCAAAATCCTCACCGACACCGTCACCATCATCGCTATCGTTATTGTTTTCGCCATTGCTGGTGGGTCTGGATTTGGGAATCCCGGGCTTTTCTTCCCAGTTGAAGGGGACAGAGGAGGCGGACTTCCTGGGAATCATGTCGTGGAGAGAGAGTTCGTTGAGCTCGCGGTAGAAGGCGGAGGCGCGGGAAGGGCTGGTGGGGGCGCTGAAGATGATGCTGCCGAATCGTTGAGGGCTGGAAGGAGCTGTCATGTATGGAGAGGAGCAGTTGCTGTCGAAGTTGAAGTCCACCGGAGGCGGAGGAGGGACTGGAACAACCACTTCCATCTCCATGATTGGTGGGTTTGATCGAGAAGTGAGGGATTGATCAACTGTGAGGACTTATAGATTGCGAGCGCGCGCGCAAGAGCGAGAGCAGTTGGGAGGAAGGAGAGGGGAAGAAGAGGGAGGGGGGATTTTTTGACTTGGATACTACCAAAGAGAACTGGTCTTCAAAAGCTGCCTTTATAATCCTCTCTCTCTGCATGTTTTTCTTTTCTTTTTTTATGGGATTGTTGGGCTTTTTTTTCTTTTTCTTTTAATATTAGAGGGTTTTTGTTGGCCCTCCCCCTAACATTTGGTTCAACAAATTGGCTAATTTTGTAGTAAAAAATGCTTCACAATTTTAAATTGTAGCAACTATAGCTCAACAAATTCTTAGTTACATTAATTAAATAAGAATATTATTATTATCTTTCTTCTTTAAAAATAAGAAAAATATGAAAGAAAGAATATTTGAAATATAAAAATGAAAATGAATAATTAAAATATAATAAATATATTTTTTTGCTAAATATTTGTTGAACCATGTGTGAATGAGATATAGATCTTGTGTATTTGAATTTTGGACAATTGATATTCTACGTGAATTTGTTTGTCCGCAAATGTTGAGTTGAGAAATATTTTATTATTGTTATTTTTAAATAAATTAAGAATTGGTTAAAACTGTCATGTCAATATTGTAAGATTGTTATGAAATAAAAATATAATTTCTAACATTTTTCTTAAAGTAATGCTACTATTCACACTAATTTATCACATATATTTTATATTGGTTGACGTGATTTTGATTTGATGTGTTTTAAATAACTTCTTGTGTCGGTCATTTTTTTTTTTTAAAAAAAAAAAAACCATTCATTCTACTTAAAATATGCCAAGTATAAAATGAGTAAGAAAAGTAACATAATATATTATGAGAAATGCTACACTTCTCAAATTTGTTTTCTAAAAGTTGGTTCTTAAATGATATGTTATCATCTTATGAGTTGGTAACACACATCCCAAAATAATAAAACTTATGAGATAGTGACACATTATTTAAAAACAAATTTAAAATATGTAGCAGTACTCCTCATATATTATACAAAAAGATATTAAACTGGTCATTAAGATTAGACTTGTATCACATGGATCTCTAAGTTATAAAATGTGTTTCAAATCTCTTATGTCAAATCAAATTTTTTTTTGTTCAATTTTATACAAATTTTGTCCTTTATTTTTTGATGATATCCTTACAGAATTAAAATACTAACGAAATCCATCAAGATTTTGAAGGAAACTTAATATTAGAGGTTACTTGTTATTTTTACATGCCATATAAATTAAGCTGTCATAATATTTTTATTGCAAATCAATATAACCATTTAAATTGAAACTTATTTTGTATATTTTCTTTTTTTTTCCTTGAATTTTATCTTACTTTCATGGGGGTTGAAGTAGAGTCGACAGAACTTTTGCCGACAGGATTTGGCCTTGTCACCAACAATTTTGACTTTTTTGTTACCTTTATTTATTTATATGTCGTGGCAGAATGGATCAAGTGAATCAATTGCTCTCCATTTACCTATGAGGTCCCTACAAAATAAGGTAAACTACCTCAAGGCTGGGATCCCCTGCAATTCAACTGTGGGATACCTCCTCTAGTCCTCTTTTTCTGACATTTAAATATATATATATATATTGCTGAATATGTGATAGGAGCTTTTTTATTATTATTATTATTATTCCAATAGGAGGCTTACCCGTGGGAACAAAGTTCAGTTTGATGGAAGTTTCTCTAATTCAGTCTATAAAAATGACATATATCATTTAAACATGTGGCATGCACTTAATTTTTAAATAGCAGTGATATAATTGAAATAAATAATAGTAAAAACTTATGTGCATCTCACATGTTACTAAAAAAAGAGACACATATTATTTTTATAGATTTGGTTGAAGTTCATTAACCCAATTTGAAGAAAAACTTTGTCCTACTCGTGGAGCCTAATGTGTAATTCAAATATGATGCAAAATGTTATAGAATAGTATGGATTGCAAAAAATTGAAAGTTTGATGCCTTAAATTAAGAGTTTTTTAACATTGATAAGTAATTTCAAAACACATAAAAGTTTACGAGATTTTGTGAAGTTTTCCTCTCTTTTCTTAGTGTCCTTTTTCATAATTAATATAGTGAAATAGTTATAGACCTAATATATATATATATATATATATATATGCTGGGGCAGAGGGAAGGGAGGTCGAGAGGGGTCAAATGCCAACCCTCAGCCCAAAAAAAAAAAAAAAAGTTCAGTAGAATTTTTCCTTCACTCCTAGTTGCCCACCCTCAGATTTACCGAAAAATATTTCTAGGAAGGCTAGCATGATTTAGCAATGCTTGTCTTTAGTTTTATCACATTTTTTTGTTCATGGCAGTTTTCAGATCCAGTCTTCCAGATATTTCTCAAGGAAAAAGATGAGTACATGTACTTCAAGAGTTTTTTTTTTTTTTTTT